>CM066730.1:123083355-124294188 GCA_033961575.1 Aselliscus stoliczkanus | reverse complement strand
ATGCTGTGCTTTCCCCTGGGCAAAAAGAGTGTTCAAAATTTTCTAAGCACTGAGTACAATGACCAGCATGAAGAACCCATTTTGTAGCCAAACTTATGCGACACTCTATCCACCCAAAGTCAGCAGAGGTTTGATAGCACCTTATCCTGCACCTCTTGTCACGCTTGCCGAGTGAAGAGGACAACTGCTCCCCAGAGGAAAGTTTCTGCACACCTGAGGAAGCAGATAAGAGACCGCAGACATCACCAGCACGATTCCTCTAGACTGCATTTTGATGCACATAGCCAGGCTGGGGAACTGAAATTGTAAAGCAGAAAAAAGTCTGTGTGGAGCCTTTTCATATTTTCTTAAACAGTCAATGATGGAAAACTCTGGTAACAACTGAAGTAAAAGCTTATGGTTATGAAAAGTCTCCTCTGTGGATTCGACGAGAAAAGATTCTCTGCTGAATATGGCCTTGGATGCCTAAGCCCAGCGTTCTTTCCGTGAGAAAATTACCACAAGTCATCTCGCCATCTGTGAGCCTCATGGGTGGAATCATCTGCTGGAAGACACAGTTGTTGTCAATCAACCCACATGATCCAATAGGCCTCTGGAGCTTCGGGGGTGTCGGCACAGAAGAAACAGGGAAGAGGAGACTTGTGGAGAAGAGATGGCTGTTGTTCTTGATGGCTTGTCAGTGGCAAGTAGCGAGTACAGCCTTTCAGAGCACCAGGTTCAGCCGTGTTGCTCTGAGTAATGCGTGCCAGCGGCTGTCCAAGGCAGAAGTGGATTTCACAGAGGCCATTGCCTCCAGCAGTCTCCCCACTTTTTTGGAGCCAGAGTACAACTGTAACTCCTGCACCAGGCATGCTGACATTCGGAGCCTCACTGCGGTCTCCTCAGAGTCCAAGAATGAAATATGAAGACTTAGGAAGAAAGTTTCCAAAACGTACTATAGATCCTCTTCCTAGGCGCAGTTTTAGAAACAGAGTAGAGATACAAGTTATTCCACTGGAGGAGTTCTGAATGCTTTCCTACCATAAAGGCTTTTTGAGGGAGTGGGAGCCCAATAATTTTTTTTTCTGTCTCCCTTCCTCTCTTTCTCGCCTCTCCCTCACCTCTTCTCTTTAACACCTGATCTTTCTTCCATCTGTCATTCCCACTTCCGTGTCATCCCCTGCCCTCCACTTCTCCTTTTTCCTCCATTTCTCCTTCTTTTCTCTCTTCTGTCTCTCCCTCCCTCCTCCCTACCACGTGTTATGTTCTGAGTCATGGATGCCAAAGAGAAAGTCAGAAAACTTTTTCAGAACACCTTTTTATAAATATTTGTTTTATTTCGTCAGTTGTATATGTCTACTTTTTGTGTGAGTAAATTGAGGGTATGATCTTTAAAATATTGCTAATGGAATAAAGAGATACTGGAGACTGCTGCGCTCAAATGTGGAGTAAAGAGATACTGGAGACTGCTGTTCTTAAATGTCTCTGTTTTCATCCTAGAACTAGTATATCCTTTCCAGTTTTGATTGTTGGATTATATTAACCTTTATATTATATTAAATTATTAATTATATTAAAATTGCTCAGCATTTATTATTTTTGGTAAATGAATACCTCACATGCCATTTTGGGAGCTAACTTCATAACTGCTTTAGTCAGGGGCCAGGATCTGACCTTCTGTTGGCAAGACCCTTGTGGCTGCCACCAGAGACAGAAAATTGATTTGTTTGCATCATGGGTAGTGGTAGGGGCTGGTCCTATGTACTGTCGCAGAGGATTCTTATAATAATTAAGTGCAATAATAGGCATGGGATTAAGAATGAAATAAGGGGTAACTGTCATCATCAATATTATGTGCGTGGTACGATACAAAGATTTGGACTCAAGTCAACCTCTTTTCAAATCCCAGCTCGGCGACTTGCTGGCTATGTAAATTTGGCAAGTCATTTTATTCTATTTGAGCCTGTTTTCTTTTCTGTAAAATGGGATCAATAATACCCATTTACAAGTTGGTCATAGAGATAGATGAGATAATATGTGAATTCACCTAACACAGAATAGATGGTTAGTGACAATTGTCTTCCTTTTTCTCACCCAAGTCTATTTCTTGGGCCCAATGGTATGTGCGTATGTATGTTGTATGTATGTATGTATCAATCAAACACTGATCACTGCTTACTTTGTGCCATGACTGTGCTAAGCATTTTAGAAATTTCACACTTTAATATGATAATCACCCTTTGAGTACTTAACCGCTATTACCCCGTTTTACAGATAGGGAAACTGAAGCACAGAGAGGTTTAATAACTTCCCCAAAGCCATATGGATCTGCCACAGGGCAGAGCTACTAACTGATATTTCTGTGAAGACACCTTAATGTGAGCTTCTTTGCTTTTTAATTAAAGATATTGTTACCCTGAGATATTGCTTAGAAATCAATATAGATTTTTCTCTTTAGTCTGTACATTTTTTTTTCTCTTAGAGGCCTTAGGAAAAAAACAAGATGAAATCCATTGGAGCACACTTTATTATGAGTTTGTTTTCTGTTAATGTAGTAAAAGGGTGAATGGATGCTGTAAAACACATTCTCCTTTGGTGTCATTCTGAGGGAGGCGGCGGATTGCAGCCCCAGCCGCTTTTCAGCAGCGAAGCTGGCCAGACAGGGATGCCTGCAGCCAGCTGGGGAGTCAGTGCCAGCTTCTCCAGCAGTGGCCTGTGCTCCTCATCTGCACAGAGTGTGCACAGTGTTCAAAGGCACACAGATGGGAGTTCAAGTGGGGCCAAGATCCCTGGGAAAAGTGTTGGAGAGCGAAACCTGGCCAACAGACAGCGCCTTTCTGTTTAACCAGAACTCTGGAGCTGGATCCAGAGAATAATGACTACAAACTGGCTGTGGTTTGGGTTTATTCAGCATCTTGTTCTCATTTTCAAATGTTTGGTCCTTGGGAAGGCCCCAAACCTCACTTTGCTACTCAATTATCCTGCCTGTTTAGGAGTTTTCAAGGAAAACGTTAATTCATGTGGCCTAGATTCATTCATTATTGTTTAAAAGACTATTAACACGCTTTTAGGCACAACTGGCAGCAAGGAAAGGGAGGAAGGGACATATACGGAGGACATACTAGGTACCAGGTGCTGTGGTGGACATTTCTACCCCTGTTCGCTTAATTGATGCCACCAGAGAAGCAGACATATCTTCAAATGGTAATGGAAGAGGTAGGAAAAGATTAATGGAGAAAGTACGGTGCATGGAAAAGAGTGCATCTCAGGTGTTTTGATTTCAAAATCCATGTCCTCCAGTCACCTGGAGTAATTAGAAACAACATATAATCACTTTGTATGAGAAGACAAAAATTATATTAGGAATGTTTTTCATCTTTACTTCTGCCTGGCTTCATTTGTTTAGTTACTTTCCTTCCTTTTGTGCTGCCTTGAGAGACGGCTTATATTAAACTTTTGTGATGGATTTCAGGAGAAGGGGAGGGGAGAAGGGGCAAGAGCATAGACATATATACATAGTCATATCTGTATGTGTATTTATAATATAAATATATATAATTTCATACATAATGAATACATAGATATTATCAAACTAGATTATACCATACTTCATCTTTTGTTATCTGTTTAAAACCTTTCAAGTTTATTATGAGCACTTTTTAATGTCAAAAATGTTTAAAACTACAATATCATTTTATAATATTGCCTAAAACGCTATACTAAGTATATGCCAATACTTGATTATTGGATATTTAGGTTGTTTCCAGTTTTTAGCTTTATCAACAGTGCTGCAATGACATTTAGAAAAAAATCTTTTTAAATGGCACAGATTCTTATTTCCTAGGGAAAGCTTTATTTTAGTTTTTCTCTAGTCAGAAGAATCTATCTATCTATCTATCTATCTATCTATCTATCTATCTATATTTTTAAGATTTTTATTGGGGAATTGGGTGAGGGGAACAGATAAGTTGCTGTTCTTTTGTTCTTCAGTCTAGTTGTGGAGGACATTGCTTTACTGGTCCATGTTGATATTATCATTGCACTCTTCTCAGGTGAGGCAGATTGGTCGCCAGACTCTGGATGGCCACTCACAGTGGCTCTTGGCAGCTCACAGCGGCTGCTAGCCACTCATGCTGGCTGCCTACCACTCACTGTAGCCTATGGCAGCCCACTGCAGCAGGGGCTGCAGCTATGCCGTCCAGGGGACTCACAGCAGCCCAACTCAAGGTGGAGCTATTGTTCACCATCTTAGCTGCAGAGGGCAGTGTCACTGGCCCTCATATGTGGGATCCGAACTGGGGCCACTGGCATCCCAAGCCAGTTCTTAACCAATGTGCCATTCGGCTGGCCCTGAATTATCTATATTTTCAAAGTAATTTAAAGCACTGGAATCATTCTTATAACAGTGTCTTATGGAGGACCCACATAGGAACCCAACAAAAGTGGCACTTCCCTCCATGGGTTTCCCTCTGCGCCTGCCCCCCCCCCTGCCCCCAACACACACACAGAGTACCAGCAGCACACCAGGACACAGTATAAGACTGCTGAGCTATGTAATAACTTTATTTTTTTTCATGATATTATTATTTGCTGATGTTATATAGCATTGAAAACTTGTTTTTTCCTTGAAAAGAAGACACTCCGTTTTCTTTTTTCTAGCTCACATTGAGTTCTATGTACTACTTTACCAGCTGAATTAATAACTATATATATATACATACATACATACACATGTTATAACAGAGCCCTTCTATTTAAACAAACTCAAACACATTCAGGCAGCCTGGGGTAGAGCTCACTGAAGTGTTAGGTGTGCCTGAGCAGGGATATGAGCGAGGTCCATGCAATGTCCCTTGTTCTATCAGTTTAGGGAAGGCACCATCAGGACCTACCCTGTCTCCTAGAAATCAAGAATAGAAAGAAAATCTGGCCTCGTTGGTAAACTGTCCTTCTCTATGTCTTGCTCCTTTTGATTTTTTTTTGCCTTAAGTATAGGTATGAAATGTTAGCTCTCCACATCTTGTCATAACTTTCTGTGGTCAGATTTTTTTCCTGTCCAACAAAACTCCATTTTTCCTGTTTCTTATGTTTCTTTAATTGGGAGGAGGAGGGAAATAGAAATGCAGTCATCAGCTTTTGTGTTTTCATTGCAATTCTTTTGTTTGTGCCCTCCAACATGAACCTCTCTGAATGAGAGTGATCATAGCTAGCTCAAAATAAAGAGGCTGCAGCGTCTTTTCTTCAGATGTTGGGATTCCAATTGGAAAGCTCACATGTTGAGCCTAACTTATAGGCTTCATGTGACCGTGCAAAAGGGAACCTTCATGAATATGTTATAAGGAACCTGATCTCTTTGTCATTTATCCTTTCTGTGTCCTTGCTTGTTGGAAGATGAGAATTTCGTGAGTCATTCAAGCCAATGGAAATGTCAGAGAACTGAGTTAGATAGGCATAGGATATTGAAAGGGCAGAACTTTATGCTTTAAAGTGTTACCATTATTAGATTTATAATTTTCATTTTTTTCCCCTCTAGTCTTCGGTGAGGTGAATTGTTGACAGGACTCTGAGACCAGGAGGAAATTAGAAGGTAAATGGGCATAGGTAACACCAAAGGATCAGAGAAGGAAATCCATTAGCAAATACAAGCAAATAGGAAGAGGACATTATTGTAAACAAAAGCTGGCAGAAAGGAAGGGTTTAAGGCCAGCAATGGTCAAATAATACCACCAAAAGTGAGAAATCTTTTAAAAAGAGCATATTGGACATATTTTCTATTTTGCTGGAGTCAACAGAAATAGATAGGAAAGAATGAGTGGGATTTAGTTGTTTTTTAAAACATTAACAAGCAAAAAAGGGAATTTTTCTTTTTCTTTTTCTTTTTTTTTTGTCCAATTAGTAGCATTAAGGTAAACTTAATGTGCTGACTTCCTGGGATTTGTGCCTTCAATGTATAAGTTTTGCTGATAAAGAAGAAAATCAATTTCATTTTATTCTCTTTCCCAAGGAGACAGCAAAAAGCTTAGGGATATTTTTTGGGGGAGACTTCTTAATTAGGACTATTATAGAAACAAGTTAAAGAACCAAAAATCAAACCTGAAAACTATCTCTTGGGGATAGAATGTGGGTGATGGTTGGTTAGGAGACAAATGATTATTAAAGATTTTCATATAAGATTTCTCAGTCTTCACAGGCCAAGGTGATCAAATCCAGCTGTTCTTGACCCCCGCCATGTGTCACTGTCCTGCTAGATCTCCAAGCAGACAAATCAAGCTTTATTATATGTGAGATTCCAAGGCAGGTGTGAGTCCTGTCATAACAAGTTACCAGTACATGTTCGCAGATAGAGAGGTGGAAGGCCAGATATCCTACTGCCTGCATTCATCCAGTTCTCATAGTAAGAGAAGCAGGAAACAAGCAAGGAAACGGGCATCTTTAGCTGCGTCCCAGATGTCTCGGATGTCTAGTGGACTAGACCTGGACATGTGGAAAACCTCTTGTGTCTCACCTAGAACTAAAGTGTGCAGGAACACACACTTATTTCTATCCTGAAGCCCTTACCAGAAGCATAGATCTTAACCAGAAGCATAAGGACAGGACAGATGTCACCGCCTTAACCTGTGAGAAGTAAACGAATGTGCAAGGATAGAAAAACATTAGCCCTGAAGCTTACTGCAGAAGTAGACTAGATGATCCAACCTACACTTTTTAGGCTGAGAAAACAGGGCCAGTCCCCTGGTGGAAGAATGTGATGTGATTGTGTGTGTGTGTATGCATGCAGGTGTGTGTGGGGGGAGAGAGAGAGACTGATAGCAAGACACAGTGCCTCAGGCCGATGATAATTTCAGAAGTCCATAAAAACTTTTTGATTTTTTAAATCAGTACCGAAAAAAGAATATAATAGTGAATATATAGTAATGGATCCATTTTGGATTATATTTGGTTCTATACCAATGCAATATCTATCTATCTATCTATCTATCTATCTATCTATCTATCTATCTATCTATTTTTTTAGTTGAGAAATGAACCTGTGAAGGTAAAAATTCCTAGGGTCCTTGAAAGTCATAATGCAACCCTGACCAACTGAACAACCATGAGAGAGACACACAGGCTAGCAGAGAGTCACAGAGGCAGACAGAGACAGAACAGAGAGAGAAAGTGACAGGAAGTTACACATAAGAGTGAAAGATATAGACAGCGAGACAGAGAGAGGGAGATAAAGAACTCACACTCAGAGAAAGAAACAGACACACAGCCTGACAGAGAGAGAGAGAGAGAGAGACAGACAGACAGACAGACAGACAGACAGGGAGAGTGAGAGACACAGACAAAGATATCTCAGGGAGCATTCTGTTAGAAAGGGGTAGCCATCAGCTTAGTCTGATTTTTTTCAGTGTCTTAGAAGCAAAGGTGTCTGAGAGTTACAGGCCTCCCCACCATTCTCTGATTCCCAGCCATGGAGAATCAGGTGAGAGAGAAGAAAAAGTCAGCCTTCTTGTTTCCTGTGTTCCTGGGTACATGGATATTCTGAGAGGTAGGGTTATGCTTGTCTCTGGCCTTGACCTTGGGCTACATTCCTCCTTTTTGCAGGTGGAATGAGAAGCAGTGGCCTTTCCCTTCCTCGAAAAAGTATCTTTCATGGTCATGGCTACAAAGCCACCAATGTCATGGCCATGCTTAGGCCAAAGCAGCTGGGACTTGCAAACCAAGAACAGGCTGGCTCAGAAAGTGCCCCTGCAGGAACCCTAGGACGACTGTGTTGATTGTGAATGTGCTAGAAAAGTGGAACAATTGGAACACGAAGCCCTTGTCATTTTACTGAAAGCCACACAGCTCCATCTCCCTTCTATTGTCTCTGGAAACTAAGGTTGGAGATTGTTTATGAAAGACTCAGTAAGATACACACTATGTTAAATGGCCTACAAGAAATCCTAGTGAAATGAAATAATTTACACTAAGAAGTATAATAATACTTCAGTCTACTCTGAATTCTGGTGTTCTAATCTTGTCAGAGAGATGGCTTCTCGGCCTTTTGGCTAAGATCAAGTGTAATCTTGTCAGAGATGGTTGTAGGAAGAAATAAAAAAATTTTTTTTTTTAAGAAAAAAAAGAGAGAGAAAAGGTATTAATCCAGATAAGCCCAGTCTTCCCATCTTTCGGGGCCAAAGGGGAAGCAATGGGCACAGGGTACTTTGGAAAACATACCTGCCTTGAGGAGAAGCTGCTCATCCGCCCTTGGCTGTGGAAAGTGTTTTTAGGTGAAGAAATTTCTTCTTTTGCACAAATAATCACAGCATGCGTCTGTTCATAAATTCAGCCATAGCTGCCACCCAGCATCATGATGGAAATAATTTGCTCAGTGAAGAGAATAAGGGCAGTTGAAGTTATAATTGGTGTTTGTTTTTTGTCAGTTGTAGGTTATTTTCCTGCTGTTGGTTGATACCAGGGGAGTGTGGGATGGTGCATAAATCCCATCAGACCTGGGGTTATATGGTCACATTAAACTGAGGCCTCTCTGCTCCCCACAATTTAACAGCAATTACTTTGGAATCATTTTAGTAGGTGTGAGAAGCTCATCTATTTAGAAGATGAATAGTTTATTTAGGATCATCTGGTAGCAGTAGGTTAATTAAAGAGTCTATCCACTCTAGCCAGAATCACAGGCATTATAGAAGAAAGCCTGCTTATAAGACACGTACACAGTGCTGCCCAAAGAGTTTAAGCATTGTTAAAAGTGAGTGCTTTGAGTGCATTTGTTCTTCTCGCACATTATATGGAGAGTATGTTAGTTTCTTCTTTCCTGATTATGTGTACTTTTTATAATATAATTAAAAAGTGATTGCATTTTTATCAACAGCAGCATAGCTAACACTCTTCTAAGCGTGCCATATTTAATTGTTACTACAAGCTTTATGGTCAGAATACTGTTATTAACCCCATTTTACAGATGAACAAACTGAGGCACAGAGTTGTTAAGTAAGTAATCCAAGGCCACTCGATTTAGGAGCAGCACAGCTGGGATTAGCGATGAGCCTGCCTTGGGAGCTGGCGCTCTGGGTGCCTGCATTCCACTGCCCTCCCCAGAACATGGGAAATCCCAACTCCAGCTCTCTGCTGGGGGGATATTGGTTCATTGTTCAACTGAAGGGACTGTCGCTTCTGTTTACCAGGGTTTTTGTCTGTAACCATTTTAGTCTGTGGGCCTAAACTATGACTATTGTCTAAAAGCGTTGGAGAAAAGCAAGGTGTAATATCACTGCTCGGAGCCGAAAGTTGATTCTTTTATTCTTTCCAACCTTATGTCCAATGATAATGTTTTAATTTCAACTCCTGTGATCCAATTTCTGCTTTCACAGTGACCAAAATAATGCTTTCCCCACACCTTTATATAGGTGTTTTAATATGCACATTCTAAACAGCAAACCATGTCAGACCCCAGACCCCCAAACATGCCAACACATCAGTCACTATCTGCTGGACCCCGGGAAAGTACCTAGAAGTGAAAGTCCTAGCCAGCCCTTCCTACCAGGGCACAGAGGTCTAACAGAGGGAATGGCACACAGAACCGTCAAGCCAACCCTTACTGCAAAGAGACTCAGATGAGTGGTGAACTCTGCAAATGCTACAGAAGCTCAGATGAGGGAGGAATTGGATCTGGCTGGGTGGGTGGGGAGACCTCCAAGGAGGGGACAGGATATGGGCTTGTGGGTGGTTGGGAAGGAGATTGGATTTAAAGTAGACCCTCAAAAGTAGATAGGATTTGGACGACTAGAGAGAAGGACCTTCCATGTGCAGAGGTGTGACCAAACCTCTGGGAATGTAAGAGGCTGGCAATGGCCAGAGCCAGGGAAGAGAACATTGTTTCTGGAGTCCCAGGTAGTGAGGTTGGGAAGTCACAAACTGACCCAGGCTCTCCTACAGGGACCAGGAAAATGAGTACTTTGCTCATTGGTGTATGAAGTCATGGGGCTCAAAAATCTGATTTTTGTGCATGTCATGTGGAACAAATATTTACCCTCTGAAATATGCCTTGTGCTACTATGGGTTCGCATCTTGTCCAGGAAGCCATATTTGTAAGTGCCCTGAACTCCAGTAGAAGCAGGTTTGTTTTTATCCTCCCACTTGTGTTCTTGAAGCCCATGTTTACAGGGCCTTATGTTATACTCGGGTGTGTTCCCTTTAATCCCAACCTTTGTTTGCTACGAACACGTTGGAAAGGTGATAGATTCATTCAGGATAAACTCCACTGATCTCTCTCTCTGTGAGGCAAGATATTTTTTCTCAGGCATTTTAGGACACATTTTCTTGGAGAAGCAGCTTGAGCACAGACGGAGGTCAGGTTAGGCTCCCAGCTTTGGCACTTCAGATTTCTCTGTGCTTCAGATTTCCATGTGTATTTGATGATTAAATATGTTAATTCAGGTATGATGCTTTCAGCAATACTTGGTACACAGTAAAGAACGATTGGTTTAAATCATGGGTTCTAAATTGCTACATGCCCATGAAATGAATATGCCATTATTTGTTTAGTCATTCCCCCTTGTTAATACTTACGTTATTTCCATTTCTTTTCGTTTACCACAGCTAAGAATGCTGTATCTTTGGGTATGTGGGGGTACTTCTGTGGCTGCTCTTTGAAACATATCATCTCACAGCAAAAGTAGCCTAGGCCCAGGGAGGCAGTGAGTAGCAGGCCCAGGACCAGAACCCAGGTCTTTTCGTTCCAAATCCAAGTTCGGTGGGTTTTCTTCCTCTCTCATTCTCCAGCTGCCTCACATTCTCCCAGGACTGGAATCTTTGCATTTGGTGACATATTTCCTAATACAGCCCTGTGTAGTTTAATGGTTGAGATACATCCTAAGAAATGTGTTGTTAGGCGATTTCATCGTTGTGTGAAATTAGAGTGCATTTCACATACCTGGAAGGGATAGCTTACAACACCCCTCGGCTATATGGTATAACCCAGGGATTGGCAAACTTTTGAGATGGAAGAGCCACCAGCTGTCAGCAAACTGTGGCTTGCGAGCCACATGTGGCTTTTTGGGTACGTACATGTGGCTCTGAAGTAAAATTGTAAATGAAAATAAAACTAACATAGTTTCATTTATAAAATTTTGAAAGGATATTATTCACATAATGGTGATTATGTAAAAACATATTTATGGCTCTCAAATAATTTTTAAGTTGCTGTGAGGGACAGGATTGGCTCTTCCAGGGTCAGCAAACTTTTGAGATGGAACGTACCCAAAGAGCCACATGTGGCTCGCAAGCTGCAATTTACCAACCCCTGGTATAGCCTATTGCTCCTAGATTACAAACCTATACAGCATTTTACTATACTGGATACTGTAGGCAATTGTGACACAATAATAAGTATTTGTGTATATAAACATAGCTAACATAGAAAAGGTATAGTAAAAAATACAGGCTAAAAGATAAAACATGGTACACATGTACAGGACAGTTAACCATGAATGGAGCTTGCAGGACTGGGAGTTGCTCTGGATGAGTTAGTGAGTGAGTGGTGAGTGACTGTGAAGGCCTAGGACATTACTGTGATTTACTGTGGACTTTCTACACACTGTCCCACAAGTCCTTTCCCTGCTTCCTTCCAACAGGGATAAAAGTAGAACATCGAAGCTGTCAATGCTTCTTCATGAATAGGGATGTGTGCTGGATTGATTGGAAATATTGAGGAGAAACTGGCTACGTAAGGAAGGCACAGATCACCTTCTGGAGGGAGTGAAAGGTGGACTAAGGATCAATAGGAACAAGAAATCAAGACAAAGAGATAAAGGATTGTAGGGCATTTTCAAGGCAATGTGGTTTGGGCTATTGCATGTTGGAGTAGTGTTCAGGTTTAAGGAACTTTGTGGTATTCATTAAAAAAAGAGGGTGTCGAGGGGCCGTCTGAATGGCGCGGTAGTTAAGCGCTGGCTTGGGAAGCCAGTGGCCCCGGTTCGGTCCCACATGTGAGGGCCAGTGACACTGCACTCAAAAAAGCAAAAAAAAAAAAAAAAAAAAATAGGGTGTTTAACATGGAGAGGGTGTGGAACTCAGGACTCAGTATTTTGACTTTGAAAATTGTTTTTGGTTCCATTGACTCTTCTCTGGCACAACTGGCTTTCACTTGGTAGAAGAAATACAACTGATCTATGCTTTACATCATTATAACTTGAAAATATTTTCAAAGCACAGGGATAGGCTGGCTCCATGCTACCAATGAAACCTTCTACTAAAGTGGCAGTGGCACTTAACGGTGGCTTCTGTGAACCTGTGTCCTTGTACAGAGTCTTAAATCCTCAAGAAAGAATTATTAGCAATGTACTCTGAAGACTATCAGGCTAGATCTGGGAGGGCTGTGTCACTCCTGAATATGTAGCACTGGGGGGACAGGCTTCTTTGTGCTGAAATGGGCCCATGGCTGACTGATGGGGAGGTAAGTGAGAGGGAATCTATTAGCAAGCCCCACAGATATTGTTCCCATCAGGGAAAAAAAATCCTCCTGAACAACATATCCTTCAATTTCTTACTGGAAATTTTGTTCCATTATAATCTTATGGGACCATATGCGGTCCATTGTTGACCAAAACATCATTGTAGGGCACATGATTGTAGTGACATTGCTACAAACACACCTGCCCCAAACACTGCTACTTCTTTTCTCACTTTCGATAATAGATCAGCTGCTGAGCATTCCCTGAAGGAAGGTGGCTTTCAGGAGGCGGACAGCTGTGTGTGAATAAAATGGGGTTGGAGGGGAGTGCACAGAATGTGTGACCTCACCCATTTACCAAGCCATTGTGCCAAAGCAGGCGGTTTTATCATTCCATGGCTGAAATATGAAAGCTCTGGCTGAGAAATGTCAGGATGAAGTTGTATGTAAATTATGAAAGAAGAAGGTGCTATGTTAAAGAACTGGGAGAATAATAATAATAATAACCTATGGAGACTGGCTTGTTTTGAGCAGGAAAGGAAGAGATGGATATCCTAATTGACCATCCTACTTTAAAATAAAAAGGGTTCCTGAGGCCTACTAAAAAACCTTAAATTTCAGAGAACCCTGAGCTTCTTTTTGATGAGATTTCTTCAATATTTTACAGTGGCATATTAAAAGAGCTTCTTAATTAAAATCTCCCAATACATCATTGGAGGAACTGTGGATTGGAATGGTTAGACCATCTCTTTCCTCCCCACAAGACTGAGGCTGCAGTGCCCAGGGCCAGAGTGCATCCTCTATCAGCTACCCCGGCCGAGGTGGCACCCCTGCTGCCCCGACAGGATGCCAGCTGGAGCAGATCCTGGCAGATCGCACGGAGCCTGGTGTGTGCATCCTGGCCTCGCTGCCCCAGTCCATCCGGACACTCCCCTGGACCCAATTAGCAGATTGGAAATAGCATCCAAATGTGCTACAACCACCAAGTTAAAGAGGAATAACAGACATGAAAGAATCAGGTGGGAAAAGAACAGTTTGGATCCTGAAGGAGCAAGTTGCTTGTCAAAGATGTAACAAACTGAAACAAAATAAGTTGCTTCTCCTTAAGCCTATTTTTTCTGCTAACACTGCGGGTTCATTGGCTTGGGGAAGGGCACTGAAATTGACAAAAAAACAAAAAACCAGAACACTTACTGTTCCCATATTCCATTTCTTATTTAATATAACTTTAAAAAAAAGATTTACTAGAAAAGGGAGGGCATCATTAATTTTAGAGTCTTCAAGAAATGTAAAGTGAAAAATGATCTGCTAATTAGTGATGTGCAATTTGTTCCTTGAATGTCTTCAATAATGTGTGAATGTCACATTACATAACACTTATAATGATTAAACCAGAAGATGAAATAAGATAGGATAGATCTTGTGTTCTCCTCTTGACTAGTGGACAACTCGTCTCATCAATCTCTCTGGGTTTACAGCCTTAAATTGAATAAGCAGTATTATTGGGCGAGATTTATGACCACAAGATGTAGCAACCTCACCGAGGAAATCTTACAGTACTGTTTTCAGAAGCCTCCATGATAATTTTTGGGATTTGTATTCATTGTAGCCTGTCATAAAACAACACCGGAACTAGTAATGGGTAGTGAACCTTCTCAGGAACTTAATGTTCTGACAGTGACATTGAAAATGGGCAGTTGTTGGTGCCCCCCCCCCCATCTCTTGGGAAGTTAGAGCGTTCTCAGCCCCAATTTAAAACGATTTTGTTAGAAATGGTGGCTTCGTTATAGTGGGATAGGCGCTGATAGACCTGTATTCTGAGGAATGCTCATGAAAAATCAGTGAGCTTTTGACACCACAAGGGCAGCCCTACACAGAGCAGGTATGAGGACACCCTTATGAAATGTTTGTGGAAAAAAATGAATGAACTGATAACCATCAGGTCTCTTTTCATTTGAGTACTGCCTGTGACTGAAGTTCTGACACTTAGTGTATAAGTACCATTAAGTAAGGTTGGCTTATTTAATGCAATTTTAAAAGGAAATGCCCTGCTATACCTTGGACCACTAGGAGCCTGGAGTAAAAGTTAAAAAGAGTCTGCCGTCCCTCCACCCCCACCTCCCCAAATTTATTGAGGTATAGTTGATAAATAAAATTGTATATATTTAAAGTGTACAGCATGATTTGATATATGTATACATGAAATTAGGGTCTCAATCAGGTCAGTTAACACATTCATCACCTCATCTAGTTATCATTTTTTATGTGTGTAGTAAGAACACTTAACATCTATTTTCTCAGCAAATTTCAAGTATACAATCCTGTATTACTAATTATAGTCCTATGCTGTACATTAGATCCCCAGAACTTGTTCATCTGATAAGTGAGGACTTGTGTTCTTTGATCATCATCTCCCATTTTTACCCACCCTGCAGCCCCAGAGAACTGCCATTCTACTTTTTGTTTCTTAGTTTGACCTTTTCTTGTTTTTAGACTCCACGTATAAGTGAGATCATACAGAATTTGTCTTTCTCTGTCTAACTTATTTCATTTAGCATCGTGTCCTCTAGGTTTATCTATGTTGTCACCAGTGACAAGGTTTCCTTCTTTCACATGGCTGAATCACAGTCTGTGTGTGTGTGTGTGTGTGTGTGTGTGTGTGTGTATGTGTATACCTCATCTTCTTTAGTCATCTACTGATGGACACTTAAAAAAAAAAGAGGTTTAATTTAATAAATCACCCAATAGAAGATTTCCCTGTAAAAGTTATCCATAAGCCTTTGTATGACTACGTTTTCCTTTGGAGTGTCCACTTCCTTTCAAAGGAGCCTGTTTATTACTGGACCAGGAGCTCCCTGACCATGAGTCTGTTCCTGCCTCTATATCCCCACATCTCGATTATGCCTGGGGCATATTAAACAACCTAGAAATACTTTCTGATGTATGAACTGAAAGTTATTATTTATAAGAAGTCAAAAATCCACCTCCCTGAGCTTCCACTTGTTAGACCTAGTTCTCTCTTCTGCTCAAAAAAGAATATTTTTTCTTTTTTGAACTCTTTCTTCCATGGGATGGTTTTGGTGCTTAATCACTCCTTAAGCTTTCTCTGCTCCAGATTAATCCCTCGTTACCTCAATTAGTTCTTTTCTTTAGCAGCTGTGTCAATCATTTTGTACTTCCTGGCCAGCTAAAACCTAAGGTCATTTTTCCTTCAACTAATATCAGGGAAAGATTTCCACCCTTCTTTTATTGGAGCAATGGCTTCTTAAAAAAAAAAACAACAAAAAAAACTGAATTTGTAACCTGTCTCATTTATCATTGCACAATTTAATCATATTGGTTTTTACCCATCTTTCTATCTTATTGAGAGTTTTAAATGCTGAGTTTTGTTACCAATACTGTTGCCATCATGTTATATCTTTGGAAGTTTGATCAGCACAATTGGTAACAGAAAACGGTGGATATTTTGGGAGATGCTGCCAGGGTCTTCTTTTCCTCCCAGTGTGACACTGACGCCTTATTTACCCTTCTTGTGTGATTGTTAGGCCTATACAAATTTCCACTGCTAGAGGTGCCAGAGGTGACTTTAGAAAATATTAAATCTATTCATTCTCTCTACCAATTTTGCATAAAAGGAAACTAAATCCCAGTGAGCCCATGGCCACACGGCTGGTTAGTAGAAAAAACCAGAGTAGAACCAAAGCCAAATGACAACCAAAGCAGGCGTCCTTTCATTTTTGTCACAACTGTCACTCTTTTTTTTTTTTTTTTAACATATGTTTAACTTTTTAACAGCAGTTTTAAGTTCACAGCAAAATTGAGCAGAAGGAACAGAGATTGCCCATACATTCTCTGGCCCAACACATGTATATCCTCTCTCACTTTTGACATCACTCACCAGGATGGTCCATTTGTTATAATTGATGAACCTACATTGACACATCACCACACAGAGTCCATAGTCTACATTAGGCTTCTGTTTTGGTGTACATTCTATGGGTTTGGACAAATTTATAATGATATATATCCACCATTATTGTATCATACAGAGTAATTTCACTGCCCTAAAAATTTTCTATTCTTCTCCCATTTATCCCTTCATTCCCCCCTAACTCCTGGCAAGACTGTTATTTTTACTGTCATTATTGCTTTGCCTTTTCCAGAATGTTATATAGTTAGAATCATACAGTATGTAGCCTTTTCAGATTGGCTTCTTTTATTTAGTAGTATGGATTTAAGGTTCCTCTATGTCTTTTTATGACTTGATAGGTCATTATTTTCTAGCACTGAATATTTCATTGTCTGGATGGGCCACAGTTTATTTACCCATTCACCTATTGAAGGACATCTTGGTTGCTTCCAAGTTTTCACAATTATGAATAAATTGGCAGTAAATATCATTGTGCAGGTTTTGTGTGGTACATAAGTTCTCAACTTTTTTGCTTTTTTTTTTTTTGGCTGAGCAAATCCTGCCTGTTGGCAGTTCAGCTCAGGCTGGGCATCGAACCGCTGTTGCTCAGAGATCAGCTCGCACTCTTTTTTTTTTTAAAGATTTTTATTGGGGAATTGGCGGAGGGGAACAGCGTTGGGGAATCGGGGAAGGAGAACCGACAAGTTGCTGTCTTTTTGTTCTTCAGGTTAGTTGCAGAGGATGTTGCTTCACTGTTGGTATCGTCATTGCGCTCTTCCCGGATGAGGCAGATCGGTCGCTGGCCTCTGGATGTCGCTCACCGCGGCTATTGGCAGCTCACGCTGACTGCCAGCCACTCACGCTGGCTGCGGGCCACTCACTGTAGCCTATGGCAGCCCACTGCAGCAGGGGCTGCAGCCCACACCATCACCGGGGCTCGCACAGCCCAGCTCCAGGGGGAGCTGTTGTTAGCTGTAGAGAGCAGTGTCACTGGCCCTCATGTGGGATCCGAACCGGGGCCGCTGGCATCCCAAAACCAGCGCTTAACCAATGCGCCACTCGGCCGGCCCCCTCAGCTCGCACTCTTGAGCGAGCTCTTAACCAACTGAGCCACTTGGCCGGCCCCCAGTTCTCAACTTCTTTGGGCAAATACTGAGGAGCATGATTGCTGTATCATATGATAAATGTATTTGGAAGAAACCACGAAACTATCTTCTGCTGCTACCACTATTAATTTCATTCTCAAATTTAATACGAGAAACTTTAAATGTCTTGTTGAAATCCCAACATACAGTGGAAGGTTTCCTAGTCTTTTATGTGAATGTTATATACTAATATTAATTGGCAGATTATACCAAAGTGGCCGTCTTTTCCTCTTTCTTCCTCTAAGACCCTGGTAAAATTCCTTCTATCTCTAAATATAAAACTTTAAAACACGGCATGTTGGTGCTGCCTAACAGCTGGTACATTGTCGGGAGAAGTAAGCATGTGTGTGTGTGTAGGTGTGTGAAGGAGGGTGTGTGTGTGTGTCTGTAGGTGGATATGCATTTGCTTTATAGCATAACTAAAGAGTGGGACACAGATGATTTATTGGTAAATGAAAACTTTTCACATAAAGGCAAACTGTGGTCCTGCACAATTATTTATGGGCCAGGTACCCTTGCTTTGTACTAACTAAGGGAACTCTATTTTTGATAAAGGACTGTACATTTGTTCAATGGGAAAAAAAATCACTTTTTTTGCACCTTGCTGACTGATGCTAACTATTCTTCAGCACAAGTCTCATTATCTTCATTATTGAGTATTTAAATACATGTAAAATAACATTTTTACTGCCATTTCCAAAGAGCTCTTTTTCTTAGATCTCTGAAACCCAGGACCAAAGACCACTTTTCTTTTAGGTGCATATTATTGTTGGTTAGAATAGAACCAATCTATAAATTTTCAGAGTTAAACACTAAGCAAAAGTTTCCTTTTGAGTCTCCTTAGAACTTAACTTTAGTCTGACGCTGTGTTTTTAAAAAGAAGAAAACCTTCAAAATCTGTTGTTTCATCAGATCTGTTTGTAGAGAAAATGTAAGCCTCAGTATTGTTTAACTGCAGCCCAACTGAGGACTATCATATTGCACTTCTAATCAAAAAATAAACTGAATATAGTGGTAGGCTTACAGAAAGAGAGAGAATTAGATTTGATTAGATTAGCTTTAACCTGCCCGGAATAAAACTGTCTGCCTTTCCTGTTATTTGTCAGTGTTTATAGCAGGTTTCGTCTACAATGCTTTCACTATTATTTTCAGGCAGTAAAAGGCAGTCAAGCAGAAAAGACACTCGTAAATGTCAGAAAAGAGTAAGTTTTTTTTACATTTCAAGGGTTTTGAAGGTCAAGTTCAATCCACTTAAGGGAAACAGTGTGATGCGTATGTGGTAGCATGTCGTTAGTTGGTGTATTTAGGCATGTAATTTATGTGAAGTTAATGCACTTGTCTATTAATCTAAGAAAATGAAATATACTGTGAAGATGCTACTTATTCTGTATATTTTGTTCACCTGTTGGAACGTAAAATGAGTCAAATGTCCATGATTAGTGATGAGGAAGGAAAGATGTTCAACGTGTCAAAACTGATCAGGTTTTGGGCACTGATTCTTTCCTTGTTTTTCCTGTTATAATTCAGTTCTCCCTGGCAGCTTCCACAGTCCATGTTATAAAAAGGAAGAGCTCTTTTAAGAATTTTTGCAAACCAGTGAGAGACTTTTTTCCTCTGGAAGCCCTTATTGAGATGTTTTCTTTTTCTTTTTCTTTATGAGGCTTTATTTTTGTTTCCCACCAGGGACCCTGAGCAATTATAGTGTAAAGCCACTGAAAATAGGTATGTTCTTTGATATCAAAAAGCTTCCTGAAGATTTTTCAAATTAAAGAGACACAAAGGTTGCATTTCAAGGTGTTACTAGCATGGGCCTTTATAGTTAAAAACTCTCAGAATGTTCTATCAAGTGTAATATTCTTTGGGTTCAGTACTACTGCATTTGATGAGAGTGTGTGTGTGTGTGTGTGTGTGTGTGTGTGTCTATGTCTATGTGTGTCCCCACCTCTGAGTGCTGAACTGAGTGTGTCTCAATAGTTACAAATTGTATCTCATGATGCAGGGTTAACAGAGAAAGCGTAGGGAGTAGGTAATGAAATAAACATTTACTGATCGCCCACTATGTGCCAGATGCATAATGTATATTACTTTTTTCAGTCCTCAGTGGTACTACGAGGAGTGATAGGTTACTATACTCATTTTCCAGATGAGGAGTTCATACAGGTAAAGTTTACTTGTCAGGAGCAAACCTAAGTTTCTTTAATGTCCATAGTTAGTTCTCTAGGGTATATTCCAGACAGGAGAAATTAGAGGAAAGAGAATAAAATGTGCAGTTCAAAGCCTGTGTGTGTGTGTGTGTGTGTGTGTGTGTGTGTGTGTGTGTGTGTGTGTTAGGAAGGTAGAAAATACATTTTCTGCACTAAAATAAATGCAGTTTAGTGTGCTGTAATATCATTAGATGGCAAAAATTCAAGTGTTTTCTTTTCTTTTTAAGGAAATGTCTCTTGGTCACCCCACTTAGGTCCTGGTTTGCTCTTAACTTCCCTGGGCTTCTTTTATTATCTTCTTCCTCTCGTATTGTCAGTTTTCAATCTGAAAATCCCTGTTTATTTTCATATATAGAAAATTCATTTCTTTCTTTGCTTTTACTTTCCATTTCCAGACCATGCCTTATCTTAGAAACCCAAACTGTCCATGATAGTATTTTAGTAAACAGTGAGCCATGAATGTGTGTTCCATAAATGTTTGTTGAGTACCAACTGTATGACATATCTAGGCTGATATGTCAACCAAAACAGGCATAGTTCCTGCCATTATAGAATTTCAACCACAATGAGAAAGATGAGAAATACTGATCAATCAACATTTATGTGGAACTTTGTTCTTTATGAAGGAAGGGCTTTTTGTAGGTTTTATTACAGTTAAACTTCATAAATCTGTGAGGAAGAGGCTCTTATAATCTCCATTTTACAGCTTAGAACTGTAAATAGGAACTACTCTATCCAATGTAGAGCTGAGTTTAGAATATCGTCTCCGTTTCCAAATCATCTTTTCTTTTGACCATGTTGCCCCATAAAACGATTAAAGCAGAACATCAAGACATATACAAGGACCTTGATTTCCACTCACAATAACTTTTTTTTCATGTGAAAACCACCAAGGTAAATTATTGTGTTCATTTAATTTACTGATTGACCAACATTTCTTGAGCACTTAATATGTGCCAAAGAATGAGTTTCCCAAACTAGCAGTCCAAAATGTGGTCCTTTACTTCAAGGCATTATAATTCATTTGAGTAGACATACATATAACTAAATGAATTACAGGGTCATGCAATAAGTGATCCTTGAGGTATAATGGAAAGATCACTAGCTTTTTAGGCAGTTGGTTTGAATCTTGATATCACTACTTTTAATTGCTGTCCCAGGCAAATTATTTACCCCTGTTCGCTAATGGTTTCCTCAACTGTAAAATGGGGGATAAGAATATTTACATGGATGACAGTTGTAAACATTCCAGGAAATGCATGTAAAGGGTCTAACAGAATTCCACACACATAGTAGGTACTCAGTTAAAGAGAGTATGAATAAAATGTGACTGTTTTACATCAATCTATGTATTTATGTATCTGTGTGTGTATGTATGTATGTATGTATAATATCCATCCATCCATCCATCCATCCATCCATCCATCCATCCATCCATCCATGGACTCCACAAGAATCTAGGTACTGATTTCCTGATGAGATAGTAAAAAGCTAGGAAAACTATTTGAGAGAAAGTGAAGTTTTTAGAGTCTGAAGACAGATTTTTTTTTCCCCCCTGAACTGAAATATTGGGTGAAAGGAACTATATAATGTATGAAGCCATCAAAAAAGCATGGAGCCTTCCAAGAACCATGAGACACCTACTATCACTAAAGTGTAAAGTATGCACTTGGGGAGGCTGAGAGATAGGCTAGGCACATAGTTAGAGGTCAGATCATTAAGGGACTCTTATATCACTCTAAGCCACTTGGACTTTATTTGATTACACAGATGAGTTTCTATTGCCTAAATAGAAAATGACATGCCTGAAATTCAAGTGGTTGAAATTATTTTGGTTTGTGGAGTTCTTGATTGCATGGATAGAATGGGAAATCTACTAAAAATTTTATCTGAAAAATCAAGACATGATCTATATTGAACAAGAATCTCCATGATGGATGGACAATGAAGAAGTAGGGTTTCTGATAAAATATACCATTAGGACGCATCTGAAACCAAGTCCCAGAAGGAGCATGCAGTGCTGAAATGTTATAGGCCAAAGCAACCTGGGGCAAATTTTGTCCACTTATATGGCAAGTTCCAAAGCAGCAGGGAATGGGCTCAGAGCCCTGAACCCCAAGTAGAACACTTACTGTTTTTCCCTGAAAGTCACCATAAATATTTGATAACTTCTTCCTTTCTGTGACGGAGCCCTCTCTCAGTGGGAGTGGGATCTGGTATCCCTTAGCAAAACAGAATTATTTGTTTTCTTAAGCTTTTCTTTATGTCCTGAAGGTGGATTCTAAAAGCTCCTAGTGTATTTTGATTTTGAATTCTCACAAAAGTATTTTTTCTTCCACAGTAATTCACTATAAAAGGCAATAAAAGTGATATATTCAGAAGTATTCAGGACCTGCTATCAGTGCCTCATGGGAATAAACTATCTTGCCACTTGCACATCCCATGGGAGAAAAGAATCACAATTCACATTTAGGAAATATTGTATGTGTTTGCCTCCGTTTTGCTCGTATTGTCTGCTCTGCTGAAAAGCAGATTTCTTTTGCAGATAAAAGCTGCCCTGTCTTGCTGAACTGCTCATCTATTTTGCTCAGGAAAGAAAGGCTTTGTTAAAATCAGGAGCAAAGCCTGATTTGCAAAATATTGCCTAAAAATAGCAAAATGCAGGAAAATGTCAAAATATGCTTGGACGATGGACTGACTTCGTGCTTTGGAAAATTACCTAACAAATGCAGCAAATATTGTTTTTAAGTGAAGAGGGATGATGTGTTTTCTAAGCATCATCTTATGAATTGGTAGTTAGGTGCTTGAGAATCAATAAGGATGTGGGCCTTGCCTGGTTGCTGGGCTAGGCTGATGGATATGCAATTAAAGGAGATGAACCATGTCAGCGCTTGCTCAGAGTTCCAAAACTGTTCCCAGATTATTCATTTGTTTTCGAGGTTTGTGTACATGAGGCTTCTGTCTTGGCTGCTTTTGCATTGGTGAACCAAACAGATAGAGCTTCTACTTTTCAAGAGCTCCCAGACTAATAGGGAAAGAAATATTAAGCCAGTCATTGCAACAAGGAACGGAGATATGCAGGGGTGGTTCAGTGTGCTATGGGGTAAGGCTTTTAGGGGTTGTGAAAGTTCAGTTATTGAATCCTAATTCTGCCAAAGAATGCCCAGGCTGCGGCTTGGGCACCAGAGCAGATATTTTAGTTGAAATATTAAGATTCAGCAGAAGCTTACTTTCCATCAACCGAATCTGTTTCTAATATTGGGGGAAATGGCTTTTGTTTTTTTCACAACTATTTATTGGTAAGTCTTCCCCTGGAACTACCTTAGTGTATATTTGTATGTACCCATTTACTGATTAAATCTGAATATTTGGCTTATACAACGAGCAAATAATCTCCAGAGAAATCTTCATCTTTATGCAGTCACATATATGATAAAAAACCAGATTTTTGGTTTTCTTATTTTGAGACATATGCATAGAAATGAAAAATTTCAAACTGTCTTTGCTTTTATTTCAGGATTTTAACAAATTATTCAGTGGACATTTGAAAGTCTTATTGTGAGTGCTAGGTCTTAATGGAAATGGTTTGACTATGTGTGTAAGCCCATCAGGTCCATATACGAGTACATATGGGGAATTGAATCTGTATAACTGGTTGAAAAATTATGGATGCTTCCTTTCAGACAAGGGTTAAAAAGGAAATAATCTCTTTTGCTGCAAAGTTTTTCTCAGCAGGTACAAAATAGCTGTAATCAGGGAGGCTTTGGTAAGTGGCAGCTGCTATCTGCCAAGTTGAAAGATCGTGAATTCTCATCCCATTTCTATTTCAAGTACATAGACACCAGGCTCAATTTGTGAGTGTCTGAGGCATGCCCAACTCTGTGATAAGAAATGGGTCTGGACTCAGAGTGGGAACCATGGACAGAGATGGGCTGCAAACCTTCTTTGCAATGACACCAGCTCTGGCTAATCAGGGTCCCTAGGTCATCAATATAGAGTCCTAGATTTGAAAGCCAGTTAGGATCCTAAAAACATTCCATCTTACAGATGAGGAAATTGGGGCCTAAAGAGGATAAGTCTTCCCTGTGGTCCACATGGATTCATAGACTTATCAGGGCATAGCTTATGGCCTCAAGCTACTGCCTGTTTTATGCTAGGTAGGTAATACACCAGGTCACACTGATTAATATCCCTACTGCCTGGAGTACTGTGTTGAAAGGATCCTAAAGTTGCATCCTGACTCAGGGGGAAATGTAGCTGTTGTTGATTAGCAATGTCTGTCTGGGGAGGAAGTGGGGACATGGAGTTTTCTGTGTGAATTTGGATGAATGAGGGGTGACTGATAATCAAATAATTATCACATGATATGAAGTTTGCCTCAGAACAAAGTGCTCGAAAACCTTCCTGGAGTGTCAAGTCCATTTTATTGAAGAGATGACCTTTGGACTTGGTCTTGAAGACTAAGCAGCAATTCTCCTGACAGAGAAAGAAGACATTCCATGAAAGAAGAATAACTTGTGCAAGGGACCTGATATTTGGAGATAAGAAGGAAATTGATGATCTTTGATAACCTACCTGTTTGTTATGTGCTGGGCACTAAGCTAGACCTTTTATGCATTATCTCATTATTCAATGTTGGTAATGTCTCTATGATTTTACAGATGAGGAATAGGGACAAAAACTATTAAGATGCCTACTGTTGTGTAGCTACTAAGTGGAGCTAAAATTTTCATTATTGGAGCTCCAAAATAACTTTGGTGGTAGCTAGTAAGAAGGATAGTATAGTTGAGAAAGACAGGACTGGGAGAGGGTACCATTGGTTTGGATTTGCACTATTACATTTGAGTTGCCTCTGGGACATCCAGATAGAGATGGCTAGTAGGCTTTTAGAAATATGTCATTGACTGATCTGGTTATGATAAAAAATACATAAAAGACTCGCTGATAACCAAGCCTAGTTCATGTACTTCTAGGCTTCTGCTTAAGAGTGGAGATCTTTCTGCCTTTGCTATTCTAGCACAGGAGACTATAAGTAATAAACTAATATGCTTTTGTTGCATGAATGATTCAAATTACTGTCAATGTAATATTAAATCCAGAATTGATAGGAAAACTATCTTGCTTAGAAATTCAAGTGTTCTTGGCACAGTGCTATTTATGATCACCATGAGACCTGTGCTCTAGCAAAACTCTGCTTCTGTTCAGCAAAAGACTGTTTAATATGTATACATTCCTCTGCCAAGGCTCAACTTTGACCTACAAGAGAACAGTGTCTATTTCTTAGATAGATGCCTGGAGGTGCCACAGTTGTTATCTGGCCATGGACTGGGGTGCAATATGTATGCCTGTGCAGGGTAGTGTAACCATGTTAAAAAAAAAAGTGACTTTTTTTTGTTTGTTGTTTTTGGTTTGTTTTTGTTTTTAACTTGTGAAATTTGAAAAGAAGATAAAACCCAAAAGGGTTTTTATGTTAGTAAATTCCAGTGTCATGGACAACTCCAGGACTCTGTCATCCTTTCTTGATGGATTTGTGTAGGACATAGGTTGAGGGATAGTTTAAAGTAGTCCAGGGCCCAGGCCTGATACTCTTTGCTCCCTTAGATGATGATGACAATGACGATGACAATGACGATGATGACGACAATGATGATGTACCACCATATTTCATGGATTTTAAACTGTTTCCCAATTTTTTTCACGTACCTGTGTCTTATACTCAATACTATCTTGCAGTTGCTATCAGCCTGGAAGAAGGTTAAATTCTTCCAGATTGGATTTGTGTTGTTTCAGAACATCACCTGGGAATACCACCAACCTGAGACTCCTTTCATTTACACTGGTGAAGTTTTCCTTGACTCACACTGGTGGTGTGTACTTGTACCAAAAACCCTGCTTGAGTAGTTGCATGTGGTTCCTATTCTCAAGACATAGTATTTTCCCTTTCTTCTTGCTGTGCCTTTCTGAATGAAGCTTTATTTCTGGACTATTCTAACTTTAAGGGAATAGCATTTTGGTGTCTTAGCTCTTTGCAGAGACCTCTTATTAGACTTCCCACCTTGTTTTTTCTTTCTGATCATATTTGGAGTAACTGTGTGACTAATAATTGATTATATTAGATTTGATGAAATACTGTAACAATATATTTAACATTTACTGAGCATAGTCCCTTTGCTATGCAGCACTTTTACGGCTATTTGTATGTAGTAACTCATTAAAACCTTTAACAGTCATACTACATAGATAATCTTGTTTCCCCACTTTTAGGTAAGAAAATAGAGGCACAAAGAGGTTAAGCAATGTGCCCACGTTTACATGTATTGACTTATTTAGTGTAGCTTAACCATGAGTCTACAGATAGGCCGCTGGTGAGATTTGTTTTCATTCCTGTAAAGTACGTGGTACAGTCCCTGAAATTTGCGGAGCACACTGCAAACTGTTTACAAGTCCCTCCCCTCAAAAAATGAGCCATTGTCTTTACTAAAGGGACAGAGTATTCTTTTGTTATCCACTTTTCATTCTCTGATGTGGGATTCTGGCTTTAAGTGTTATCCTCAGACAAGAGTTGGTTTTCTCAAAAATATGAATTCTTGTAAGTCTTTTCATTACATGCCATATAAAGGATGTTGCTCTAAGCAGGTTTGCTACCACTGAGGTCTGCACGTTCTATTAGGAACTTCAAAGCAATTCTCAGTTAAAAGTCCAGTTCAACAAATATTCAAATTCTTCTCACTTCACTTTATAGTCCCCATCCAATTCCTCTTCTCCCCACTCCCCCCCTCAACACACTTACAGCAAATCTACATAGAAATCTCCAAGTGAGATGAATTAAGAGGAAAAAAGAAAATAATTTGTGTGTTTTTAGTCTTACAGAAAAACATATTTTTCCTATTGATCCTAATCTGAAACTTTTTGGATACTTTACCATGTCATTTATATTTAGAAGAGAATAACTTTTAATTCCTCCATTCTTTTTCTTTATTTTTTCCCACAAATATTTACTGAATATCTTCTAAATTCAAGACACTGTGTTTGATGCTGCCTGTAGGAGAGATGTTTCTCAGTCTTTTATCACATCCCCAAGAAATTTTTGAAGACAAAATTATAGGCAATCTTTCTTAGCTTCCCCCCTTCTCCTTACCCCTTTCCTCCATCTTTCTTCTCCACCCACCCTTTCCTCCACATCCCCAACCATGAACTGGAAGCAAGGGAGGAAGGGAGGGCTGAGTTACAATCTGAACGTGCAGAGATGGGGATGGTAGAAAATAACAGGGTGCCAGTGAGGAGTGCTCTGGGCAAAGTCACAAAAACTGAGTATAGCCCAGAGGCTTTGGGGAATGGTGAGAAGTCCAGCTTGAAACGTGCAGGACATGAAAAGAGAGATGAAAGGTGAGGCTTTCAAGCATCCAATCTTTCCTTCTTACTTCACGGGTTAGAGGGAAAATCATGTGAGGTGGTATGTCTAAATGTGCTTGAAAAGATAAACGCTGTTCAATGTAAGGCCATGTAGATTCACAGAAAAATAAGAGATCCCAGTTGGTGTCATGATCATCCTCTTTATTATTGTCACTCCTTCTCTAATGACTCTAAAATGACCAGAATTTATCTGTATACTTCACTTAACTGTTTTAAACACCTCAAAAATAAGAATTGGATTCTTAGAGACAAACTCACCTCTTTAAAGAGCAAGACGCCCAGCAGATGTTTGCAGAAACATCTGCAGAAACTCAGGCCAACAAAGATGCTAAGGTGGCTGAGAACACAACAAGAGCATCTGGTCTGATTATCTAAGTACCTTCATTGTCCCTGGGTGGTTAGCACCTCTCTTCCCTCGACATAATGCTAGGTGGCACAGGAAGAGGCCAACAAGTAGAATGGAATGTATCTTTTCCTGTGGTACAAAGATTTAATGAAAAACAAACAAACAAAAACTTTAGGGCCATCTGCCCCAACCTCTGATGTTCTCATCATGAGAACCAGCCATTTGGATTGAATTTTTCTGTGTCTGTCTGACAGCCACACACAGAGAAGAGAGACTGCTTTCTGGGCCCTTCATGTTGCATACTCAATATCAATCTTTAGCTCTATCTTGTGTTTCTGAAGAACTTTGATTTCTTTCTGCTATGTAAAAGGACATATACTAAAGCAAGTCTATAAAGATGAAGAGGCAAAATGAGATATTACTGGTTTTATATAATTTTACAAGATGAAACAAACTCAATGAATATAGCCATGATTATTTTCATTTGATATTGTAGCAGTTTGAAAGTCAAACTTGGTCAGGAAAACCTAAATCCCCTCCTCAAATAAAATAAGAAAAATGTGCAGGAATATTAAAAGCTATTCACGTTTGTCATTAGTTTCAATAGGTGTTAGAAAATTCAGTGGGACCTCTTATGTCATCTGATAAACTCATAACGCTTATGTTAACTTGAACTTCCTTATAGTGTTTGCAGCTGTAGGAAGTCTCCATTGGGAACAAGTATTCCTGAGGAAATTTTGGGCACTTGTAATTTCCCTTTAGAACTAGCTTTTGTGCAGAATAATTTATGACAGTTGTGCCCATAAGCACTCTTTTGTTTTTTTTGTTTTTTTAGCTGAGCCATCCTGCTCAATGGTAACTCAGCTTGGGCCGGGAATCGAACCAGCAGCGCTGTTGCTTAGAGTTCTCACCCTTGAGCGAGCTTAACCAACTGAGCCACTCGGCCAGCCCCCATGATCACTCTTGCCTTGGCTTTTGTTTGTTGGATTTGTAAATTCTTATTGGATCATACCCACTCTGAAAGTGACATGATGTGGACTCCAAATTCTTAACATTAGTCACCATATTGATGGTGTTCTACTATTTTTAACCTTTGTTTTTTTAAACAAAACCATCAACATTTTGCTGATTAGCTGCATCTTCATTGATTAAAAAAGGATCATGGAATTGTGGAGCTGAGAAAGGAAGACATACCATGTTGTTTCCTACAAACTGCCTGCAGTAAAACTCCATACTATGATTGACAAAGGGCATCTAATGTTTTCTAGTAGAAGTGGAAGAATAAGTGCGTTACTTTCCCTGAGTGAGAACCAATGATACCCTGTAGATGTCTTTTGACTACTGGTGATAAAGCCAGATTTAGGCAAAAATGAATTAAATTTGCCCACAAATTACTGATTTTGAAGTAAACATAATTACCATGCTTCAGATCAGCCTCTTAATTTTCTATATGAATTAAGTATTTTGTTTATTGACAAAATGTATTACAAAATCTACTTAGGGCTTGTACCAGTTTTTAAAATTTATGAATCAGTTTATAAGATCATTCCCATTGGTACGAGTAACAACTAACAACTTAGTTAATTCAGTCACTAGAACACAGGTTTCAGAGTCAGAATATCTGAGGTCAGTACCTGTCTTTATTATCTCCTTGCTCTGTGACTTTGGGCAAGTCACTCAATCTACATCTCTGGTTTTTTGTTTTTTTTTTGGCGGGGAAGCGGTGGGGGTCTGGAAAATGGGGATTACAGAATTATTTTTCCAGCTGATAACACTTAGATATCTTCTGTTAAGACTATGATGATTGTTCTTACAAACATTCTATCTGGACTTTATATCTAGTGTCTCCACTAGAAGAAATGCTAATCTGTGAAAGTATCAATTGCAATTTTCTTATTAATAATTTAATGCCCACCAGTGATATCTGATGAAATGGTCCATTGTTGCTCTCACCATTGTCTTTCTGGAAATGATATTTCCCACCTTCCCATTCATTGACCAGCCCACTTCCAGAGTGAGCTTTCCAAAATCAAGTCTGCTCCTGTGTAGCCCATGCTGAAAGCCTTCTTTGGATTCTGCAGTGTAAGTCCGGACTCTGTGGCATGATATACAAGACCTTTCATAATCAGATCCCTTCTTGCCTCTCCAGCTCCACTCTCTCTGCCCTCTTGAAAGCCTATTCTGAAAATCTACTTTGTTTATCTTATTGCATTTTTTTTTTACCGGCTTCATGGATTCTGAAATGCTGCTTATTCTCCCATGTTGACCTTGTTTGAAGTTCACTACTCTTTTCTTGATGACCTCAATAAGTCTATCACCAGCTATGCTGCCTAAAGTTGCTCTTGATAAGCTCTTATATGGACTCCACCAATCTAGGATTGTCCACCTTTTTTTTTTAATTCAGAATTTTTTAAAATTATTATTAGTTTCAGGTGTACAAAACCATGCAATAGTTATCCTTTTCACACCTTACAAAGTGACAACCCTCCTGCCTCCACTGTCCACCTTTTTATTACCCTCCTTTTTTTTATTCCCCCAAGCAAATGAGTGAGGTTTTCTGCAGAGTTCAATATACTTTAATAAGCAGGATCCAATTTGTTGATTCAATAGCTAAAACAAAACAAATGAAGACTTCATTTATATACTCTGAGCTTTGCCAGTTTATCTTTGTGCAAATGAAAGAAGCTTTAGTATATTTAGGGAGAACCAGATTTGGGCTTGGCCAGTGACACAAGGTAGAATCACACTGATGACACAACTTTTTACATCAGAGAAGAATTTTTATTTGATAAGGTCACAAATAGGCAATGGGTAAGGACTCATCAGTGTGTGAGGTGATTGAGCACTGATGTAAATAATACAACTGACATTGTATTTTATATTTATTATTCAATAAATGAAAGCATATGGACCAAAGTGTACCATTACCATTTATTCTGGTAAGAAGCGACTTCATTAATTAAGTAATACTATTTAAATAGGGAAAAAAAACCTTTAAACTGTTGTTTATCATTTATGAGAAAAATAAAATTTAGCAACTGACTAAATTAAAGGTTAAGACTTTATTCTGTGGTTAAAGACTAACTCTGTGGTAGGAAAAATAAAAACATGTCAATGTAAATATAGCTTCCAAAAATTTGCTAGGTCAAAATTCCTGCAATTGTTTTCTCCCTAAATCATGAATTCTCTGCAGGTTTTATTTTGAAATAGGTATTTCTGCTATAAGTCTGATAAATGATATTCCAATTCTAAAGATCAAGCAACTGGAATGCCACATTTTTGATGCATATTTTTGCAACACAGAGGGGACTAAATTCTAAATGTATCAGCTGTTAAAGCCCCTTTCAGACCTGCCTAAAATGAAGAACAAAGGAGGAGAAAGCTTTCTATAAAGCAATTCATCAGGTCTATTTGGGCACAGTGACATTCTCTGAGAGCTTGTGTGGATAAGTTGCACTCAACAGTTCAAGAGTTTGCAGCTGCTTGGAATATTTGAAAGAAAGATCTCTCTAAATTCTTATCATACATTTACATGGGCTGGCCAATCCTCACCAGTTGGCTAAGGCCCACCGAGGCTCTGATAATTACTAGTTATATCATAATAACAACACCGTCTGGTTTTTGAATGTTTACCATTTGCCTGGAACTGTGATCTGCAGTTTCCACCCATTGTGTCACTGAATGTTCATGATTTTGACCTTAGGGGAATGACTTATTAAATGTATATCAGTTTTGTGCAGTACTAAAGTTTGTTGAACTGAGTCTTCTACATTATAAACTTGGCACATCCTTACTGTTGTTTTTTGCTTACCTACTTGTTGGTTGTTGAATCTAGGGGATGCTCTGATTACTTCAATAAAGGCAGCAGTGATCACTCGCACAAACAAATTGTTAGACATAGAACACATGTATAAACAGGTAGCATCTCCTAATTTGCTGAGTGTTGATGGACTCAAAATAGTTATTGAAATAAGCCACAGATGGAATAAACTTAAGTCCAACAATTGGAAGCAAGAAGGTATGGTATGTTAAATGGCAATTTCAAAAAAATGAAGCGATTGATATATTTTCACATAGTTGGAAAGTGAAGAATGTTTCAGAATTATCAAACATGGCTCTTTTATACATTTATCCTTTCGTTATCCTACTGTAAGATAGATGGGACAGAGAATTACATCTGAATTAATGGATTTGGCTTATTTTTTGTTTTATGATTTGAACTCTGCATTTCCCTAGCATCATATCCCACTACATATAGTCTACATATTCCTTTACTAAATGACTTGCAGGTTTCTGACCAAATTAAGGCCTTGTGAACTTCTGTGTCTTAGTCTCTGGTGTTCCCTCTGCCTGGAATGCCCTTCCCATCACCACTTTCTAACTCCTCATTCTTCAGGGCTCTATTTGAATACCACCTCCTCAGGCAAGCTCTCCCTGAATTGTTCATCACCCTCCCCTTGCCCCCCCCCCCGACACACACACACACACACACACACACACACACACACACACACACTCACTTCCTCTGGGCTGCTATGGCACCCTGAGCATTCCTCCATTACCTATTTGATGTGTTGCAATATACTTTTCTGTTTACTTGCCATCTGCACTAGGTTGTTACTCTTTGGAAGGGTGGTCTGTCTTTTGGGTTTTATTTTTGTTTTTTAGCACCTCATCAAAACCATACCAAGTATGGATTTAATGAGCCATTGAGACTGGAAAGAGCAAATACATTCCTATATCATGCATATCAGTATTTTGTTACTTCCCCAACCCCCACATCTCTCTCACACACACACACACACACACACACACACACACACTCACTCACTCACTGCGTTCTGGTGTGTGTAGACTTTGAAAAGCCTCATCCATGGTTTTTGTTTTAATTGCTGATGCTCAAGGTCATGATCTGGAGGAAGTAACTACTAGAAAAATGCACATTCATGTTGAATCCTGTTGTCCTTGCTGCCTGGAGCACAGAATGTGCTTGAAGTTATACTTTTCTAGTGATATTTCAGGGTGATATTTGTATCAGCACTACAAGAGTGCTTTCATGTGAAACAGGAATATGGAAACATGAAGACAGGAAAAGAATCAGGTCCAGACAATACAACAGAAAGTGGGCTGGAAGCCTGAGCTATGAAAGAAACACCCCTGCTCACTGAAGAATATGATTCCAGGTTGAGCACAGAGGAGTCAGGCTCAGGCTTTCAACTCCCCGTTTGCTCACCTCATCCTCTCTGTGCTCATTACTTGGTTCCATTTGATAGAACATGGAAGGCAGACATGGATTGCAGGGAGCAGGCCCTGGTAACTATTCCATTTTGAAGTTTCCCTCAAAATGATTGATTTATTTTCTTTTCATGTATGCATTATGCCTGTGTTGCTACACGTGGTCAGATAATTCAGAAAAGCTATCTATACCTTTGTCCCCAAAGTCCCAGCTGTGCAATGCATTGTGACAACCAGGAGAACCAGAGAGCCATGCAGGACTCTGGAAGTGACAAAGGCACAAATCCCATCTGGGTCTCCTTCAAAGCAAGCTGCTCTTTTGTAACAAGCTACCAGTTGGTGATAAAAAAGGTTTTTACCTGGTTACTTAATGGGTGACTGGCCTCTTTGCTTTTATTTAGCCATCTGTTCTGGTCTATGTTCCTTTAAACTTGTAAGATCCATCACCTCATTTAAGCTGTTACTTTGACACATTCCAATGTTGTGGACATAATGATTGCACAGAGGAGCAAATTAAAATGGTTTTTCATGATTAGAAGGTTAAATGAGGTAAGGCTGTGGTAGTTAGTGGTGAGAAAAGGGGCTTTGAGGAGGCAAAACTCAAGGGACTTTCAGGTGATTGAAAAATTAGACAAAGGCATGGGCTTTTACACATTAAAGGGGCTGCATAAGAGTGGATACTTTGGTTGTCTCTGATTTTGGGGGGCTTATTCTACTATCTTTAGAGAGACTGTAACCATGGGCCCAGGGAGGATACAGGGGCTGGTCTGGGATTTCTTTTCTCCTTTTGGGACATTCTGTGAAGAGCAAACAGAAGCTAATTACATGAGGAAATGGTTAACTGAAAGCACAATAACAACATTCAGTTATTCTCATGAAGTCATTTGACTTCCCTTAAGTTTGAAGAAGACTCAGAGACCAAGCCTACTTCATGGAGAAACATTTCATTGTGTCTTCACCCTGGACTTCAAGGCAGAGTTGTTCCTGATGTTTGCCTTCAGCTCTAGACTTGACCTTCTGCCTGACTCCTTGACAGCTCTGTCCAAATGACCCAACAGCCCATGAAAACTAAGACTTTATCTAGTGGCCTTCTCTTCTTACTCTCCTAAAGCAGTGCTTGCTCTGACCACTCTGGTTTCCCTGATATGACCAGTATTATTGCAGTTAGTTAAGCTCAAAATATCAGGGATCTCTGAATTTTCTGTCTTCAACTTCTATCTAACTAGTAGCCAAATTCTCTACCTTCCACTAAAATTGAGTTTTTCCCGTCTTTTTCTACTTTTCAAAAACTGCCCCTGCCACTGTTCTAGTTTTCACCCTTTGTTACCTTTGTTTTATCCAATTGGAATTCCCTCCTAACTAGTTGTTGCCTACCTATAGTTTCTCTCTGCTCCAATGGATCTTAAACACTGATGTTTGATTATAATTTATAAATCACCTTTAAAATATTAAACAAACAAACAAGCAAACAAAAGCCTCCTTTGGTTTTCCATCACCTAGAAAACACAGTAGACTTCTCACCTTGGTATCTGAGTAGTCTATTAAGTTATCATTTGTGTTTCTAGGTTTTTCTTTCTCTCTGTGCCCCAGTAAGACAAAGTGCAGTGTGGCTATGAATAACCCCATGCTTTTTTGCCTCTTTGCTCTGTTCCTTTCATCTAGGAAGTTTTGCTTACACATCTCCACTGATTAAAACTCATGCATTTTATTAAACTCAGTCTCAAATACATCTCTGCTTTCCCCACCACAGTTGCATGCAGTTGTTCCTGCTCTTGTGCCACTGCAATCCATTTAGGGGGATGTTCTTATGCTGCTTGGCATGGATTTTTTCCTACTCTTATTATTAGCTTTTTGAATCTTGTTTTTGCATATTCTATAGCACAACAAAGTTTCCTGCATGTAGAGGGTGCTAGATAACGACACAAAATAATGCTTGGTTATGAGACTTTGCTGACAAGAATGCAAAAAATCTATGCATTCTTTCATTCACTCATGTGTTTGTTGGGTACATAAGGTACTGCGTCAAGGACCTGGAATACAGAGATCTGTATGACATAGTACATCCTAATTCTCCAGGAACTCACAGTTACATGGAAGAAAAGGCATATGAACAATGATATAATGAAAAGTGTACAACAATAGAATTGCCTTCAAGTTATGGGAGTGGTTTGTTTTTTAGCTCCAGTAGGATAGGTAGGTTGGGGGTGAAGAGATGACAGTGGGGTGGGAATTGAGCAGTTAGGAAGGGCTTTCCATAATTGAGAATGTGTTTTGGGTTTTGAAAACTGATTAGGAGTTGTCAAGGAAGATGGGGAGTTAAGGGAAGGTAGAATGGAATGGAAAGGTAATCTAAGAAAGCCCTCAGAGGCTCAGCACACTAAGGCAACCTGATCACCAAATAATTATTTTCTGTCTCCAACTACAAATATACTAAATGACACATATGATACCTTCGGGGGGGGGAAAGGGGAGACGAATAAAGAAACCTCTGTCTGTGATTGCTTTTAGTTGAAAGGCATTCATTCATCCTTCTTCTTTTTGAATGTTTTGTAGAGGAAGTCCGTGATTGCAGTGAGCTTCATAGCAGCATTTCTCTTCCTACTGGTTGTGCGCCTTGTAAATGAAGTGAATTTTCCACTACTACTAAACTGCTTTGGACAACCTGGTGCAAAATGGATACCATTCTCCTACACATACAGGCGGCCCCTTCGAACTCACTATGGATACATAAATGTGAGGACGCAAGAGGTAAGACCTCAGAGGGATACCTAGGATTCAAGGGTATCCATGGTAACAGCTTTTCTTTAAGAGCAAGATGGCTTCCAATCACTGAACTTACTTTCTCTGCCCCAGTGAGCTTATTTGAGTCCCTGGCATTTTTCCACTTCCTCATTCTTAGAAATTTACTGACACAAGTCTAAAGCCTGCTGCCCCTTCTGCTTCAAATCTTCTGATTCACTGGCTTCATGTGGAGTTGAGGAAGCAATTACCTGTTTTCCTGGTGGCTTGTGTCATAACATACATATCTCTCCATGTATTAACTCTGATCAGCAGTTACCAGCTAGAGAACTGGCTGTGGCTTTATTTACTGGAGGTCAACTGGTTGGGGACAGCTCTTTGTAGAATGGCAGAAAAACATTTATACTCTTTCAAACACATAATCCTTAGACCTGGAGCTAAAAAAGGCCAAGCTGACTTTAGAATTCTCAGTGGCTGCAGAGATAATGGGATTTAAAGAGTTTCCAAATTTAAAGGGGTTAAAATCATTTAAATCCTATAATCACTGAACCTCTAAATTGTGGTACAGAGAGGCTGGAGGTACATTGACAACTAGCACACACTTATGCTAGCACTTTTGCAAGAAAAGATTTGTATCATGGAGTGAAGGATAAAATAATGAACCTCACAAAAGGTGTGAAATATATAGAAGTTGTTCATAAAATTGTTTTCACTATTTCTATGGAGTGGGGTGAACGTGAGGTTAGTATTCACAGATGTAAAGTCCAAGCCTGTTTGAAGTTTTTGGTGACAAAGGTATAAGTCACCAGTTTGCCTGCCTTGCTGAGAAGAGTTTTGGATGCCATCCCACTGAGAGGTCATTTTGTAAAGATACTAGAGAGGAGAGTTACACGCTGAATGTTACTCCTGTTCTGAGAGTTATTCTTAGCATCCAGGGAAGGATGTTCAGAGCTGGCTTGGTTCATCACCTTTTGTAGGCAATATTATATCTGAGTCATTGCTTCTGATTAATTTGATTCTTTGAAAATGGTTTCTGTATCTACAGGATTTAAAGGCTTTTTATTAGACTTTTATAGTTAAAAAGAAAAAAGGCACCATTAATAACACATAAATTCTTAGGAGCCTTGCTTGATGTTGATCCTTTAATTGGTTTTAAATTATTTTTTTAAAAGGTGTCCATTGCTTGAATTTGTTGCATGTACTAATAAATTGATTACCTATATAAAGATTATCTCAGAGAATAGTTTGTCTCACTCTTGTGTTTCATTACTTTTATTTCTGGCTGTCATTTAATATTTTATAATGTTACTGGATCACGTTAATCATTTCACAAGTGCCTGTCACAGGCAGAAAATGAAACATGTGACTGAAGTGTTTCACAATTACTCTCCTGAGGGAAATCCCACCAAAAATCAAGGACCCTTTCGTTTTTTTTTAAATATTAATGGATTGGATTTTGGAGTGTGAAGGGAAAAACTGACCTGGGGAGGCATTTATTGAATTAGTCATTAACAGGCTACCTTTGATATTCTTTAGGTATAGTTTTGAATGCAATGACTTTACCACAGGATGTTGATCATTACTCTGATCCTGCAGAGGTTATTTCTTGGGAGGAAACATGATTACTGGAAAGAGATTTTAGGCTTTGGAGGTACACAGGCATGGTTTGAGTGCCACTTAAAGATGGAGATAATGACATCAGCTAGCAAAGTAATTATGAGGATTAAATAGGAGAAAGTGCATAAGGTACCCAGTTCCAAACTGATGTTCAGTGAATGAGTTTCTCTTACTTACCCTATACTTATCAGTTAAGATTTGAATCGCTCAGTATAAATAACACCAAAATACCAAAATCTAGCATATCAGACTTTTTATTTAAAGTTTAAAGACGATGAATTTACAGAGAAGTTGCCAATCTCATTAAAAATTAGGGTTTTGTAACTTAAAACCACAATGAGAAAAGGAAAAAAAAAGTCATTACACACTAAATACCAGATTGGCAAAAAATTAAGAATATGACAATACTAAGTGTTGGTGAAGATGTGGAAACATAGGAACTCTTATACACTGATGGGGGAGTGAAAATTGGAAGAACCATTTTGGAAGAAACAGCTTCCTGTTATTGAGTAAAGCTGGAGAAATACATACCCCATACCTCATACCCCAGCATTTCTAGTAATCGATATATTCACTTAGAGACACTCATGAGCACATAGAGGCGTGGACAGCCTGTATGGCAGCATTGTTCATAACTGCTAGAACCTGGAAGCAACCCAAATATCTATCAGTAGGAGAATGGATTAAAACTGTGCTACATACACTGAAATGCCATACAGCCATGAAAATGAAGAAATTTCAGCTATATGTGACAACAGGGGTGAATCTTACACATAATTTTTGAGCAAAAGATGCAAGACTAAAAGAATGTACACAATGTGATTCTATTAATAGATCACAGGGAGAGGCAAAACCAATGTTGCTTAAGGACATATACAGGAAGTAAAGGTAAAAAGGAAAAAAAGTAAGGAAATTATTATCATATAAGTGAGACGAGCAGTGATCTCTGAGAAAAAAAATGTATGGTTTGTGATCAGTGTGAGTTTCTGTGATATCAACAATATTCTATCTCTTGATCCAGTGGAAATTTTACAAGGGAGTTCACATTCTAAATATTTTTTTAAGTATGCATTCATGTTGTATGTACTTTTCTACATGTCTATTTTATAATCAAAAATTAAAAATATATTCTGAGCCCAGTAGGAAATTTATTGACCAGGCATCACACAAAGCATTTAATTTAACAGCAAGAAATAACTAAACAGAAGCAATGAGGCATTAAGCTATTTAAAACAAACTGGAAATATTTGAAATAGACAACTTTATTTTATGCGAAGACTAGCAGATATATGGGTAATGTATTGTTCTAGTCTATGTATGATAGAAAGAGAGGCCCCGTATTGTAACGTGAATGCAGGTGATGAGCAGAAAATTTTGCCTGGAAGTTGAAAAACAACATCACACCCAAAGAGAATGACAGGTTTTCCTCCAAACTCAAACAGTTCTAGGCTAAATTGACAGGAAAGCAAAACTGGGGGGCTCTCTACCTCCCTCATTGATTTCATCTTTCCTTCTCATAATTGCACCCCCCACCTCCCCAGTGTCCACACTCTACCCTTATTCCGAAATGCTCTGTGCATTGGTCTTCACTAAATGATGGCTTCAGGAGCAACTCTTCCCAGAGAGAGCTACATGAAATAAGACTCAGGAGAAAAAAGTATTCAAGAGCCAAAGTGATATAACTAAAATAATAGGTGGTATATTTGATGTTCTGGGGCAAATAGTTTTAATAGTGATTTTTGGACCTTGCTTCAAAGGCAGCCACATACTCTTGTGTCCCTATTTGCTCTGTTCTAATCCGGAGAAATGTCAATAGCCTTGGTAGAGCTGAGTCAGGTTGTCTATTTTAAGATGTTCGCCCTTGAGGTTTTCTCAGAAATTCTTGGAAGAAAGTGCGTGCTTTCTAGAAACCACCATACTTTCAAGAATTTTTTTTTTTTAAACACATAGACATGCCAGCAGTAATTTCCAGACCTAGTGTATCTGCAAACATGATCATTTTTGATGATGGTTTTATTGGCTGATACTTCAAGTGGACTAGACATTGCTGCCACTAGACAAAAATGTTGAGTGGAAACATTTACGAGAAAGTTTGTCTCTCTATTACTGTCTACAACAAGGTGAGGGGAGGGGTGGCTGAATTAGGTTGAACGTTGAGTGGACACCGTGGAGAGCTGGATTGCCTGGGAACAAAATCTGATTCTCTGGTTATCTTTAAAAATGAGATGAGTTCTGGTCCCTTTGACTTTGACACAAGTGAAAGAACAGGCAGTCTCATGAATCTGTGACAGTCGGCCCTGAGGGCCTTGCATATAGTAAATTATACCCAGTTCAAGCTTGTCCTCATTTTATCAGCTCACCTAGTTTTTGAATGGAATGTTCCCAAGGGAAGTAAAAGAAGTAAAAGTATAAGGAACATAGGAAAGATAAACATGTGGGCTTGCTTATATTTCAAATTGTTGAAGTATATTTTCTTCTTGTCCAATCCCATAAAAAGGAATATGTTGTGAAAACTATGAGGACCATTCTAGAGGAGTTAAATTGACAATATTAAAAACCTCCTCTACGCTGTCATGCCAGATATAATGCAGTTGATGATGGGCTTCTGTCCTTCACCTTGTCTCTTCCCCTTTCTTAACCAGTGGGGGTGAAAGTTCTTATATTTGTAGGATGGGAAATCTTTAGCAGCAGGGAAACAAAATGAGTGCCAACTAAGTGGGTGAGTACCGAAAGCCTGAAATCTCTACTGGCCACAGAGCCCCAAATTCCTCAAGGATACTTATGTTTGAGCCAACAAACATGAGGTTGTGTCAAGCCGAAGCTCAGACCAGGAGTGATTTATATTTTGCAACAGGGTCTATATTTCCCTTGCTCCCTACCCCGCTTAATTTCCTGACCCACTAGCTGCTCAGACATGCCCTGCCAAGTCATTACTGTGTTAATAATACAACATTCCACTTAAACAGGACTGAATTTGGGGTGACTTCATCTATATCATTAGGGCAGTTATAATACTATCATCTGACTTTGGACATAGTAAAAAGCATAACCCATGTGTGTTTGGGGAAAAAACCCACAAAAATGTATTTATGCTTGACAATATCCTGTGAACTCTGCTTTCTCCTTAATGCAAATTTTAATTATTCATTTTAAATTAATTAATGGTAGCAAATAGGGAAAGGGTAAACTGCTAAGGTACCACAGGGCTTTGTTCAAGGTGATTGTTGTTTTTCCCTGTTGTGATCATGGTAGATTTTGAGGAAAGAAAAGAAAGTGAACCTCAGGCTAGCTAGATCCTGTCTCTAGTTTCCAGGCCATGGACTCAGTCACGCTGGGTTGTTTGTGTGTTTGCGTGTTTGTTTCTTGTTGGATGACCTGGTGTGAAGACATCACTCAGAGCAAGTAAACTGTCACTTATTTACCTTTACCACGAAATAAGAGAATCAAGCTCTGACAATCAATAGAATGTCACATCCAGGTCTTTCTGGTCATCAGTGGGGGCGACAGATATCTCCCTCAGATCTGATACGAGAACCTTAACATGCTACAGCTGCAGAGGTTTTCTGGTATTTGGGGAAGAGTGACCTTTAAATGGTGCCTAAAGATGTTGCCACAAGTGAAGAAGCACAGGTTTCTAGAACATAGTAATCAAGTTTTAGGGCTGCATATTGATTTGCTTAACAATTAAATGAGGCCAAAACAGGCCTCTTTAAAAAATGAGAACATTTTAAAGCCTCAAGTAGACTAAATAAGAATACTTAGGATCAGTTGCTGTGACAGACAGGCCGCACTAGCCTAATTAAAGATGTGTATAACATATTGATGTTGCAATAGAATTTCCCAAATTGTGGTTATAGCAACAATTAAGGAACAGAGCTGACTTCCTTGGCAATAAAAGCACACATTCCACACATTCAAATAAATGTCCACATGTAACTAAAGCTGACATGAATAGATTTTCTATATTTGGGAATATAGGCTTTGGATTTTGCATAAATATATTGAGAACAATTATATGCAAATATATGTTTCAGAAGTTTAAAACTAATCAATTTAATTGTTAATTAAAATCTGAATATTCACATTTGTATAATTGTAAATCAGAAGAAATTTCAACTGTTAAATTGTTATAGAAAAGGAAACAACTAAATTAACGTATGATAAAGATTACTTATTTGGCATGTGCATACTGGATTAATCATTTTGAAGATAATTTATCTTCTTTCTAAGTATGAGAGCATATATTTGCTGAGTGGAGAAGAGATTATGTTTTTCAGTCTGGTTGGAAAGTCACTACTCCCAAACCATGGCCATATTTCAAGGCAATCTATAGTCTAGTTCCAAATGGGAGGGACAGATATCACTGTGGGTTTAAAAAATTCCCAAAGCTTTTGTGAGAGAGGTGGGATGTGTGTAGAAAGCTTTGGATGGGATAGAGAGAAAAGAAACAATAGAGTTGGGGATGTAGCAGAGGTTTAATTTTCCCTTCTTCTAGGTTTTTGGCTGGTCTAATAACTAAATTGACATGAGATAGACTACCAGGAGAAAAAATAAATTTGATTTGTATGGGAGTCCTACAAAGATAAGAGACTCAAGGCAGCCAGGCAGTTGAGGCTTATGCACTATCCTGAGCTAACGAAAGGGACTGGAGGCTGGGGTTTCTGAAAGGAGGAAGGCAATTCATGAGAAGATAAGAAGAGCAGCTGTTTGGTAAACAAATGTTTGCCCTGCTATGCTGATAGTTTTCTCAGATGAAAAAACTTATCCCTGTTGTCGCTAATGGCAAGGCTTCATTCTTTTTTATGGCCAAGTGATATTCCCTTGTATACATGCACCACATCTTCTTTATCCAATTGTCTATTGGTGTGCCCTTAAGTTGCTTCCATATCTTGGCTTTTGTAAATAATGCTGCAGTGAACATAGGAATGCATGTATCTTTTCAAATAAGTATTTTGGATTTCTTTGGATAAATACCCAGAAATGGGATTGCTGGGTCATATGGTAGTTCTATTTTTATTTTTTTGAGGGAACTCCATACTGTTTTCCATAATGGCTGCACCAATTTGCAATCCCAACAATGCATGAGAGTTCCCTTTTCTCCACATCCTCCCCAGCACTTGTTGTTTGTTGATTTATTGATGGTAGCCATTCTGACAGGTGTGAAGTGATATTTTATTGTGGTTTTAATTAACATTTCTCTGATGATTAGTAATGTTGAGCATCTTTTCATATGTCTATTGGCCTTCTATGTCCTCTTTCAATAAATGTCTATTTGGATCCTCTGCCAATTTTTTAATTTGTTTTTTTGTTGTTAAGTTGTATGAGTTCTTTATATATTTTGGATATTAACCCTTTATCAGACATATCACTGGTGAATACCTTCTCCCATTCAGTACATTTTCTTTTTCTTTTGTTGGTTTGCTTGCAGCAACATGGGTAGATTTAAAGAGTATTATGCAAAGTAAAATAAGTCAGGCAGAGAAACATAAATATCTTATGATCTCACTTATATGCGGAATCTAAAAAAAAACTAAATATATAAATAAACAAAACATAAACAAACTCATAGATACAGAGAACAAACTGGTGATTGCCAGACGGGAGGGGGTTAGAAGTCTGGGTGAAAGAAGTGAAGGGATTAAGAAGTGCAAATTGGGGCTGCCATAGGCTATAGTAAGTGGCCGGCAGCCAGTGAGAGCAGCTGGCAGCTGGTGTGAGACTCCAATAGCCTTGGTGAGCAACCATCCAGAAGCCAGGCGACTGATCTGCCTCATGGGGGGGGGGCCCTCTTTCTAATGTTAATTTCCCTTAGAAAAGGGGGACTTCTACTTTGTTTTCAAACTTCCCCTCTGTCAGTCAGAAGCTTCTTGATCAATTAAAAAAAAAAAAACATGCCAAAGAGGTGTTATATTCTGCTACCTTCAGGGAAAAGAGCAAAAGCAAAAGTTCAGAATGGACACTGTCCGTTTTCCTTTGTTCCTAGTAGGCCAAGGGCATGACACTAGAAGTCACAATCACAATAAACTCCTGTGTGTACTGGTAATCACCACTGCCTCACCCAGTTGATCCATTTCTTACCTCTCTTAGGTTCCATTACCCTTAGTTCTAATCTCTGGGGTCCTCATTTTTGTTTAACTGGTTTTCTAGTCCTGAAGTGCTCTTATCTTGGTACTGCTGCCCCCAAAGCTACGTAGGCAGCCACTTAAATGCTGCCCTCAGTGTACCCCCAACATGGATGTGGCACCCCATGCCCAATGGGCCCCCGAGGCACTGCTGCAGGCCTGCATGATCCTGTCTTTCCAGAGAAGGAAATCAGATCCATGTGGTGGCAATAAGTAGGCCAATCTGGGTGGAATGCAACTTACTCTGGGGGATAGAGGATAGAAAATGCATTCATTAGGTAATTATGAACTTGGATGTGAATGGAAAAGGAAAAACCACACCCATACTTCAAAACAGTAATACATATAGTATGTGTACCATCCATATTCATGAAGCAATATATACAAATACACAGAAAATACATCCATCCATATATACATAAATGCCTGCAATATATACATACAAACATGCTCATAGAACTATTTATACTTTCTTTTTTTTTTTTTTTTTTTTTTTCCTGAGGGCAGTGTCACTGGCCCTCATATGTGGGACCGAACCGGGGCCGCTGGCTTCCCAGGCCAGCGCTTAACCACTGCGCCACTCAGCCGGCCCTTATACTTTCTTAAATACAAACATGCATAGACTATAAACATATACAGTAAAACTTTAGATTGCGAGTAATGTGGTTTGAGGGTGTTCCACAAGACGAGCAAACACTTCTAATACATTTTAACGTGATAAACAAGTGATACCTTGCAATACGAGTAGTTTGTTTCCAGAACGAATTCTGCTTGCAAAACAAGACAATAAAATGGTGTACACACACACACACACACACACACACACACACACACACACACACGGTGCCAAAAAAATGTATACATTTTAAGAAAGGAAAAAACTATTAAAATTGTAATATAGGATATATACTAATAACAAAAGATGAATACAAATTACGTTGGACTTCTGCAACTATAAGAGGTGCTCAAAGTGGTTACCATCAGCATAATTTTAATAGTTTTTTTCCTTTCTTAAAATGTGTATACATTTTTTTGACACTCTCTGTATATATGTATTTAGCCAATCAGGTATATATAGTGCCTTTTGTGTTTGCCTACTCTCCACTGCCCCTTGAGTACAAAACAGTCCCTTCCCGTCTGATCACAGGGTTCAGCAGAAAATTTAGGCTAGTGATTGGCCAATCAAGTGATTGGTCAAGAGATGGACACATGGCTGAAGATGAGCCATTCTAAACCTTTCCCAGACTTTATTGTTCTTCTGGGTAATGCTGTGGGAAATACCCTCTTTGATGGTAGAATGTTGAGATGTGATTATCTGTGTGTCAGTGGCTGTGTTCCCTGGAAAGAATGAGACCAAGACATTGAGAGAAGCAGAAACCAGCTGCAGAACTAAAGCGAAGGCCCGCACAACTTCTCCAGTGCTGAGACCAGCCATTAGTGAAGTCAGTCTACCCTCCCCTCATTGTTTGGGTATATAAGCCTATAAATTCTCCCTTTTCATGTATGCTGGTTTGTTCTATGCTTTGGTCACTTGCAACCAAGAGTCCTAGTTGATATATATACATTATATTATAGTTATTTTACAACGACAACCAAACATTCTGAGACTCATCTTTAAACAAGCTGCTGTCTGGAGGATGAGAGGAGCTATGAGGTGTGATAAAAATTTACAGTGAATGTTTAAATTAAAAATATATATATTACAGTAAAAGACACATTGCCATTAATCCCTCTCAAAATACTCTACCTAGCTTCAAACACACTTATCCTGTCATTCTTGCCCCTTCTGAAGGAGTTCTGGAAGACCTCTTTGGTGAGTGTCTTTAGTTGCACTATTGTGGCTGCTTTAATATCTTGAATCGATTCAAAACATTTACCTTTCATGGTCATTTTGACTTTGGGGAAGAGCCAGAATTTGCATCGTTGCAGATCCAGTGAATAAGATAGATGAGGACACACCATACTGTTTTATTTGACAGAAATTGCCATACACCAGAAGCGATGTGTAATAGGGAGAGTTGTCATGTTGAAAGATAATTTATAGCACACTTTAAAACACACCTGTCTCGGGGCCGGCCGAGTGGCACAGTGGTTAAGAGCTGGCTTGGGATGCCGGTGGCCCCAGTTCGGGTCCCGCATATGAGGACCAGTGATACTGCCCTAAAAAAATATATAAATAAATAAATAAAAATAAAATAAAACACACCTGTCTCAACCGTAGCTCACACCCAACTGACTACACTGAAAAAGTTGTTACACACTGTTACTAAAGGTTCGATGCACCACTTCCCATATTGAAGATCCCTGCCTTTTTGTTGAATGGCACTCAACAGCAATATTCACCATATTTTTTTGATTATACCTCATATCTTTCCAAACCCAGATTTCAAAACTGCTAGGAGGCTGAGCGTGAGGAGATATCAGTCCATCAGTCGGCTCAGGTGTCCTCAGAGATGCGTGCTGTATTTCTTCCTGCTGAGGGACACATGTTTGGGAAATTTGCTTATTTTTTGAAGGAGGAAAGTAAAGGTCACAATTTTTTGAGCTCATAAAGCCAGAAAATTACTGGGTAAGAGTGATAACTTACTCAATTTTTAGTCTTACTCAACTGATAAATCACATGTTTTTTATTATAATTATTCAGAAGAAATCTTCCCTATTGCTATGAAGTATCATCTCAAGATAGATTTTCACTTTACAAATCATATTTGTTATTGATAAAACATCTATTATTACAGTTTTCAGTATAGTAATTGGTTCCTCAGGGTGATATAAGGGGATTTTATTTATTACAGAATCTTAGGTAGAAAAATGCCCATTTGTCAACTGTCATGTTAACACACTTGAAAGGTGCCTATTAGCAGTTCAAATATCAAATTACCCCATCTATGACAAACAAAATAAAACAGAGCACCCATGAAAAAGCACCTTGAATTGAGAGTTGAAAAAAATGATAGAACTAAAGGCCTACCAATGGTAAGAGTTTTTGTTCAACTTTTCTCAAGTTCCAGCTAAATAGCCTGACAAAATGACTAGGAAAAAACAAACAAAGAACAGCATTTATCAAGTGGCAGTGAGGATGAACCATGAATACCAGTCAATCACCAAATATTTAATAAATGCTTTCTCTATTCCAAACAATGCTCTAAGGATCAGTAATGAGCCCCACTTTGAAGAAAAATCATCAAGGAAGAGCATAAGATACTTGGTTGCAAGTATCCTGGAAAAATACCACCTACAGGGCATTGACCTTTTAGTATAACAGTTTCATTCCATGGCTGTTAAAAATAGAGACTATTCAAGTAATTTCAATTAAACAATTGTATTCAATGTCTGGAATTTAATTTGTCACTAAATAGATAGCATCAAATTGTGATTTCTCATTTTCCAGAGTAGGCTTATAGAGGTTTACTCATATAAAAAGAATTCATTAAAGTATTTTTAACTCAGAATTAGCTCCTATATCAAATGTTATCCCACAAGGCTTGAGAATTGGTATACCTGGTTAATTAAGACATCTGGCTTACAGAAATGTTTTTATTTAGTAAAAATATATCATTGATTTAAAAGGAAAATGAAATTAGAAGTTTTGGTCTGGCATATAGTGGGTCTAAGATAATCTGACAATTCTGCTATAACACCAGGATCTGCTGGGTAAAATAGTATATAGTGGGGCATGCCAAAAATATGTATACAAGTGGACACTTTGGTCAATGTTGTTCAAGCAGTAGTTCGTTGTAATCAGAAGTATCTGGATGCTGATGGTAACCACTTTGAGCACCTCTTATAATTGCAGAAGTCAAACATGACTTGTATTCATCTTTTGTTATTGGTATATATTGAGTATTACAACTTTAGTACAATTTTCATTTCTTAAAGTGGATTTAAGTTTTCTTGCCACCTTCTGTACTATTTAATGCCCTGCTAGCCCTCCCGGAAAGAAGGGAAATCTTCAGGCACCAGAAACTGAGAAGGTATGGAAAGAGAAGTAGGCATGAATGTTGATGGTGTGATTTCCTGGGGATTATCAGTATTAATAACTGAGGGGATGGGTAATTTCAACCCTGTGGGACAGAAGATGAGGCCCAGGTTCAGCAAAGGCAGAAAATGAGATACCCTCAATACTCACCCCCAGCCACTCATTGCAACAGACCTAAACATGGGACTTTAAGTGAAAGGGTATGCTAGGAAAGAAACCACGAATACTGGCACAGAGAACAGATAAGGGAGCCTATTTATTATATCTTTGGTGTTTGGATAACAAAAATTATCCTGGAATTAAAAATGCTAGACCTGTACCTTAGCGTCAGTTTGCATTTTAATACTTAAATTTTCTAGGAACCCTGCAAGCTGGGAAATAAAATTTGGTCCCCAGCTAGTGATAAATTGAGGCTAAAAGGACTGAAATTCCTCCGGAGGGTGTTCCCACAACCCAGACACAAGGAATTCTTTTTTTAAAATTTAATTTAATTATTTATTTATTTATTTTTATTTTAGAGGGCAGTGTCACTAGCCCTCACATGTGGGATCTGAACCGGGGCCGCTGGCATCCCAAACCAGCTCTGAACCACTGTGCCACTCGGCCAGCCCAGACACAAGGAATTCTTAAAATGCACCGTGAAAAATTATAAAACACAAGAAAAAGGCCTATTTATTTTGATGACTTACTTACTTTGTTATTTAAAAAAATTTACTGTTTGATTACAATGTGTTTCCCTGTACCCCGTTGGGGTGTTTCATAATATACTGCACATTTGCTCTGTCACCCTCCTCAGTAGAAGAATCCTGAATTCCAAAATGTAACTGGTTCAAAGCATTTGGGTTGGAGGATCACGAACCTATGTGCTTATGCACTTTGCATGCTGTTGTCTCTTTTAGTCCTCATAAACTACATACTATTTTACTGATTCAACTAGTTTTCCAAGATCGCAGATCAGTGATTCTATGCTGGTGACTTTAGTTGTCCTTTGAGGGAAGGAAGAGACTAAAATTGCCTTGGTCAGCAAGTTCCATTAAGAGGTTTCATGGAGGGTTTGTCAGTTCAAGTCAGACAGCTCATTGGATCACACTTGGTGAAACTACTACATGCTGAACACTATGCTAAGCTCCAGGATTGTAAAGAGAAAAACACTTTTTGTCTAAATATACAAAACAAGTTTTCAGAATGTTAAATGGTAATAAGTGAGACAGAGTAGTATATGTAGAGGATTACTTCAAATCTTTAAATGTAGACATAGAAAGAAGGTTTGAAACCAATAGCTCAGGATGTAGTGGTCTACGGGTAGTTAATATTAGGTGACCTTTTTCTTAAACATATTTTCCAGCTTTTCTACAATTAATATGTTTATTACAAAAAAAATTATAGAATTAGGTACTTTATTTTTTATTTTTACTTTTATTTTTTTTTTTAGCTGAGCCGTCCTGCCACCTGTTGGCAGCTCAGTGGTGCTTAGCTCAGGCTGGGAATCAAACTGGTGACCCTGATGCTCAGAGCTTGCACTTTTGAGTGAGCTCTTAACCAGCTGAGCCACTCGGCATGCCCAAGTACTTTATATTTTAAGCAATATATATCTATGAAACACTCCAGATCTGTTTCCATCATAAAAAAAAAAAAAGAATTTAGAATGTCAAGATTAATAATATATTGTTTGGAGTAATTTTAAAAGTGAGTACTGTGGGCCAGCCAAGTGGCACATTGGTTAAGAGCTGGTTTTGGGATGCCAGGGGCCCCGGTTCGGATCCCACATATGAGGGTCAGTAACAGTGCCCTCTACAGCTAACAACAGCTCCACCTGGAGCTGGGCTGTGCAATCCTCGGCGACGGTGTAGCCTGCAGCCCCTGCTGCAGTGAGCTGCCATAGGCTACAGTGAGTGGCCGGCAGCCAGAGTGAGCGGCCAATAGCCGCGGTGAGCAACCATCCAGAGGCTGGCGACCAATCTGCCTCACCCGGGAAGAGCGCAATGACGATACCAACATGGGCCAGTAAGGCAACATCCTCCACAACTAGACTGAAGAGCAGGAGGACAGCAACTTGTCTGTTCCCGTTCCCCGATTCCCCAATGTTGTTCCCCTCCCCCAATTCCCCAATAAAATGTTTAAAAAAAAAAAAAAGTGAGTACTCTTCCACTCCTTAAATGTGGGTTGCTTGTAGTAATTTTCTCCCATATAGTACAATATGCAAAGTGGAAAAAATAATAATTTTACAGTGGAGAAACCTGACATACACTGCCTCAGCCAGATGATCAAGGTCAACATCAATAGTGATAAATCATGTTGGTATATGTAGCCTTCCTAAGAAGTGATGGAAATGGTACTTTGCCTTTGTAGTCTTCTTACCCTAGACCCATAACCCCTGTCTAATCATGAGAAAAACAGCTCATCTTCAAAATTGGATAATAAAAATACTTACTAGTGTTGTTTTGAGGTTTAAATAAATTAGTGCACAAATTAGTAGACAATTCAAAACTGAGGTACATGCTAGAAAGCACCTACCAGGACTCCTCAAACCAGTCAAGGTCATCAAAAACAAAGTCTGAGAAACTGCCACAGCCCAGAGGATTCTAAGGAAACATGGCTACTAACTATAATCTGATATCCTAGATGGTATCTTAGAACAGAAAAAAGTCATTAGGCCAAAACTAAAGAAATATTAATAAGCTATGGACTTTAGTTCATAATAATTTATCAGTTATGCTTCATTAATTATAACAAATGTATCATACTAATATAAGATTTTGATAATAAAGGAAACTTGATGTGGGATATATGGGAACTATCTTTATTGTCTTTTCATCAATATTTTCATAAATCTAAAACTGTTCTAAAATAAAAAGTTTATTTTTAAAAATGGGTTTAGATTTTCAACGTGTGTATCTGAAAGGTTGGAACTGCCATTAACTAAGATAGGGAAGACCACAGAAGGTGGTTCAAAATAATTCGAAATATATACCAGCCCATAGGGAAGGAATCTATAAGACAAAATGCTTTGTGAGTACATCATTGTTCTAATTTTAATTTTCTATACTTAATACAATAAATACTTTTGGAGAAAAACTGAGTATATTTTATATAATTCCTGTTTTGTCCTCAGAAAGCTTAAGAAATGCAAGTCCTTCAAAGATTCACCAAGAACACATGTGGAAGTCAGTGTGAGCATTTAAATTTCTTTCAGCTGTGCTCATGTACTACTGAAGTTTCTTCTATTGTAATGCAACCAATCCACTTTTTGGCAGTGTAACTTATCTGTGGAATTTCTAGGAAGGAAAGGTACCAAGTTAATAACTTTTTGGTGGTTCCTTACAATATTGTATTTTGCCATCGACTCTTTCTAATAAGGTTCTATAATGTTTATTGGATTGAGGACTATTAGCGATACTTTAGGCATCTTTCCAAAGCTCACAGAATTATGTTTTCAGCATATTGTAGTTCATTAATCAACATTTTTTTTTTTTTTTTGGAAATACCATTTTTTAAATTATTTTTTTCCTGTGGAATTAGATTTGCTTCCTCTTTGCTCATTTTCTCCCCAGAGTATTTCATACATTCTCTATATCACTTTCTTGAACAACATGAAAATTGTGGCTGTATCAGACAACCATTTGCATAGCAGTGCTGTGCAACAAATCACCCCAAACTCAGTGGCTTGAACAACAATCATTTATCCTTGCTTACTCTTGTATGGGTCACCTGGTGTATGGCTTATTCAGTGAACTCGACTGGGTTTGGCTCCTAAGCTGTTGAGTTGGATCCAGGTCTGCCTCATTATGTCTCTCTTTACTGATGACCACTAGGCCACTTGGGGCATAGGCTTCTCAGGGTGAAGGCAAAAGCATAAGAGGTTAAACTCAACTTTGAAAGCACGCTGTAAACTTCTGCTGGCTTCTCATCTGCTAACACCCCACTGACCAAAAACAAGTCACAGAGCCAAGCACAAAATGAAAGGGCAAGAAAATACACTTCACCCACCATGAGGCCAAGTGCAATATCAGAGTGGAAAGTGTACTTCTCCTATGGAGGTGAATGTGGAGAGAATATTTGCCAAAAATAAGGTTATCTACCCATACTAGGATATATTTATTGGAATTATACTATACGTTAACTTATTGAAAACAGATCTATAACAATTGCTCTTTCTATTAAGAAATATATTACCTATAAAGGTGAATTTTAAGTAATTTGTTGAAAAAGTACATGCATATACATTTTAGGCAAAGTACTTCTGGCACCTCATAGGAGCTCAATAAATCTTTGCTAAATTGTTTTATTTGTCTTATCCTCAGTGCCTAGCTTTTAAAAATCATTTATAGCTGTTTATTTTTGGTATTCAGAAATATTATTAATTATGCCTATTTGCCTTGCATTTGTTTGCTGTACTGCACTCCTTTATGAGTTCTAGTTAAGTTTTAGAAGTTTCCTTTGGATTATTTCAGTGTATAATCTTAATGTTTTTAAATGATCTTTTTCTTACTTTTTTTCAGTATTTATTGAATTGACTAAAGCTTATCCAACAGTTGTGAACAGCAGCTTCTAAAGTCATTTTTGAAAAGAGTGCTACTTATGTTTGATCACTCAGTATAAAGTTGACCTGACTTGGTTTTCTTTACTATATTAAGGAAGAATCCAATTGCTTTTAAAATTATTTTTAAAAATTGTATCTATATGTGTTGAATTTTATCAAATGGATGTTTGGCATCTGTTGAAATAACATGATTTCTCTTTTGAAACTTATCAAGATGGCACTTTACTGTTTTTAACATATTTGACAATTAATTTTTATGTATTAATTAGGTTCTCCAGAGAAACAGAATCGAAGGTGAGAGAGAGAGAGAGAGAGAGAGAGAGAGAGAGAGAGAGAGAGAGAGAGAGAGAGAGAGAGAGAGAGAGAGAAGGGGGCAGGGGTGTGGAGATTTCTTTTGAAGGGACTGGCTCATGTGATTGTAGCGGCCTGATGAGTCCAAAATATGGTGGGGGTAGGCCAGTGTGCTTAAGACTCAAGGAGAATTTGCCATTTGAATCCAAAGGCAGTTTTCTGACAGAAATCCTTTTCACTTGAAGGAGGTTAAAGCCTTCAAATGATTAGTTAAGGCCTACCCACATGATGAAAAATAAGCTGCTTTTACTCGAAGTCTAAAATTAAATGTTAATTGCATCTAGAAAACAAGTTCACAGATACATCCAAACTAGTGTTTAACAAAGTAATTGGGCATTATATCCCAGCCAAATTGACACATAAAATTAACCATAACAGTGTACGAGACTTTTAATGAATCATTGAAGTTGAAAATTTCTCACAAATATTCAATAGGTTATGTAAAATTATTTTTTCATATTTCAGATGAGGAAATTGAGACTAGGAGAGGTAACACTACTCACTCCAAGCCATACTTGTGCAAAGTGGCAGGGACGAGTCTTGAAATCTGGATGTCAGAGCCCCAAGTTTTGGTCACATGATCAGGTGTAGAAAAAGAGCATCTCATCTGTTGACCTGTTATCCTCCATACTGGCCCTGCTTCCTTTGCTCAGGGTTCAAATGCCTCTGTCTCTTGAATGGGACCTAATCTTGATTGCTTTTGTTGTGTTGGATGACGGATATGAGTTGTGATCTTACTTACTGGCATGAGCTGCTTGAAGTCGATTAGCTGGTTGCAGCCTGCATCTGGGCTGAGCACAGTAGAGAAGCTCTCCCTGACTCTTGACTCGATTGTCCTGATTGGCTTAATAACCGCAGCACTACCAGTCATGCCATCTTGCTGATGCATTGACCTCATATTTCTCTCTTTACATTTTTCAAAAGATACAGTGCTGTCTTATGAGTTACTTAAGCCTAGTCTCAAAGGCAGTATGGTGGTGGGTAACTGTGTTTCATCCCTGGCTGCAGACCCTTTTGAACCTGTATTCTTGAAATAACATGAGGTTTCAGATGGGATGTGTTCAGGATGGCCTTTCAAAGTGAAACTGTCGACATTCCCAAATGTGGTAAGATATTGTCTTGATTTTAAATTAGGTGGAAACTTAACATTGTTTGTCAGAAATCCACTAGGATGAAAATGAAGCAGTTTTAAAGCTATGTGTTAAATATCCCTTGTGTTCCTTTCTTAAACATGAACTTCAAAGAAGCAGATTTGTTTTTGATATCTGTGGGAGACACATGAATGTGATCTGACTCCCATTGTCCTCATCATCTCAAGAATTGATTGATTGATTGATTGATTGATTGATTGATTGACTGATTAGTCAGTGGTCAATTTGCTTATTTTCTTCTCGAAACTGGCAACATCATTATCATTCTCTTAGCCTGTTATTATCTCCACTTAGAGTTTGGGAATGGAGTCTGCTAGTATGAGGTCATTCAGCTCTTCGGTGTGTAGTGTGCCTGTGTTAAAAATTCTTATGCTGACAAAAATGCAAGAATCATGGCAACTGAATCATATTCACCATCTGAGTCAGTCACCTTGACATTTTTCCTGCTAGTCAGAAGCTTTCTTTTTTGCTTTTAACATAGAAGAATGCATCTTAAATTCTGTAGGCTACATAGTCATGCCCAGGAGCTTTCTCTTTTCTGTACATCCTGCCCCCATAACTGGTTTTCTCAGTAAGTAATGTTAAGTATGCAGAAAGCCAATTAGGAGATTCCACTTAGGATTTCTTCTCTTAACTGTGTCTCAAAACTTATGGTGATATAACTGTTTAGAAAAAGACCTTAGAAGAAAAATAATATATTCTGTCTTGGCCCTTCAATTTCTCACCTTCATGCCTCTGTTTAAACTAGCAAGTTTTTCTCTGCCATCTCTGTATGTAGAAAAATCTACCCATTTCTCAAAGCCCAGTCCAAAGGCCATTTCCTCCGTGGTGGTTTGTTTGAGTCCCATTAGAAGTCAAAGCTCCTTTCAATGAACCTTTTTTAGCTCCTTTTAGTGGCAGCTAATAATGTTAAACACCAGTATCATTCTTTATGCTTTACAAAGTTTATGGACATATTATCCCATTAATAAATAATTTTGTGAACTTGATTATTTCCTCCATTTTAAATTGAGAGCATTCAACAAATGGAGCACAGAGAGGTTAAGTAATTTGTTGTATGCCACATAGCTGTCCTCTCTTCTGCCATCAAATTTCTTCCTTTGCCAGTGTATCCTTTGGCCTCAAATCATCATTATCATCTTAGCAAACCCTTACTGAGTGCTTCTCTTTGTCAGGTTTCTTTTAAGTTATTTATATGCAGCAGAAGCAGCAGCAGCAACACTTAACACCTCTTTGCCAGATAATCACTTAGTCTTCAAAACAACTCTGTACAATAGATCCCATTATCATCCTCCTATTTTCAAATGAGTAACCCAAGAGAAGGAGAAGTTAAGTAACTTATTCAAGGTCAGGTAACTGCAGGAAGCTACTGGGAGTGTCAGTCTTTTCATATGGTAAATCCAGTGTCTAGTAAGTGAAAATGCTGCAAAAACACAATGTCAGAGACCACTCTTCAGCCACCATTGCTATAAGATTGAACCCCATCTCCTTCTGCTCTTCAAACATTTCAGGAGTGTATTCATGGGCAGAAAGGAAGTTTGGGAAATATAGTTAGTTTTTCAGTCCTTGCTAGACAGGATGGGGAAAGAAAGATCACAGAAGGTAAAAATGGATACTGAGTACCAATAGATGATATCAGCATAATGATATAAGACTATTGTCCATTTTTTAAAAATAGGAGCCTGTTAAGATGGCCATTGAATGCTTAGTCACTGAGATTTGCATTGGTTTCACCCAACCAATATAGGGGGAGATGAACAATGGCACAGATTGATATCATAGAGAAAGATTGCTTGTAAATGATCAGTGGAATACTGGACTGAGAAAGGAGTGGATGTTTTCTATAGCTTAGGAGGCGAAGCTTAGTCTGTGTTTAATGGAAATTTAATCAGGCGAACAAATGCCCAGAGGGCTGTATCCAGATGTGTTCGTATTTATAGTCACTCAGTGGATATGCAACCATCCAAATGCTTCCTTAATCCTTCAACTCTCTAAGTAATGATTGAGTAGAACCTTTGCTCTGCCTTTCCTGCTCAAATGTGAATGCATTACTTCTTATCCAGACCATCATTTCCTGTACTTATCTATACTACAACTTATCTATTTAAAAACTGGATAATTGCCATCAATTCCTCATCTGACCACTCACTCGTTTCACCAATTGCTTGCAGGTTCCCATTCGAATAACAGCCCTAGCATGAAAATATCCCACCACAGCATTTTCCCCATTACCACCGACTGATAGGGCAAAGTTTGCTCCAATGAGTCATCTGTCCCAATTGGGTCTTCGTTTGAAAAAATGTCAAGACTCCTTTTAATTAGGGAACCGTGTATTTTTCCAGGACTCATCCTCTCCAAGTCAAGTAGTTGTTTCAGTCTATTCTAGTTGTGGAGGGCGCAGCTCAGTGTCCCCTGTGGGGATCTAACCGGCAACCTTGGTGTTACAAGCACTGCACTAACCAACTGAGCTAACAGGCTGCCACCGAGACTCCTTTTATGGGAAATAAATAGAAATGTAGACATTTATTTACCAAAAGGAGTGGTTACTTCAGAATAACCAACCAATAACCACCCTACTTGCCAGTATATTGTGTCTTTTCTCATTCTTCCTTTCTTTTTATGAAGAAACCTGCCTAGACTATGTTATGGATTTTTCTCCCTCAAGTGTGCTTTCCTGAAGTTTCCTGGAAGATGGATTGGCTCACAAGGATTTTAGTTCATGGCATCTTGTTAATCAGCTCAGATTTGTTAAAATCATTAGTGTTATAAATTTCCTTCTACTCACAATTTTCCCTACCCAGAGTTAATTCTGTGGCAGTGTATTAGTGCTGGGCAGGGTGTCTCCAACCAACTCAGTGTTTTTAATGGAGCATACCCTGGTTAATGACAGTGGGGATCCCCATGGGGAAAACAGCATTTGGTTCAGACATCTTGTGGGAGCTGAACCTGCTAGAATGCTTTTCTGGGGTTTTCATCACTAATCTGCTAACAACTGGAGCCTACATCCCATCAATTCCTCTTCACTGGAGCCGTGAGATGTGGTGCACTTTCTTGATCCAACCATTTCCTTTTTCTCGTTTTCTAATTCATGAAAGAGACACGAAAACATTTGGAAAAGTTGGGGCTCAGCAAGTTGTGAGATTAATTTTCCTGTGTTGGTCCCCATAATGTTCAGATGGAGATAGGTATGCAACTGCATTGAGCTCTAAGTTGCCTTATATAGAACACAGTCAATACTGTTTCCTCGGAAGAAGATAAGACCATGATGAGTCATATTTTCACCATGTGTAGGCTGTGCTAAGTCTTTCGGAGCTAGTGGCGTTCCTTGAGGCAGTGGATAAGGTGGTTACAAGGTTAGAATCTGTGTTATGAGTCATTCCATGTACTGTTCTTGAGACCATTCAGTCTACAGACTCTGATGTCTGCCTGTCTGTTGGCTCATCTCTCACTGCACCCACTCCCCGTGGTGCCCAATGCTTTTGCCATGCTGTATCACTTTGAATTCCAAAATAACTATATTTTATTCCTTTCTGAATTTTCAAATGCTGGCCCCTCACTTACCTGGTTAACTACTCACTCTCCAGGCCTTTGCTGATTACCTCCTTTTTCTCAGTGTGCTTGTGTAGCCTCTACTTGTTTCCATTAAAGCACCTGGTAACCATTTATTTCTATTACTTGTGTGCAGAGCTGACTTCATCTATATAAATGTAGGCCCCTTAAAGGTCGGATCCCCTTCATATCTCAAGTCCCTTCCATTTCCTTCCTGCCACTAGTGGTACCTTTACACTGAGAGAATCACATCCCAAAATATTTTAAAATGTGTGAAATTCAGTGTAGTATTTATTTCGACCCTAACAGAAAAACAGATTAGTTTTTCCAGAGATGCGGTTCTCCTCAATTATAATATATTCAATGAATGGAAATAGCAAGATATGTATTTCATAAAATCACAGAAAAGGGCACCAATGATTAAAAGGTATGAAGGCAGATTTGAGTTCAATATAAGTAATAACTTTCTGTGCATTAAAACTCTTCAAAATTGGAATGTGCTATCTTGTCAAATAATGAGCTTTCAATGACTGAAAATATTCATACCAAGACTCAAAGGAATGGTATTAAATATATATTTTTATATTGGTTTGGAATAGGTGCTTGCTAAGGTCCTACTAATCTTAAGATTCTATTTTTAGCTCTATAATTCAATTCGAATATTAATTTTTCATAATTGCCTATTATGGAATCAATATTCATCAATTTATCTCAACCTTTATTTAAAAACTTTTATCAATCAACGTCAATGAAAAAAATTATCTTCTGCCTCATCCCCCAGTGAATCCAGCTATCCTTGTTTATCTGTTTACTTCCACTTCTTGTCTATATGTATTATAAAATTCCTAAGGCTTTTATAAATATCTTTCAATTTAAGTCAACAAATACTTGAATGACGGGCCAGATGTAGTAGGAGATACAAAAAAGATATGACAATGATTATGGTAGGTAAATCAAGTGCTTATTGGCATTTTATATATACAAACACATTTGTTACAACATTGGTATGTGGTAGGTTCTAATTTCCCATTTTATAAATTAGAATACCGAGGCACAGAGGTTAATTAATTTGCCCAAGATCATAGAGCTAAAGTCTGAAGCTATAACCATTAAGCATTACTGACTCTTGTTGGATAAATTTAGTAAGATACAATCTCTTACCTTCAAAGATGATTTCATCTGTAGAATTACATGTGTTTATTTTGCAGTGGACCAGGCAATCCTTGCTTTTACTTATTCTAAAGATCTCTTCTTTGAAGCTTCTCTTTATTGATATTGCTTTATGATAATTTGACATTGGCCAGTCAAATCCATGCATATCTAATCCACACCATTTATGAATTTCTAAACTTACCATTTAACTGTATATATCTTTAGTTTGAACTCATAGGAATGTGATTCTATCTCCATGATTATGTTAATTATCCCCCTGAGAATTATCCATTTATATTGGGTTGTCAGGCAAGTCATGACGTATTTTTTCTTTCATTGCAAAATGCACCTTGACTTTTCCGACAACCCAATATTTTGCTTTTGTGGGAACCCCAATAGTATGCAATAATTCAACGACAAATTAACTTCTTCTGTAAGTACACCTGAGTCCTTAGAGACTATAATTTAGAGAAACAATTTTCAACTTTTACCATGTATCAGGTTCACCTGAAGGATTAGACAAAGTATCAGTTGCTGGGCCCCAATCAGATTCAGTAGATATGAGGTCAGTTTCAAAAGTCTGTATCAGTTAATGCTGATGCTTCTGGTCTTAGGACCATACTTTGAGAGTCCAGGCTTTTTAGAAGTTAGGCTGGGTCACAATATCACAGATATTTTTAGAAAACCTCAGAGGTGATTCTAATGCACAGCCAGGAGTCACACATATTCACAGTATTATTCCAAGGCTTTCAAAATGCTTGAGCTGATACCATTTAATCCTCTACTGGTTTTATTAGTTTGTTCCAGAACACTCTATATTTTTAACTATTTGATAAAATGATAAAATGTCTGCACCTGCTTGCTTCAAAAGATCATTTAGGAGTAGAACTTTGCCTGAAGTCTACCTCGGTAAAAACTAAGCAAGTAATTACTTGAGGCTTTTAACACCTCCTTTTCCAATGTATGTTTTCCAATTACCATACATGGCCTAGCACATAGTATGTTCAAGGAATGTTTTTCAATCAAATAAATATCTCTTACGATAAAAAAAAATATATTGCAACACGCTTGATTGACTGACCACATATCTCAAACCATGCTAGAATAAGAATAACATTTTCTGGTAAAAAGTATTAATTTTATTGATCCAAAAAGAGCCATGTCAAATTGTTTTCCTCTTCTTGCTATTTTCAATTTTTCCAGCTTGGGCTCAGCCAGCAGTACCACAACTGAACAGGCTGCATGGATTTTAATAAGGGCTCCCATTTTTGAGAAGGATAATAAGCAAGTCTGGAGGGCAGGGTCACACTCTCAAAGCCTTCCTGACACGAGGAAAAGATTAAAATGCAAGGGCAGGCTGAGAAGGCTGGGAGGAAGCTGCAATTTCTCACTGTGGATTTCCTCAGAGTGCCATTAGCTTACCAAGGGGAACACAGGGCAGATTGTATTTGCATGAGGGAAACAAGGTAGAGCTCAGTTATCTTAATTTTTTGGGGGAGGGAGGGTGGGGTGGGCATCATTTCAATTATGTGTTGCAATAATAGAGCTTTGATCCAAAATATGTTTCTTAGTATTGTATATCTTAGCATTGCAAGGCATAGAATATTTCCTGTGTTTCCCTGAATGATCGTCATGGGATGCCCTTAAATTTACTGTGTAAGTATATCCCAAGGCAGTAGTTTAGAAATCTCCAATTACAAACAGCAGTGTGTCTTTGTGGTGTAAACGAGGGTCCTGTTCATTAGGATACAGTCAATCATGGACCTCAGCACCCTGAGCAGCTTACAACCCAGCCATATTCTATCTCCATTAGAAATTTGTGCGATAACCATTGGAATCACAACCCCATTATATACTCATAGGTGAGGACACTAGGTCGCTACCAGCTTAAATAATTTGTTCAAAACGAAACAGCCATTGAGTAGTGAGGGCTGTGATGACGTCTCAGGTTTTCCCACCCTGGCTTCATGCCTGATTTGAGATACTGCACTACCCAGCATCTCTGTGAAAAGGGGCTCCTTTTATTCCCACTTATCGAATGGGAAAAAATATGAGGCTGGGGAAAGGTAAGTGACTTGGTCATCAATGGCAAGGGTGAGAGCTGATTGCGGAACCATTCTCCTGATTCTAAGCAGAAACCCATCTGACCCCACCCAGACCCACCATACTAAATGGATTCCTTAGTTATTCGCTTCCCCTCTGTCTGCTAAGTGTTTGTGAATAGCAGCTGCATTAGCAAGTAGCCAGGCCTTTCTCCAGATGAGCTAATGTGCTACCAGAGTGGAGACTTGCAGGGCTCACTTCACAGGCCAAAAGAGGACATCTGCATTTGCCTCTCAGCCCCAATTATTCAAATCTACTGGCAGCTGGAGGGATGACAGATCCACACAGAGGCCAGTCTCTGATCTCCAGACTCCCTTTCTAGCAGATCTGTCCCTCCTGTTGCTTAAGCAGAGCCTGGGCTGAACTCCCTTGGATTTGGAGCAGAGTAATTCCCACAGTCCCCAAGCACCCTCTGGCTGCTGTGTCAGCATCTGGATGCTCGCCCGGGCTCTGCAGGACTCTGGAGTCTGGAGCCTGCTGGCCCTGAGGCAACAGGGCTGCCAGATGTGCATGCTAATAAATGGCAGGAGCTACTGTGCAATTATAGTGGTACAGAAATAAGTTGGGAAATTATCTCTCCTGCTGGGTTTGGAATCCAGAGTAACTGAGGCAGCAAACAAACTTGTCTTTCTGTGTGGGATGGAACTAGTGTACTAGAGGCTTCCGATCAGGGCTGTTTTCTTCTTGTAATGAGGCCCTTTTGAGCCGTTCTAAAGGGTTAAAGCATTTAAAAACAGGCAGTTTAGTCTTTGATACCTAAAGAGTGACCAGGGGGCCACCCTCACTTGGGTGCTGGCTAGAAATGTGGAATCCGGGACCCAGCCCAGGCCTACTGCCTCTATATCTGTATTTTAACAATATCTGCAGAGGGTTTGCTTACATATTGAAGAAGCACTGACCCAAACAATACTCATGATCCTGGGGAGAGTCTTCAGGGCATGTGAAAGACTTAGACACTTCCTCTGTAGAAAGGCCGGACACTTCCTCTGTAATTTCACAGCATAACTTGGTCACATTGAATAAGACCTGGGGATGGGGTGATATTTATCTTCCTGTCTTTTCTGTCCTGGAGGGACATTTCCAAAGGGCTGTGTGAAGCGGTACATGTCCAGACAAGGAATTCACAGTTGCACAAGCACCACAAGGCTTTCTCCTAGAAGTCTTTGGACCACATGGTCCTCCAAGGGGAAACTATTTACTGCGTTGCGCCTTAGAGTCAGAAAAACCCACAGCTGCCCTGCACGGGGAGCCATACAACTAATGGAGGAACAGCATACTGAAAATGATGTTGTGGCTATTAACATTTTTATAGGTGGACTGCTTTGCAAAGCTGAGGGAAAGTATTACTCTTTTAGGATTAATACATTTAACACAAAGTCTGCCAGGAGAGGAGGCTTTTGCTGATAAATACAGTTTCGCTGTTGATTTATCTACTAATGGAGACTTGAAATTGTAGGAATCTGTGTGTATGTCAAAGCCATTGTCATTTGGTTAATTATGTTTTGCCGGCATTATGGGGAAGCACTTTTTGCCCAGGGCAGCCAAATGTATGTCAGCCAGAATCCTGTATTGTGAGTGACGGGCTGAAGTGCAGGTAAGGACAAAGACACCTGTAATTCCAGACTCCTAGACATGTGATGCCTCCAGAAGCTTGACTTCCCTGCCCCCACCCCCACCCTCCACCCCCGCACTGGGGCAGTGGCATTTAGTTCTGTTTCCTCTAGTCCAGTGTTTCTTAACTGGGGTGGTTTTGTGCCACCCGCCTACCTGCCATGGGCCATTAATGAATAGCTGGAGACATTTTGGTTGTTGTAACTGGGAAGGAGGCAGGGTAGGTAGAGGCCAGGGATGATGCTGATACTCAATACCCTACAATGCACAGGACAGTTCTCACTCTCACCCCAACAAAGAATTATCTGGACCAAAATATCAATAGTGCTGAGGTTGAGAAACTCTAGAGCACTCCTGCCTGTGACTCTGACCTGAAGAATTAGGACCAAGTCCCAATTCTGTCTGTCAACAGATTAAGAAATTAGGTCTATGGGAAGTAAAGTTATCTAGGATTATCTGCCAGGACATCCACCCAAGATAGAATCAAGAGGAGCGTACAGAAGAAGAGGCTGGAATGGTTCCCAGGCCACTGCCACCTGTCTGTCCTTGGTAGTGATGCTGTTATCAGGAGCATTCTCAGCTTTCCCTTCTCTTCTTTGTGATGAATCAGCCATCACAGTGATGGAAGGGCAGTTTAGAAGGGCTAATCTGCACGGTAGTCTGCTTTGCTATTTGCTAATTGAGTGACCTTGAGTGTGCGAGGCAGATTAATGGCCTCCACAGATGTCTTGGAATCTGAGAATACGTTACCTTAACATGATGCAGGGAACTTGCAGGTGTGATTAAGTCAAGGATCTTGCAATGAGAAGATTACACTGGCATATCCAAGTGGGTCCAATGTGATCATTAGGGTCCTTTTAAGTGAAAGATAGAGACAGGAGAGTTAGTGTCAGAGATTTAAAGACGTTACACTGATAGTTTTGAAAATGAAGTAAAGTTGGAAGAAGGGACCATGAGCCAAGGAATACAGGACACCCCACCTCTAGAAACTGGAAAAAGCAAGGAAACCGTCTCACGTAGAGCCTGCAGAAGGAACGCAGCCCTGCGGATACTTTGACTGTAGCCCTGTAAGGCACCCTTTGGACTGCTGCCCTTCAAAACTACAAGGTCATGAGCACGTGTCACTTTAAGGTACTAAGTGTGTGGTGATTTGTTGTAACAGCAATAGAAAACTAATATATTGGATCAGATGTTTTTCCTCTTGATTTCCCATTGTAAAATGGGCCTCAATCATCCATTTCATTCAACAATTATTCATTACTTGCCTATTGTGTGTCAGGCATTATTCTGAGCACTTGGGATAGAGCAGCAAAAAACACAGAGCAAGCCCTACTCTAATACAGTCACAGAAGAAAAGAAAACAACAGAAAAATGTGTAGGTGGATAAATGGTATATAAGTGATAAATGCTATGAAGGAAAATTAAAGCAAGTAAGGGAGCTGGAATCCCTGGCTATTTCCTAGGAGGTGTTCAGAGAAGTGAAGGAGAAAATCATGTAGCTATCTGAAGGAAGGGTGTTCATAGCAATAGGAAAACAAAGGAGCTAGGAGCTTTAGGAACTTAAGGTACAGGGAGAGGGCCATTATGGATAATCATAATAATTAGCTTACAGGGCTGTTGTGAGAATTCCAGGCAACGTATATGAAACCCCTTGGTTAACTTCAAAGCACTTGGCAAATATTAGTTATTATCATTGCTGTGGTGCCTTAGAGTATATCTGTGGGGCTGCCAAGTGACCCAAGGGTGACCTTCATTTTTTTGTCTGTTCAAAAGTGAAGAGGAACATCTGTTGGCCCAGAGCCCTTGAAATTGTGCACAGAGGCCCAGAAATAGGAGTGTTTTCCCAACATGGAGCTGATGGTGATTCTACATATGCCTTTCAGACTGACACACCTTTGTGGGTGGTGAGGATGGGTAAGATGGATGGGAAATCATTGCTACTGTGACTAGTCTTACGCCGTACACCTCTGTGGTCCAGGAGGTCCCACAAGTCAGATGGGGTTTAGAGCACTCAACTGGTTCTTACACCGGAGCACACCATCCTGGGAGAGACATCACAGAGGAATTTGCAGACCTTGGTCCCTGCCTGGCCAGGACCTAGAAAGTAGCCCTTAGGATAGACTGTGATAGCCCAGACTTGCGAGCAACTGATCCCCCAGGAGGAATCAAGTTCTGCCAAAGTATGGAATCAAAATATTTGGTCCATGTGTGTGTTTTTCTGCCAGTACCATATTGTTTAGATTATTGTGGCCGGCAGTACAAAGTGAAGTCATGGAGTGCGGTATCTCTAGCATTGTTCTTTGCTCTTAGGATTGCTGTGGCTATTCGGGGTCTTTCGTGGTTCCATACAAATCTGATGATTTTTTTGTTCTATTTCTTAAAAAAATGCCTTTGGGATTTTGATGGGGATTGCATTAAATCTGTATATTGCTTTGGGTAATGTGGCCATTTTAACTATGTTGAAATATAATCCAAACACTTCTTTTTTGCAAGGCAGGTGGTGAAATGGTCTGGTTTTTATAAAAGGCTGAGAAAATTAAAATGTGAAATGCTGCACATGGCTTTGTGTTTGGGAGTAAGACTTCCCCCACCGCTGGGGGTGATGGGAGATAGGAGCAGGCTCAGGCTATGAGGCACCAAGAGGCTCTCAGCGTCTAGAGCTGGCCCATGTGCCTACCCATTAACATCTTTGGTTTAAGGGTTTTTTTTTCCCAATGCATTTTGTATCTAATCTCATAAGGACCAAGGCAAGGTCACAGATGATGTGTGTGTATTACATCCTTCTTTATGCTGAGTAATCCACTTGTAGGTGAAAGGCATTTCAGTCATTAATTTGATTATCCTGTTAGATGTTTTTTTTTTCCCTAAGTGAGTTTCTGTAAGCTGTCTTTCCCTGCTTTTGACAGATAAATGAAATAGCTTCAGAACTGAAAGATTAATGTGTGTGCTTTGTCATCTGAGTGGGGACTCGTTCTTCTTTTAGAGACGTAGTGACAAAAGTAAAGTGGACATTTTCAGTTCTTTCACTCTTTCTGTTTTTATAAAACCTGTACTTAGATATTATATTTCTTCTGCCATCTGGAAGGACTGTAAGAGGAAAGGTAAAGGAAAGCTGAGCAAGATGAGCAACCCCCACTCAGGAGGAAGGAAAATAAAAAGAAGGCAGGATCAGTGTGTACTCTCAGTTTTGTGGGAGCTGAATGTGAGTACTCAAAAGCTTGGGAAAGGAGGCCACACCAGACAGAAACCAGGCGTGCAGCCAGGATGACCAGCTAGCAAATCTCCGAGACACCGTGGCCGGTCAACCACTGGTATGCAGGCAGCTTCCCCTGTCCTCAAGGTCAGAACAAATTCCTGTCTTACTTCTTTCTTCTCCTCAACATCTAAAGCCAAACCCTACAGAGTACAGAGGAGAAATGAGGACCAAACACATCCTTCTAGCTTTGAAGTGCTTTGATATTCTTTGCCTTTTATTTTCTGAAAGCTTCTGTAGCGTGTCAATGCCACGGAATAGCAAGCTTCCCTTGTGTTAGTGGATAGACGTGCCAGTCAAAGGTAATTGTTAAGCAAGTTTTTGCACAAGAATTAAGGCCATCTGTGAGAATTGCTTCAAGTGGCATATTCATTCATTTATTCATCAGAGTTGTGGTGCCCCCTCAGTGTCAAGCCCTGAGATAAGCATTGGACATGGGGCAGGTGTGAGACAAGACCTCATCCCGGAAATCTTACTATACATGGTGGGGAAAAAAAAGAAACATACAAATACACGAATATGCAATTAAATGATAAATTATCGAAAAAGTGTTAAGAAAGAAACAGACAGGCTCTCATGCTAGAGAGTTATGACTGGCAGGTAAAGGATGAGGGAAACAACTTTGAGTAGCCAGGGATGGGTTCCCTAAGATTTCATCTGAGACCTGAGTGATGAAAAGGAGCCATGTATTTGTTAGAGGCCAGAAATGGAAACAATTTTTATGCTAGCTATTCTAGGAAGACAGGAAAGCCTGTATTTACAAAGGAAATTTTGATTTATAGATTCACCCGTCTAAGAGGAGCCTGACCCTTATGTTTCTAAGGAGACTTTCCCTGGTCCCCTTCCCCACCCACCCCCTCCTTCCTGCATTTCATAGTCCCTTTCCCGGCGTTATTTTTTCTCCCTAGCTGTTACCAATATCTGACATACTTTTTGATTTACTTATTTATCTGGTTTATTGTCTGTCTCCCCCATTAGGATGTGAGCTCTGTAAGAACCTGCATTTTTGTCCATTTTATTCATGACAACTGTGTCTCCAGTGCCAGGAAGAGCAACTAGGTGTTCAGTGAATACCGTTTTCACTACACTAAGCTATGTCTTTTGTCCCCGAAGAGAAGTGTGGCATAGAAGAAAGATCAAGAATTTTGAAAATTGCCAGACCTGGAATAATAAGCCACATTTTACAAGGTTGTTGTGAGAAGTAGAGAAAGTATGTGTAAAAAATGAGTTCCGTGCTGGTGTCTCACAAAGGTTGAGTAATTACTGTCTTGTGATCTTTCTTTTTCCTCAGTGTGCTCAGCAAGGATGAGAGTTATAAACATTGTGCAGTAGGAGAAGATAGTGTCTACTCTTTCTCCATTCCTTTGTTGGGTCCCTTTAGTCTCTTTCAGTTTCTTTCTCAGTCACACACTGAACCCAGCTCTAGTCTTTCTTCATGCCCCATCCAGTCCTACCTATCTGTCGTTCTAGGCCCTCAGGATTCTTGGCTTTGGTTTACATGGAAAGGGACAGCTGTTAAGCCTGCAACCAATTCATGCTGACCCACTAGCTGCCTGCCTCTGTGTGTGGGTAAGAGTGTGTGAAGCAAGCAGTGACTCCATCACCCTGTCCTTGGCTCAGCCCCCTATGCAGACAGTGATGAGGAGACTGCCATTGCATGTCCCCTTACCTATCCCACTTTCTTGCTTGCTGACTGACTGCAAGAAAAGCCTGTTTGAATCCTTTTTCCTCAGAGTAAAAGTGAAAGAATAAATTACAGTATTTCCCCTTATCCACATAGGATCCGTTCCAAGACCCCCAGTAGATGCCAGAAACTGCAGATAGTACCAAACCCTATATCCATGATGTTTTTTCCTATACTTAGGTACCTATGCTGAAGTTTAATTTATAGGCACAGTAGGAGATTAACAACAATAACTCATAAATTAAAACAATAGTAACGATATACTGTAATAAAAGTTATGTGATATGTGCTCTGTCTCAAAATATCCTTTTGTACTGTAGTTATCCTTCTTGTGATGATGTGAGATACAATGCCTACGTGATGAGATGAAGTGAGGTGAATGATATAGGCAGTGTGGCACAGTATTGAGCTACTATAAGGGTGAGAGTAGCACAAGCACTATGACACCATGACAGTCCATTTAATAACCAAGACGGCTACTAAGTGATTCGTGAGTGGGTGGTATATACAGTGTGGATATGCTGGACAAAGGGTTCATTCACATCCTGGGTAGAATGGAGGAGGACAGCGTGAGAGTTCATCACGCTGCTAAGAATGGCATGCAATTTAAAACTTACGACTTGTTTATTTCTGGAATTTTTCACCTAATAGTTTCAGACTGCATGCTATCGCAGGTAACTGAAACCGAGGGGAGTAAAACTGCAAATGAGGACAGAAGAAGGGAGTAAGCAAGGCTAGACACCAGAGGTGTAGGGAGAGGTCAGAGTGTAGAGAGTAAAGCAGGGGGAAGAGAAGAAAGGAGACAAAAGAATGAATGATGGGCCGGCCGAGTGGCACAGTTGGTTAAGAGCTCGCTCAAGAGTGCAAGCTGAGCTCTGAGAACAGCAGTTTGATGTCCAGCCCAAGCTGAGCTGCAGCTGCCAACAGGTGGCAGGATGGCTCAGCTTAAAAAAAAAAAAAAAAAAAAAAAAGAATGAAAGAGCAAAAGGGAATAGAGGCAGTGGGTAAATAACCTAGTTAAATGTTGTCATGTATACCCAAAGAGAAGATGAGAACAGCAAGGTCTGTGAAAGTGCTAGTATGATAGAATCTGTATCCTGAAATGCCATTTCTAACAATAAAAGCAATAATACAGTAACATTTATTAAACATTATGCTAAAAGCTTTACATAGATCATCTTCTCTGCATGTTCCTTTCTGTTAAAGGCAAATCCTGTCATTTCTATGCTCAGAATTCTTCAAACGGGTCTCATGTTACTCAGAGTAAAAACCAATATCCTTATGGGATCTGCTCCCCACCCCTACCTCTCAGTATGATCTTTCCACCCCCATCCCTGAAAGTATTTGCTCCCGCTCTCTCCCTTTTCCCCTCCATTCTACCCACACTGGCCTCCCTGCTATTCTTGATCACACTAGTTGTGCTGCCTCAGGGCCTTTGCACTGGCTCCTATTTTGCCTAGAATAATCATCTCCTAGGTCCTCATGACGTTCTCCATGCTTCCTTTGGGGCTTTTCTCCATCACTTCTTAAGCAGAGGTTCCCTGTGACAACTCCCTATAAAATGTCAGCTCCCCACTGCCATCTCTTTCTTCTGCTATCCATTCTCCTCACCTTGTTTTAATTTTCTCTATACTAATCATCACCTGGCACATAATATTATTTTGTGTCAATTGTTTGTCTTTTGACTCTAGACTATTGAGTACAGGAGCTATGTTAGCTTTCTTCTTGATTTATAGAAGATTCATGGGTACTGCATCCTCCCAATAGCCCCAGGAGGTGGATGCTACTTTTATTACCCATTGTACAAAAGAGAAAAATTAAGCTCAGATCAAATAAGTAAATTTTCTAAGCATATAGGTAGTGGTAAAGCCAACTTCAGATAGAGATCTCCAGTGTCCAGGGCCAGTGCTCTTCACCACTGTGCTAAGTGGCTTTTCAGAGAATTTCCATACTGTCAGGGCACCTGTCCCACAGGGAAGATTATCACGGTACCTGGTTCATGGTGAGAGTTCAGTAAGCACTCAAGAAATTACTGTTATTATAATCATGATTATAATCACTATGAGGATTTTATTTACCGCATATATGCAGAGAAAGTTTTGGGTGAAATGTTATTTGTTCATAAGTTATTTTTTTTTTTTATGCAAGAGCATCAAAAAATTGGAAATGAGGCAAACAAATATCTTCATATCCTTTCCCTGTCATACCAGACCATTGCTTAACAAGCCCTCCAAAATGAAGCTAATTTTGTTTAGCTTAATATCTGCCATTGATTACAGTCACGTCTCAATAAAGTCTTAACCTGTACAAAACTAAGAAGATGAAAATCACTACTGTCCAATAGACAAGCAAATGATTTCTAACACTAGAGAAGATAACCCCCAAATATTAGGGTTTTACTGCTCTTTAAACCATTAAGCAGTTTGGGATATATATCTTAGAAATGTTATTTCAGAAATCTTTTTTCCCATCTCTCCATCCATCCACCTATCCATTACCTATTACCAATATGTCAGTTTTTTTATATTCTCTTTTGAATTAGCTTTGTTGTCTGTCTGGTTCCTTCACTGGTGATTTTAATATAATGTTGACACAGGTCCCTTATATATTTGTATAAGAATAATTATGTTTTTAACTTAAAATATTATAATATATATCATGTGTGTGTACATGTATATATATATATACATATATACTCCATCTATACATATTATATTCCATCTATCTATATATATATATATATATATAGATGGAATATAATAAAATGAGAATATGATATAATATGGTCTTCTAGCAAGGATTTGGTGGTATGTGCGCTATTTAAATTCTGCTGAGCCATACCAGCTATCTAGTTCGTATGCAGCTACCCCTGATGAGATCAACTACCTATAATAAGCTTTACTGTTCTTTTGCTTACCAGATATGAGAAAGGGTATATCATAGTGGTTAGGAATCAGAGCTCTGGAGTCAGACTGCCTGGATTCAAGCCCTTGCTCTGCCACTTATTAGCTCTGTGATAGTGATGGTTAATTTTGTCAGTTTGACTGGGTTACAAGATACCCAGATATTTAGTTAAACACTATTCTGGGTGTGTCTGTGAGGGTGTTTCTGGATGTGATTAAATATTCTAATCAGTAGACTGAGTAAAGCAGATTACCCTCCCCTATATTGGTGGGCCTCGTTCAATCTGTTGAAGGCCTGATTATCCAGAATAAAAGTCTGCATAAGAATTATTTCTCTCTACCTGACTATCTTTGAGATGGAACATTGGTCTTTTCCTACCTTTGGACAGAGACTCAGACTGTTTCTTACACTATCAGGTCTCCTGGGTCTCCAGCTTACTGACTGTATATTTTGAACTTCTCAGCCAAAATAATCATGTGAGTACACCAATTCCTTATAATAATTCTCTCTATATATCTATATCTACATAGATCTGGATAGATAGATCAATATCTATCTATATCTATCTATCTATCTATCTATCTATCTATCTATCTATCTATGGATCCATCCATCCATCCATTTTATTGTCTCTGTTTCTAATACACTAATCTTGGACAAGTTGCTTAACCATACAAACAAATGGAGCCATATAAGTACTTCTTATCTCAGAAGATATTTTAAAGAGTAAACGAAATAACATTTATAAAATGCTCAGCATGGTGTCTGTTACATGGTGTTTAACAAATACTAGTTATTATGAATAGTACTTGATTTCCATTTTAGGAACTTAGTAAAGAAAATGGAACTTTTCAAATCCATTGAGAATGTTTAATTTTAATATCCTCTCTGTAAAACGTGGCGGTAATTGTATAATAAAACAACTTTCCCCATGTTTTTCGTAGTACCTTCCAACCAGAAGCTCTGAAAACAAGTGTTTACCATGAAGGATATTTTATTCTTAGAGAACTTTACAAATTAAAACAACCCTTGTTGAATGCTTTTGAAAAATGGCCTCTGCTATTTACTTTCTAACGTTCTACACTGTGTTACAGACAGGGATAACTTATTATTTAGCACTGACTGTCTAGTCTGTAGTTTTGTTATTGTGTGTACTTTCTGACCCTATTGATTTACTCTAAAAGTCTAATTTAGAGTGAGACACCACCTGTGACTTCTGTACATTTCAGGATGTGAAAGTATCTTTCCCAGCAACTCCTGTATTCTGATTTCCTTTGCACTTGAGAGTTAATGTGGAAAAGGCAGCTGAGCAGGGGTTGGCAAGCTTTCAGCAGTACTATGCCAAGTCTCCATTTATTCACTCTAATTTCAGGTTTTCTGTGCCAGGAGGAACCTCCTCTCCTCCAACCCACTAGAGACGGAGAACTTCCAAGACAGAGTGAGGCTACAGAGATTGAAATGATCATTATATGAAAAAAAAAAAGAGCTTTGAAAAAGCTGATGCTAATTTTCTGTAATCTATAATCCAGGCAGATTGATCATATATGAGATGAGATGGTTACTGGACAACATTGAAGTTCTGAAATCTTTTGAAACACTTCATGCAACATCTGTTAATTTATTGAAGCACAGCAATAGACTTGCACTGTGCATTCATTTAGTAATCCATTCATTAAATCAATATTGAGCCCCTAACTTTACATATACAATACTTAATTTTTTTTTGAAGAATAAGAGAATACATTTAAAGTACCTAACACAGTGCTCGATTCATAGTAGGTATTCAGTAATGAAAGCCATTAGTTTTAATTTCCTCTTTAAAAAGTTTATAAAATAAATGTATGTAGTAAAGAATAAAATAGGGCAGAAGAGATGAAATAAAAAGCAGGAATTCTCCATGCTGCTTCTGTTCTGTCATATTTTCTAAAGCCTTGATGATTTTTTTAAAAATTTGTTTCTTCTGCTAGCTGCCCTTATAGCATTAAATAACATAGGTACCAGTGGCGATGTATCCACCACTGTGTTCTCTTAGGGAAATTCCCCGCTGGATCAGTAGATTCATCTTGGTCAGGGGCAGTGTTTCCTCTTACCCTGTTTTACATGTGTGTGTGTCTTGTAAGTGTCTACGATTGTTGAATGCCAGACCCGTTGTTCAGGGGGATGAATTGAGATGGGGAAGCCCACAGTCGAAGATGGGTCATCTTCCAAATCCCTTTTGCACTGCTTTCCAGACTTCTGTGAGAACTGGTTTCCTTTCTGTCCCTCCAGGATGTCTTCCTTTTCACTGTGTCTCTCCTTGCCTTCTCTCACACTTTTCTCCATGTCCAGTTGTATTAGCCTCTCCAAGAAGAAAAGGCCTGCACATCTTATCTGGCTCTTTGAATCTTTGTTTCTCCACTGTGGTTTGGGCTACCGATAAGTGTGGAAGGAGGAAAATAGCACTTGGGGCACCAATGAGACAAAAGGTCTGGAGGAAAATGCACACAGAGCAACTAGATTAATATTTTCAGATAGAACCATCCTACCTATTTCCTTGTTTGACCATTCCTTGGTTTATCAACTTTAGCCATTATTTAATACTGAGTCATCTCCATGAAGAAGGGGGATTTTGCTCATCCCTTCTCCCTACCTTTTTTAATCCTTCCCTTCCCAAAGTTTGAGGGTTATGTTAGTATTTTGCTTCCTCTGTTAGTTTTCTTTTTTATTTATTTATTTATTTATTTATTTATTAAAGATTTTTTGGGGGAATTGGAGAGGGGAATAGAATTGGGGAATTGGGGAAGGGGAACAGACAAGTTGCTGTCTTTTTGTTCTTCAGTCTAGTTGCGGAGGACGTTGCTTCACTGGCCCATGTTGGTATCATCATTGCGCTCTTCTTGGGTGAGGCAGATAGGTCGCTGGCCTCTGGACCGCTGCTCACAGCGGCTATTCGCAGCTCATACTGGCAGCCAGCCACTCACGCTGGCTGCCTGCTACTCACTGTAGCCTATGGCAGCCCATTGCAGCAGCGGCTGCAGCCTACACCGTCACCAGGGCTCACACAGCCCACCTCCAGGTGGAGCTGTTGTTAGCTGTAGACGGCAGAATCACTGGCCCTCATATGTGGGATCCCAACCGGGGCTGCTGGTGTCCCAAACCGGCTCTTAACCAATGCGCCACTCGGCTGGCCTGTTAATGTTCTTTTTAAGTTTAAATACTAAGACTTCTATTTTTTGTTCTGTCATCTGTCGGCAGCCTTTCTTGTCTGTCCACCAAGATAAGCATATTAGCTCCTTTCCCTTCACTCCTTTTTTAGGTCATCAAAGTTGCTAATGCTTTGTTTTGTAACAGTATCTAAAGTTTCCAAGTTTTATACAGAGCTTGATTGTAAAAGTTGAAAGCCAATAAGCAGGGTTTATATTATAATGATGATTAGCATGGTGAAAATGGACTGCATATTAGAAAATAATATTGTTTCATTATTAAATTTCCTGAATTTGGTAATTCCATTGTGCTTACATAAGGGACTATGATATGTACAATATACATGCTGAAGGACCATGTATTTTATTTTATTTAGATAAGTTAGCAAAAATATGTATGTATAGAAATATAGAAAGATAAATACATAGAAGACAGATAGATAGATAGATAGATAGATAGATAGATAGATAGATAGATAGATAGAAAAAACATGTGGCAAGATGTTAACAGCTGCTGAGTCTAGGTGCAAATTACACATGTCCATTCTTTTACAATATAACTTTTCTGTTGATTTAAATTTTTTTCAAAATAAAAATTCGAAGGAAAAAAACTGGTCTGTTTCAAAGCTCAGAAAATTGAAATAGTCTGAAGTAGATTAATGTACTGAATGTTTACATGTCCCTCACGAGACTGCAATTTTTTAAAGGTATAACAGCTTAGAATTAATAAAATTAAGAAAAAAAAACATTAGAATGTCCTTTGATACATTTTCAAAGCATTAGTTTGAATCAGATTTCTTCAGCTGAAATTAATAGTCTAATAAAGTGCAATTAGTAGTCTACTGAAGAATAATCAATAAGATGGATAAATGTGGGAATCAAATCCTAGATTTTTCAACCAGCGCAGGTTGAAAATAAACAAAATTTCCAGCTTCTTCAATAAGCCTTCTATTATACCAATTCTGTGACATGGAATAAAATTATGATAATGCACTAAAAGTATTGTTTTATCTCATCTAAAAATGAAATATTAGTATCATTAAGTCTTTTAATACTTACACTAATATGGGGGCTGACAGTTGTGAAGCAAACACTAAGTTACTGAGCTTTCCTAAGCATTATTATTCTGATATATGATCGCACTACTTTAAACACCACATCTCAATTTTCTGAAACATTTTTCACTTTTATAGTTATATGGATTTGCAGCATTACATTCTTTAACTCCTTGCTCATGTGACTAAGAAAAGTAATAAACAAAGTACGAAAGTCAGAGTGTAAGTTAACATTGAGAAGTAAGGCAGGTTTTGTCCTGGATCATGCATACTAATCAACTTGTGGTAATAGATTATTTGGCAAGTATTTCTTTTGGATGTGGATGTCCATATTCATATGTGAGATTTCTTTTTTGTGTATTAACTGTCTTTTGGCATTAGGTTTATACTGGCTTTATAAAATGAATTGGATAACTGTCCCTCTTTTTGTTCAGTTTGGGAACATATTATGTAGATATTGTTATATGTTTTGTAGATTCCAAAAAAATTGTTTAAAAAAGAAATGTATGGTCTAAATTTTGTTTTGGAAATATTTCATTGATAACATTTCTTATTTCTTTCATGAATACCTATACTGTTTTAAAATCCTTCTTAAGTTCATTTAAAAATTTATGCAGTCCCAGAAAATTCCCTTTTATCTAGATTTTCAAATTTCTTAGTAGAAAGTGCATGTAGTGTTCTATGATACATTTTAACTCTGCTATATCTTTGTTTTATATTATTTTTATAATTTCTAATTTGCTTTGTGTTTTTCTGTCTTTCTTAGGTTTTCCATTTTTGCCCATTTTATTAATTTTCCTGACAAATCAGCTCTTAAATTTGTCCATTTTAGAATTCATTTATTGCATATATATATATAAAATACTCCTTTGCCGCTGCCCCCCCCCCCCCAAGTTCATGATGAGTAGGAGGATCACACATCCCAGTTTTCCTGGGTGGGAAATTTTGCTAATTGTTCTAATACCATAACCAGCAATACCCTGTTTCCTCTCAAATACATGTCAGTTGGATAATACATTATACAGTCATGCTAATGATGACTGAATTGTACAATTTCCTCCCAAAACAAGTTTAACAGCAGCCTATAATTATAATGTGTACATTCTCAACCAGAAAGATGTTGCCTCCCCAGGGGACTGAAAATTGATTCTGAGGAGGTTGGGGTGGGGCAGAAGTTCTTTGATATTACAATGCTTTGTGGCCATCCAGAGGGCCACAGTACATAGATAATGTACAGTCTGTCTGTAGCATTAAAGTTTCATGGGGGTGGGAGTACAATAGGAAGAAAATTGTCTAAACAGGTTTCTTAGAAGGACAATAATTAAAAAAGGTTGAGAAATACTGTTGTAAAACTGTTTGAATTCTGCAATGGATTATTTCCTTTTTTGACTTAATATTCAGGTGTTTTATAAATTGAGTGATTGTAGTTTGTGTTTAAACAATAAGTTATTTTTTTTCAATATTGAGAGGCTCTTGTTGACATTATTCACAACATCAGTGTTGTCAGCACAGTGGTTCGGCCCATATCCTTGGTTGTCTTCTCCTCTCAACGTCTGATCCAATTGACTACTTCTCCCAGCACAAATGTTACCAGCCTCATAGCACTGAGTGAAATGACAGTGAAGTGCTCTGTGGTTTTGCCTCTATTTCATTGATCGCTTTTTCACCTCTGGCTAACTTCTGATTATGGGAGTGTAAAGAGCTTGAGACTAGGTTCTCTTTTCTTCTCTATATTGTATTCTCAGGTGACTGTCTCCAATTTCATTGCTTCAAATCTTCTTGTACAACTTTATACCTCCAGCCCTGATGCTTTCTGTGAGTTCCCAACTTGTATATCCCATTGCCTGCTTGATATTTCCATGTGGCTGTATAATAGTTATCTCCATAGGTGCATGTTCCAAATAGAGTGTTTTCTTCACACCTGTTTTTTTGTTGTTGTTTTTTTTTTCCGTATTCCTCCCCATCTCAGTAAATGGTACAGCCATCCACTCAGTTTCACAAGCCAGAACCCTGACAGGCATCCTAGAGATTTATCTTCCTGCTTTCCTCCCACATTCTACCCACTATTATGCCATTTACTTATATCTCCAAACCTGTCTGCTTCTCGTGATGTTCCCTGTTAATCTCTAACCCAGGACAAAACCAACTTTCACCACAGGGCTGCTCTTAAAAATATATATGTCAGATTATTTGACTCCTCTCCTTAAAATCTCTACTGACCTTCCATTATAGTCGGAATAAACACCAAGCTTCTTGTCCTGGCCAATAAAGAACCCTGCCCACATCTCCCCTCTAGCCACACTGGTCTCCTTTTATTCCCAGAATGTGCTGTATATGTTTCTGCCATAGAGATGCTTGCTATTTTCTCTACTCAGACACTTTTCAGGCCCTGGTCTTCATGTGGCTGGCCCATTCTTGTCTGAACAATGTCAGCTTAGTTGTCCCTTCCTCAGAGGCCATCCCTTCTGGCGCTATTAATGTTGATCCCTCTCCTCTAGTGACTATTAAGTTACCAGGTCCAGTTTTTGTTTGTTTGCTTGTTTGATTTGAACCAGGTGACTATTGCAGATTATGGTCAAGGTTGTAATCGGGTGGGCCCATCGGATTTTGGGCTGGGGTTCCCCTGCCCAGGGTGGGCAGGTGAGACAGAAAGGGGCAGGAGGAGGGCATCTGGGTGTGGCCTCAGAGCTGTAAGATGATGTTGGGGCCAGGTTGTAAGGGAGGCCTGTACCTTTGCGCCTCATGTTCAGAGCCTTCACCTCACCCTCGTCCATCACCATGGAGAACCTCTTGGGTCATTTTTCTCCAAAGAGTGGCAAGAAAGAACTGTCTAATAATAAATCTGTTTTCCTCCCTCAGGCCCCCATGGATTCAGCTAGGAGCTGAAATTTGTCTTCCCTATGTGGGCTCATTTCCACTCACAAGTCACAAACACACTGACACTGAGGCATGGACTGGGACCCCCTTAGCCTTCAGAGCCTTTTTATCCTCCACAAACCCCACCAAGTGGGTCTTGGGAAAACCCCGGGGGAGAGGCACCCTTCTTGTCCTTGTACAGCCCTGCCAGGTTCACCTTGTCCCCAGGCTCCCTACAAACAGCACCAAGGCCAGGATGGCATCTCCCACTTTGATAGGAGCCATGGCTATGGAACCACTACTGAACCTGAGTCTTACCAAGTGTCCACCCTCTTCTTCATTCCAGTAGCTGCCCTGCCCCTGCTGCTGTCACTGCTGCAGACTCAGAGCTGCTTCAGTCAGTACCAAGCTAGCGTGACCATCCCAAGCTGCTTGGTTGGTCCTGCCAGTTCTAGCCAGGGGCCTGACACCTCAATCGCCCCACCTACCCACCAGGCTGCCACCTGTCTTGTACAGTGGTCTTAGAGTTTCTCTTAATTTTTGGTACGGCTGGTTCTTTCTTGTCGACCTCCCATTTCTGTCTTGTCAGCTCCATGAAAGAAGGAACGCTTGTTCCATTTACAACACATCCTTAATAGCTAGAATAGCACCTGTCCTACAATAGGTATTTGTGTTATATTTTATGTAATAGACTTTAGGCTTGATGCTCATATATCCAAATGATGAATCTTAAATTATTACTGCTGAGGGTGTGCTGTATTTAGAAATTTTTGTTGATTGATTGGTTGGTTTTAAAATCAAATCAGGCTTTGTGGTGAAATTTTATGGAATTTGGTGTGGTGTGTGCCTACGCGGATGGGTACATAGGGGCGAGGCCCCTTTTTTATTTCCTTTCAAATGATTAGTTACACTTTGCCAGTGTTGCTCTAGAACGTCGTGTGAATATTGGTTTGCGGAGTGTAGTCAGTACTGACAATTCTACATTTATCTGTACCTATCAGGTTGGTTATTTAGCCTTGCTTTCTGCTGTTTTTCTTGTTATTATTATCATTATTATGGTCCTTTAAAACAAAGCAAAGCAAAACACAACAAAACTTTTCTAGACTGTTCTTGAGATAAGGAAAAATGTAAGAGGTAAATATTAAATTATTGAAATGATTTTTGGATGAAGAGGCTGACTTTATTGACTAAAACAGAATTTAAGAAGTATACATGAATTTAATTTAATGTATTTAGCATCTCATCAGGCTGATTAGAATTGCCGATGCTTAGGTTGTTGCCAAAATGGTCATGTGGATTCTTTCTTGCTTAAACTCAGAATGATTTGGGTTGATATAAAAAATCCCCCTCCCCCTGATTAATTTCTTCTTTCAGTAGAGATGCCATGCTGTCAGTTTCTTAATAAATGACCCATGAACTTATTGCCCGCCATGTTTGGATCAGTGGTCAGTCTTTTAAAGGAAACTTTTGTTTATTTTTTTTTGAAATGATAATAATATATATCCATTTTAAGGAAATGAAATAGAAATTATACATATTCCAAAGAAAATTTCCAGTAGAGTGTATCTCCTTTTCAGTCCTTTTTCTGATAATGGTCTTTTTCTCTTCCACTTTGAGATATGCATTGTGATTTCCTTTTGTGATAAAGGGTGATCTGCTGGCCCATTTCCTTGTATAGACTGCCACCTTGTCCACCAACCAAGAAAACGAGTATTCTGGATTTCACTTGGCTTGCAACAATTTATGCCAGAAGAATTCTAAAATGTAGAACCTATAATCTGAATTTGGCTTATTCTGTAACAGAAAAAATAGTTTCCACCACAGGCAGAGAGGATCTTTACATTTCACCCAGAGATTCCATGCTCTTGATACATATTTCATGATCAAAGCTGAGGCTTTTCCAAGCTCAGAGTGCTGTATCATTCATTTATTCTTTTAAACTACAAGATTATTTTTGGCTCTTTGTGTTGGCACGTAGGATTTCCCGTTACTGATCTGCATGAACCATTTATCAAGTCAAGGGTTTAATCTATCAAAGTCAGACTTCCTTTGTTCTGCCTCTCTGTCTCGCCTTCCCATATGGTATTGTCTCATATGTATCTACTATTGTCTTAAAGAAGGTTATTTGGAATGCAAGGTTTATCACATTTCTCTGCTTTCTGAAAATAACATATTATGGAGCAAAGTGATATTTTATGGGAAATGATAATTACACTGTTGATCCGTTTCTAGAACATGAGATTGATCTGCAAACCTGCTTCTTTGCTAGTATTCCTGTTTCTATTCTTGCTGGTAGCTCCTACTTTTCCTTCTCAGTCAAACTGAAAACCTGAATCATCTTTGATTTTCTTCTCTCCCTTTTTTCCAAATATCTATTGAATTGCCAAATTCTTTGGATTCCACATCCTGGATATTTCTTGAGTCTACCCTTCATCACTTTTATTTAATGGACTCTGGATGATGTCTGTTGTCTTCTAAGAAGTAAGGTGATCTGTTTAGAATGATTTTGATGGGATCCAGATGTAAAGGGCAAAACAAATTAAGTAATGCATTCAATAACACTGAGTGCCTGCCATGTGCCAAGTGCCAATCCCTTTTTTAAACTCTGGAGATATTGCTGTAAAAAATACAGGGGAAAAAAACCCCCACTCCTCATAGAGCTTACATTTTAGTGAGAAACAGGGGAGAGAGACAAAAAAATAACCTAAGTTAGTAAAATGAAGGGACATAGGGAAAGCTGGAGTGGACAAGGAAGGTGCAGATATAACGTAGGTGATGGAGATGATAATGAAAGCAATTAAAACTTAAAGGAACATCATGAACAAAAAGAACACAGCAAAAGGCATTTTAATTCTATCAACTGTTTCTTGAATCTCCTAGTCCTGATGCCAAACCATGGTGATGATCTATACCTGAGCAAAATTCAGCCAACAACTATTACAATAGCCGCTAAGCTATGGTCCCTTTTGATGAGCCATCCCTGTCCTGTCAGTGCTTTTGGTGAAACCTTATTGAAATATAAATATAGGAATTGTGCTGACAGTAAATAAGGAAAGAAGGAAGGAAGGAAGGAAGGGAGGAAAGGAGGAAGGAAGGAAGGAAGGAAGGAAGGAAGGAAGGAAGGAAGGAAGGAAGGAAGGAAGGAATTGTGTTTGAGAGAAAATGCTAAGGTCGATCCAAAGAGACATGACCACATAGGTAACTCAAGGGACACAAGATGGGTCTTCCAGGGGCCAGAGTGACACACAAGTGGGAATCATGAATGATGTTTAGTGAACTCTTACTTCCAATAGGAAAGAGTTTAAACTCTTTATCCTAATATTCTTGACCTTCCGCCAAGTCATTTTCCAACCTTTATTCCTAGTGCTTCCCTTCACACGCCCCAACACCAGTCTTCTGACTTCCTTCCTTGCTGCCTTTATTTATTCATTTGTTTGTTTGTTTTCTAGCTGGAAGATCTTCCTCTACCACCTCTTCAGTGTCTAAATTCTATCCACCCTACTGAACTCAGCTCAAATGTTTCCTTTTCTATAAAACTTAATAAAAATAACTGCCCCCTCTTCTGAATGTTAATAACAAACTCTTATTTTGGACACTTTGAATTACATTTGCTTAATGCATGAATGTGTCTGCACATTAGACTTAAAGCTCTTTGAGAGTAAGCTTCTGCTCTGAATGATCTTTCCCCCTTCCCCATGCCCAGTAAGTGTCCAGCAGAGATGAGGGAATGACTAACAGAAGTGCTCAGTGGCATATTCAAGAAAGATATTGTCATACTACAAGGGCTCCAGATGAAGGTCCTGAAAATGGGAAAATGCAAAATTGTCCCTAAAAGGTAAAAAACATGAGATGTTTAGCTTGAGGAAGAGAAAAGTAATGATAGGCAAGACTTTTCAGTCTTCATCTTTTCTCCTTCTTCTTTTGTCGTCATAGTCGTCGTCGTCCTCCTCCGCCTCCCCCCTCTATTTCCCCCCCCCCCCCGACTTTTTCTTAACTGACCTTCTGGCAATATTCATCAGTGTTTTCCACTGTTTTTTGTGGGGTTTTTTGTTTGTTTGTTTTATTTTTTAACATTGCTCTGCTCCTTGTCCATTTTATGCGATGATCTTTTTTCATCTCTTTTGCTGGCTTCTTTTCTCTGCTCTAGTGTTTGAAAGTTAGAATCCAATCTCAGTTTTAGACACTCTCTCCTCAGTTCTGACTTATTGGTGCTTGTGGCTTCAATTAAAATCTACATGCTGGAGATTCATTAAATTGCAGTAATACCTTGGTTTGCGAGCATAATTCATTCGGGAAGCAAACTACTTGTATTGCAAGACATGGCTTGTTTACCTATTTAAAATGTATTAGAAATGTCTTGCGGAACACTCACAAACCAAGTTACTCACAATCCAAGGTTTTACTGTATATATCCACCTCAGACAAGGCCTCTGAACCCCCAACTGCCCACTCAGCCCTTCCTTCAGAGATACCTCAGAGGTTCTCCAGACACAGCATGTGCAACTAGAACTCATGAACCTTTTCTGCTCTTTCCACTTTTAATGACTTGCATTGTAAGTCTTCATGAAGGCCAAAATGAAGACATTCTGGACTTTAACCTGGAGGCAGTGAAGAGCTGATCATTTGAAGAGAAGAGGATCATATTTACATTTTACATGTTATTATTTGAATGGTGTTCCTCCACCCCCCATTCATATATTAAAGTTCTAACACCAGTTCTTCAGAATGGGACATTATTTGAAAATAGGGTTATGGTAGATGTAATTAGTTAAGATGAGGTCATGTTGAAGTAGAATGGGTTCCTACTCCAATAGGACTAGTGTCTCTCTTTTTTAAAATACCAAGTGGAAAGATAGACATGCAAACAAGGAGAATACCATGTGAAGGTTGGTATCATGCTGTCACAAGCCAAGGAACTATCAGAAGTTAGGAGAGACACTGGGAACAGATTCCTCCCTAGGCTTCCAGAGGGAGAGTGGCTTGATCTCACCTTAAAATCACCACTCTGATTTCAGACTTCCAGCCTCTAGAACAGAAAGACAATAAATTTCTGTTGTCCAAGTCACCAAGTTTATGGTTCTTTTTTACAGCAGACCTAGCAGACAAATGTAGTAAGTATACATCTGGCTGCATTGTGGAGAATGGTTTGGAAGTGTGCAAAACTGGATGTGGGCAGACAGATATATAAGATATAAAAGAGATGCTAGTGACTGTGGGAAAGATTAGAGAGCTAATGTGAAAGCAGAATCAACTAGGATAAGTGAATGATTGGATTTGGATTGTTGAGAGACGAGAAGAAAGGCTTGAGAAATGATGGAGAATTTGAAGTCCCAATTATTGGTTGATGATTCCTAAATGTACATCTTTATCTAAAACTTTTCTCTCTAGTCTTCCAGATTCTCATATCTGAATGCCAAGTCAGCTCCATTGGATTTTCCACAGCCACTTTGATGAATGTTTAAGTAAATTAATTAATTACTAATAATAAGTTTTACCATGAAGATGAAAGAGGAGAGACTTAATATGTTACTCCTCCAAATAATTGTATGCTAAGGGAAGACACACTTTAATTCTCCCTAAGAAAGAATTTTTAACCAGCCAGAGCTCCCCAAAATGTAATGGATGCTCTTGGAAGGCAGATTTTACTTCTGCATCTTTATGCAGGGTCTAAATGATCAGAAGGTTACTTCAGTTTATTTTTGTCTCTCTTTTGCATTCCTGTAGCCCTTTGTTTATAGCTCTCATGTTCTCTTTGCAGTCTAATGATTAGAGACCTAGCTATCTTCCTCATTTTGTTATAAGATTTCTAAGAGCGAAGACTATGCTTTGTTCAATTTGCCAGTACCTGTAGCCTAATGCTAAGCTGTATAACTCAATAACTGCTATTCTGTTGAGAATGAAGAAGTTTGGGCCTGATTTCAAATATTCTCTACCCCAGCTATTTCTTTGAATAATTTCATAATAAATATGCTTGTCTATTTTCTTGTTTAATAGTAAAAATACAAAGTGTTGAGATGAAATGTTTCTGGTAGCTAATCAATATTCGTTATCAGTTATCCATGCTAGATTATATTAGACATTAATTTGATTCCACGCTCTGTAGTGTATGGCATGTATGTTGTGCAAGAGCATAATTACACGTGTTGATACATAATAAGTAGGTTGGGGAATTTTTCTGATGGTATATCTTAGTTATTAATAGTGTTCGTCAAGTGTACGTTTCAAGTTTAGAACCTCATTGGTCTTCTGGGAGTCAGCATCTCAATTTCAAGGAAAATTTAAACCTTTCATTTCATGTACCCCTGTTCATTTAATCCTGTCAAAATAAGAGATTTTGTGTCGAAGAAAAAAGAGCTAGAGACTAATTAAAGGACTCTTGGCAAGAGTTTTATGGTTCTCTGATTTCTCTGCAAATGAGTGAATTAAATGTTAACGTATCTTAGGGTTTTGGTTGTTTATGGTAAAAATACATAATATAAAATTTACCATTTTTACCATTTTTAAGTGTACAGTTCAGTAGTGTTAAGTACATTAACACTAGTGCAACGGATCTCCAGAACTTTTTCATTTTGCAAAACTGAAACTCTATATCAGCTAAACAACAACTCCCCACTCTCCCTCACCCCCAGCCTCTGGTGACCACCATTCTTTCCTGTTTCTATGAGTTTGACTCTTTTAGATATCTCATATAAGTAGAATCATACAATATTTGCTTTTTGTGACTGGCTTATTTTGCTTAACATAATGTCCTCCATGTTCATCTATGTTGTAGCATGGAATGATGTTTCTTTGCTTTTTAAAGCTGAATAACATTCCAGTGTATGCATATATCACATTTTGTTTATCTGTTCATCTGTCAATGGACATCTGGATTGCTTCCACCTCTTGGCTATCATGATATTTTTAAACGAAGTATATTTGAAAATATAAAGTTCTTAGATCAGAGCTGTTTTTAGTTTTCTTTCTAAAAATGAAGGAAGAATATTTTAATATACCTGAAAACTTCTCAAAAATATTTGTCACTTAAGCCTCCTTATTCTAGATTGTGATTTTCTGACAATAATAGTATCAATTATCTCTTTAGGCAGGAACATATTGTGAAACTCAGTGTAAGGAGCATTTAAAATTCTAAAAACAGTTATTGGATGTTTAGGCACATAAGTGGATAGATATGGAAATGAATGACTCTTGAATTCCTGAGGGATCAAGGAGACTTTGGAAAGAATTATTAAGACAAACCCATTCCTTTGAAAAACACTTAAAAATTAAGTTTCTTTCCACAGTTACTGAAGATAAAGCTATTATTTTATTTTTAATACTATAGGGAGTAGAATCTTCTTGATATCTTAAATAATTCCAGGGCCTAAGAGTCTGTGTGGCTCAGGGGTTTGTGCCAGTGAAAATCAATGTGTCATCAACATAATTAAGATCCTTCCAAAGAAGAGTTCTCAAGAGCTTTGAGTTTCTATGTAAAAATAAGTCCTACAATTCTTTTAAGATAATGATAAACATAGTCTCTTCATTTGTCCATGTTTTGAAAATCGATAAACTAGCAGAGCCATTTACACTCTCTCTAATTTTCTGAAGATTGGGTTCATTAGTTTAATTCACAGTTATCATTCTTGTGTCAACTGCATGGATATATGCATCTATAAATATAGTCTACTTTCACTCCTTTTCTCTCAAGTCCTTATATTACCCACAATCCCTCACAAAACATTATGTTAGATGTAAGATTACAGAATTGCTGCATCAGAAAAACTGTTGTCTTGCTGCTTTAGACTGTGTCTCTCCTGTTTTTCTTTTCACATTGGGTTGTTTCTTTATTTTCAGATATAACTTCTTGAATTCTTTTTCTCTAAGCTAATTTTTTTTTTTTTTTTGCTTTCAAAGCAGGCAAGAAATTGTGAATTCAAGTCTATGATCTTCTTTTAAAAACCTAACCTGATTGACCCCCCTCCAAAATTATTTTTCCCTGACTTTTAATTTAGCTTCTACAGTGAATTTTCTGCTATTTATATATTAGATACTTGAAAGTAGTCTTAAATGCAAAAACTGTGCATAGTCTGTTCTAGTTGATTCTTGAATTTTTCAAAACATCACTTGTGCAGTTTTATCCCCAAGGATTATGTACTTACCAAAAGAAGTAAATGACAAAAATAAGAATAAATATAAGGATACAGGTTGCAAAATGACTGCCATGTATCATGATCTTTCTCCCATTTTGAATATCCTGCTTCACTGTGAATTTCTAGGTCCTTCCCTATTTGGCTTAGATTCTTCTATGTGATTGTGAATATAAAATTATTAAACAGAAAGTTTCCACCCAGCAAATATCAAGGTGATCTGATGATATAACTGGAAATCAATCAAGAAAGCACTTTTTCTTCTGGCTGAAAACTGACCCCATCTCCTGGGTCAGGTAGAAAATATAAGTGCTGAAAACTATAGTAGATAAATAGTATTATTGCTGTGCATAATATTTGGAAGCCAGCATTTTGCAGGGAAAATTGAAATAAAGTTTCATAAAAATATAGTTAGTTAAATCTCTATTATATAAAATCAAGCAGTCCTTATAGTAAGTATTAAAAATTCTGATAAGGAAGTGACTAGTCTAGCAGGTCAGTGTTAGAAAATAACAGAGTAGGACTTGGTGACAGAATCAATGGGAGTGCAAAATCTAGACAAAGCAAGGTGGGACAAGATATAAACTACATCAAAAAAGAGAATATTTTATCAGTGATACCTGGCTGATTCCTTAGTGTGAAGGACATGGAGGTTGATATCAGGAACATACAACTCATTACTCATGTAATTATGCTTGTTAACTACAGAGTAAACTATATATAAAATTGTCAGTCTATAGTATTAATCCAGTCATTTTTAGTTTTGCCTTTTCATTTATACATTAAGTAAATGTTATATTGAAGATCCATTCACACCTCAGACACTGACTTAAAAATGGTGAAAAGAACGCAGCTTTGACCTCAAGGATCTTACAGGAATGGAACTGATGGCAGGAAAGAAAGAGTACTGTGTGTTAAGTACAGTGACCTATGGGTACAGGGAGTGGGGACATTTATCCCAATCCTCGTAGGCCAAGGAAATAAATGTAACTAAGAACAAAGGATAGTAAGATTACAAGAAGGTAGGGGAGAAGTTTCCAGGCAGAAACACATACTAAGTTTTGAATGGAGCAAAGTTCACTGGAGCTTTTATTGTAATTAAAAAACCCCACGGAATTAAGTGCTGGCTTGGGAAGCCAGCGGCCCCAGTTCGGGTCCCACATTTGAGGGCCAGTGACACTGCCCTTAAAAAACAAACAAACAAAAACAACCCCACAGTAAAGGTCCTTTGCTTGTATGTTATAGGTAGCTCTCTGGAACTGGATGAATGTCACCTATAATTTTAATCTAGAACTGATGATGTGGCCAGACTGTGTACCCCCTTCTCCACCATTCAGCATTTCCTTTAAAAAGGTGTGTCATCTAGCCTATCAGATAACTGTGTTTATTAAGCTTGTTGCTGGAAATTTGAGGCTCTAGTCTTCCTTTCATAGTGTCAGAGATGCGATTGCTGCGTGTTGGGCTTGTAAAGTGCACAGAGAAGTGTACCTGTCGATTCATTCCTGTTTGCTTTGTACTACTGTCCAATACAACACTAGGAGATTCCCCAGGGACAATGCTCACAACTTCATCAGTTGCTCTATGATCTAATCCAGGGGGGGTGGCAAACTTTTTTCAGTAAAGGTCTTGATAGTAAATATTTTAAGCTTTGCAGACCATACAGTCTCTGTCACAATTAAACTTTGCCATGGTAGCCCAATGCCAGCTATGGACAGTATGCAAATGAATGAACATGGCTATGTTCCAATAAGAATTGATTTGCAAATACAGGCAGTGGGCTGTAGTTTGCTGACCTCTTCTTACAACAGTTCCCTAAGGCACGGTGTCTGGACCCTTCCACTTACTATTGCAGTGGCTTGGAATGCTCCTCCTCCCTCTCCCTGCATGGCTAGATTTTAGTTATTCTTCAGCTCTCAGCGAAGAGGTCACTCCTTAAAGAAGAAGCCCTCACCGAAGCTGGAAATCCAGGTTGTATGCCCCGCGCGTGCTCACACAGCACTGTGTACCTTCCCCACTAGAGCACCGGCTGATTTCTGGTTGCCTGGAAACTTTTGTCTTTCCATTCTAGTCCCCTCTGGACTGAGCTCGGCAAGGGTGGAAATCTGCTTGCTTTTTCTCCCCTTTGCATCCTTTGCACCGAACACACAGTGCCTGGGACAGAGGAGGGGCTTCATAAATACTTAATGAATGAAATTATTTATCCCTTCCCTGACTTTGTTAGAATCCAAAGTCTAGCAGGTGAAACGTATTTATGGCTTTATAGTTTATGAGCCATGTCACCCTTCTGTGTAACCATATTGTAATGAGGCAAAAGTTTAATTATATCTTGGTTTCAGTAGCATTCAGAGGGCTGTGGTAATCAATAGTTTTAGCACTTCTTTAGCTAAATGCTATTTGGGCAGTCTCTGACCACTAAGATTTGTCCCCTGGGCCGGCCGAGTGGTGCATTGGTTAAGAGCTGGCTTGGGACGCCAGCAAACCCAGTTCAGATCCCACATTTGAGGGCCAGTGACTCTGCCCTCTACAGCTAACAACGGCTCCACCTGGAGCTGGGCTGTGCGAGCCCCAGTGATGGAATAGGCTGCAGCCCCTGCTGCAGTGGGCTGCCATAGGCTACAGTGAGTGGCTGGCAGCTAGCGTGAGCGGCTGGCAGCCAACGTGAGCTGCCAGTAGCCGCGGAGAACGACTATCCAGAGGGCGGCAAGCGACTGCCTCACCCGGGAAGAGCGCAATGACGATGCCAACATGGGCCAGTGAAGCAACGCCCTCCACAACTACACTGAAGAACAATAAAGGACCGCAACTTGTCTATTCCCCTTCCCCGATTCCCCAACGCTGTTTCTCTCCCCAAATTCCCCAATAAAATCTTTAAAAAAAAAAAAAAAAGATTTGTCTCCTGTCCATCCTGTCCTCTCCCCAACTGCTGCTCTGCTGAAGTGGAGGGTAGCATCTCTCTGTTCTTTCAGTGTCTTAAACTCTTTTTAGAGGGGCTCCCAGCTTGGTGTTTAGTGGAATTTTTAGTAAAATCTCTCTTTTCTTTTTAATATAGCTTAGTATCTCCGTAGAACCAAATAAATCTATTTGACTTATAAAGCTAGTTTGGAGTCACATCAGATGTAATCAGAGTAACTCTTCTCTCCACCAAGTCCAAGGCTTTGTTACTGGGTCCGAATTGTGGGGCTCAATGGTTGGGAAGAATTATTTCCTAGGAAGCTCCTCTATCCCTTATAAATACACACTTCACGCGGCTGCCCCCCAATTTTTCAGTATACCTAGACATCACTCTGAATTCTACCCAGGGCAAGCTGGGACTTTGGTCACAGAAGAATCTCTTTTTCCCCTCTTCTACTTGCAGGAAGAACGACAAGTAATAAACACTTCCATGGAGCTCATAATGCATCAGGCATTTACTATCTATAAGCTACTTACAGACAGTAACTCATTTATCCTTCATGACATTTTATTGCAGGAACTTTATTTTATCAAAGAAAAAAACTATAGCACAGAGAAATTAGCTACATTGTCTAAAGTCACACAGGTAATAATTGTGGAGTTAGGAGTTGAACTTGAACAATCTGATGTCTATACATTAAACCATTTCACTGATGCTATCTGTGATCACTCACCTCCTGCCCCTGTCCTCCTCCATGCCTCTTCTCTGTAGCATATACAGCCTCAATTCTATCCAAAATAAGACTGAAGGTCGGGCCGAAAACAAATAAGAGTGAATGACTTACAGGAGAGGCTGAGCCTGCAGTGGAAATGTTCAGAGACCACATTAGATATTAAGCAGTACTATCTCTACATAGGTAGAAAATTCCAAATCCAAAATATTGTGATCCTTGTAAATCATGAGGGAAATGACCTTGAATGGCTATGCTGCTTTCTCTTTTCAAAGAGCTAGCTTGGAACACTGAAAAGATGTTCTTATTCTTAAGTGTTTTTCACTGAGTCTGAAGTAGAGTTTTAGACACAAATAGATGTTTCTCTAAAATTGAAATACATTTGTGATATAATGAAGAGAATATAATGCCCGCTGCTGTTTTCCCAGTGACAATGCAGCAGGCACCAGGCATGAGAAATGTGGCCACCCTGTTGGACTAGGTCCTCAATTCATCTCTAGAATGGTAACACATGAATTGATTCTCACCATTCTATGTTGCAAATAAAAATTAGTATATTAGTACTAATCCGCTTCCTTGTGAAGCAAGAACTGGCCGATTGGGGTCTGAAGATATCAGATCCCACTTGTTTTGTGAAAACCTCCTTCATTCCAGAGTTGATTAAATTAGCATAAACATAACATGGACACTTTTCAATGTAAAAATCTTTTTCTTTCCAAACTTTTGCCTTTTTGTATTTTCATCTTCAATGGTTAATTTTTATTTGGAAAAAATATTCTTTTTATAGTATTCCCAGACTAAAGCATGCTCCTTCTGACCCAAAGAAAGTGTTTCTTCATAAACTCATAGACATTAAAATATTTTTTACAAAGTCACCAAAATTGACTTGTGTGGGGGCACCTGAAATCAATAAAGCAATAAACTGAGAAATCAGATTCTCTGTTCTTTATTTTTCTAAAATTATTGTGAATGAAGGGAACCATCACTTTTTGACTCCAGAAACTGATTTATATAGAGAACAGAAAATGTTTTTGGAAAGTTTTTTCCCCCCACTGATAAAGTTAGTGTTTTAGTGTGTCATGAATCCATTATGACATGGATAGCTATCCATCCATCCACACATCCACTCACCCAATCATCTATCCATCCAACCAATCTAAATTTCAACTACTCTGACTCATTTTATCTTTCTTCAGTTCTTCATTCTTCTGTTTGCACTTATGATCTTTTATGGTTCTTTACAACTTACTTGTTTTGTTTATTATCTGTCCCACATGTTAGGATGTAAATTCTTTAGGTCACAAATGCTAATCCACTTTTTTCATAGCATATCACCAGCACTTAGAACAGCATCTAGCTGTAAGTACTAATAAGTGTGAGAAATTTTAAGGGAATGTTTATTAGATAAATATTTATTTAGCATCTACAACTTTTCAAAGTACTAGACTGAGAGCCAAAAGGATCTAAGAGAAAACAGATATGAATCTTACTCTCAAGGAGATTCCAGGATAATAAAGTCATTACTGAAATATATCCTTTTAACAGCACCACTATTCAGGGGAAAGTAGTTGTTTCCCAATGAGAAATGAAGCATAAATACTATTTATACTTCTCCCTGAGAGAAGGGCTTCCCTGAGGAAGTGAAATATCCTATGGATATTGAGCAAGGGGAAGGATGTGGAAATGGGGACTTATGGTAGAAAGGCATTCTAGAAAAACATGATAGTAGGGATTAATAAGTTCAGGTGGGAAACATGGGATATATAGGAGATGGAAAAGCACGTGTTTCAGGTTAGAGGAAGCTTGGAGACCAGAAAGGTGGTAATGGAAGATCTATTTGGAAAAGATGATTGGGTCAAATCTTGGAGACTTTTTATGTCACTTGTTGGAAGTGGTGAATCCAAGATTCTTTTTCTCTGATATCTGCATCCCTTCATCTTCTCTCCATTATAACTTCTGAGTGACAATATTTTGTGCTTCAAATCAGCAACTTGGCCAACCCAGTTTCTAGAGCTTGGAAGGAATCTCATATGAAATGCAGATTTAGTCTTTGATCTATGTTTTGTAGGTCAACAAACTCAGTCACTAGGCAGTAATTACAGGGCTCACAAGGATGATGCTCTTGAATAATTTATCTAATATATTGATAACAAGCAATCTTTCATGACTGAGCATCTCACTACCCCTGCTCCTGCTTTGCATTAGGGAGCTATGAATTGTCCCCAGTTCCATGAGATTGCTATGAAGTTCATATGGAGCATGGATTTCTACCTTCACAAGTGTTTCAGCCCTGGAGCTGTGTAATAACATAGTAATTTCTAGTATCATGATCTATTATTTAGATACTCCTAGTATAATGTAGGGAGGACCCCAAAAAAGTGTTTTGATCTTGGCTTGTGAGAGTGTGTTCTTTTTCCATAAGGGTACTTTGGCTCCAGGAAGCGAAGACAACAGCTTTCATGTGATGAGAGAAGCAGGTTGATTAAGAGCTCTGACTGAGCAGATTGTATTAAAGCTGCTTGCATAGTCATTGCCTTACAGTTTGGGGGTGTTAGTGGAAAAAATTACTATTTTAGATGTTTTGGTAGATTTATCATTTCCTCCATTCCCAATTCCTTTTCCTCTAAGTTCCTTCTCTCTCAGTTAATGCCACCACTGTCCTATCTTGCCAGGTATTCAGATATGAAACTTCAGTGCCATTAGGAAAAACTGGTCATAACATATTTTATTTGAAATAAATATGAGTAATTTGTTTATTTAAAACTTTCAAGCATTGAAGGCCAGAGCTAATTTCCACAGCATGGGGATTTGCTCTTTCGGTTCATCTTCTTCCACTATCTCCACCTCCTATCTCTTGAATACTTTCTGAAATGTGGATAATATCAAATGCTAATGTGTGAGTTTGTGATCTATGAGTGTCAGTTCTCATGCTTTGCTGGATGTAGCAAAGCTACCTCTTCACAAAAGCAATCTAAGTCATTTTTCCAATGACTTCCCTTATCATACCAGCCAGACATGCTCTTTGTCTCTTCTACCTTACTAAAATAATATAAAAATTGTAACAGGAATGGCCCCATACTTATTTTGTATCAATCTCTAAGCTCTAATGACTAGGAATTTGAAATGTTACTGTTTGTTGAAATGTTACTGTTTGTTGTGGCCAGGCAAACCTGGGTTCAAGTTATGGCTCCACTTCCTTTTTGATAGCCAGGGGCATGTCACTTGAAATGACTGGGCCTGTTTCTCACCTGTAAAATGAGATAATAATAATAACTACCTTTCAGGGTTGTAGTGGGGAGTAAATACAATAATATATGTAAGGTACAGAGCATGGGGCCTGGTAACTAGGTGCCAATGGGAGTTATTACTGTTGTTTTATTGATAGTAAAATATAAGTTTCTCAAGGACAGAAGTTTTTGATAAGCAAAGGGGAATGTGTGGGGGTAGGGGCTAAGGTGTGAGCTCTGAACTGTGGAGGCTCTCTGCCTTTTGCTATTTATTTTAGTGGCTTTTCTTTAGTATGCTGCCTCCTGGTAACGAGGAGGAGAAGGTGACTCAAGCATTTAGTTGTTACAGGCACGTCATTTTTTGTGTGTGTGAAGACCATGGGTATCAATTTGCAAAGATGCAATCTGTGATAGCTGAATGTTGCTTTGTTTTCCAAAATCAAGCTAAGATAAACGAATGTAGGTTTGACAACCAAAAGCCGTTTCAAGAAAGAGGGTCTTGTAGGTATTTTCATTTCCCCCAAAGCATTCTAGAGCCTGAAAAACAATGTGTTTCCTTACCACTTCCATCTCCAGTAGTCTTTTTTCTGGTCCCTAGCGAAGATTACATTGACATGAAGGAACATTCCATGGATGGTGCTCAATTGCCTGTGGTTCAGGGCCCGATGCTGAATTTCTAAGACTTTTCTCCTGTGATTTATGTAGCCTATGGTTTGACTACCACCAGTAGTTAGAAGGAAAGCTCACACATTTTGCAGTGCTCCAAGGTAAAAGAGAACTCTTTTGTCAAGGTAATAATAACACTTAGCACTTACAGAGGGCTTTTTATCTTCAAAGGGCTTTCCAAACATTAGCTAATTAAGAAGTCTGTTCAATGTGCAGCAGCTGTTGAAAAAAATTAATGGGATGCTTGGGTGTATTAAAAAAGAGAGCAAAATCATGAGGACATCCTATATCAAGCAGCTGTGGTGCTCTGTCTAATTTGTTTGCTTCACCTGGCGGAATAGATCAGACGTTAAAATAGTCCTGCTGCGCAGAGTAATAATGGTTAGGGATAAGGCAGAGCTTGCACATCATGGAATATTGCAAGGGCTACAGAATATTTACCCAAAGAGGGAAAGCTTCATCACCTGACTTTTATTAAACTTTCATAATCACAGTCACAAGCAACACTAATGAAATACACATCTGACATGTAGACACAGCTGCTCTATGGAAAACCATTCACGTGAACAGGCATTCTTCTTTATTCATTCTCATTCACTCAACAAACATTCTTCGAACACTTACTAGACATTGGAGACACATTTAAAGATGACACAGAAACAGTATTATAACAGTTGTAGATCTGTCGTGGTATGTCATTTACACGAATAATGATGTGCGTACGCTCTCACACACATTCAGTTCAGTCAGCACTTCCTTTGTTGATGCATTGGCAGAAATGAGCTAATCTAATCTACCAGTGCACAAACTGATGACTTTGGTTGTGAAAGCAAACTAACCAAAAAATGTTTTTTGTTGTGGTTTTGTGCAATGGGCAGTGGAAAGTGGCCAGCTTTTCTTTTTTTCTTTCTTGGTTTTCATAACAAAATTCATTCATCTGAACCTGCCATTCTGTTTAGAGGGTCTATTTGCCAGATTGCAAATTTCACAGAGATGAGGGGAGGTGGTGTTAACAGCTGGTGTTCAGGTTCTGGAGTTCCCCAAGGCAAAAATTGAGAAGAAACCCCAGAAAAATTTCCAGACAAATTTTATTAAGCTTATGCTTGACCATAAGGGAGACAGCACAGAGCAAAGGAAGGTCCTTGGAACTGACTGGGAGCTGGCTTTGTTTGGTTGCTTTTATAAGCTGGTGACAAAGCGGGCTTGTGAGGAAAGGTGAGCTTTTTTGAAGTGGCAGGTTTTCTTTACCAATTAGTTGCCTGGTAACTATGGTCACGCCTCTCTGTGCTTTGGCACAAGATGGCGAACTGCTCATTATGGCCACCCAGGAAGGTCCACCCTATAAAGGTCAAACCTTGATCAACTGAGTATGCAAATCATGATTCCCGGATATGTATGAAAGGAAACAGAAGAGAGATAATAATGTGCTATTTCTGCACTTTTGTGTAAGGGGTGATGGGGTGGTGGCATTCTTGTGGTCAGCTTATCCGGCCTTCCTCCTGGCTGCCTGGCATTCCTTTGGCCCCCACCCAAGTCTCTATGCTGTCTCAGTGGTATATGAAGAGAAAAGGGAAAGGGGTCATATGATGTCAAAATATGAGTGCCTGCTTCCCCTTAGGGTAAAAACCATGCTATTTATGCATGTTTATTACCTGCAAACCATATTAGAGCACCTTACTTCCATTGGACTCAAGGAGAAATGGTAATTATACTTTTTATTGAGCTACTTGTCAAAATGGGGTTGTAAGACAAATTATTTTCTCATTCAAGGAGGACAAGTCATGGAAGAGATGGCAGGAGGTGAATAAAGAAGAGAGGGGTATTCTAGATATAGGGAAAAAATTGAGAGGGAACATGTTCATAAAGAAGAAAAATGTCTGCAGAAAGTTATAAATAAGTTCACTTTGGCTAAGGAAAAATTATAAGCTTTAGAGTAAAATAGCAATGAGAAGCTGAGCGATGTAAAGCCAAGGGCATGGTTATGAAGATAAATAAGCATTTGGTCATTATCTGCTAATTTCAGGGCATAGCGCACTGTGAAGTGATTGGAAGGTCTAGGCCTGTATCCCAAGAGCCCAGAAACAGGGATTGTTTTTGCAAGATGTGTGTATAGAGTAGGGTGGTTAGAAATGATTAGGGGAAAAAATCATTTCAGCTATCACTGGTTCACCCTGGAGCATTGTTTATAATAAGGAGCAACCTTGAAATAAACTAAATTTCTGGTTTTTGTTGGATCATGTTTTTCTGTGAAGGACTGAGTAAACAAATGAGATTTTATTCATAGAATGAAACACCGTGCAGCTACTAAAACAAGGGGCTCTGTAGCTTCTGAAAACTCAAAGATAAATTGATAAAGCAATGTGGTGAAAAAGTGTGTATGGTTTTAAAATTTGTATAAAAAATATAAATCTATATGTGTGTACATACACACATATTTACATGTGGAAAGACTAGATTATCTCTAGAAGGATATGTAACAAAATAGCCACAGTGGTTACTCCTGGGGGAGACAATGGGAGGAATTGGGAGATATAAGTAATTAAGAGACTTCCTTCTCTGTGTGTATTTCTTCCTCCATTTAAAAGCAAACAAACAAACAAACAAATTTATTTTGAGATAATTATAGATTCATATCAGTTGTAAAAAATAATAGATGTTCTATTACCCTTCACCCAGTTTCCTCCAATGGTAACATCTTGCATTGGGACAACTGTAGTTTAATATTACAACTAGGAAGTTGACAGTGAAACAATCCACCAAGCTTATTCATATTTCACTGGTTTTACTTACATGTTGATGTGTGCGTGTGTGTTAGTTCTGTGCAGTTTTAGCACACGTGTAAGTTTGCATGATCACTACCACATTCAAAATAAAGAACAGTTTCATCAAAAGGATCTCTTATGCTATTCTTTTATAACCATATCCACTTTTCTCTCCCACCTTACCTGCGGCAACCACTAATCTGTTCTCTGTATCTATAGTTTTGTCAGTTCAAGAATGTTGTATAAATGGAATCTTACGTATGCAACCTTTTGAAATTGGCTTTTTAAACTCAGCATGATTCCCATGAGATTCATCCAAGAAGTTATATGTATCCATTCTTGTAGATAACGTATTGTTGGATTGTTGTTTTATGCACTGTGCAAAAGTCCCTGACTTTTATTGGGTTGTTGGAAAAGTTATGACGCATTTTTGCAGTGAAAAATATAGAAAAATACATCATGATTTTTCTGACAACCCAATAGTTGGTGTTTTTAGACCATTTATATGTGAGGGAATTATTTATCTGTTAGGACTTAAGTCTGCCATTTCATTATTTGTTTTCTGCTTATTTCCTCCATTTCTCATCCCTCTGTCTGTTTTCTTATTTTCCTGAGGGTTACTTGAACATTTTTTTAGGATTCCATATTTATTTATTTATAATGTTTTGAGTATATCACATTGTATAGTTTTCTTTTTTCATTTTAGCTGAGCCATCTTGCCACCTATTGGCAGCTCAGCGGCAGCTCAGTTTGGGCTGGGAATCAAACCAGTGACCCTGTTGCTGAGAGCTTGCACTCTTGAGCGAGCTCTTAACCAACTGAGCCACTCGGCCGACCTTGTATAGTTTTCTTGGTTGTTGCTCTAGGTACTATGGTATACATATATAAGTTAGCAAAGTCTACTAGTATTATATTCCTTTTTAACCTTTAGGGTTACTTTTTATTATGTACAAGTTAATATAAAAAATAAAACTGGCAAACCAAAACACTTTCCCCACTAAATTGGCTGTGGTACCAATTTCAATGTGGGGATTGGGGTGGGAGACCTTCCACATAGCACCAAGCAATTCTTCAACACTTTCTGGGTGTCCAAGAATCTAACTCAATTCAGACACTATCTATTCAAAGATGGCATCAGGTTCCACAGGTTAAGACTATCCCCTACCTGCTCTTCAGACAGCAGTCCCAAGTCCAGGTTGCTTCTGACCAACTGTTTGTGGATTGGAGGTTCCCATGACCCCACTCCTGGAATTTTAGATGCTAATTTCAAGTCTAGGTTGTTACATGTACTTCTGTTCAACTGACTATAACTTCCCATGATCTCCTACTTGGATTCGATTAATTTGCTAGAGTGGCTCACAGAACTTAGAGAAGCTTTTTACATACTAGATAACTGGATTATTATAAAAAGATATAATTTAGAAACAGCCAGATGGGAAAGGTGCAGATCGGGCATGGAGCTTCCATACCCTCACAGAAAGTGGTGTGCCACTCCCTGAAGATCTCCACCAGCCCAGAAGCTCTCTAAACCCTGTCCTTTTTTTTTTTTTTTCATGGAGGCTGCATTACATAGTCATGATTGATTAAACCATTAGCCATTGGTGATTGATTCAACCTCCAGTCCCTCATGGTGGGACTTAAAGTTTCAACCCTCTAACCACATGGTTGGTTCTCCTGGACACTAGCCTCCATCTACAGGTGAGGTCTAAAAGTCACCTCATTAACATAACAAGAGCTGTCTTTGTCACTCTCAATAAGTAGGAAGTTCCAAGGGTTTGGGGGACTGTGCCTCAGGAACTCTGGAGGAAGACCAAATATATATTTCTTATAAATCATAATATTACATCCCCATTCACACTCACCTCAAACAAATGAAACAATCAAGAACTCATTTTTGAGTATAGTCAGACTGTAGATGGGGAGAAAAGTAAAGATTAAAGCACTTCAGAAGAAATAGCTTGAAGAAATCTTCAACAGGAAAAAACCACTAAACCAGATGTTTCAAGGCAAGCCTGAAAAATTGAAAAATAGGGGCTTCTCCACGACTTCTGAAGCATATAGTAAAGAGAGCCACATTGTTGAATATCCAGGCCTTGAGTTTTTAGAGACCTGCCACTCACCACCTGGGGGAACTTGTTCCATTCCTTAAACTTTCTAAGGCCCAACTATAACAGGAAGTTAATAATGGAACCAACCTTATAGAGCTGTTGTGAAGGTTTCCTGAATGTAATGTTCTTAGTGTCATGCCGGGCACATAGCAAAATCCGAACAAATCATTTCTATTATGTAACTAAACTTTCCCGAGTGACTACCTGTGTCCTGGGATTGCAGGTGTACAATGACATGGTGTTATTCCTCAGGATGAGAAGATAGTGTTCCCAGACATGCCTTTTGGTGTTGCTCACTCCTTTGACTGCATGGTTAGCACCCTCTTTTCTTTTTTTTTTTTTTTTTTTTTTAAAGATTTTATTGGGGAATTGGCGGAGGGGAACAGCGTTGGGGAATCGGGGAAGGGGAACAGACAAGTTGCTGTCTTTTTGTTCTTCAGTTTAGTTGCGGAGGATGTTGCTTCACTGTTGGTATCGTCATTGCGCTCTTCCCAGATGAGGCAGATCGGTCGCTGGCCTCTGGATGTCGCTCACTGCGGCTATTGGCAGCTCACTCTTGGCTGCCAGCCGCTCACGCTGGCTGCGGGCCACTCACTATAGCCTATGGCAGCCCACACCATCACCGGGGCTCGCACAGCCCAGCTCCAGGTGGAGCTGTTGTTAGCTGTAGAGGGCAGTGTCACTGGCCCTCATGTGGGATCCGAACCGGGGCCGCTGGCATCCCAAAACCAGTGCTTAACCAATGCGCCACTCGGCCGGCCCAGCACCCTCTTTTCACTTTTTCCCCACGGAGGCCAGATTTAGTCCTTTAACCAGGTTTGGGGTAAAAAAGGTTTGCTCCAGGACTTTTGGTTAATTTCGCTATCCTTAGAGTGATGGTCTTGGTATTTGGTAGTAGTTGGATATGAAAAAAAAAGAGTAAAAAAAAATTGGATAAGGATTCATAGGTTCTTACTTTAGGAGGTTGAGAGGAAAATGTCAGAACTGGTAGCATTGTCTCTAGCGATAAGATTACATGATCATTCTTTTCCAGCCTTCCATGTATCCTTGTTTACAGATCTTTGGATAGACTGTCTTGCAGAGAATGCATGGTATTTACTCATTTTATGACCCAGAATATAATAAATGACACTTAGAGTTGCATTTTTATTATAGTATTTTCTGTAGTATGAAAGATTGTCCAGGTCCATTGGATGGTACTTCACCCAATCAGAATTGTCATTTTAGGTTACTTGAACCATGCAGGGAGCACTTTCTTGGAATTATCTATGCTTTTATTACCTTTATTCCTTACTTTATGCCTAACTTTCATGGTGTAAAGACCTGGCTTCATTTTCAGACCAGAAAAATTATCATCAGACCTAAGAATATTTTCCTTTCCTTGCTCTTCTTCCTTTTATGAGTCCTGATTCTTTGTTTAAAAATTTCTAATTCATTTTGACTATCCATACATTTTTTTCCAGGGCTTTTTTTTCCTATGCATCTTGCCAATTTCCCTAACTTCATATCACCCTTCACCAGACCTTACCAAATCTCGCACCATGAATTTTATTCCCAGAGTAGAAGTTTGGACACATCTCTCATTCTACTGAATGAACTACAAAGAATTTAAAACTAAGGACAGTTTAGAGTAAACAAGAACTGAAAAAACTTGCAGCTGGTGGTACCATCTGTGCATGTCAAACTGTGGCCAAGTAGTTTTCCATAGTGGAGAAGGATAGAGAATCTGATAATGGCTTTTGGTTTGAGGTTACTGAGAAATGATCCTGCCCACGAGGAAGATTAGGAGAGATGGTAGGCAGCTTATTCTCTTTGTAATATGTGGCTCATCTCCCAGAAAAACAGGCTTCTCCTGGCAAATGGTCAAATTTGACATTTGAGACCCTAGAGTGGTCTCTTGTGTGTATCCTTCCCTTATTAGCCCATCTGTAGAATTCAACCTGTGCCAGGTGCCCAACATGGCATAGGGGAGTAGTAGATTCATGAAAGGGAATTAAAAAATATAAAAACTCACAGAACTTACAAGAAACTACTAAAGTAAAGCTTCCCTGGCTTTTGGCGACACAAAAACAAGAAGATGGTAGAGAGCAGCAGCAAGAGAGGAAGGGAGAGGATTCCGTTGGCTGCATCACAGGGCTCTCCTTTGTTGGGAAGAATCTGAGTATTGGAAGAAGCAAAGAGATAAGAAGAAAAGTATGACAGCTAGACCGCATCATTCAATATTAAGAAAAACAAATGAGAGAAGGTGAGGGAGCAAGGAGTGTGTCAGGTTAGATACTTGGGCTGGAGTGAGGGAAAGCCTCCTGAGAGAAGAGAAGAAAGGAAGAAGGTGACTTTTCAAGAAGTGTTCTTAAAATGGGCAAGAAAATTGAACAGGCACTTTACAAAGGAAGATAGTAAAATGGGTAATAAGTAAGTAAAAATATACTCAACTTTATTACTAATCAGGGTAATGCAAATTAAAAACCACAACGAGATTAAAAATATTACAAGAATTGCTAAAAGTTAGCTAATATATAGGAAGAATAATAGTAGTGAATTTTTATTAAATAATTACTATTATTTAGTTGTTAACTATTTTTAATGCATTATTTAATCCTCATAAGAGCATACTGCTTGCAGACATGATGGAGTAAATGGTGTCAGACTAACTCCCCCACTAAGAAGCTGGATAAATTACTGCTGAAGGCATCAGAGTCCACTAAAAAGGGATAGAATTTGAGATGTCAAGACAATTGAGAAAAGGAAACACATTAAGGTGTGCAGGACCTTCTTTGTGGGTTTTTTTCTATGATAGATTTGTAGAACATAAAAGAGGGATAGAGGCCAAACAAAAAGTAGTAGCCTAACAATATTGCCACAGGGATATGAAAGAAAGTTCAGGGAATATAATAATGTAAATATTTTGTGGAATGTCGGATTGTCACATGTCTTGTTAGGGAGACCACTTCATGGATGGAGTAGAGGCTTGTTCACAGCATTACCTGAAACTGATGTATAATATTGTATGCCAGCTATAATTGAATATATAGATACTCATGGGATGTGGATTATACTGTGGAAGGGAGCCAAAGGAATTGTAATAGATAGGTATGATATGTGGGGGAGGAGTGGGGTGGTGAATTGGGGGAGGGAGGTTATCACTTTGAGGGGTAAAAAGTATAACTATTGTACTATGTTGTACACCTGAAACTAATTTAATTTAAAAAAATGTTTATTTCATAATATAAAAGAATTTAAAAAAAAGTAGCCTAGATCTTACAGGAGCTTCAATGGAATTGGGAGACAAAAATTCATGTTCAGGAATACTAAGATAGCCATGATATAAAGGACCAAGATCTGAGAGAAAAGGGAAGCAGAAATGTCTGAGCCATCATTCTGAATGCAACTTTCCCTGAGGCATCTGTGGACTTGTACACTGTGCACAACAATACAAGAAGAATGCAACAATTAAGAGGTTAAAAGCCTACGCAGGGATTTCAGCAATCCTATAGAAGTGAAGAGGCAGAATTGTGGTTCAGAGTCCCCAAAGAGGAAGGACCCCGGTGAAAAATGGAAAAATCTCAATTGAGACTAGACTCTAATAGCAAGGGAAACCTGGAAACAGACCATTCACTACTGGATCAAGATAATATGTCTATGTTCTATCTTTCAGAAGAAAAAAATCCTCAAATTTGGAAGATATCATCCAGAGCCTATATAATTGTTTTACTTAAAATGTACAATAGTCAATAGAAAATTATCAGGCGTGTCAGACAATAGGACCAAATATCTGAATTTCAAGAGAAAAAAACAAATAAACTACAGGTTATTGATATACTAAGATAATCAGATTTTAAAACAACTGATTAATATATTTAAGAAGATATATGTACAAATTGATTATTTCACAATTGGAATCGATATGTAAGGATCAAATGGAAATCGTAAAACTGAGAGACATTAAAAAGAAATGCAAGAGATATGTTTAATAGCACATTATACAGAATAGAAGATTGTTAAAGCTGAGAATGTTGTTTAAAGACAACAGATTGAAGCATAGAAAACAATAGGATGAAAGTTAAAGAAAAGGCCATAACAGATGTATGAGACAGTTCTGTGTTGGTCTCAGCCTATTAATAGTGATGCTATTGGCTAGAAATTCCTGGAGACACTCACTTGGGCCAGGGTTCCCTTTTTGAAACCAATGTTGTGGCTGAACCAGCCCTTGTGATTCTTATTACAATTGCAAAATACCCTCAGCAGTAACCATCAGGAAACTTTTAAAGACAAAAGGTTTATTACTCACAGGCTATGAAGGGTACACAGCACATGTGGGGCCACACAGCAAGGTTGCAAGCAGAGAGACAGTGTGGGCCTGAGGTTCTGCTCTTGTTGGGGTTCAGGAGGGAGGGGAGGCTAGTTTTTCCTAGATTCACTCTTTATTAGAGAATGTAAAACATAAGGGTGAGAATTAAATGAAGGAAGCAAAGAGAGAGAGATTGAAGTGGCCAAATGGCAGTTACCCAAATCAACCAAAAGTCTTTAAATAAAAGGTCTTCAAGGGAGGGGTAGTCTAGTTCTTTATTTAGTGGCAGGCAATGTGGTTATTGGAAATAGCCATTATTGAAATGGATGACTCGTCAATCAAAGCCTATCACTACATTACAAATGTAATGGGTTTATACTATAGAGACCTAGTGAAAAAAATCTAGCATGGTGTTTCTCAAAGTATGATTCTGAGACCACTTTTAGTGCGGGTACCTGACAAAATAAGTAAATAAGGATAGAACATTTGTGAATATCTATAGCAATTGACATTGCCACAAAACCTGTAATGTATTTTATGCCGGAATTAGTCTACAAAGGATTAGAAATAAAAGGAAAAAAATTCATCATATATAGTTGGAGAAACATTGGTATATTTGTGTGCATACTTGGAGTCCCAGAAGTCAGGGAGGAAGAATATGGCAGAAGTAACATTTGAAATTTTATTGGCCAAGGATTTTTCAAAACTGGTAAAGACTTTAAGGTACAACTTCATAAAGCTCCATGAACTCTAAGCAGCATAAACACAAATAAAACCATATCTAAGCACATCAGAATGAAGCTGCTGAAACTCTAAAACAAAGGAAAAGATCTCAAAGGCTGCCAGGGAAAAAAAGAAAAAACCCTTCAAAGAAACAATAGTAAGGCTGGAGCTGTCTTTTCAACCAAAATGATGGAACCTAGAAGTCAATGGAATAGCATCTTGAAAGTGCTGGAAAAAAAAAAAATAATTAGGCTGCTAACCTAATTCTATAACAAGTAAAAATACCCTTCAAAGTAAAGATGAAATAAATATATTTGTGGAGTAACAAGACAGAATTTATTGATAGCCGATTCATACTAAAATACTGAAGGGAGTTGTTCAAGCAAAGGGAAACTATCCTAAATGGAAGTACAGAAATGAGAGGAGTAATGAAGTTCAGGAAGAAGGGTTCATATAAAGATAAACATAGGTGAATATTGTGCAAACCAAAAATGCTTAATGAAATTAAAATCCATGATAATAATAGTAAAAAATGCTGGAGCAGGTAAAGTAATAAAGTGTTGTAAGATCCTTGCAATGGCTTGGAATTTATTGGTAATAATAAAAAATTATATTGTATTTTAATAAGTCAAGAATAAGTAATGTAATTTCTAGGATAATAACTAAAAAGAATGACACAGAATCTAGAAGTAACAGACTAAAAGAAAAAAAGTAGAAAATAAAAAAATATATATTGATTACTTTTTAAATGTTTCTTTTCTTTTCTTTTTTTTTTTTTTTTGAGGGCAGTGTCACTGGCCCTCACATGTGGGACCTGAACCAGGGCCGCTGGCCTCCCAAACCAGCGCCCAACCACTGTGCCACTCGGCCAGCCCTTCATTACTTTTTAAAAGACAAGAAAAATATAGGAAAAAACAAATGGAAATGGGAAACAAACAAGAATATGGTAGATTTAACTCCAGATATATCCATAGTTATATTAAATATAAATGGTCTAAATATTCCTGTTAAAAGATATATTGCTCAACTATGAAATAATAATTTTATGCTACCTGAATAGAGAAACTCAAATATGAGGACACAGAAAGGTTGAAAATAAAATAATGAAAAAAGATATACCATGTAAACACTAATCAAAAGCAAGTTTGTATAGCTGGACTGATATGAGACATTGTGGATTTTATAGAAGGAAGTAATAATAAAATTAAAAGAGATGATATCAATAGTGATAAAATGTACAATTTGGCAGAATATCCAATAATCTAAAAGGATATTCACTTAATCACACAAAATGTTAAAGCAAAAACTAAGAAGAGAAATGGGCAATCTGACAATCACAGTTGGAGATTTTAATAGAGCTCTCCCTCTGTAATTGTTAGCATTAGCAGACAGAAGTATGAGTAAAGATATAGATTTGAATAACAGTTAACAAGTGACCTATATGATCAATCTAGAACTCTGCACCCAAAAACTGCAGAAAACACTCACATTCTTTTCAATGAAACATGAAACATTTAATAAAATTGATTACATACTAGTCAGTAAAGTAAGCCTTTAAAAATTCAGTGAATTGAAATTGCATGTAATATTTCCTCTCATCATAGTAAAATTAGGTTATAAATCAATAACAAAAAGATAACAAGAATATATGCATATACAAGTCCTATGACCCAGGAATTCCATTCCTGGATACCTAACATAAATGGGTACATTTGGCAGGAAAGGAAATGTACAATAATATTTATGCAATTGAAAATAACCCTTTGTCTATCAACAGTGGAATGGAGAAAAATATATGTTGTGTATTCATATAATGGAATGAGTGAACTGCTGTACATAACAACATGGGTGAGTCTCGCAGATGTAATGATGAGCAAACAAAACTAGACACTGTATGTGGTGTGATTCCAGTTATAAATTCTAAAACAGGTAAAACTAAGCTATAATAATACAAGTCAGAATAATGTTTTGTTTTCTTACCATATACATGTTGTACCTCATTAAAAATGTGGTTTCAAAAACAAAACAAAAAAACAAAAGAACTCAAGATTTTAAAAACGCAGAAGTGCTTTCTGGGTGAAAAAGGTGGGCAAACATTACAAACAGGGAATTTTCTTGGGTTCCAGTTCTGTTTTCCATGAACCTTCCTCCACTTAGTAAACTCCTAAACTCCATTAGTGTATTATCTATTGTTTATTAGGAAATCAATATATTAGCTAACAGCACTATTTAATTGTCTGAGATCCCCTTTTTCCTCCCTCATCAGGTAGGGAATGTGAGACAGCATGATGTAGTTAGTGGTTAAAGACATAGTGCTGGAGACAGGCTACTTGGTTTAAATCCCAGCTTAACATTTGGACAAAACACTTAAACTTTCTGTGTCTTAGTTGCCTGACTATAAAATCAAGGTAACAGCAATTCCTAAGTCATAGTGCTGTTTGGAGAATTAAATGCATCAGTAATTACTTAAAATTGTGTCTGGCACAAAAGTCAGCACTATAAATTTTGTGGTTGTTACTATAATTACTTTGGGGGAATCGGACCATTCCTTATATTTGTTTTAAATCCCTCTAATACCTAGAACTGTACTGAGCAATCAGGGAGATGGGATTTCTGGAAAGCTGGAGGCAAAGATATTTTGGGAACTGACTGTTTTCTCTCTATAGATGAGGATGAGCTTATGCTGATGACAAGTTTCGCTCATGAGCTAGAAACTTAAATAGAGCCGCATAAATTAGTGTAAGTGTTAAGAAAAGACAGGATGAATTTTTTTTTCTCAATTGTGGCAGGACCCTACAACTTTGAAGAATTTCAGTGTCAATAGCAACTTAGCACTGTGCTAGGAACCAAATGGTGAGCTCCAAGACATGTGGCATCAGTCTATTCCATATGTATTCGCTTTGCTTCCACTATGTTCTTCATTAATGGCTAAGTAAATTGGGAACTTTAGCAAGGGTGTGTGTGTGTGTGTGTGTGTGTGTGTGTGTGTGTGTGTGTTTGTGTGTGTAATTTTCTGCAAATGTGTAAGCTGCCCGAACTCTGAAAACACACACACACACACACACACACACACACACACACACACATACACACACACACAATAAAAGTTTGTGGATTGCATTGAATTGAATTATACTGATTTGAACTCAAGTGAATCTTGAGAGATGAATAAGAACTAGAAGAGGATGGTGGTTTAAATTGTATATTTTGGAGTCAGGTGGAGTTGAGTTTGATTGACCAGATTTGTGAATTTTCACAAAACATTTAACTTCTTGGGGCCTCAGCTTCCTCATTTGTAATATGTAGGTAATAATCATAGGAACCCCACAGGATTAAATGAGATATTGCCTGGAACATGTATTAAACACTCAGTATATCATAGCAATTACCATTATTGTGGGTGCTATTTTCTTTTTCTCTCTCTCTCTCTCAGCCAAGAAGATCTAACCAGGCTGAACTGAAATGTGAAAATTAGCTGTAAACTGTCCAAAAGTTTATGTGTCCCTTCCTTTTTTTCTAAAAATCCATTTTGTTTTTATTCTCCTGACAACCTTCAGAGCTTAGACAGGATAGATGCTATTATCTGCACTTGGCTTATGAGCTAATAACATGGAGCAATAAAATGATTTGCTTAACAATCTCATAACTATTGGTGTTAGAAATCAACCTAGAACCCAGGCCTCCTCAGTACTAGCCCTGAGAGTTTTTATTCCTTCCTGCTCAGTCTACAATCTTATCTCTGGAAAACCAGTGAGAGAGTATTCATCAAATGTATGAAGGCGATTCCTGGAAGGGGTATTACCCTAAATTATTGTAAACAAGACGCACAAGAACATCTTGGTTTTTTTTTTTAGTTTTGGTAGTTAGATGGTTGACATAGGTCATAGAGGTTTTCAAGAAATCTAAGAGGTTTGATATTGAAGTATATTTAAAGATGCGCTCTCCTTCTGGACGCAACATTTTCACTCTCCCACACTAGAGGTCATTTTAGCTTTAATCATTCCTCAGAATGCCCTTTCATCCTATTGCATCCTTCTTGCTCTTAGGTGGGCTTTTTCTGGTGTTCTACCTCCCAGGCTGGAGATGTGTATCTCACTCAAGTTTGTTGCTCATTTCAAGGCATTAACTCAGTAATGAGGTTTTTTGTTTTGTTTTGTTTTTAAGATTTTATTGGGGAATTAGCAGAGGGGAACAGTTTTGGGAATTGGGAAGGGGGAACAGCCAAGTTGCTGTCCTTTTGTTCTTTAGTCTAGTTGTGGAGGACACCACTTCACTGGCCCATGTTGGTATTGTGATCATTATGCTCTTCCTGGCTGAAGTAGATCAGTCACCGGCCATTGCACGGCCGCTCACGGTGGCTCACGGCAGCTCTCACTGGCTGCTGGCCGTTCACTCCAGCTGCTGGCCACTCACGGTAGCTTATGGCAGCCTATTGCAGCCCCACTGCAGCCCAGGCTGGCACGGGTGACTCAGGGCAACCCAGCTCCAGGTTGAGCTGTTGTTCACCATCTTAGCTGTAGAGGGTGCAGAGAGTGGCCTACGTAGGATCTGAACCAGTGGCCGTGCTGCTCAGAGCTGGCTTCCCAAGCCAGCTCTTAACCAACGAGCCACTTGGCAAGCCCCAGTGGGAATGAGTTCTTCTATTGACTCACGGTTTCCTTGAGGAAAATTTAGGCCAGCCAACCCACTGCATTTTCTTTAACTAAGCTAACAGTAGGGCTGCAGGAGGTGTTCTCCTTTCCCTTTCAGCACTAAGTGTAAGCTGTCTGAGGAGAAGCACTTTGTCTTCCTGTGGAATTTCCCAGGACCTGGGATAGTGCAGATGGATGCTCAGCATATATTTGCTGAATGAATGAATGATGTTTCAACTCAGAAATCCCTAGCATTTAAGTTAATTTCCCCTTTGTGATCCCCTTTTCCACATATTTCAGATATTTGGTTTTGATTCTGTTTAGATGTGTTTGGGTTTTGGTTGCTTGAATTGCTTTGTGTTCTAGTTGGATTTTCAATGCCCTGGCTCCTGTGAGTCGTGTTTTCTGCTTATATGCCCTTGCCCAGGTGTGTACCACAAATTTACCTACTTTTGAAGGTTGAATCTCAGAGTGAAAAAAAAAATTTAAAAAAAAATGGCTATTATTTTGTCCTACCTAAATTCTAGCACTAAGTGACTTAGGACATTTCAGATATAAGGTTGTCAGTTGATTAAGGTCCTAGAATATTCTTATAAATGGCTTTTTGACCTGAGATGCCAGATCATACAGAATAGCATTTGCTACTATTAGTTGTATTTAATTTTCCTTAATAGGACATTCAGCAGCTTTTTGTGACCCAAAAAGAAAACAAAAGCAAAAAACTCATGAATGAACCAACCCAACAGCAATGAGGTGTAAGCCAGCCTGTGCTGGGCCACTACGCAAGTTGCTGGTGGACTCTGGACCTGAAACCACAAGCTCCTTTGGACCCTGGGCCTGCCTGATGCTATGTGGGAAGCAGGGAGAGGCTTGCTCTGCTTCCTTTCTGTGCCAGAGAAGCTTTTAATCCACTCTATTTCAAACACTTGCAAGCAAAGAAAAAATGTCATGGGAATATCCAGACTTGGGCAGATAACAACCCTACTCTTTACAACCCACTTATTAACCCATAGGAAGGAAGAGGAGAAACGGCCTTTGAATGGTCAGCTGTCCATACACAGTAGTTGGATGCTGAGCCCTTTTCAAATGTACTCAGAATAAAAATGAAACCCTACTACTTGTTTTGCCCATTAGATAGCATTATCTCCATGGAACGCCAATTCATATCTCTTTGTGCTGTGTGTGGTTCTCACATATGGGATTTTAATAACCTCCATGCTGTGCTATGAATTTATAAGCAGGGCCAAGAGAGGAAAAGCACCACAGGTCTTTATTTTTTCATTATTACTCTTTTGAAAAACAGAGCCTGCCTCATTTCTGTAAGATTCTTCTGACAGCACTGGCAATGTTGCGGCTAGAGGTCTAGTTGTTACTGTGGAAAGGAATAAGCTTTTTATTTATTTGCTATCTGTTTTACCTGGACTCCCTTTCCCTGCCTTTAGGCACCTCCATAATATCCTATGGCCCTGTACTTGCAGCTTCAGTAAACTGATGGTGCAGAAATAAGCACCATTCCATTCCTCTGCAGTTCATCTTATATTCTGATTTTTTTTTCTTTTTCTTTTTCTTTTTTCCCACTGCAACCACATTTTTAAATGTGGTCAGTGTGGTCGCATTTCTTCTCCATAGCATTGTGCATGTCCAAGGAGCCTGTTTAGTGGTGGTTAGGAAAGCAGCCTCTGCAAGTCAACTAGCCTGGAGGGAATGTTGCCTCTGCTCGCTGACCCTGGAGAAATTATTTGGATTTTGTAAACTCCTTCATAAAATACTAATGATAAACCTTCTTCCCATATTTGACCTGATGGTTCATTGGTATGTTATCTATGAGCTGTTTAGCATAATATTTGATATTGTGTTAATGGAATTTGCTATTATTGTTATTATTTATTCAATGCGTATTTACTGATTGCTTAGTACATATCAGACACTTTTCTGGATGCTAGAGCTACACAGGGGCCAAAAACATTTCCTTGCTTTTATAAAACTTACCATCTAATTATTAAATAACCATTAAAACTGCAGTTGAAAGTTACGCCTTGTACCCTTTTCTAATAACACCTAAAATCTTTCTCTTTTCTCAATTTAATATGGTTTTATAATCTTGTATGTAGATGAATAATCCTACTGTATTTTTATCCTTTATTTCTCTTGCTTTCAAATCCCTCTTCCATTTTCATGTTCTACGCATTTGGACTGACCTGCTTAAACAAGAAAAATCCTGTTATTCTGGCTTCTCCAGCTATCATAACCTTTTTATTACAAATTCAAGTATGGTTTAGATTCAGTCCCTCTAACGCAATATGGTACTTTATCTGAAATTTCACATTAGACCTCTTGGATGTTAAAGTGAAATGTAGGTTAAAAGCACAATTTTTGAAAAGTTCAGGAGAACAAAGAATTCAGGGGCTATATCCTTACTTGTCTATATCAGACAGTCTGTCCAGCAGGGCCCCCAACTAGGAATCTGTTTATAGGTGTTTTGACACATGGGCACATATGTGCTCATGTACACGTCAACGTATATGTGTGGTTCAGGCACTGATTACACTGAGTACATTTTATACAGTTTCCCAGTTCATCTTATATTCTGATAAGAAGTTAGTAAACTTTATGTCCCAATGGTACCAGAGGTCTCCACATTCTTGGAGAGTCCTCAGAATTCACTAAAGCTAAAAAAATTTAAGACCTACACTCTGACCTGCAGCACAAATAAAGTAGGACCCTATTTAACATTGATGTTGGGTACCGGTGCTAAAACCACTCTATCAGTAAACTTCACAGTTAAGTCTTTTAACTGTGTGATATTTACAGTGCATCTGAATTTACTTTTATGCAATCAAAAATATTTGTTAACATCTGCTTTGGGCCAGTCGACTTGTTAGTGTTATTGGTACAGTGGCAAATGGAATGTACGCGTACTCTTCCTGCAGGAAACTTATGGACTAAGGGGAGAGACTGAAAATAAATGAGTAAGTTACTATGCACACAATTAAAATTATAAGTGTCTCTGAGGGTACAGCACTGTGTGCTATGAGTGGGCCTAATGGGGAGGACTTACCTTGAGCTTGAGTGCGTGGTCAAGAAAAGACTTCTGTGAGAAGCTGACATTTGAGCTGTGTTCTGCATGATGAGAAGGTACCTGCAAAAATGAACATGTCACGGTCATGAAACTTAAGGAAATTAAGTTTGCTGCCTGACTGTGACTCAAAGGGCTAGAGTCCAGGGTGCCTATAGCACATGAAGGCTTTGGAGTTGCTTCTACATGCAGTGGGAACCTTATTGATTTGGGAGTAGCAGAAGTTAACAAAGCAGTCTCCTTAAGGTTTCTTCTCCCAAGAGATGCCAGAGGGCAGTGTGTTGCTTTGTGTAGTTAGTGTTTTGATTCAGTTACTTTTATAGACCTATATGCCCTTCTGAGTGTATGAGATGTGGATGTCAGAGCTTACAATGTTCGTGTTTATTTTGAGCTAATTACCACAAATATGTTTTTAATTGGTAACTGTGTATCTTAGATACACTTCGTTAAATTTAACCTTTGAGATCAATTTTAATTCACCCTCTCAAAAAAAGTTTTCTATTAGGAAAATATGACATATATCAACATTTTAATGATTTCCTTCTGAAAGATTTTATATTGGGAACAATTTATCTGTCAAGGAGGAAATGAAAAAAAATGGTCATACTTTGAGAAAATAATGTTCAAATGTCAAGTCAAACATCTCAATGCATTTAGTCTTCTGCTTTTACAAAATACTGTTTATATACTTAATCTAGCTTTCTGGTACTATTTATTAAAAATACATATAATTTAATTTTTCCTAATAGCCAGCAGTTTAAAGCAGCTCGAATTTTGCTTTCTGCCCTGTCAGTGATCTGCTAACACTTTCCGTCATTCCACCATACTGACCTTTAATCCAGCCTTTGCACACAAACTTAGTTATATGTATGATTCTTGTTTTAATGGGTGTTGATAGATTTCTCTGAGCTTATTTATTTGTAGAAATGATTTATTATTTATGTTGGTTTCATGGTACTTTTATTTCTGTTTCTTGTTTTGGCGAAACCACCTCATTGTCTAACAAATACTTCTTCACGGGGTCTACATGAATTTTAGATAAGTTGTTTAATATAAATAAATGTTCACAATTCTTTCTATCCCTATCTTCATCTATTATTGTCTTTATTCTCCAAAGGGTTTGTTTGTTGCTTGGTTGGTTGGTTTTTTACTTTTGAAAGGAATTTATTGAACTCAACCTGAGACAATGAGAGGGATTTAGGAGTTAACTAGTAGAGATGGCTGCCCCCCTCTATAACACCAGTATCTTTAAAATTCCAAAATTTTGCTAAGATTTATTAAAGGTTCTACTACTGGTAATCAGCCTTTTAGCTAATGCAGCATATATTGAGTTTTTCACAGAGGATGGTTCCGTCCCCAGGGCTTTTGGTTTCAAAGACTAAGTGTTGCTTTGTGGCTTTGGCAGGCCACAGAGGAGCCTCGCTGCTGGGAACCGAAATGCTTAGCGCTTGCCAACCCCAAACCACTGTGTTCCTCTCCGATCTCCCATGCCAGGATTTTGTGTGCTAAGGAAGCAGAAATCTGTCTAGAAAATAAACTGTTTTCTCTTGACTTTTCCTCCAGGAAGACTGGAAGAGGTTGAATCTGCAAGTTGTTCTGCAGTTTCAAAATGACTAAGGATTTGCATTGGAAGTTGAATAGTTTCATACAGAAAACAAATGGTGTATTATTTATGCTCCCCAAATCACTTTACTCCCAATTTTCAAAATGTCTATTAATATTTTAAAGTGATTAATGTCATTGGTGTTGTGGTGACAGTCTTTTCAGCTCTTGAGCTAAGGCCATCCCTCTATGTGAAAAGCCTTATGTGTGAGTGGTGTTGTGAATGTATGACAAGGGATGGAAATTTTCCAGTTGGGTGGTTTTATGTTAATGGATGTGGATTGTGTAGGTAGGTAATGCTGATAAGATCAGTAGAAAATAAATTCACTGGCTAACAGTTTTTGTAGGGTTCTATGTTTTGGACCAATAACATTGGAATCAACTTTACTCACTTCCATCTTCTTTATTTACGCTAGATTTCTTTTGCTATTCGTTCCCATTTTTCCTTTGGTGCATAGTTTTCTATGTCCAGTTTTAATCAGAGGGAAAAACTTAATCTAGCACAAGTCTAAGATGTTAAGGTGGGATCCTATGAAATTAGAATCTAACCTACATTTACTACAACTGGTATTGTTCTAAGAAGTTAGTCTCTTGTGAAAAAATCAGTAAAATTTGGAACACAAAAGAGATTAACTTTATAGCACTTATGTAGCCTAATTTCATAGATCTGTTGTCTAATTTATTAGAATTCTTTGATTTCTTTTAAACCTGAGTTGCTCAACTTCAGCACTGTTGACATTTTGGGATAGATAATTCTTTATTATGGGTGTGGGGGGGAGGCTTGCTGTTCATTGAAGAATCTTTAGCAGCATCCTTGTCTTCTACCCACTAAATGCCAGTAATATGCACTCAACTGTAACAACCAAATGTCTCCAGACATTGCCAAATGTCCCCAGGGGACAAAATCACTTTTGGTTGAGAACCACTATTTTAGACCCAAGTGCTTGGACACATGGTGACATAAATCAATATATTCAATGTAAGGTTTTTTTGTTTTGTTTTGTTTTTTAATTTAAATCTGCTTTTAAACATTAAATTTCTCCATCTTATCTCATTATTTCCAACAGCATTCAAATTCAAAAGCTGTTGCCCAATGGTAGATAGAAAGTAAACATCTTTCTTTTTATTAGATAAGATGTCCAGCAATAAAAATCCCTGGATTTAAGGAGCTTGTTAAGATGTATTATGTCAGATGAAAAGTGCTATTTTAATAACTCATTGTTATTCTTAGCATGGACCTTTTAGTTTAGAAAAATGGATAATTAGCATTTTGGCTTATCATTTTCTCTCCATGAATACAAATAATTTGATAGACAGACAACCAAAAGAGACTTCATTAAATAATGGGTCTAATCAGCCTTGGACTAGAGTAAATTAGTGGTTATACTTCCAGCTTGAGAGCTGGGACTCAGGGTTTGGTGGCAATGTCATTTCATTCATCCAGGATATTTTTGTTGATCAGACTAATGTTGCAGTTAAAAACCAGAGCACAGGTCAATTGGCTAGAAATAAAAGTCAAAACTCAGCTTGGGAAGCCACAGGCTATACTGCATTTAACTTGTAGCTGGATAATTGCAAGAATACATTCAAAATATAACTACAAGTCCTATGGTGTTTGGACTTAGTAGCTTTAATTTGTAGATAATGGGCCATTATTAATGTGGAAGTATTAGAAATTTTTCCAGAGGAAAAATATCAGCCTGGAACCATTCCCCTTTGCATACATTATACACTTTACTGCCATCTGTGATTATCCATACTATGCATAAAACCTTACTAGTTTTCCAAAAACTAGCACTTTATTTTTGGAGAACAGTGTTCCTAATACCCAATCAGGAAATCTGTTTTGAAATTAATTTTCTTTTTAAAATTTTTAGTGCAATCTATCTTTTTGTTTCTTAGAAACAAAGCCCAATGCTGTATTTGACTTGGAACTGTTTTACTGTCACTCAGAGGAGACAGATAATCATTAGCAGAATTTTCTTGGCCTTGGTCATCTTTTGAAGCTTGCAGTGCAGTCTTAAGGATCACAATTGTTACTTAGACTTCCTCTGTGGGGTAGTGGGAGGACTTAGATCTGATAAATTACTTACATCATGAAATGGAGGAATGGTTTTTATTAACAATTCATATGCTACATTCATGATCCAACCTACATGGAAGCCTTTGCTTTGTGTGTCCTTAAGCTGCATCTGACATTTTACCGCCTGATGTATCCTAAGCAGCATTTTTCTACCAAGCGATTAATGTGGAAAAACTATGAAAGTAACAGGCACCTGATGCTTCTGAAACATTTTTAACGGTATGACTAGCATCTTCTAAGAGAAATAATAAAGAACTAAAGCCAGAACAATGATTTTTCAAGTTCTGAAATGAATCCTCACATGATACAATGCAGGAAATAAAAAGGCTTATTTCCTCTTGTAAAATGTGTGTATGTGTGCTTTTTTTTTTTTTAAGATTTTATTGGGGAATTGGGGGAGGGGAACAGCGTTGGGGAATCAGGGAAGGGGAACAGACAAGTTGCTGTCTTTTTGTTCTTCAGTCTAGTTGCGGAGGACGTTGCTTCACTGGCCCATGTTGGCATCGTCACTGCGCTCTTCCCGGATGAGGCAGATTGGTCGCCAGCCTCTGGATGTCGCTTACCGCGGCTACTGGCAGCTCACGCTGGCTGCCGGCCACTCACTGTAGCCTATGGCAGCCCACTGCAGCAGGGGCTGCAGCCTACACCGTCGCCGGGGCTCGCACAGCCCAGCTCCAGGTGGAGCTGTTGTTAGCTGTAGAGGGCAGTGTCACTGGCCCTCATATGTGGGATCCGAACCGGGGCCGCTGGCATCCCAAAATCAGCTCTTAACCAAAGCGCCACTCGGCCGGCCCTGTATGTGTGCTTTTATTTATTAATCACATTATTTGTTATTGATACATCTCTACTAACCCTTAAGAAGGGTGGATCCTGGTAACTAGAGTCTTTAAGGGGCTGAATGTGTGATAGTTGTGAGGATAGAAGGGTGAAGGAACCAGGAGAATTAGGCTGCTTGGTAAAAAAAAAAAAAATGGAGAGAAATAGAGTCTAGAGAATGTCACTTGGAAGAAATGAAAACTCCGTACCTGAGAGCCATCTTCCATATCACCAAACCATCATCAGTTAAATTTACATTATCTATTAATGCTCTGTGGGGTGGCTTTTCTTTTGTGAAGAAGGAGTAGTCCTGTTTAATTTTACTCATTTGCCTTGAGCCAAAGGCAAAGCTTGCTCATGGGCAACTAATAAGTGAGTTGTAGAGTTAAGAAAATAGTCAAGAAAGTTGAGAAATATATGCAAAAAGCACATAGCTAGAAAGAGGCAGAGAGATTTGAATGCAAGACTGATAGCGAAGACAATGCTTATTTGTATTCTACTATGCTGCTAGAAAATGGTCATATTATAAATTTTTCAAAACATTAAGTTCTTTCAGATGAGATGGAAATGGAATATGATGAAATGTTGAAGGTGGGTGATATTGAAATTACTCTGTACAAGTACATATTTTTAATATACAAAAATTTACATATTAATCTTCCAGTGTCTTGGTAATAGCTTTTATTTTAAATTATGTCTCTATTGTTTAATCCATATTGGAAAATATGGTTTATGGGCAAATATATGTTTTTTGTCACCAAAATGATACGGCCATGGTATGATAAACTTCTGGATTCCTCTAACAATAAGTAAACCTTTAGTTGGAGCAAGTCCCATTTTTTGAAGTGCTACCTATTTATGCATTGCCTAAAATTAGCACTTGTTTGTTTAAAGTAGTTACACACAAAATGTTTTTCTAAAAAGTAGAGCTAGGCAAAAATTTTGCCTTTTCACAGCTCCCTGTCTCTGCTTTACCCTCTGAATGAATTATATGGTACCAAAAGTTTATTTATTTTTATGGTCAGGTCAGTCAATAATATATTCATACATAATTCATTAGCTTATTAATTAGGCCCTGTTTTCAGATACATGGCTATAGATCTGAGCCCAGGTGAGAGGCAGGAAAGTTCTGATGAATTCCATGTCTCAGCTGCAGCACAGGCCAGGGCTCTTGGAAAGCTCAGGTTACCTTTTTTTTTTTTTTTTTTTTTTTTCAATTTTAGCATAGTTTTAATTTTGAAATTGAATACTGACATTAAACCACATGAGGCAGATAATACACCTTTAGAAATATTAAAGAATTTAGTCTTTGCTTACAATTTTTTGATTTTATTATAGGTAACATGCTTCTTAAGTAATCTCTTTTCACTTCATGTCTATAAAAATAAAATTGTCCTCAATATTCCTAAATTCTTTGTCTTCTAAATAAGGCTATTGTATTATAAGAAGTGACTGAATTGGTTTAACATCAGCGGTACAAATCATATGTAGATGGTGTAACAAATCTGTTAGGCAAAGAATCAGAGCACACTATAGTAACTAGCCATATGGAAGAGGTAGAATTCTTAATCACAGCTTTATAGAAAAGATGCAGTAGTTGATATCTGTGCTGTTTTATTAGTTATAGTAATATAAGTTGGCTTCCCATTATGAGGTTAACAGAAGAGGGAAAAGGGAGGGCCCTTCAAAGGCAGTGATCTTACCAGCCCTTGTTTTGCATGTGTTACAGGGGCTTCTCCTGAACACTGAAAGCACTTTCTCGGCCAGTGAAGGAAACTGATCATATATGTATTGCAGTTATCTCATTTTTAAAAAGCTTCAGAGTAGGGAAGTCTAAATTTCTGTTCTCTCAAAGACATAAGGACGGAAATAAATCTTTTAGTACCACTCTGAGTGTAAATTATAAATGAAACCATTCTCTCTGAATGTCAATTATTGCTTGAGAATTCCAGCAGGACTAACCTACAGGGGTTCTATACTCAAATTTGTAAGTTGATTGTTTCTAACTCATTTGTCATAAACAATATTACAAATGGATATAACCTAAAATTTCTATGCAATTCATGATGTAGCTGAATTACTAATATTTGAGTAAGACTCCACAGACTGCAATAGGCTAGGATGGCACAGACTTTACATAGAGTTAGTCACATATGGAATATTTACACTTGGGTTTCTGTGGGTTTCCAATCCTTACTTGAATCAATAAAATGATCAGAAAAGTCATTTATGAAACTTATAATAAAAATTGTAATAAATGTGTATACCCAGTGTGCTAAACCTTACAGTAGGGCTTATATTTCTTAAAATGTACCTGAATACTTACAAAAGATCATTCAAAACAGAATAAAACAGTTGTAAAAAATAAAACTCACAGCCAAGTAGTACTTCTTTCAGTTAACTGGAAATTAGTTCATGATTTGTATTAGGATTGGGTCATGATGAGCCAATCAGATTCCAGATACTTAGTTTATTTAAGTGACTTTTATTTTAATCAGATATTCTCAAGCTTACCTCAATTTTTTTCTTGATTTTATTCTTTTATACTGATTTTGAGAACTCAGAAAAGAGATATTTGTTAGGTCCAGATCTTTTTAGCAATATTTCTTTTAAAACTGCTGGTAATAATGCATTATCCATGTCAATAATCATGGTAAAAGTAACATCATGGTTGACAAATAACATAAAAATAAAATTTATTTCCTTCATATTTAATTTTAAAATCCTATACCTTAGTTAAAGATTAGACAGAATGTACTACTTAGAGACTGAGCAACAGCTATTTTTCATTTTGAAGAGAAAATTTGCACTAATTTTAATAAGTATGACTTAGCATTTTTAAGAATTATCAATGTCAGCTTTTGGGAATATAGGATAAGTATATAAAACATACTTTGTGCTGATATTTTAAATTGAAATATATTAGATTATAAAAGTCTCACAAATCGACTTTTCACAGCTATGGTTCAATTTACATTATAGGAGACATGTATGTGTAAAACAGAAAAGTTGAGTCTTTGTCTTCTAAAGATATATTCAATCCATGATTAGGTAATTCTCAGATGATTTATAACTTGATATATTGAAAACATCTACAATTAATTTGTAATTGTCACATTTACAAAGAAAGTTCTGGAGTTAAGAGAATCTTTTAAAAACATTGTTCAGTGTTGCATTTAGGCCCAAAGTTCATTTATTTACACCTATGACATTTGTAAAATTTTTTTAAAATTTGGAAAATGCCCTTATTAATATGGCTTCATTCAGTTATACTCTCCAAAATATTTGTTATACACTTAAGTACAACTGAAGCAATAAGATTATTTGCACAGATGAAAGTGAAGACTTTTTCACATTAAAATTATACTTGTTTCACACTTACAGTAGTGACTGAAAACATTTTGGAAAAGATTATTAATTTCTTGACTGTAACAGTTTATTGTGTTTTTCTGTCTCTTTTTTTAATCAATGTTAAAAAGTCTAATTTGGAGTTTTAAGTTCTACTTTTCCTCTTATCTTCAAATAGACTCTTCAGCATATAAACCTGAAAAGCTGACACCACCACCATTACCATTAAATTAACCAGAGACCAGAAATTGACTCTATCAAAGTTGCTTTCTTGTATGTTTCGATCACGAGCTTCAAATGCTCTAAGCAGAGTTTGGATATGACCACTTTTGCTTAGTCTGGACTTGATACTGTTGATAGATTCCAGGATGTCTTCCAGTTTCATGTCCAACATTTCTGTGCCAGTAATATATTTCTTCCAGTCCTCGTCTTGCTCCCGTTCTCCCATATTGTCCAGGATTAATTCAAAGAAAATAACCTTCTCAGAAATGGTGCTGAATATATTGTCAAAGCAGAACATGTAGTCACCAACTTCCGTCTCTACCGTGTGAACTCCATCTGATTTTCTTTGTTCAAAAACTAAGGTTCTTGCTTCTGGAGAGGCAAGATGGAAATCAGTATCTAATCCTGCTCCATCTAAAACTTGGTACTCGATCTCCAGTGAGGCCTTCAGGAGCATAGGCTGGTAGAAACACTCCTTCTGGCCAGCGGGCAGGGTAAACGTGAAGTCGCTGTCTAAGGAGTGCGTGAAGCCGGCCACCCGCGGCAGCAGCAATGCGAGCAAAGCAGCCAGGAGGAGCACCGAGAAGGGCAGCCAGATCTTGTCGCCCATCCCTGCCGGGGCGAGCTCGGGATGGAAAAGGCGTGGGAGGTATGGGTTACTGGCACCTCAGCTCCACTTTTCTTCTCTGGACTCCTCGTGGTTGGCAGTGACACCTGGAGCCTGAAGAAACTCCAGGTGGCGGCTCCAGCGCCGGCAAACTCCTCAGGTTACCTTCTTTAAGGGCAGAAGAAAACCCATTTGCTTCATGGCCTGTCAGTAATCTTATTTTGTAAATGAAACAAAAGTAAACATTTGTTTACATTTTGGATTGGCTATGTTTCAATATTTTATGGTAATTGATCTGGTTTGACTTAAGGGCCTTATTTATTTATTTATTTATTTATTTATTTATTTATTTTTCAGCTACAATATTCAGTGATTAAGATATGCCTAAATTGCCCTTTATCAAAATGACCCCATGGAGAGTTCTAAACTCCAGTAATAAATCGATTTTGGAGAAGACTCTGAGAAAGTCTGAAATCTACTCTTAAAACCATGGCCAAAATGCACTCTAGTTTTTAATGAAGCATTTTGGTTCATTCAACCTGTGTATGATTATTTATTTATTGTTGTCTTTTGGTCTCCTGAAGCCTGAATGGGGTATTTAGTTTGTCTAGTTTCTGCAATCTTGGGTACTGGAAGGAAGGGTGGTAATTATCAGTTTTAGCTAATTGCTATGCTTTACATGGTCATAGGAGCTGAGCATTTTAGAAAGCCATTTCATTAAAGCATTAAAATACTGTGAGCTCAGTAATTTCATTTACTGGGTCAATAACCCATGATATCTAAAAGAAGATTTAAAATAGTTTAAAAATAATTATTCAAGGGCTGTCCGAGTGGCTCATTGGTTAAGAGCTGGCTTGGGATGCCAGCGGCCCCGGTTCAGATTCCACATATGAGGGCTAGTGACACTGCCCTCTACAGCTAACAACAGCTCCACCTTGAGCTGGGCTGTGCGAGCCTCAGCGATGGTGTAGGCTGCAGCCCCTGCTGTAGTGGGCTGCCATAGGCTACAGTGAGTGGCCAGCAGCCAGCGTGAGCTGCCAATAGCCGCGGTGAGCGACATCCAGAGGCTGGCGACCGATCTGCCTCATCCGGAAACAGCGCAATGACGATACCAACATGGGCCAGTGAAGCAATGTCCTCCGCAACTAGACTGAAGAATCAAAAGACAGCAACTTGTCTGTTCCCCTTCCCCGATTCCCAACGCTGTTCCCCTCCCCCAATTCCCCAATAAAATCTTAAAAAAAAAAAATTATTCAAACAAGAAAGGAATTTCAAACTATAATTACCATAGCAATAAATGACAGAAAGACTCCAAAGCAAGTGTAACTATTACTGTATATTTAAATCTTAATATCAAATTCCTATAATTCAAATGGGTTAGCTTGTCCAATAGTAGATCGCAAGATCTTAGATCTTAAATAAACTTCAGGAAGCATCTAGTGTAAATGTAGAAATTCAAATATGTTTTTTTCTTTAAAAAAATTATAATTTAATACCTGGAATGACAACCTATTGCAGTTCATTCTTATATAAGGTACTCATTTTTCTCAAAGTATTAACAAACTTCTTGTTCAGTTCCTTTCCCCTAGGTACTTTGCATTTTGGTTGCTATTGTACATTAGATTTCTTTCTATTATAGTTCTGTTTTTTGCTGAGGTACTGTTGGTAATTTTGTATATCCACGTTGTAGCTGGCTACAATATTTTAATTCTTCTGTTCTAATAGTTCTTGTATGGTTTGTTGTGTCTGCAAGAAAGACTATCATACCATCTGCAAATAATTATGACTTTTTCCTCCATCTGTGGTCTTCAGTTATTACATTGAGTAGGACTTCAAGAACAACAGTGAAATAATAATAGAATCAGTGGGTATTCCTGTCTTATTCCCGGTCCTAACAAGACTGACTATATCTAGTGCAAAGTTCCAGACTATATTCCAAGCTATTATCCCATAAGATATTAATCAGTTTCCTCAAAAAAAAAAAGGTAGGGGAGAGGGCGAAGTTTCCAAATAATTTTCCGGAACTCTGAAATAAACAAAATGATACAGACATGAGTAACTTTTCATAGCGTTTTGTATTTAGTATTCATTGGCAATCCCCAAAAGGTGGAGAATGTTTGTGATATTTCCTAACATATTTGTCCATAGAACAATGTTTTTGAAGAACATTTAACTACCATCTTGCAATGCCATGTCATTGCCACTCCGGTAGGTCACTGGTAACTGTGATCTTGGTTTTGGTTTCCAAATGACACTCCTTATCATGTTAATAAATTATTCTACTCTTAGTTTACAAAGAGTGTTATATAAGTAGACTCTTCTACTATTCTTCTACTATATTTTTCTTTGTATTTGGCTTTTGCTCAACATAATGTTTTTAATATTCATCCATGTTTTTCATTTGTTTTCCATGCTAGGTATTATTCCCTTGCCATTCTTTTTTTTTTTTTTTTAAGATTTTATTGGGGAAGTGGTGGAGGGGAACAGTGTTGGGGAATTGGGGAAGGAGACCAGCCAATTTGTTCTTCAGTCTTCATTGTGGAGAGCGCCAGTCGCCATCTGGCTGCCCTTTGGCAGCTTGTGGCCTCTAAGCTCTCAAGGTGCTGTGTTTAATTTTAGTTGTGGATGGGTGTAGCCACCATCCCATGCCAGAGTCAAACCAGCAGGCTTGTGGTTAAGAGCACACACTCTGTCCACTGAGCTATCCGGGCGGCAGCTCAGCTCAAGGTGCTGAATTCAGTCTTAGTTGAGGTGGGTATAGCCCACCATTGAACAGGCAATCTTGTTGTTACCCCAGCTGAGCCATCCTGCCACCTGTTGGTAGCTCATTGACAGCTCAGCTTGGGCACAGTGTCACTGGCCCATGTGGGAATGGAACCGGCAGTCCTTTTGCTCAGAGCACGCACTCTAAGCCAACTCTTAACCAATGGAGCCACGCGGCCGGCCCCTCCCTTGCCATTCTTAAATTTAAAATAACTTAGCAATATTTTTCTTTATCGTTAGTGCTTTTATATCTCATTTAAGAAAAGAATTTTCCTAATCTGATGTTATGAAAGTTTTCTCCTATATTTTCTTTGTAAAGCTTACTGTTTTGTCTTTTACATACAGGTTTTCAATTCACCTGAAACAGATTTTTGTGTATAAGTAAGGGTCTACGTTTACTTTATTCCATGAGATTATCCAGCTTCACTTTTTTAAAAACCTGATTTTGGTTTTTTTTCTCCAGTACTCTACTTGGCACTTTCATCCCCAATTATTTGGCTCTTTATTGTGTTTCATGGGTCTATTGTCTTTTCTTGTGCCAGTACCATCATGTTCTTCATCATGGGTCTTTAGCTTTCTTGGCTCTTTGCATTTTCATGTAAAAGTTAGAATCAGCTTATAAAGTTCTACAAAAGAAATTATGTGGTGTTTTGGGATTTTGGTTGAGCTTACTTTAAATCTATAGATCAATTTGAGGATAGTTTACTTTTTTACATTGTTAAGCTCTCTTCCATGTATGTTATATCTCTCCATTTATGTAGATTTAAAAAAATATATTTACCAGTGAAGTTTTATTTTTTTCACAGAGGTCTTGCACATTTTTTATTAGATTTATCCTCAGATATTTTATATTTTGATGCAATTATAAATGATTTACTTAAATTTCTATTGTTGCTGATACATCAAAATACAATTGATTTGCATTCTGATTTGTATCTAACAATACTACTACTAACCCTAGTAAAAATTATAACAAATTACATGTGGATTATTTTATACCATCATATCATTTGTGAATAATTGTATTTTTTATTTTTTTATTTTTTATTTTATTTTATTTTTTTGAGGGCAGTATCACTGGCCCTTGTATGTGGGATCCGAACCGGGGCCGCCGGCTTCCCAAGCCAGAGCTTAACCACCGCGCCACTCGGCCGGCCCAATAATTGTATTTTTGTTTCTTCTTTTCCAACCCTTATATCTTTCATTTTTTTATTGTCTTGCTGCAGTGGCTAGGATTTGAGTGTGTTGCATTCGGTGGTGACAATGGAAGTCATTGTTTTATTTCCAGTTTCAAAGAGACAGTTTCAAACATTTTACCATTAAGTGTGAATTACTACAATGTTTGCTATAGAATTTTTGTTTTTTATAAACATTTTATTAGATTAAGGAAGCTCCATGTTACTTTTCTTAACTAAGAGTTTTTAATCATTAGTTGATGTTGAAGTCTATCAAATTTTTCTGCATCTACAGAGATAAACATATGATCATGTTTACTTTTGAGATGATCATATGATTTTATTATTAATGTTGCAAATTATATTTTTTCTCCCCAACTTTCTTATTTTGAAAAATTTCATGAGTTCCAAGGTTCATTGAACACCATTTTTACTGGAAATAGCAGCCAATAGCCAAACTATGAATATTTATATTTCAGTATTTGGCAGACATTTTCTTGAAAATAAATAAAGTGAGCATGTCACTTAAAGAAAATAATAGGCACTGTATTTTACTGATGACTAAAATTGAGCTTGTCAGTCAAAGTTACATTTTGGAAAACCTGCATTTGTCACTATCAGCTTCCTGTTTTCCCAAAACTTAAAGGCTTTTCTGATCAGATCAATGGTAAGATCAATGAATGTGTTTAAAATATATTATATAGTGGACATTTTCAACATTTTTAATATCTGCATAACTCATTGAACATATAGTTTTCAAATGATCAATGTGTGATGTTACAAAATTATGCATGAGTTAAAGATCCATGCAAAGTACAAAAGAGACCACTGGATTCTAATGTAACAGTAGAAAATTTTATTGATATGGTTTCAGAGTTCATATTGCAAATAAACTTTAAGAAATTTCCACATGTCAAATTTTAGTATAAATTCAAAGAAAAATATACACAATTATTTTTCTTTTCCCATTACATAGCAGTGTGAAGCTGGATTTTCTTCACCTACTTCAATCAAAACAACATGTTGCAAGAGACTGAAAGCAGAAACAGATATAAGAGTATAGCTATCTTCAATTAAAGAAATTTATAAAAATGTATTATAATTAATGCCACTTTTTTCATTATTTCGTGGGAATAAAAGTTACTTTTATAAAAATCTTATTTATGTTAACATGAAATGAACATATTATTATTTTTACTCTTTTTTATTTCCAGCTGAGCCATCCTGCCACCTGTTGGCAGCTCAGCGGCAGCTCAGCTCAGGCTGGGCATCGAACTGCTGTTGCTCAGAGCTCAGCTCGCACTCTTGAGCGGGCTCTTAACTGAGCCACTCGGCCAGCCCTGGCATATTATTATTTTTAAATAAATTAATGGATATTTTAAAATTTTCTCATTTTCAGTTTCTTTTTTTCTTTTTTTAATTTTTTTTCCAGCTTTATTGAGATTTTTAAAAATTGAGGTATAATTGACATAACATTATATTCATTTCAGGTGTTCAACATAACAATTCGATATTCATATACATTGTGAAATGATCACCACAATAAATCTAGTTAACATCCATCATCATGCAGTTATAGAATTGTTTTTCTTATGATGACAACTTTTAAGATTTACTCATAGCATAGCAACTTTTAATATAAAATACAGTTTTATTAACTGTGGTCACCATGCTGTACATTGCATCCCCATGACTTATTTATTTTATGACTGGAAGTTTTTACCTTTTGAGTACATGTACCCATTTTGCCCACCTGCCACACCCCGCCCCACCCCCACCACCCCCACCACACTGCTGGCAACTACCAGTCTGTTCTCTGTATCTATGAACTTGGGTTTTCATTTGTTTGTTTGTTTTAAGATTCCACATATAAGTAAGATAATATGGTATTTGTCTTTCTGTTTGACTTTTTTCTTTTCTTTTTCTTTCAATTAAAGTTTATTGGGTGACAGTTGTTAGCAAAGTTACATAGATTTCAGGTGTACAATTCTCTAATACATCATCTATATATCACATTGTGTGTTCACCACCCAGAGTCAGTTGTAATATGATAAATATTGATATATTTTCAACTCACATGAACAAGAGATATTTGTAGTCCTCCATAATTTTTAAGAGTATAAATGGGACAAGACCAAAAGTTTGAGAACTACTGCCCTAGGAATACCAACTGGTATCCTAATTTATGAAAGTATGATGTGATTTGGCACATTTATAACCTCTTTCCATGACAATGTAAGAACTTCAAAATATTTTAACTCTATTTGTCCCCTCTCAAATTATAGTTGACCTTTGAACAATATTGGGGGATAGAGGCACTGACACCCCTCAGTTGAAAATCCACCTATAACTCATGTCGATCTTTGCATATGTGGATTCCCAACCATCAATGAAAATGCTGTTTTCAATCAGTGGTTAGTTGAATCCATAGATGCAAAAACCGTGGCTGTGAAGTGCCAGCTGTACTTTTTTTTTTTTGAGGGCAGTGTCACTGGTCCTCATATGTGGGACCGAACCGGGGCCGCTGGCTTCCCAAGCCAGCACTTAACCAGCGCGCCATTCGGCCAGCCCAGCCAACTGTATATTTATTGAAAAACAATCCATATATAAGTGGACCCACACAGTTCAAATCTGTATTGTTCCAAGGCCAACTGTATGTTATTTTAATTTTTAATTCTAAATTTTATTTCTATAATTTCCTCATATTTTTATGAAGCTTCACTGTGTTATGTTTTGATGTGGATTTATTTTTATTTATTTTGCCATATTTGTCAATGAATCGTTAGCTGAGCCTTTTGAATTTATGGATTCTCATAAGTTCTGGAAAATTCTCAACCATTGTCTTCTGTCCATTCTACCTCTTTTCTCCTCTGGTATTTCAAATAAATCTGTTAGGCCATCTCATTGTATTTCCTGTGTTTCTTATTCTATTTTTTTAATCTCCTGTTTCATCTGAACATTTGCTTCTATCTTCTAGTTCGCTAATCCTCTTTAGCTTTGTCTAATTTGCTGTTAAATACATTCATTGAGTTCTTCATTTTATGTATTATATTTATCAGCTCCAGAGTTTCTAAAAAGATTCTTTTTTACATACACTTCATCAGTTTTTATAGTTTTCATTTCGCTGCCAATAATTTGAGGTGGCTTTTATTTCCTTGAACATAGTAAACATAATTGTTTTGGTCTGTGCCCTGTATTTTCATATGTCGATTTCCTATGGGACTGTTTCTGTTGGTTTTCTCTAATGGTGTTTTATTCCTTCATATGTCTGGTTTTTAGATTCTGTTTGGTATTGTATTTGAAAATTTATTCATAGCAAATTGAGCCTTAGGATGATATTATCTTCTTCCCAAGAAGATTTCTCTTTATTTTCTGTAGGTCTCTAAGGTCATTAGAATTTCAAGACTGGATAAAGCCATTTTCAAAATTGAAGTTTCCAGAGCTAACAAACTGACATAAAAAAGGATAACAGATTTTGCAAACTGGTTTCTTTCATACTTGCTTCTAGAATCCATCTTGGGAGTCCTAGTCCAAAGTAAATGTTGACTTACCCTTTGAGGACCCTATATTCTGATTTTTGTCCTCCTAGGCCCAGGAGGCTGCCAGAAGCGGAGCTCAACTACTTCTTCCAAAGCCACAAATGCCTCCAGGACAAAAACCAGCCCTTAGTGCTGGTATACCTCCCCTAAATTCCAGGCTTCTCCAGATTGGCAATTCCTTACTATCTTGTTAGGTCTTGGATGGTCTTAAATTAATTCCAACTCTTTTAGTTATCTTACATGGAAAGATTGGTCTGCATTTGTAAGTTGATGTATTGAAGCAGACATTCTCATGCCGGTACTTTTTAACAATAATAAATTTGCATATCGTCTGTACTTTGGTTTTGCATTTCCAAACTAGAAGAAATGACTTATACTACAGCTCTTTCCTGAAGCCTGTCCCAATTGGAATCATAAAACCTTAATTCAAAGCTTACATAAGCTGCATTTTTCTCTTTGTTCTGAATATAAACATAGTCTGAGGACATAAAATGCAAACATGTCTCTTGTAGTCTCCAGTGAATGAACATAACCCCACTATAGACATTCATGCTTACTTATCTCGTACATTTGCTCATTTTACCAGAATTTTCTTCCACTGTCAGCTTAGAATCCATGTTTCTAGTGCTTGTAATTATTTCTCAACTTTGAATTTCAGCACACCACTTGCCCCAATCACTAGCCCTCAATTAAACTGACTAATCTCTTTCTTCAGCTCTGCCTCCATGCTCCTGAATAGTACTAGAAAGAATTCATAACCTTGTAGTAGTGTCATCAAAAATCTATAATTTCTAAATTCCAGCTGAGGCACAACTGGCAATCCTTTTGATTTTTGCTCAAATATTCTCTTTCTCAGAATTTATCCCTCTCCTGAAGTCTATTAATGTTACTTCTAAGTATCCCATCTTTCAATAATTAACCCTTACTTACTTTATAGAAATGAAAGGGAATCTGAAGTGAACTATAATTGCAATTCTCTCTTGTAAGGTCATCTGTTTCTCTTTTCATTCTTAATTATTTTTTACTATCTCAGACGAAGACATCTCTGGACCTTTTCAAAAGCTATGTATCCAACTATACTCTTAAATTATTGATTTCTCTCTTCTCTGGGTTCTCACTCCATTAGTAGGACATTTTCTTGTGTTCAGAATCACTTCGTCTCCACCAACCATTTCTTCTCAAGCTACAGACCCACCAAAGCATCTTCAAATCTAAAAATAAAATGAATGAATGTCAGCAAATGTTCAATTTACCACTACCCTTATATGCTGGCAGAAATTCCACATGACAAATAAGATAATTTATAAGGTAATGTGATCTTCATTCCTTCCAAAGCCAATTCTATCCAGAACATAAAGAAGACCTCTAATGCTATATAATTGATAATAATTTTGTGGGGAATACAAGTTCTCATGCTTCGTACTACATGCAAACTTCTAATATCATCTCCATTTGCTCTTTATAACCTCTGACTTCTAGGGCTAATTTCATGTTACCAATGAGACGAAATTCCCCCTTTCTACCCTTCTTGAGTTCTTAGGGCTGGGCTACTATCAAAATTGGCATAAGACAGAATAATGTGAAAAAAGCCAGTTTTATTATGTATACACAAGAAAATTGAAGAATAATTCTCTGTGAGAAGAGGAGCATACCATTTATATATCTTTTATGTAAAGATACAATAAATTTGTGGGTATCTGCCAAGACAAGGGAGCATAGGTTTTGGGGTGCATAGTAAGGAATTTAGAATGCTGGGTTAGGGCAGTAAATCAGTAAAATTTTCAAAGGTTTATTTATATAGGCTTCTTAGCTCTGGATTCTCAATCTCTGGGATAAGGCTGATTCCTCCTTAGTCTGATTGCTCTTTAGCAGGTTTATAGCTGGGAGAGCACCTTTGACATGGAGATTTATTTCCTGCATTTAGAAAGACAGAGGAGGGAGGGTCTGAGAGCTCTTCCCCATCTTGCTGTTTCTCAAGTGCTTCTAATTTGAAATAATCAATATGCCATTGTAGGATATTTGGGGTCAGTCTATTTTGGGCCCCAATAGAGTATAAGTGCATCTCACCAACATAGTATTTGAGGGGTAATTGGAAGGATTTACTACCCCAGAATCTTAAGGCCCCAAGAATCCAAATTTACCAATTGGTTTTTCATCCCTTTAATCAGATATTATGATCCCCTCTTTTATTACTGTTAATTCCTCTAGAACACTTTCTCAAACATAGATGCCCATTGTAGTCATATGTGGAACTTAAACAAAACAAAACAAAACAAAAAACTTATGTGGAGGTGCCTTCCTCAAGAGTTGCCTGATTCATTTGATGAGGGGTGGAGTCCAGCCATTATAATTTTTAAAAAGCTCTCTTGGTCATTGTAATGTGCAATCAGTTGAGAACCATGCCCCTAGCTGAGTGACATGTTAAGATACTAACACCATAGTATGAATTTCTCTTTCTTTGTGTGACATGTCTGGATGATATGTTAGCACTGGGCCCTGAGCTCATCTTCCTGAAAGGAGAGAAAAATAATCCAGCAGTAAGTTGGCCAGAAAAGTAGTAAAATTTTGTTATGACCCAATAGTGACAGTGAAACATGAATGACTTCTCTTATTCCGGTCCACAGGAGAAAGATATATCTTGGTTTGAGAAAATGCATGTTTTGCCTTCCAGTCCAGAGATAGGAAGCTGCTTTTTGGGGGCATGCCTACATGATTATACAGATCTGTTTCTCTCAAGGAACTTCCCAATAAAGAGAACACATCATCTATGGCAACTGAGATACATAGCTTTATGTTACCTCTTTTAGTATTATTTCTTGACATTAACATTTTTATGCATCGCCATATTAAGTTTTATGCTTGGGTATAACGCCACCAGGTAGGAATCAAGGTAAATGCTATATCCCAAATTCACAGAGAGTTAGAGCCAAACCGTGGGTTATCAAATCTGCCTTTTTATGTGCTGCTTCTCATAGTGTGTGATTTATACACATTGCTGTTGAAAGCCACACTAACTGAAAGATGCTGGTTTGTGAAGGGGCAAAGAAGTACATTTATAGGATGGCTTGGTTGAACTGTGTTGATTTCTCGCTAGAACAGTCTTCAGAATTCTTTGCTCACAGTTAGAGGTCTGCTGAAAGTGACTCAGTATAGATGAAAACAGCTTGCTTAATCATTCCTGAAACATGGGGAAAAATTAAAATACATTTTTTTCTTTGTCAAGCAATAAAAACAATGCCAGATTGTTAATGCCTCTTTTGTACCTTTCACTTGAAAGACCTCAAAAGAGCATCAAGGAGAATAAAGGCAAAATCTATTCCCCAATGGCATCATTATACACATTGAAACCTCTAAAACTAAAATTCTAAAGACATTCAGGGAAAGTAGAGGAATAAATGGCAGCAAACTGAAGAGTGTGTCTCTGGAGCTTTACCCAACCTGCTTTGTTCAAATTCATACCAATTGGATGATGAAAAGCAAAGATCTCATTTGCTTCTACATTAAAGTAGTAAATTAGTGAGTGGTGAGTTGCTAATTGTCCTGTAAAACCTTTAGGATGCCAAAAGTACCCCATCTCCAATCTTTTAAATTGCATTTGTATGGTTGAAATATAAACAACCATTTAGGATAGTGTCAAACAATTGTTTGTAATAATTTAAGATGGTTTGATTTGAACATGATTTTTGTTCTGAAATATTTATCAAAGCTCCTTTTCTGATTTGGGATGAGGAAGTTTTATTTTAGACTTCAAGACAACAAATAGAAATTCATTTTCAGTGTGGGGTTAAAGTAGGGAGATAGGTGAGCACTATCCAGTGTTGATTTCACCTCTGGCTCTTGCTGCTTGCTTCCAAGGTGTAGAATTAGCAGGTTTGGTTAAATTTTACTTGAGTTTTTGGTGACCTTTTCTAATCCTGGCTGTTTCATAATTTAATGTCTTGACCTTCGTTTTCCGTAGAGCCACCTTAGTGATAAATGCAGAGATTTAATAACTAGAGCTAGTTGACAGGTGACCTTTCGGATGTGGCCATTTCTCTTTGCTGGGGAAACCACACTGTTTTGTGAGTTTTAATTCACAGATTTTAATTATCTATTCTATTGTCTATAAGCTTATTCACAGTGTAAAAAGCAAAGGTTAAATATTTCATTCTTCTCACTGATTAAAATGTAAAGTGCTTTGCAGTTGTTCCAATATATCATTTAGAAAGGACAGGGTGATTTGTCAGATTCTTACCCATAGAAAAGAGGAGGGAAATTTTCCAGAGTGGTTGGTAAAGAGTAGGATGAAAAAAGTAGATAGGAGAGCAAGCTACCTCATCAGTGGGATAACTGTAACCGCAGGGGCGCGCGCGCGCGTGCGTGTGTGTGTGTAAATTTAGAGCATAGAAACAGAAGAATTCTTTAACTGTATGTGTACACATTTGAAGAGAAAAGTGACTGTGGCTCAACAAAAGGTGAAACTTGCCAATCAGACTGAGATCATAGTAAAAGACCTGTTAGTTTTGGTGGGGTTTTTTGTTGTTTTTTTAAAGCAAGCAAAGGTCAGTTGGGCATGTCATGGAAAATTGTTTTCTAGAATGTACATAAATAATATTTAAACACAGAAAAATAAAGTTAACTGTTAAAACATCACAGACCCTGAAAAAGAGGTAAGAATGGACACGTCTTCCTCACTCCAGCCCCCATGGTATCAGAGAACATAGGACCTTCTTGATTCTCCTGTGCTTACATTCTTCACCATTTTTGCAAACAATTCATGTTTATGCCAAATACGAATGCTTAATAATAAAGGAAAAAGAGAAATTGGCATGGCTATAGTATGTGCGCAGTATCCCAGTCAGCCAGTGCCCTGGAGTCTTCCTAAACATGGAGGGGAGAACAATTCATGAGTTAAGAGAAGGGCTTGGCAGTCTTGAGGTAATTTTTATTCCCATAGAAAGTAGCCATTGTGGGTTTCTAAACTGAATTTACCTTAAGGAGGTTTTCATGTACGGGGAGGTATTGCCTTTAACCATGAAGACCAGCTTATAAAAACATCATCTGCCATGGCTGTTTTTTCTTTTTTTTCTTTTTTTTCAACATGGACTGTAATCGTTTAATGCTTCAGAAAGCAACACAACTCACTGCTGTTGTTCTAAAAAAATTGAAAAAAAAATGAGTAAGAAGATGTATAGGACCATTTTAAAACTAATAAAACTGGTCATGATTTGTTTATCTTAGATTTAAATTTCAGCCATTTTACAAACTGAAAATATTAAGACAAAAATGTATACATAATTTCTTACAATGTGATAATACTATTGCCAGTAAGGAGAGGTAAATTCCATTCACAGGCAAACCCTAACATTTCCGAGAAGCCTTTCATCAACTTAGAAGCTTTGTCCTATTTTGGTTAAGTCTTGGCCACTAGCATGTTTAGAAACATTAATTTATAATTTAATACAAATAATTTTAATATAATACTTGGTGAGATTTGAGGTGTTTGCCTGTATGTATATTAGGAATAGTGCAAAATAATAATAAATATTTCTTTAATTTTTCCCACTTCTTAGTAATGCTGTGAGTGCATGTCATCAAAGATAACATGCTCCTCTATTTTAACTGTACTTTTAAATTTAACCTCCATTAATTAAGCATCTTTTCTTTGTGAAGGGTCTACCTTCTGCTTACCTGGAAAGGATTAATTTTCATCATCTGACAAGCCTATTTCAAGTTTTTTGTTGTTTGTTTGCTTGTTTTTGTTTTTGCAGCCTGAAATAAAAATGTCAACTATAATTTTAGTTCTTACAAGATAATGTCTTAATTTTGTACTAATTCAGGTAGGAGCAGACTCCTAGCTTGAATTAAGCATTGCACCCAGTTTAACATCTTGAAGAAAGGGTACCAACTTTGAAAGAAATGTACTCCATCTTCTAATAAGAAAGTAAAAAAAGGGCCCACCAAGTGGCACCTTAGTTAGGAGTTGGGTTGGAACGCCAGCTCTGAGCAGCAGGGCCCCGGTTTGGACCCCACATATGAGGGCCAGTAACACTGCCCTGAAAAAAAGAAAAAAAATAATACCTCAAGATAATTCCTGTTAATTTTTTTGTGGTGAACTTAAAAGCCTTGCCAGTGACAGTAGACTAATTGGATTGTAATTAAAGGACAACTTAGAGTTTCTATACCTGATAAAATTAAATTAGGTTCATTTTTAGGGGTAATAGAGCTTCCATTTTAAAATTTAGTATTAAAGCCTGGTAATTTGCACACATTTTGTTATTTCTGTAGTGCTATCCATTCTGCTCCTGAGATTTTAATTAACTACTGGAAATCCATAACCAATTGCAATAGTTTATAGGGAAAAAAAATGCCATGAACGCACATTATGTTTTTCCTCTTCATTTTCAAATGATTTTGGTTGCTTTGATTAGTCATTCTCACTAATTTTTTTTTTGTACCCAAAGTTCATTTGAACAAAGCTGAACTTAAAAAACCACTTTTTTTAAAATCTAAAGATAAAATTCCACTTTTAATGAACTTAAAGTAGCAAAACCACTACTTTTTTTTCATTCCTTTAGGAAATAGCTATTGCCAAAATGAAGGAGTAGATACTGTTTTGTCTTGTTATGTAAGGGTGATGTGGTTTGCACAGGAATTGTTCTCTTAATAAAGTTGGCCTTTCAAGGGATATCAGTGTTCATCTATGTATGCCATCTCTCTGGTTCCAAAATGATTCTATTCCATTCTAGAAATTTGAAATATATCATTTGAAATATTCAATAAAATTTGCATTTAAATATCTCTCTATATATACAGATATAGATATAAATAACATGTTCCTCTTTTTAACCTGCATGATATCTAGTATCCTTTGGACATCATGTTCTCAATTTTTTCAACTCTATAATGGGAAACAAAAATAAATTTTCAAAGAATTTATTTTGAGAATTTATTATGGCATAACGTAATAAAGCTCTGTGTAGGATGACTGGTCCATAATAGGTGTTCAATCATGTTTATATCAATAAATATATAATACATTATACTTTCACATCTCTCTCACACTTTTGCTTCCCTTCTTCCCTTTCTAATGCTCCTCCTGTGGCACAGACAGGAGTCAAGTCCCTTTTTCTTGTAAGAAGGCAAATGTCAGGATTCATTTTAGCAGAGAAAGGACTTGTTTTTCCAAGGCAATTCCTTCTGCCTTTAAAATGGTATATACATTGACTCTAGTTGATCTTATACTGAGGTTGAAGTACACACTGATTAGAATTCTAAAATCATTTTACCCTGCACAGTGCCTTGCACAGAATAGGTATTGAGTAAAAATCACTGGGTTGTTTAGTAGATGTCACCAAATTCTTAACTTTCCCCAAGCTAAGTGTTTATAACTAGATATGCAGGTATAGAGTTACTATACTTTTGCAAAGGGGGAAAATACCCAAATAAAATATAGTGATGTTACCATAAAATAAAATCAATATTTTAGACTTTAAATAAAAGGAAGGGTTTGACATTTGTGGGCTTTCTTTTTAACAGGGACACAGTTGCCCTGACAGGGTGTCTATATATTTGTAGTGGTCTCAGTTTATAGACACAGCCCAAGCCCAACCAAAGCATTTGGCTTGATGAAGTTTTGAGTGTACAAGAGAAAAAGATGAAGAGGTCACGTTTGTTTGTAATAAAAAATAAAAAATAGGGACAAGTCAACTAAAAAGAATTCAGAATAAAGAGAGGGTTTGATAAACTAGAACCTGATAAATTTTTCCAAAGGCCTCAGGAAATCCAGAGCCTCAATCCAGAAAGAAACTGCTCACTGAGATAGAACTGAGCTAGTGCAAGTGGAGACATAAGGAATAAATTTTCTAGCAATTAAATACTATAAACGAGTTCAAGAAATAGCAGTACATTTTAACAAAGAAAGTTGAGATTACTAATATGCAGTGATAAACCTAATAAAAGGAGCTGAGATAACCAGATAAGAGTAGCTCTTGGGTCAAACCATCCATTTGTGACTAGGTATTTCTTTCTTTTTATCATAGTTTACCATAGTTTGCAGGTGCCTTTAAATATATAAATGACTCCTTTGGGCCTTAGCAAGCACTTTGTGTTACCTGAAGCTTCAATTATGATGAAGAATGTTTCACTCATCCAGCTCTGAACTCCTATGATATTATACGGATGGTTTCTGCTTTGAAGTCGTACATAGAGCAGTCGCCATATGCAGTGACATCTACTTGTATGTCATTTAGAAAGACAGACAGCTAGGCCCGACTATTTGAACAAGCAGTAGAGACATGTGGAGTGTCCTCAGACTCTGGCCATGGTGACAACATAACCAAGTACATAACATAATGAAAGGTACAATTTAAAAATCATCATCTACCCCCAAAGCGATTGCATTCATAATACTCTGCCCATTTACATATTTGTTACTTAAACAAGAGCCTGTTGTTCTCAGTGTTTGCCCTCAAGTTGTTAGTCAGCTGCTGACCTCATAATCTGCACAGCTGTGGCATCCTGATACGTTGTCATGAAACAGATTGTGATGTCTTAATTGATCACTTTCAGGGGTTGCAATTGTCAAGTGAAACCAGTGTGCTGATTCTTATTAGTTAAATTAAGTCTTGTTACAGCAGAACCAGCTAATTCACTGTAATGACAAGGAAATACAATGAAAATTGAAGCATTGTGTGGATTAAGACGCATCTAAAGCTTTTTAATTGTATGTTTCTTTTTTTCTTTTTTTTCTTTTTTCTTTTTAAAAATTGGTGGAGTCCATACCCCCAAAAAATGCTTTTATTAAACAGTGAAGCAACTTCTTGGAACAGAAAATTGAGTGTAACTTCCCCACACCATATGCGTCTCGGTGATTAGTTGGAGTGTGCCATATGACACACACAATTTAAATCAGGCATTGATTTGCATGACTCTAAAGAGTTTGGAAGACTCAGCTAAGTGTAATGGATATCAGGCCCTGCTGAAAATTGCTTCACAGGAAGACTATTGTGTTCTTCCTTATCATCCCCAAAGATTGTGGGTGCCTAGATGCTTGAGGAAAGATCTTAGATGAATGCTCGATCCCAAGAGGCATTTCCTTGTGCCTCCATTTGGCCATTGGTGAAGTCTTCACTATGGCATCACCTTTCAGACCCCATTTCCAAGTGCCCTAATTCACTTAGCCACTTTGAGTGGACCTAGTCTAACTGGGTGCCTGAACCACCTGCTGTCTACCTTAGTTCAGAAATCTTACTGTAGCAGCAGTGATGGACAGCCTCTTAGATAGCAGTTTTAAGATACCTCAAAAATGGACCTTGGTGGGCCCTACAAGTCAAGTTTTTTCAAAATTCTTAATTTTGACATCAGAAATGAATAGATGCCAATATCTAGCCTATTTTATTCGTGCACAATGAAAACTAAATCAAAGAAGTAAAGTTCAATTCATGTATAACTGTAAGAATCCAAAATACAATGGGAAGCACAAGTATGTTCATCAAAGCACTTTTTTATAACAGAAAAAAAAGTCAGATAATAACTGATGCCCATCAGTAGGCAGATAGGTACATTATAATATACCCATATAATGGGATGTTGTACAGGTATTAAAAATATCTCTAAGGACTATTTACTGACATGGGAAAGCTTAACAATGTGAAATTAAATGAAAAATGACATTTGCCAAATTATATAAATGGTATTTCTCAACCTGTCTATAAAATATCTAGAAAGAGGAAAATATAGTAAAATATTGTAGTAATTTTTGAGTGGAGGAAATATGAAGTGTCTTTATTCTTTTATTTTTTCCTTTTTATTTTTTTTCAAGTTTTCCATAACAAACTCATATTATTTTAACAATTGGGGGGGGAAGTTTTTTAAAAGTAGTTTGAGTAGTTTTCTTATGACATTTGCTACAGGCGTCCCTGTTCCAGACAGCTCCCATCTACACACCTGGGAATGAACTCCTGTCTGCCTTCCCTGCTCCTGTGCCTTCTGAAACCCTCTCTTTCTCAGTTAAAGGCAACTCTAGTCTTCCAGTTGCTTAGACTAAAATTGGAAATTACCTTAACTCTTCTTTCTCTCCCATCCCACGTTCCATCTACTTACTGGTCAACCCAGCAAACTCTTCCTTTAGAATATAGCCAACATGTGACCAGCTTCTTGCCACCTCCTCCACTACTCGAACTGGTCCAAGCCACCATCCTCTCTTGCTGGAACTGTGGCAGTAGCCTGCTCTCTCAGTTTCTATCCTTGTCTTCTTTGTGTCAGTTTTCCACAGAGCAGCCAAAACTGCTTAAAATAGAACTCGGATCAATGACTCTGCCCAGAGACCTCCCATGGCTCCTAGGTAAAAGACCCTATGTGACATCTCCCCTGTCATTTCTCTGGCCCCAGTACCTGCTTGCTGGCCTCAGTGCTCTGCCAGACCACACTGCTCTCTCTATTGTTCCTCTCCCACCTTGGGGTGTTGGCAGTGGCTTTTGCTTTTGCTTTGTAGGAATAGTTTTCCCCTGAATATCTCCTTAGCCAGCCCTCTTCATTCAGGCCTTTCCTGATCACTCCAACACACACACACATACGCAGACGCGCACGCACACACACACACACACACACACACACACACACACCCTAACCCCCTTTCCTTGCTTTAATTTTCTCTACTTAGCACTTATCTTCATCTAACATATTGTACACTATGTGAATTTGTTTATTGCTTTTCTCCGCCAAGTTGAATATAAGCTCTATGAGAGCAGGGACATTTGTTTAAAATTTTCACAGCTGGATCACTAACCCCTAGAGCAATGCCTGGCACATAGTAGCTGCTCAATAACTATGTTGGATCCTGACCATTGTTAGGAAAGATTGTCTGTTACACTTGTGTGGTAATTATCCCAGTGACTTTCCTATCTTTGCCTATCAATTTACCCACTTAGATTGAACCTATAGTCATGTTGATGTATTTCTTCTAGATTGCTTTTCTCTTTTTATCTAAATTAATTTTAGGTAAATTGGAAAAGTCCATTTCTTCCTTTAAGTTCAGTGTTTCAGCTCCTTAGAATTTATTTTGATTCAATTGCTTTCATTTTCTAACTTAACCACTATATATTGAATTCCTAAAATAGTCCGGGAGTGGTATTAAAATGAAGAAGACAGACACTGACTCTACAGAGTTTACTGTCTAGTGGACAGACTAAATTAAGCAGTAAATGGAAGTGCAACACTAATATCCAGTGTGAGAAGGGCCCCTGACCAATACACACAGTAAAAATCAAATGTCAGATGCAAAATGGAGAATCCATTGAAGAGAGATGAGAAAGATGTGTATCAACAAAGCAGCACATTGCTTGTTTATCTCTGTTTTAAAAGATAGGGTGACTTTCCTTCCTATGGGAGGGAATGGGCAAAGGGTATTTATTTAGCTTTGGAGGGAAGAATCAGGCAACAATGGAAAGAGCAGTGGATTTAGAGGAAGAAGATCTAGATTTGCATCTACCACAGCAATCTGAACCTATCCTCCGCAAGTCCTAAAAGCTGGTTCTAAACTTCTTTGAGTTTGTGTTGCCTCATTGGTTAAAAAAAGGGAGGTTGTAGTTATAATAGCTCTAGAGACCTCTGTGTACATACATGCAATGCCAGCTAACATGAAGGGACACAAAGGAAATTTTTAAGCGTCTTTGTAATACTTTTGCTAGCCTGGACTTATCTTAAGTAGTTCTGGGTTCTGAAAATCTTTTTCAGAGTTTTGTCATTTGCTGAATTTTTCATATTTTTATCAAATGCTACAATACCACTCATACATGTAAGTAAAACATAGAATTGATACCTGGATATATTCCTTTTGCCTTTCTTTTTTTAGACATCATCCTTATTTAAGAGATCATATCTTTTTGATTTTCTTTATTTCATTTGAAATTACGATTTTGAATGAAAAGTCATCATTTAGAGTGGAAAACAAATGACTTGTTTCCCATTTAATTTTAAACCAACACAAGGGGATAGAAATTAAAATTATTTCCAAACAATTTGTATTCACTTTTTATTTTTATTTATTTATTTATTTATTTTTTGAGGGCAGTGTCACCGGCCCTCATATGTGGGTCCCGAACCGGGGCTGCTGGCATCCCAAGCCAGCACTTAACCACTGCGCCACTCCGCCAGCCCTGTATTCACTTTTTAAATGAAAGCATGCCCCTAGCTTTATAATCTGTGGCAGCCACTGCAGGATTAGGATACATATATATATATATTTCCACACTTATACACACCTATCTGAATTTTCTGGCTTCCCAGAGAAGCTTGTTTGGATAAATGGAGCTTACTAATTTACATGTTTGTTTCCCCTGCCTTGTTTCTCTTTCTCTTTTGCAGCCTTTGCAACTCGACTGTGACCTTTGTGCCATAGTGTCAAACTCAGGTCAGATGGTTGGCCAGAAGGTTGGGAATGAGATAGATCAGTCTTCCTGCATTTGGAGAATGAACAATGCCCCCACCAAGGGATACGAAGAAGATGTTGGCCGCATGACAATGATTCGAGTTGTGTCCCATACCAGCGTTCCTCTTTTGCTGAAAAACCCTGATTATTTTTTCAAGGAGGCAAACACTACTCTTTATGTTATTTGGGGCCCTTTCCGCAATATGAGGAAAGATGGCAATGGCATCGTTTACAACATGTTGAAAAAGACTGTTGACATCTATCCGAATGCTCAAATTTATGTCACCACAGAGAAGCGCATGAGTTACTGTGATGGAGTTTTCAAGAAGGAAACTGGGAAAGACAGGTGAGTCCTCTGAGAAGCAACCTTATTGTCCTTTATGCTAAATCTTTGCCAAGTCTTTTTGTCAGCTATCAAATGAACAGAATTATTTTTCAAACTGATTGTTACATTTTGGCTATTATGATTACTTGTTGAGCCAGCAGCTAGGCCCCATTTATTCCACCTACACTACCTTCTGTTCTCTCCATTTTGATTGGCTTGGGGATCCAAAAAACACTGGATGCTTCCCCAGAATAGCTTTCGATTTGTTCTTATTTAGTTTAATTTGCTATTGGTTAAATTGGATTTTAGCCAAAAGAGAAAGTTTATATATTTCTGTGTCAAAACAGAAATGTTAAGCAACATTAGGACCTAAATGCCTTTGGAAGTTATGGCAAAAATTTACCTGAGACCACAAAACACAATAGGCTATTGATTCTTTAATTAGGTTATATAGTTTTTTGCATGCAAATAGACCCTATGATCGTGAACATCATAACTTGGTATCTAACATGTTAAGCAGAATACCACATTGAAATGGTATGTTACTTAAAATTATTAATAGTTGATTCATGAAAAAAGATAATATATAAATACCATTCACTCAGTTATCCAAAAACCTGTTTACATTTTTCTTTGCATCCATTTTTTTCTGCATCATTCTATAAACTACTCTTTCTACTTTCTTTTCTTGAGGCCTGCTTATCTCATTCTTCTCCTGTTCCTTACTTCTCCTACTTCCTCTTCATCTTCCTCATCTCTTATATATATTGCCTGCCGTTTTTTTCTCCATCTTTAGAAAGCAAACCAGTATATGGGAGAGAAGTGGAATTATAAATCAGTAGATCTTAGTTCATATATCTAATTCTAATAAAGAACTGCTAAAATAAAGCTTTAAAAGTAATTGCTAAAGTTTTAAATTGTCTATGAATTTTGCTTATTCATGTTACCATAGGTAAATTGAGAATTGGATATAATTCCAATATTAACATTCTGATTCCTCAAAATGTATATCTTTCACTCTTCAATATTATCAAATCTAAAATGTTAATTATATTGGGGTAAATGCTTATAGGGGCAAAGTTTCTGATATTTCTGGGTATAATTTTAATGATGATTATTTTAAAATCATTTCTCCTATTGACAATGTAGGTTCAATTTAGTGTTTTCTACTTCTGAGCACCAAAAAGGTATAGCTTCTAATGAAATGCAAGAAAATACAAGAGAGAAATAGCCATAATACTGTCTCCTTTTACTACCAGAGTTACCAAGAATTGCAATAGTTAGATTTGAGTCAGCGTAGCATAAGCTGTCCAAAGAGACAGGCAGTAAAGATAAAAGGAGTAAGTATGTGCTTCAGAGAAATGTTCTCACATGTAGCCCAATTCTATATAAATATGATCATCATCAAGGGGCTTTGGAAATTTCTGGTCTTTCACTAGCCCAGAGCAATGCAATTAATTAGATATATTTGATTTTTCATTAGTCACAGTTAGCCCTTGGGATATCCCCCAGTCATAACTATAAGCCCTAGAACCATTCTGGGGTATCAGAGAACTTAGCATGCCATATGTTTCTGTGTGTTTCTATCATGTTGGCTTTGCCGTGAGCTTTCAGTGAGACAGCTCTGTCACAGATGTGTGGATTGTGCGACAAGAATTTGGAGAAAATAGCTTTGGGAGATGCATTTCCCTACTGGCTATGATGAGGAAAGCTGTTTGAAAGCTGTGGGGAAAGTTTACTTTGTAAAATTAATTTGCAGGTATTATTCAAAATAAATGTAGGGGGGAAAAAGCCAGAATAATTTTTTTGATGTATTCTTGCTGTTTTCTTCACTGAGCCTCTATTTGGTTGCTTCAGTGAGTATTGCAACCAGACCAAAGAAGACAACTTTGCTAGTGTTTTAGAAATGATCAGAATAGGTGGTTTTGGTAAAATCTGGTTGGGTGATAAAGGTTGACCAAAATGACCTCAAAAGCTGCTCTCTCCACTAGGATTTAAATCTATATCCTAACTTCAGTTGTGCAGATATTATTGTTTAAGGATTTCATATAGTGACCTGATGTTCATTGCCAAATTTCAAACAAGAATATTTTAAAACTTTTTATGAAGGAAAATGTCAAACACAAAATAGTGTAATGGTGTAATGAACCTTTATATATCAACTGTCAGACTGAATAACTATTAACCCATGGCCAGCTTTGTTTCACCATACCCCTACACACATTTTCCCTCTCTAAGCATTATTTCGAAGCAAATGCCAGACATTATATTTTTTCATTCATAAATATTTTAGCATGTATCTTTAAAAGATAAAGATTCTTGAAAATAAACACAATGCCATTGTCCTACATAAAAGTCAGCAATACATCCTTAATAACATTATATATTTAGTCTGTTTTCAAATTTCTTCAATAATCTCATTAACATTTTTAACAGTTAATTTGAATCAGTATTACCTGTAAGATCCATACATTTTTTTTTTCAAATAAGAATTAGCATGAGGGCTATACATTACAATGAATTGCTATGGCACCTACATTTCTCTTAACCTATAATTTCTTCTCGCCTTCTATGTCACTCAATAAATGACAAAAAAAAAAAAAATCTAGTCATTTTCCCTAAGAGTTTTCTTCAATCTAGATTTTGCTGATTTTTACCCCCATGATATTTCTTCTACATTGATAATTCTATATTGAGACTTCATTGGTTTCAAGTTGTTGTTGTTTTGTTTTTTTGTTTGATTTTGTTTTTACCAAAACCATTAGGTGATATTTCTATCAGGAGGAATACTGTCTAGTTTTCTCTTTTTATGTGTTGGTGGTCATTCATGATCATTGTCTAGATCCAATAATTCATTAAGGTTACTAAATGGTGATATTTCATCATTTCTTTTTCATTCGTTTGCTGATATACTTTATAAAGAGAAACTTGCCCTCATTAACCACTGGGTTACCATGAGATAGATAGAGAGTACCGATCCTTTCTCTTTATCAGTTTTGAGACATTGGTTCCCTAGCATCATCCAAAAGTGACCAGTAAGTTTATTATTATTAATATTTACATACTGATTTATATACTTAAACATATTTGGAATATTTCAGTTCATTGAATTATGTTTTTATGTTTTGGATAGCTTCTTTGCTTCCTGGTATTATATGATGTTGCAGGCTCTTATATATAATCTGATGCAAACCTGAATTCATACAGTTTTCCGAAGAACCTTGGTCCTTATAGTATTTAGGAGAGCATAATCTTGGTACTATAGGTACTCACTGCTACTGGGTTGCTCTTTGTTTCTTGGTCTTTTCATTGGACAGAGGTAGTATATAAACAACATGCGCTGTATATATTGTTTAAAGATAAAATCATTATTAATTCTAACTGAAGCAAGGGCTACCAGATTTTTATTTTACCCCCATCAATTTTACATCTGTTTATTCTTTCCACCATGTTGACAATCATAGGTCCTAGAGACACCAATATAATTACTGAACTGCTTTATCCCGCAGCCTACATGCAACAATCTTAGAATAACAGCATAACCAGCAGTATTATTACTGTAAATATTTTAAGATGATTTTGCATCTTACATGACATTTTAATGGCAAGCATTCATGTGGGTTCATGCTCACAAAGTGTATGTTGGTTATATCTTAACAAAAGTTGTAAATATTTCCCTCCTACGTAAATAAGTTAAATGGTATACACATCATTGCAGGCTTGAGGGACTGAGGAAAAAGGGATGGTGTCCACTTAATTTAACTTTTCTTATAAAGCTATTTTGATTTGCCTGAACTTATTGGAAGTTTTTATTAAGTGCTCATTTTCTTCAAGTTTTTAATGGAGAGGTTATGTCAACATTATGATGCCTAATTTATAGAATTTAAAAAAATTGTGTCCTTAGTAGTTAAAGTGATTCATGATAGGTAAATGATTAAATTGAGTTTCTCAAAGAAAAATGTGCTTCTCAGCTTGCTTTCTCAAATTGTGATGTTCTTTCTTTAAAAATATAAGCCCCATGGGCCAGCCGAGTGACGCATTGGTTAAGCGCTGGTTTTGGGATGCCAGTGGCCCCGGTTCGGATCCCATATGAGGGCCCGTGACACTGCCCTCTACAGCTAACAACAGCTCCACCTGGAGCTGGGCTGTGTGAGCCCCGGTGATGGTGTGGGCTGCAGCCCCTGCTGCAGTGGGCTGCCATAGGCTACAGTGAGTGGCCCGCAGCCAGCGTGAGCGGCTGGCAGCCAAGACTGAGCTGCCAATAGCCGCGGTGAGCGACATCCAGAGGCCAGCGACTGATCTGCCTCATCCGGGAAGAGCGCAATGATGATACCAACAGTGAAGCAACATCCTCCGCAACTAAACTGAAGAACAAAAAGACAGCAACTTGTCTGTTCCCCTTCCCCGATTCCCCAACGCTGTTCCACTCCACCAATTCCCCAATAAAAAATCTTAAAATATATATATATATAAGCCCCTCCTCTATTTAAGTTGGGCATTTTAATTTTTCCAGTGGTTTTTATTTTTGTCTTAAGGGATTCCTCATTGAGAAAACATAAAGTAGCAAAAGAAATATATATATATTTCTTTATATATATATATATATATATTTATATATATTTAGCTGTTAAATTTCTTAGAGTGAGTTTAGACCAACTCTTAAGCATATTGGAATACTTTTTCAAACCAAATGAAATTTAATTTACTCTGTTATCAGTTACTCACTAAAATTATTTGCCTTGTTAATTAGAAAGGGTGACCTCATTGGAAAGGCTGGGAGAACAGAAAGACGAGGCTGCTGGCCCTTTCTTTCTTCACCTTTGGGGCCGGTTTTCTTTGGAATTCTAGGTTTTTTGAGCAATGGTCACCCTTATATTTTCACTTACCAAATATCTTTTTTCTGGGAAACAGCAACCTTCAACAAACCAGAAACCTTTGGAATTAAAAGTCTTCTATTGAAAATCATCTGGGACAAAATGGATCTCTTTTTTCCCTTTGGAAGATTGGTACGCATAAATAATATTAGGCTGCTGACATTTACACATTTTCATTAATACACCTTAAGACTGAAATACCCTAGAGGTGTAATAGGGCTGACATTGTTACATGGAGCCACACTGAACATTTGAAGAATGTGATTATGTGCCTGGCCATGTCCAGATGCAAAACAAATGTTAACTTTCCTGGAGAAGCAACAGAGAGCCAGTGTGAGGTATTCTGCTTACCTGTGGGAAGGTAGGCAGGTGCAATTTGCATCCCACTTTAGAAATACATTGGCAAATGTATGCACATTATTTAATTAGGTAATAATTGAGAAAGCTATATTCCCCATTAAAAGTGCAAAGCGAATTCAGGGCTGATAAAGGGCCCTGAGCTGCCCTAAATAGGTCTTAATTAGCTGGCACCAATGTGGATCTGCCTTCAGGGATGGAGGAAATTAATGAAAGCTAGCAGCAAATAGATCAATGTTTCAAGACGTTTCGACCTCAGTTGCAGAAGATGAGAAAGGAGAGGGTCCTTTTTGAGGATCACTAAGAGAAAATGATACACAAAAATCACTTTCAGAAAACTGTCATAATGGGGAACTAATAAATATAAAGATGACTACCTGGCTGATCTTGACTGCGTGTTCCATCCATTCCCACTCACTCTTAAGGAGAGAAATGGGAGTCAGTGATGTGGCATTTCTCATTGCCTTCTGTTGGAGACAGTGTTGTCATCTGGTGTGGGGTTTAAGTGCATCCCAGATTACGCTATTTTAGTGGGGCCGTTTTGGAAGTTTCTTGTGCTGCTGTGTGATCAAATTTAGGAATGAAATTGGCTTACATTCCTTAGGTTGGCAAACCTTTGGTAGTTTCTAGTGTGGCAAGAGGTTTCAAGCCTCTCCCCTGAGAATTTGGGAACTCTCTGTGTCCCCACTGTTTGGGTACATGGCTGGCAAACTGCCTTAACAAATTCAGTGCTACAGTGGGGGAGGGGGCAAAGCCAAACAACTGGCCTGGCTGGAGTCAGCCACAAGGCACAGAAACCTGCGGAGTTCACCCAAAGAAATATTATTACTCTACTTGGACTCTGAAAACAAAGATGTCTAGTGCTTTCTACCTCAGAATAATAGATAGGAACCCCAGGAAAACCTGGACTAAGAGAAAATAGGCAAAGTACACAATTTATTGGATTGAAAAACAGGACACACTATTAAAAACAGCATTTTTTTTTTTTTTTGGAACACCGTTCTTTGCAAATATAGTATCTCAGCACTTTTTCAAGAGCAATGTTGACACACCTCTGTTAAAATGAATTAATGTTCCCACTCAGCTGGTCTATTTGGCAGGAACAATAAGTTCACACAGCAGTCATAGGCAGACCTGTAGGATTCCTGAGTTAAAAATTGTAATAAGGAATCCAGGGTTGTGTTTTCACACTAACAGCATTTGGAAACAGGGGACATCCTTTTCCCATTAATCAAGATGGCATCCAGTGACCTACACTAGGCCTCCTCTATAATATACGTGTGCTGGAAATTAGAAATTCAGTAAAAAAGAGGGAAGAATCTATTTTAGTCATGGAAGGATGGCAAGGACATTTGTAATTTATCAAGATATCAGTAACAGCCTGTCATGTATTTAAAAACCCACACACGCGCGCACACACACACACACACACACACACAGTGAAATTATGATATATTTGATAAGTCAGCTTAGTTTAAGATTAAAACAAGAGAAACATCTAAGGTTTGGTGACCATATTTTAAAAAGGAAGGCTGTGCAAGTCACTGATTATAGAAATCAGGACTTGCAACCAGTTTATTTAGGAAAATTATGCTTGTGGCCTGAGGATGTGACTTGGCAAAGTGTCTAGATACATAACCAGATTGTACTAGATAGAAAGATTCAGGTCCCACTAGATTCTTATGTTGGACATTCCCTTGATATAAGGCTTTTGAACACTACAAAGGATGTGAAACTCAAAGACAAATAGGCCTGAAATTAAAAACCTCATTAGAATATGTTCACATTTTTAAAGTTTATATAGAATGTAGAGGTTCTTTTCTTTTCCTTGTTTAATTCATATGATTAATCTCTGCAGTTAATTTACTTCTCTCCTCCCATAATTTAGATTTCTTCTCTCTTTTGATTTTTTTAAAAATTTACCATCTCAGTCTCTCTTTCAAATTTATGTTAAAATTAAGAAAATTAAGAGTAGTTATATTCTTATTCTTAAAAAAATATGAGCCAGGGCTAATCTCTTTCCTTTTTCCTTGATTCTCATGTGCCTCGACTCCTAAGAAAGCATTGGTTGTTGAGACTTTTCATCCTATACTATATCTTTCTTTTTATACAACAGTAGTTTTCAGACTTCAATATGACTACTGCGACCTGATACAGGTGATTTGGGGTGGACCTTCAGAATTTGCATTTTGAACAAGTTCCAAGGTCAGGAAAATGCTATTAATCTACAGATGACACTTCGAATTGTTCTAGTTTAGATTGCTTTAAATGAAAGGACAGGTACTATTTCATTGTTGCTTGCACCAGAAAAAGTACATAAGTAAAGAATAGCTATTTCTCCAATAGTCTTGGTAATCTGTTTATAGTTGAATCCCAATGTTGTAACTATGCTCTGTTCCTGGCCATTTAAGCATAGGGCCTAGAAGTCCTTAAGAATTCAACAAAGGACTTATTGATCTGACCGTATTATGTTTATATGTCCATTTCTCTTTGGACAATACACTTCTTAAAGACAGGGACTGTGACTATATCCATTTTATTCTCAGACCTAAAATAACTGTGGTTTGCCAACAATGTACCAAACAAATGTGTTATTTACACTCGACTTCTTTCAGCTAAATGGCCTACAGATATTTCATATTTCCTTGAAATGACCTCTGCAATAAGTCATTTTCTTTCTCCTATCATGACGACTACCACTGCTTTAGTTCAGGTTCTTTCCTTGCCCTATTGGTGACTACTCACGGAGCCCTGTCTCCATGTCTTCGCAGAGATTGCTCCCTCTGCTTAAACTGCACTTCCTCCCATCACCGTGCACACAAATGCATCCTTTATGACCAAATCAAATGTTACCTCTTCCATGAAACCTTTTGTAATATCTCTAATTACAACTCATATCTCCTTCCCTGAAAATCCTTAATGTTTGGACTTTTTAAAAATAGAAATCAATACTCTCTACCATGCCTTATTGCCATTTATGTCTAGTTTCTTCAAATAGTCCCTAAACTCCATGAGGCAACACCAGCTCTTACATATTTGTTTCCCCAGAACCTAATATGATGTTTGACTCTAATAGGTATTCAGTAAACATTTAATGGATGAATGAGTAAATTAAAGAGTAAATGAGTGAAATAAATAATACCTATAGGTTTCTTGTTTTTTTTTTTGTGTTGTTTTTTTTAAGTCTACAAGTCCCTTTGCCACTCATTGATATACTTGTGAATTTCAAAATGGTTTTCTTCAGTACTAGGGATCACAGTAACACCAAATGAGGCAAGTTCTAGGATTGGGTTTTGATGGAAAAGTTTCCACAGTTCTACTCAGAGAGACCATCTCTTGCTTTAACTTACCAAAAGGTTGGCAAATCTATTACCTGTTGTAGGGATTTTATGACTGGGCACTTGGTTTTTAATGTCACTGACAGAGCCATTCCTCAAATACAGGTTTCCATTTTAGTTTCACTTCAGTGGAAAATCAGGTTCTAAGACTTCACTCACAATTCTTTTAGCTGTCAGTTGCCTAGTGAAAAAACAAATCTGAGCACCCAAACCCAAGGTTAAACTCTTGGGCCTTAAGAAGCAAATACAGCAACCACCACAGAAGGCAGAAAACAAGACCCAGCTAAAGGAGAACTGATTATTACCCAACTCTGTCTTCTAATTGTCTCCCAGAAAACACTCTCTTTGTTAACAAAGAAAGTGACCGGATTTAAATAACTTCATAATGGACAAAAAGAAAAGAAAAAAAGGGTAGTAGTATCTTCTAACACACTACATAAATAGTTGATGAGATTGTACATAGACTTAGGGGGAAATTAATGAAAATGTTTTGATATAATTCAGATCATGTCACTCTTCTATGCAAAACATTGGGATAGTCCCTTAGTTCCCTTAGAGTAAAAGCACGAGTTTTCACAATGACTTATAATGACTCCCAGGGTGATCTGGCCCTTTGTTTCCTCCTTGACCTTCATTAATAAATTTCACTCATGCTCAATCTGCTCCAGACACACAGACTTCCTACATGTATCTCTCACACTCTAGATATGCTCCCTCCTTCAAACCTTTACTTTAGCTTTCTGTGTCATGCCTCTTCCTCATATGTCACGTGATCCACTCCATCATCTCCTTCAAGCTTTTGCTCATTTGTCATCCAACCAATGAGTCTACCATGATACTACTTAATATTGAAATGCCCACTTCCCATAACCAGCATTCCCAATTCTCCTTACCTTGTTCTACTGTTCTATTTTCCCCCATAGCATTATTTACCTTCTGACATCCTGGATAATAGGCTTATTGATTTTATCATGTTATTTTTTTTTGTCTATCTCTTCCACAAGGATATAAGTTCCTTAAGGGCAGGGTTTATTGTCAGGTTTTGTCACTAATATACATAGTGTGTGGCATATAGTAGATATTTAATATTTGCTGAATTAATGACTAAGAGATGGAAAAATAATTATATAGACAAAGGATTCAGGCAAACTTGAAAACCTTGTCTCAGGGGGTCCACCAAAATAACTTAAAAAGAAGAAATACACATGTTCAGAAACCATGCAGTTAAAGTAGGTGTTTAAGGCAATTTGTTCTGCTGTTGTTCTACAAAAGGATGCTAGCATGACAGTGCTCATATTCCAAGAGATCATCAAATCACTCAAAGCACTGGTCTGACTGATTTTTATTCTTTAGCACATAGAGCCTATTGTTTAAGCAGAACTGGCCAAATTAGCTCATTTCTTTGCTATCCAGCAGAAACAGCAAAAATCTCTGACTCTTAGTTGGTTTGGTAGAGCAGTGGTTCCCAAATATGAGCCTACATCAGAATCACCTGGAGGGGTGTTTAAATTACAAATTGCTGGGCCCACTCCCAGAATTCCTGAGTTGGTTCTAGGTCAAGGCCCTAGAGATTGCATTTCTAACAAACTCCCAGGTAATGCTGTTGCTGCTGGTCCTGAGACCACACTTTGAGAACCACTGTGGTAGAGAAAGAGTTGAAGACATCAGGAACTATGTTGAATTATTTTGAAAACATTTGGCCCTATAATCTTTATACGATGGGTGTAGTGTTATGTGAACATCTAACATAATTTTTATTATGATTATTTTTTGATGGCAAGGAATTTTTTAACCTCCTACAAAAATCCTATTGCAGTTCTGTCATTTTATTCTTCACTTTCTTAAGACCTAGCTCCTTTATAAGCATGCCAGATGGTGCTGCTCATTAGCTTATGAGAAAGTGATGCTTGATCATTCTAGGAAGAGAGACAAATCATTCTGTTCTCTGACTTTGAGTCAAGAATCAGCATTTGGGTGTATGTTCAACCTACTATTTGCTTTACAACTTTGCTCATTAGGTATTTATTACCCTGACAATATATGAGCTAGTCATTATCCCTCTGTCATGTATTTCTTTCAAATTATATTCATTTAAAGTTCATGTTGCCACTGTTTGACAATTGCCATCATTACAGCATTACCTCCACTAATATGTAATCTCTCTTTTGCCTGAATTATCTCAGCGAGGTGGTTATCTAGCAAGTATATGTATAAAACTAAGATACTGGATAATATTCCATCCTCTGGCTTACCATGTTCCCAGAGGATAACTGGGGCAGTTGGTATTGCTGATTTGTGAAAAACAATAAAACTTTGGGACAAAAAGGAACATTATGACCAAAGTCATCACATTCTTTTTCACTCATTCTGTGTTTTCCTTATGAAGAAAACAGAATGATGAAAGCATATAATTTAATGAATGGTGTTAAAAACAAAACAAAACAAAATAAAACCTGAAACAGTGAGACATCAGCAAGGTAACGGGGAAACTTTTCCCATGTGAAGCGGAGAACGGGTTAGAATTCAGGATCTGAGGAAAAAAATAATAATAACATACCTAAAATATTCAAGTTTGGGAACAAAAACACAATTTTAAAAATTTATAGTTTTCACTAAAATTATAATTGAAGTTAGTGCTAGATAATTCATGCGAAGTCACTATCACAGACATGTATGTAACAGTCTTTTGATGTCAATAGGTCATTCATTCTCCCTAAGAATGCTTCTCTACACAGCTGCAATATTAAACATGGAAAATTTTTGTGAATTTCTGTTGATTGAAGTGTAGGAAAAAGAGAAGGGGATATAGTGGGAGGCTTCTGGGCAGGGTCGTCAATCTGTCTTAATTCTTGTAGTTGATAGTAGGCCTTTGACCTTTAAATCGTTGTTAACTAAGGATGTTAATATCCTAAAAAAACAAAAAACAAAAAACAAAAAAAAAACACAAAAAAACAAACAAACAACAAAAGAATGTTAATATCCTTGTGATGAAATGAGTATCCCACAGCATAGCTGTATCATTATGGAGGCAGAGAAGCTTTAATGATAAATGCAAAATGAAGAATAGTTACTTTTTCAAGGTGCCTTTTCCATTATATACTCTAGATTTCTAATATGTTATGTAGTCCTAACCTGTCAGTATATAACAAATACAGTTGGATTTACTTAGGAGTGCATTACATTTTCTTCCATCAATGGAGCAAATTTCACTTATGTTTCATGGTGATCATAATTAATTTGCCCTTTAACTCCTTTTGATCTTTACTTCACTCATACATCTGATAGCTCACCATTCCACCTTAATTAGGAAGAAGACCCTTCCAAAGCGTGAACCATTGGCAACTCTGTCACCTGGAAAGAATTACACAAAATATGTTAAAAATAGGAATGACTGCTTAACTGGTTCATCATATTTTACTTAGCAGGTGAGTTCTTGGTGGGTAGAGAACATGTTTCTGGTGTTTTTGCTGCCAAGCACATTGTGGATGTTCAATGAATATTAAATAATAAAAAGAATTCCAAATTAAGATGAAGATTTTTCTTTATTAAGCAGATGGTGCTCAATAGGAGCAGCCCATTATTTACAACTATGGCACAAGGTGTTGGCAATTGTCTAGGAAACATGGCTCTCACTTCAGATGCTGATTATATGTGAAAGCGAACTTTTTGGACAAACAGCTTGATCAATATTAGTTAATGTTTGTGATAAAAAACTGTGACTAGGGATGGACTTTGTGTATATATGTCTGTAACTCTGCTGTTTTGATTTTTAATATTGGCTTCCACTATAAAAGTATTTCTTGCTATTTTCTTCAAGGCAAGTTTTGGCAAATCCGTGTATATCTGATTTTATCCCATAGGCTCTGCATTTGATTTGAATCCTCATTATTGCCTGATTTCTAAAGAAATTTTTCTTTCAAGTCCTTTGAGTATTATTTGTAGTTACTAACACTAGATGTGAATACCTCTGTGATATTTGCAATGCTTATGTTAGTAGCTGAAACCTCAGTGGAACTAACGAGAGTTAATTAGGCATTCCTAAAATACACATCATTTCATGATTTTGCAGATCACCCCAATGAAAATAACAGTCTAATTTTGTCAAGTCATTTAAATTATAGTGAGAGGGATGATGAGAGTGTAGGCAATTCTCAGTTCTTTGGAGAAGTTAATTTTGTTGTCAGCACATCCCCATTTCCAAAAATCACAAACCACAGGCAGAACTTTCTAGCACAAGTGAGATTTGGTGATCATATACTATTTCCATTTCTAATGTCTGTCTTCTATATAAGATCTATGCAAATAGGGGCTCTCAAGGATGTAAAACTAGAAGCTTTCTCTATTAGGAGCTCAGGAAGCAGCTGCCATGCTTTCTCATAAAGTATAGAAAACATCCTGTTTACTAACATACACCCACACGTCCTCATCTACATACACACACCAAGCTACTCTATTTAGGCAGAGCTTTTATTTTAGCTTGAGATAGGCAGCATAAAAGTGTAGCATTATTCAAGTTTTTTATGAACATTTCACTCAGTTTTTGAGCACCTATTCTCTGGGTGCTAACCAGGTGTCAGACATTGTCCTAGATGTGGGGAATTCACTGATATTTGAAACAACTTCTCTAGTTTTATTGGGAACTCATCAGAGGTCCTGGCATGTGTTGGCAGGTTCTTTGCATTGGTATCATCATCCTATTTTTAATATTTATAATGCATGCTCCATCAGGCTGTCAGTAGATAGGAAATGAAAGCAGCTGAGAAACCCTTACAAGACAAAAAAGTCACAGAGTGAACTAAAAATATCTTGACCATAAGGATGTGCAGCAAACCAAGATGTGTTCTTTTGTTTGTTTGTTTGTTTTTGAGGGCAGTGTCACTGGCCCTCACATGTGGGACCGAACCGGGGCCGCTGGCTTCCCAAGCCAGCACTTAACCACCGCGCCACTCGGCCGGCCACAAGATGTGTTCTTGAAGCAGCAAATCTAAGTATTGTGCCGAAGTCCAGGCTTTAACTTATTGTCTGATAATCAGTGGACTACAGATCTCACCTGTCATCTCTACAAGTCCTGTTAAGAAATTGTGACCATGTGCTTTTCTACAAGCCTGCAGTCTGCCCAGAACATGAGCTCATAAATATATTAGCTTAAGTCAGGTTTATGATAATATAGAGGATAATACATATTCTATAACTCAATATGTCTGGAATTCCCCCAGATATCTATATGATTTTTCTCCCTCATTTTCTTTAGGTCTTGATTCAATTGTTGCCTTATGAAAGAACCTTTACTTAACAACACCCTTCACCTGCCCTGCCCCCCAAACTGCTTACCAAACTCTTGTCCTTGATGTCACTTGTCAAGGACTGATACATTATATATTTGCTCTCTTCTGTCTTTCCCACTAAACTGTAAGTGCCATGAGAGCAGGACTCCATTTCACCCAGTGCTCTCTCTCTGCCCCCTTGAATGGCACCTCAAGTGGATGACTTGAGGCTGTTGGGAATTGTTAGTTTCTTAATTTAAGAAGCAACATTGGTCAAGAACTCTTAGGGTTTGACCTAAGAAATCTGTATCCCACTGTGTCTCAACGTTTTTCATACCAGTATTCCTTTGCGCAATTTTACCCTTATGGGCTTTATGCCTTGAAAGATGCGATCTACAAAAACAAACCTACATTTGTTAAGTAGTATTCATTTCTCCATCTTTGTAAATCTGAGACAAATATAGCTACCATCAAAAATTCTGATGAATTCATCAAAAATAAAAGAGGATATAGTTCTGGCCAGGAGCTAAAAAAGTGCAAGTGTCAATAAGACTTTTGAACATTGGATAAATCAATTATTCCTATTTGACTTTTTGAAACTTATATATGGCTCAAGAATCTCTATTGTTGACTTCATGGACCTCTTGTACAGTGGTCTCAGTGAGGAAACTCTAAAATGAGCCCAACACACATCTCATAGGTAAGGAAACCTAAGACCAGAGTAGACCTAGACTTTCTCAAGGTCACACATCTTAGTGTAGTAAAACTTTGACCACTGGATCTTCTGCATCCAAGACAAGTGCCATGTTTACTGGTCCATATGGCTTCCCCACCATTGAACTGAGCACCAGCTGCAGTGTTTCTCAAATGTATTCTGTGGACCACCTGTTTCAGAAGCTTCCAGAGGGTCTTGATAAAAACATAACCTCTCAGCTCCGTGGATTCAGAATCTGTAGGAATGGAACATAGGGTTCTGCATATCAATCAGTTCCCCAGGAGCATCTTACACACAACAGTGTTTGAGGATCAGTCACTTATTAAGAGATTCTCCTATGGACAGATTGTAATAGAAAACCTTATAAGAGATTCTCAATTCTCTTCAACTTAAATGGAAAAAATAAAACACCCAAATCTTATTACCAAACTATATGAGTACATAATTATTGAACTTTGGCCAGCAGCTTTTCTCAGAAAGGAACACTGAACCATGTTAAAATACGTTTACTTTTTACCATTAAGTTAGATAATATAAGCTATGAGCTACTCTGAAACTCGGGGGTTAAAACCAGTTAGCTTATTAATTTCTTCTACAAACCTTGTAGAGTTAAAGGTGCTAGGGATTCAAGATAATTGAGACAGCCCTGGTGTCGTTAGGGGAGACATATATGGTTTCAGAGGGCTAAAGGAAGCCTTGAAGGATTTGTGATGCCTCCATATCAGGTCTCAAGTCCAAGTAACATAACCAGCTGCAGTCATGGGTTTAGTAGGCTGCATATCTCAATCTCTTTGCATCCTCCTAGACATCTTTCCAAGTCCACTGAATAGTCTCAGTTTTCTACTACTACTCCTACTGCTCCTACTACTCCTACTACTCCTACTACTCCTACTACTACTACTACTACTACTGGAATCTGCAAGCTCTCAGAGGGAGTGGTGAAAAGCAAAAACTCATTAAGTGTTATTGTGATTGTGATTAGTTTTCAGGATCCATAACCACTGTCCCAGTACATTGCCCTTTGTCTTTGTTCTAATAAATGTCGCCTAGTCTTCATTACCTTTGGAGGCGAATCATACAGCTCATCAGTATTTTACTTCCTGATGTACAACCTTGAGATGGAACAATTCAAAAAAAATTTCCTAGAAATAGTTTTGTGGGATGTTAATTTAATTCTCCAAATGGTGAAAACTGTTTAAGACATTTTTCAAAGGTTAGGCTATTGAATATTTCATATCTTGGAAACTTTCAGGAAAGAGTTAGAGACTAAAGGCCACAAAAATGAGGCAAAATATACTTGAAGAAACTTTAAAAACTAGAACTTCTCATAAGAATATAAATGTATTATTTTTCTCCACCTTGAAATGTCCTTAGGCATGTGTTGAATAAGCTGACTTCATGGTTGTAGTTTTGTTGTTCTTTCCATGTTACTTTGCAATTCTCCCTGTGGCTATCATATTGATTTCAACACTGTGGTCATCATTATAGGAAAATGAAGGCATTAATAACATGGTCTCTATGGACAGATTGTAATAGAAAACCTTATAAATAATTACCCACTAATGGGGAAATTGAAAATATGCACTGTATTATAATGGTCATAATGTAATCATTAAAATTACAATTATGTGACAATGAAAGAACTCATTATGCATTAGTTTATCTTTACATAATGTTAATAGCTAATGAAAGTGTGACAATTACATCTAATTAAATTTAACAACATTTCTGCACTTCTTGTAAATGGACTATATTTTGCTTGAAACACTGTATGTGGAGACATTAGTGAAGCTGAGATCCATCTCTATTATGAGATTTGAAATGTAACCATCAGTCCTATCAGAAATAGTAATTTCAGACCTTTTGGTAAATTAACTAGAAATGTGAGTACTTACCAGGGGTAGCTTTATTAAAAAAGGGTTTTTGGAATGTTTCATTGATGTAGTTAAAATACCCATTAGCCCTCCCCTTCTCACAAGTGTGTGTGTGTGTGTGTGTGTGTGTGTGTGTGTGTGTGTGTGTGTGTTTGACTCATCTGTGTTGTGTCTGTAACTATAGATGTGTTATGGTAAATTTTCAAGTTAAAGGGAGTTCATCCAGATTTGGGTTATAATGATGGATGGGAGTAGATATTGGTTCTTTGCCATAGATTATAGCCCATGACTGTTCCCCGCCTCCTATCTGTGTGACTTAGGCCAAGTGTAAAACCTCTCTGGGCCTCAGTTTTCCCATATGTAAGGTAAGGTTGAAATAACATCTGCCTTCATGTTCTTTTGTTATAATTAAACTAAATAATATTAATAAATTTCATAGCTAGGGCCTGACACATAGTAAGCATTAATAAGTGTTGGTTATTATGAGTTATTTTACATCCATATTATAATACTGACAATAATTCCCAGCTGTCACTTTTCCTCCATTGACATTTTAATTATTTAGGTAATGATTCACATACGTTTTTTTCCCTCCTTGAAAAAAGTCATTACATGAATCATCTTGAAAACAGCATCTGGGTCCTCGATTTGTAATCAATGTGTTCTCTAGAATGGAGTTTTGAGATGCCAGAGGTCTGGAAGGCAATGGTCAAGTAACCAGGATTTCCAGCTGCTCATGTTTCACTTTCAGAATGATGGACTATGGGATTCCTTCCAGACCCTTGGCTACTGTCATCAGTCTTGAGTCATCAGGGAGCAGAGACTGTTCAAGGAAATCCAAGTAGAAGTTGGCAGACTTGGTGATTTGCTACTGTACTTCGAGAGGATTCATTCACTCCTACAGTGTCAGCTATTACTGTTACATATTATCTCCATCTCTGATATCACTTCTAAACGTTGGTTTCTTAAACTAGATTAGCTATTAGGCACTTTTTGTGTGAAACAATCGGTCTACAACTCTGCTCATCTTTCCAAACCAAACTCTCATTATGTTATCAAGACCACCATCTCTTGCTTCATATTATTGATTAAATAATTATGTGTTTTATTTCCATTTTAAGGGTCTCACCATCTCATGCCTAGACTATTAAAATTTTGCTTATCTCTTCTGTTTCCTATCTTTTGTCCTTAAATTCACATTTTATACTTCTACCAGATTAATCATCTAAAATCACTTTCGCATTTCATTCACCTGCCCACAAATCTTTGATGGCCCCTCATTGTCTATAGTGTCTTTCATCTGACATTTTTGTCCTGAGAATTTTGCCCAAGTTTCTCTTTGAGTTTGTCACCAATTAGTCTTTACAAATATTCTCTAGCCTAGCCCAATGAGTCTGTTCCTTACCCCCTCAACACACTCTGAAGAACGTTGTATCTTTGCTGCTGCTTCAGCTGAAATGCCCTACCTTTTGTATTCTTGTCATATAAATCTGTTAAGGCACAACTCAAGAATTAACTCTTTCGTGCAGTTGTCTCTAACAGCCCTGTTTATCTCTCCCGCCTATGATTTCCTTGGGCATTGATTTTCCTGCCCTGTATCTTGCATTTTATATAGGCTGTTGTGGCTGTTTCTTATTCTTTCTGTATAGTTCTGGCTGACCAAGATCGGACAGATTGGAATTTCCTCAAAGCTGTCTTACATGTCTCTGTGCAGAGTACTCTGTATATATTAGGTCCGCAACCAATATTTGTTAATGAGAATGTCAATTTGGAAGCATTTAGAGACAATTCTCAAAGGCCTTCTTGCAACTCCTGGAATCTGCCTGGAGTTGATTCATACTTAGAAGACATGTTTTCTGAGCCTCTTTCTTCTAGGAATCTTGTAAAACCTTTTGGCAGAATGAAGCATAATCCCCTTTGCCCTAAATTCAAAGATTGTTTCCTAGACGAAGTATCCTCTTAGCTGAGAGTTTATGGGAGAGGACAGACACACAGGGGTCAGCATCACAGCCCTGGCAGCCCCGTCTCCTGCTGAGGGCAGCTGTCTCATTCTTCCATCTTGGAAGGACCCTTCCCTTACCTTGTTTCTGAAAGAACAGGTGCTGCACTATCTGTAGCTGATGCCATTTAGCAAACCCCAGAAACAGAAGCAGATGAACACTGAATATGCTTGCTCAACTTTGTCACTAAGTAGGTAAGCTTGGACAAGTCACCTCCTACAGTCTCAAGGCTTTATTTTCTCCACTCTAAAATGAATGAAGAACCTCAACATTAGAATTTGATGATTTTTTTTTAAATCAGAAGATCTAAATAGTACCAAATAAAATGAAAATTGTATTTTAGTTAAAAAAATAAAATTCAAGAGAAATCCACCTGATTTTTTTTTTGTTCTTCATTTCATAGAGGCAAATGCATCACAAATTCTCTTCTCCAATCTCTCTCTCTCTCTCTCTCTCTCTCTCTCTCTCTCTCTCTCTCTCTCTTTCTCTCTCTGTCTCCCTCTCCCCCTCCCCTTCTTCTACTCTCCCTCTCTCCCACTCTTCTTCTCTCCCTCTCTCCCCCTCCCCCACAACATATGCGCGCGGCGCGCGCGCGCACACACACACACACACACACACACACACACTCTCTCTCTCTCTCTCTCTCACACACTCCCAGAAATCTCTTGCACAGGTGCTTCTCCTCTGTGTAGAGGAACTGCCAGTGAAATAGGACAGGGGAATAGGATAAGCAGCTGACTTCTGGGCTGGCCGAGTGGAGCGTTGGTTAAGTGCTGGCTTGGGACGCCAGCAGCCTGAGTTCGGATCCCACATATGAAGGCCAGTGACACTGTCCTCTATAGCTAAGATCGTGAACATCAGCTCCACCTGGAGCTTGGGCTGCTTTGAGTTCCCGGGACAATATAGCTATAGCCCCAGCTGCAGTGGGCTGCCATAGGCTACAGTGAGTGGCCGGCAGCCAGTGTGAGCGGCTGGCAGCCAGTGTGAGCTGCCAAAAGCCGCTGTAATGACTGTCCAGAAGCTGGCGGCTGATTTGCCTCACCGGAGAAGAGCGCAATGATGATACCAACATGGGCCAGTGAAACAATGTCCTCCACAACTACACTGAAGAACAAAAGGACAGCAACTTGTCTGTTCCCCTTCCCCGGTTCCCCAATGCTGTTCCCCTCCCCCCATTCCCCAATTAAAAAAATCTTAAAAAAAAAAAAAAAGAAGCTGACTTCTTTTTGGAATGTTTTATTTTATACACAAAAAAAATCTGGCTGAAATATATAACTAGGTTGCCTTTATTGTCTTTTGTTTTTTTTTTGTAATGCTGAGTGATTTAACTTTTCTGAGTTAGGGACATTGAACATATCTGGAAGTCTGTCTTTCATTTGTACCACCTAAAATATTTTATTGTTTAATAGAAATAAAACAAAGAAATTGAGCAGTTCACAGTGCTTACACAAGTGATCTTCATGAGTGAAATATGGTGTGTGTGTGTGGGGGGGGGGTCTTCATTCTTACGCTATCCTTGCTGCCTTCTGCTGTTTCCCGCTTTCCTCCTAGTACCTGTTACCTCTGTATCTCTCTCTGTTTTTCCTCAGACCTCTTTCTTCTGCTACTCATGAGTATGCTTTCAGTGCCATGGTGTTTCGGAACAGGCTGATATGTGATCCCTGTCTTTTCTTTCTCCCTTTAAGTAATTAATTAATTAATTAATTAATTTTGAGGGCAGTGTCACTGGCCCTCATATGTGGGACCTGAACCCGGGCCGCTGGCTTCCCAAACCAGCTCTTAACCACTGCGTCACTCGGCCGGCCCTCTTTCTCCCTTTAAAAGTGTTTTCTGTCCTGTGTATCTTCTAGATTTCTGATAATGCTGTCATTCTTGTTAGGTTTTGTGCTTGTTTTGATTTCATTTTTCCTTAATTTTCATTTTAATATTATGAGAGAAAAAGAAATCCTCCCTCTTATTCCAGGATTTGCTTTCTGTTGCATTTTGTAATTGTAGGCATGCAATATGTTTTAAGGTCCAAAAGTATAGTTAGCAGAGTGAGTGGTGGGGTTCTGCATAATTTCTATTTCCTTCGTTATAGTATTCTGTATTTTCTGAAATTGTTTCATGGTACATATGTACAAATATCTATAGATACGATGAAATAGCAATGAAATTATTTCCATTTTGGCAAGGAAAAATAATACGTGCCTGGCTTTGGATCTTGCTTCTAGCTCTCCGTCAAACCTTCTTTTTCTTGTCTGTCTTCCCCAGCAAGCATGACTACAATGGCTGGCTGAGCTGGAGATGGACAGCAGTCCATGGGGATTGTGGAAGTGATCCAATGGTTAGCAGGCGCCTACAACACTGCAAGTCAAGGGTCACTTCTGTTGAATCCCCAAGGCTGGGCTCTTGCTGCCAGTTGTTTCTAAATGGAAGAAATGGAGGGAATAGCACCAACAGCCTTATAAAATCCAGCACCCTTAGTCCAATATGACAATTTTTTTTTTTGCCATGGAAAAACCCTCTTGTTTATTTGATTAAACAAAAATAAAATAAGCTGCATAGGAATAATTTAAAGTCCAAAGAGACACCAATTTTTTTGAAGGCTGCAGTTTTGAAAGCCGCTGATGCTAGGAGATAGGGGTGAGATGTGATGAGACTTATTCATCATGATAGCATCATAATGTGACTACAGAGGCTGATTTTTAAATTTTCACTTTATCTATTCATTCATTCATTTATTTAGCATTCTCTTTGATTATTACATACTTTTTTAAGTTGCATGACAAGGGTTGCTGCTTGCTCACTCCTCACGGATAACCTTGGCAGGCCACCCAGAAAATAAGGTGGCAGCAATCAAAGACAGAGATAATAAACTTTCACCAGAGAGCAGGCTCATTTTCACATGCCCATGAAATTCTTACCACTTGTTGTATATGTGTAAACATAGGCATGTGTTTCGAGACTATAAACTGTCACGTTCTAAGCACTTTCAGGCTTATGTTAACTAAACATAAGCTTCTATCCTAAGGAATCAATGCACATTGTATAACAAATCAGCTTTTTATTTATTTGTGCAACAAGCATTTATTGAACATCTATTATGTACTAAAAACCCTGCGACAATGAGAAACATGGAAATTTGAAGCTCTTAAAGCTCTTCTAGTGAGGGATGCAGACATATTAACAAATAAATGCAAAGCAAGCTTATTAAAAAGTATTTTAGAAGAGGTAGCTATTTACAGGATGCTGTAGACAGTGAAGTTAAAGTTATAATAAACCATGTTTTATTGTCACGTGGACAAAATTGTCTTTGTATTGAATTCACTCTAGTTGGTTGATAAATATGTACAACTGCATATATGAGCTGTCACTGGAAGATAACTTTTTATTGCCATTTTATATTTTGGTAATTCATATTTAGTACTCTTATAAACTTAGTTTCTCGGTTCTCATTTTCCTTATGTGTGAAGTTCAGTTAATAATTCATATATTCACTATTCAAAAATAGGTTAGGGATATTAATATATATATAAACATATATATCAAAAAGTTGATTGAAAATACCAAGACTATGAATCTATAAACAATTTAAAAATATATATAAAATGAAAGATATTATAACTGTTATTTTTTTAGCTTATATATGGGAAAACAAGTGAATAAATATATATTATGGAAAGTAGATTTATGAAATGTATGCAATTGGCAAAAGGTGAGACAAATATAGTACCTCCTCTTTCAGAAATAAGGCACATTCTTATTCTGTTGCTAGATTAAAAGTTAAAGGGAGTTTTACAGGTTTGACACCCATGTTTGGTGGATCATAGATAATGATTGTCCTGAATGCTGGGCAAATAATTGACTAAGTCTAAAAATGTAAAGTGAATTGTGCTGAGACCCTGGTAATACTTTCCTTGAATAATAATATGTACCCTTAACTATAAATCAACTAAAATTAATGTTTTCTCTTCCTGAAAAAGTAGTTTCCACAGGATTCTGGGTAGCATTTCAGTATAATGTCAAAATATAGTTTGGATATATTCACGATTGTATCTGTAAATTATTTTCCATTGCTGATTACATATCTACAAATCATAAATTATCAATTGACAGCAGACCTATTGCTTCATGCTTCACTCTTTTCTAGAGTTTCTCAAATTGGAGTGAAAACTAAAGTCACTGTCTTTGTTTATAAATCTACCTTGAATGAAATTTGTAATCCAATCTCTTGCATTTGATAGCATTTGACTGTAAAAAGTATAAATTTTCTCTATGTCAACATGCAATTTTCTAAACTCACTGAAGCTTAGACTGCTGATAATCAAATAAGACTGAGTTCCAAATTAGATTAAAGAACAAATTGATTGAGGATGACAGCAATTCCTGAAGGACCTGGAAGTCCATTGCAATATCACATGTAGGTCTTTAAGACCATGAGTTATAAATTTAAGCCTAAAGGGATGTTGCTTTCTTTTAGAATGAATTAACCAGTGTTATTTTTGAACTATCGTGAATGACACTTTTTTATTTAATGAGGACTACGTAATTCTTAAGAAATCTAGGTCACGTTTCTGTTTTACCTGTTTGTGGTTCATCAGCCATTATTTAATACCTTAACATGGGGGTGGGGGGAGGAAAAGCCCTTAACCAAAAACATAGTGGCTATATACATGTGAGACTTTTTTTTTTCTTTTTTAAACATTTAATGAAAACTTGGCTTTGTACCAGTCACTGTGCCAATTATGTTTCTTACAGGATCTCATTTAATCCTTATAATATCTTCAGGAGGAAAAATATTCCCCATCCATAAACACACATCTAAGGGGATTGAGACATAGAGACATTACATATAATCCAAATTTATTTTGTCTAAGATTATTTACAGCACATTTGAGGATTTTTTTTTTTTAATTTTGGAAATTGTCCCCATTTTGAAAACTGACATAACTATTGATGATGACAACTCCAGTTTTAGGAACTGAATCATTGTATATTCTACAAGTTTTATCTCCACTCCCGAACCAAAAGAGATGATGAAAAATGAACCCTTGCTCTGACCAAAGGTTCACTTGGATAAGTTTTGATCTGTACTTAGCTGACCTACTCTTGCTATTATCAACACAGGGTTCTTAAAACTCTTTTTTACCCATAATCCCTGTGACTATGTACCCATAGCAATAGTGCACTGTTACAAAATAATCAACACCTTCTTGATTCCTTTAATTTTTTCATCAAGTCTTCACATCCTTAAAGGAAATATACTTTATAAACTCAAGTCCAAATTAGACAGCAAAAGCCCCACCTAATAGAAGAAAGGACCATGTCCTTGGAAGTTGATTTCTTACATCCAGCTTTCTAGGTTTCTCAAGGATTCATAGCCCTTCCTCTATCTCAGCAACTCTGTTCAGTACTATTTCAATTGTTGGATTGCTCTCACAGTCAGATGTACTTTTCTTGCTTTCCAAGGTGAATTTGTTCACTGATAAATATATCATTAGTTTACCCTTAGTGTCCAATGAAGTCTTTTTTTTATGTAAAACTTGCTGAATTACTTATTACACAAAAAATACATATAATTTTACATTAATAGGAATGATTCAATACTGTCATTTTGTGTTTTCTCAGTTTCTTAAAATGAATTCTAAGAATTTACTTGGTAAATACCTGGTTCTCGATAAGCACTTATTTTAAAAATTAATGTCAAAATAAAAAGACCTGAATGTTCTAAGTGGGGCAAAGGCTTAATATAAACTATTTTTGTTTATGATAATTTACCTTCCTAATTTATGAACCAAATCTAATACTAATTTTGCAAATACAGATGACTTGTGGTACATTTAGAAATGCCTTATGATTTTCCTTAAATAATCCTAACATCATTTAATGAGATTCTATGAAACAATATATTCTGACTTTCTAATAAATCATTTAATTGCATTTAATTCCTGTAGACCTGTGCTTTTCTTCTTCTTAACGTTATTCTTTGAGATTCACAGCTACGGCCCTTGCCTTCCTCACATAAAGTGGGGCAAAATCTTTTTATTCTTTCTTCCTCTCTCACTCCTCCTTTTATATCATTAAGTACCCTATGCTCCAACAAAACAATATTTTGAGCTTCCCTACCTGCCATAAAGAGAGAAAGCATAAAGCTCATAAATGCTTTTTATTCTTCCTGTAATTCTGGTTCTCACCTGTCCTCCTTCATACCTCTCCACTGGGCCAAATTAGGGGCTTCCTTGAGCATCAGAAGTGGCACCTCCTTGGTAAATCCTTCCTGCTAAGCCCACAGCTGGGCAGAGTGGTTCCTTCTTTCTTCTGGGCTCTCCTACTTCTTGAATACTTAGATTGTAGAATGGAGTAGCTATTTGAGTAAATGTCTTCTTTTTTTTTTTTCAGCTGGGCCATCCTGCCACCTGTGGGCAGCTCAGCTCAGGCCAGGAATTGAACTGACGACCCTTTGCTCAGAGCTCACACTCTTGAGCAAGCTCTTAACAAACTGAGCCCCTCCGCCAACCTGAGTAAATGTCTTCTTGATCAGCTACAATGTGAGCTTTCTTTTAAGCAAGGGGCAGTTTTATTCTTTTTATATCTGGAACACTGTGCTCAAAAAATATTAACTTGGAAATCAGAAAAGTGGTGATACAATGAACTTAAAGTCTCATGATTCTTTTTCTTCTTTGAAATAAGGACCCAGTTACTCCATTGCTACATATCTTTCTTGAGGGCTGAAGTGGATACCCAGCTGTTGTTTTTGGAAATGTGTGAAGGTTTTCCAGTCACTTAGTAACTCTTCCATAGTAACTCTTTACCTAAACTGTTGGTCAAGGTAAGTAATCTCCAAGGGAGGGCATGAAATGTCAAATATTATTGGTTTTCCTGTGACAGCTGGGAAATGGTGTAGTAAAGAGTCTTTACTAAAGAGTTACGGTCAAAACTAAACTGTGCTGTTTCAAGAGACTCTTAACTCTCCCTAATATGTATAGCTTCAAATAAAACCTAATGTATAGAAATGAAAAAAGGAAGTTTGTTTAAAAAGGTTTGGAGCTTTGAGAAGCTATGCTTTATGTTTTCAATTTCCCCTTATATGTGTCAGTAACTCTTCAGAATTTAGGAGTGTTTAAAGCATTTGGTTATTGCTTTAGGTTGAAAAAATGTGCTTTTACAAAAGTGAACCATCTCTTACAAAAGTGTACAAACTTTTTTATGTTCTCTCATCTACCCACTCTCATTTCTATTCAGTTGTCAGTAAACCCATTTTTCAACTAACTAAAGACACAATCGCATACATGGTGTTAGAGACATCGGTAGAGAGTTGTATATTTCTTATTTGCATCCATGCAGTTAGTAACCATTAGTTAAGTGCCAACTCTGTGTAGAGCACAGTGCTGGACACTGAGATGCCAAAGATAAATGCAAAAGGGAGCTCATAACACACAGACCGTAACAAGCATCACAGTGGCAATGTAAACACAATCCCATACTAAGAAAGGGGCCAAAATTAATTCTGACTGATCAGGATTAGCATCTACGTACCTTAGTGTGATTGAGACACATTACTTAACCTTTGTGTACCTCACTTTTCTGTAAAAAGAGGTAATAATACCAACTCATAGCATTTAGTGGAGATTGAGTTAGAGTATACGTTGTAAATGCTAAGAACAGTTGCTGATACCCAGTATGGGCTTAATAGAATATAAGTATGATTGGTTTTACAAAGGATATTCTGGACTTTTTAGGAGGAAAGGTAAGAAAGGACTTACCAAGCAGAGATGACAGCCTGAGTAAGAGCAAAGATGTGGAAGTATGAAGTGTGCTAGAGTTGTATGTTAGAACTTGCTTTTAATGGGGAATACTGAGGAGATGTCTGGCAAATGTAGTCAGACACCAAATCATAAAGAATGTTGTCTGCTAGATCAAGAATACCTGACTCTGATGTCCATTTTTTCAAAAAGTGAACTTTGTGGCAAGAAACAAAACAGAAAGATGTTTTGTAAAACAGGTACAGACAAGGAGCCCAGTTAGGATTACTAACTGGTTATTACAACAGCCCAAGTGAGAGATGATGGGACCAAGACGAGGACATGCTATCCTTGGGAAGGTAACCAGAACCAGGATTTGAAAGCAGCGACTATACCAACGGCAAAAGACCAACTGCAGGTGTATCCTTTTGCTTTTCTAGAAAATAGAATTCTATTTGATAAAATCTTATTGCTCTTCATCAAATTCTGTTTTAGATTTTTACCTTCAAACCACCCAGGAACATTATAGCCTCATATACTATAATTGATTAATTTTATGACTCACTATTTTAAAGTAAATGGAAATTTTAAACTTGTTTTTTTATCATGAGTGTCTCTATCTGGCAATAGCTAAGCAGAGAAAAGAAGATAAAAGATATAGTTTTCTTTTTTTTTTTTTTCCATGAGCTGCTGAGTAGAAAGAGAAACAAACAGCAACATGGATACCAATCCTTAAGGAAATATGAAAAAGTATAGATTTGCTCAACCTAAAGGTTGAACAAAGGTGTACGTATCATTTATTGAACCCTTACTGTCATACCCAGGTGATCATCTCAATAACCCTATGAGGCAGGTACAATTATTATCTTTATTGTACAGGGAGGAAAGTGAGCCTCAGAAAGAGTATGTTACTTGCCTAAGCTAGCAGGGCAAGGAAGCATAGTGGGGAAAATGTGCTCAAGGCAGGATTGAAATCCAGATTTGATTCTGGGGACCACATATTTAGATGTCCTATACTGAGAGCACCCAAAAACTAAACAATTTCACATTGAGACAAATACCATTATCCTTCATCAAATGTGGTTCTTTCTTTAGCCCATGTCACTAAGAACACACCTTGGAAGGGAGAGCTTTTCTGGATGTCAGTCTCAATCTTCAGAACATTTTAATTTCTCTAAACATCCCTTTATATCTGGAACACTGTGCTCTCACTCATCAATTTATTAGTGCCTTTTGTCACCGCATGTATGTTCTTCCAGTCCTCTCTGATAAGTACTAATGGGTGGGTACATGGAGTAAGTTGTGTGACTGAGTGGGAAGAACCTGTCTCATAGGTAAGAGGTTGGGACCTCTAATTGTGTGTCCTGGGTTCGATGGGGTAACCTCAGTTGCGGTTTTCCCTCCATAAAATGAGTTGCTGTCCATTCCCCTTTATGATCTCATGATTAGTTAGCTCTGAATTTTGCACATGGAATTTATCTACAGAAAAACTCTGTTCCAGGCTGATTTATTCCTCCTCCCCAACTGTCTCCTCTACCAGTTGATGTGCACATAGAGGCTACACACTAATATTCACATTTCCACAAGCAAAACACAAACACAAAGGTAAATCTGACACTCCCAAATAATATAGCATATTCTATAACTCAAAATTAGTGATTTTCTGATTTTGCTCTCTTTTGGAATATCCACATCACTTTGCTTTCATTATCATGACTTGTTTAGAGTTGACTGGATTGGTTTTACTCCATGAATGTCTAAGAGGCAATCTGTTCATGCTGTGATATAATTCATCTCAGGCATTAGGATGCCATGGAGTGAACAAGAGAAAAACAAAAAAACAAAACAAAACCCGAACTGGGCACTTCTTTTTGCTCAATCAACCAAGAACACATTCTTACTTATTCCATCTGTTCCCAGCAACAGGCCTGTTATCTGATGAAGATCATGACTTGCCCCCAGCCTGGTATTATTCTCATACCACCTGACTTAGTGGACATCTTGACACTGCCCATTTTAGAGCCCCTCTTTTGACTTTCAACAGGACGTGACCTACAATCCAAATATGTATTTCTTTAATGGAATTTAAGACTCAAAAATTTGAGTGGAAACAACTTGGCTATTCCTCTTTCATCAAACTCCTGGGGAATTCAGTTCTCATTTTTTTTCACACGTAGGACTGATGAGCTCCTATTGTGTTTTAAGATCTTTTCTCTTTTCTCTTTAAATGACTGGCTTTCTGTAACTTCCTTCTGTGATCTCTGACAACTATAATATCACAATTATGATTACTCAGATTTCTCTTCCCTGCGGCCTCCATCTTTGAAGTCTCGAGAGCACCAACTTGGTTTTATTCCAGTAATTACTGGTATGTATTATATATATATATATATATATATATATATATATATATATATATAGTTATTTTTTATTTGATCCAAAAATTTAGACTGGTCAGTCTAATGTTCATTTTATAAGCTTTCACATACAGGTACTGGTATACTTTTTAATTACAAGTGTCTTAGTCAAATGAAAGCCAAAGACAGACCTGTCATTATTACTTCAAATGATTCCTAAGGCAGCATGATCCAACTTGGCCTTGAAGAGTGAAGACTGTTCATTCAGCCCAGAACTGGGAGGGCTGTGCCTCCTGTCTGCGAGACTCTGTAGCAGAATACAGGACAGGACTTAGAAGTGCTAACCAGGGCAAGGGACTCATGGCCCTCTGTAACTCCTAAGCGTCTTCCCCTCCTCTACTCCACCCCCACCAAGGATCCCTACATCAAAAAGGATCTTCCTTTCAATTTTCAATAGCTTTGGCTGAAATGTGAGGGAGACTGTGGTTTAGCTTTCTTGGCCTTGTCAAATTTTTAAATCATGGTCCGATGCTCTAAAAAATTATTTTATAGAGTTTTGAAAGAAAATGATTTGAAAATGAAGATATTATGATAGAAAGTAGCCTTCTAATGTTGCCTTATGCATGACAAAGAGGTCAGGCTCTCTTGCCAGGAAACATGGCAAGAGAATTGTATTTCACGTAAATACTGCTTACTCTCTGTTTCTAGGAGACTCTATAACAGTTGCAATTTGGCATCCTAACAACTGTGGAAGTGTAGAAAATAGTGTTTCCAATTATTTTTCCACACAAATTTTTATTAGAGTAGTTTTATTAGAGTAGTCGAGAACAATGTTTCAGGTAACTGCAGTTTACTTCCTACATCTCACAGAATCCGAAGCAAAGAAGTTGCCACCTTTCTGGAAAAGGAAGGTTAGCTTTTAGTTTATGGTAGACTTGGCCAACTATAAGCTTTATCATTTCCACATACAGAGTTTTTCCATTTTCCAGTGAGTCAACGGATGGCTACTGGCATGACATCCCACCTTTAGCACTCATGTCTCTGAAATTGGATCAAATTGTAGACTGTTCGAGTTAGATGAAAGGATAATGGAAGAGTCTCAATCTATCCATTTTTCTGAGGCTGGAGGAAAGAAAACTCCATATATGCTCTCAATGTATTCTTCAATTTTCCCAGATTGCTTCTCCAACATTTGTTTACCCATTTATTTAATAATTTTTACCCAATACCATTTCTGGGCCATTCACCGTGCTAGGCACACAGTCCAGTCAGAAACAAGCAAGCTCACAAAACACTGTAATGACACTGGAGAAGTTTTCAGGAACCAGCTCATGAAGAGCCTCATAAACCACTCTGGTTGTGAAAAGAACAATTTTGAGAATTCCTGGCAGATAAAAATGGCAACAATGTTATCATACATTTGCATAGGACCTTTATTTTTCAAACTATTTTCTTGGTTTTCATGCCATTGGATTTCTATGTCCACCCTGTGAAGTAAGGACGGAAGTTCTCTCTGATTATGGATAAGGAAAAGGAGGCTTGTCTGTGATCACACCGCTAGTGAAAAACAGGCAGCCATGAGAACCCCAGGCTGTGGATTCCTAAATCAAAGATATTTCATCATTCAGCCTCCACTTAGGCACTTTGAGTGTAAGTGGTGGCATTTCCCGTAACGATCTGCTTGCTCATGGGCAAATGCTCATATTATCTGGAGATGGCTGAGTTATCTCCTTGGTAATACTCACCACAGTGGCTTTATCATAGTCAGTGCTCAGTAAATGACTTTCTGTGTGATGCAGTTTGTACTGTCCGGAATTTACATTGTGAGTCCCTTTACTTGTGTCCGTAGGGGAAAAGGAAAACATGAAAAAAACAATGAGGGTAAACTAGCTGGCTGGCATGCTAGCAGAGATTAGTTTTTCTGGTGAGTCTTTACCACCCTAACCACCTCTGGATTGCAGGGAGTACCTAGTGCACAGGATTGGGTCAGGGCTCTGGTCGGGAGTCACTAATGTTAGTCCTTCTCCATTTCCATTGTTCCCCTTTCTCTGAGGAATGAGCTGGGGAACAGCAGTCACTGCAGAGACTAGTCCTGGCTCTGTTCTTAACCCGCTGACAAACCTTGTCTCTCTGTTTATTAGACTGAATCAGGACTCCCTTCTGCTCATTACAAAGACCCCAAACTTGCTCAAATCCCTCCCAGTCATCTCAAGCTCAGAAGGTTTTGGTCATCACACCACAATTCTTAAGCGATACCTTTTTAATTTCTTCATTTTGTTAATCAAAGGAATGTAGAAATGCTAAACAGAGCTGCTGATAAACCAGGACTGACTAGAGAAGTCTGTCTAGTCCAAAGCAAGGAAACGCGATGATTGTGGTTAGTATGTAGAACCTTATTGTTGTTACATCCAGAATTTCCATTAGGCTTGGTCAGCAGTTGAAAAGTGAGAACTTCAGAGACTACTGAGAACCAATTAGCATGTGACTTGGAAGCGTCTCCTGTGAGAACCCTTCCTTGACGCCCATGCTGGGCCAAGTGTGTCAGAGAACTCTGCATATAACAATCTCAGGGGTGTTAAAAGTGGAGTCCCAGACCCACATCAGTATCACCTAGGAGCATGTTAGAAATGTAAATTCTTGGTCCTCACTCCACACCTGTTAATCAGAAACTCTGGCATGGAGCCTTGCAATCTTTGTTGAAACCATCCTTCCAGGTGATTCTGATGCACGCTTGAATTTGAGAACCCTGTGTCTTATTGACAAACACATTATACTAAAACAATCATCTTATATTGTGCTTCCAATTGGACTGAAAGTTGTTTGAGGGTAAGGACCATTTTTTTTTTTTAGCCACATTATATACACATTCTGTGTGTGTGTGTGTGTGTGTGTGTGTGTGTGTGTGTGTGTGTGTGTGTGTGTGTGTTTTACAAAAATGTAACTTGCTTTTATTTGCTCATCCTCAACAATATATCATGAACATTCTTTTGGATACAGATATTTTGTAGTAGAGTATTTGATGGCTGGGTAGCATGTTAACATATTGGCTACACCAAAATATCTTTAATTTGCTATTATTGGATAACATGTTCTTTTTTAAATTAACTTTTAATGAAAATAATGCATATACTTAAAAACCTGTTTAAAGATAGCAGCACATACACCACCATCCTCTCTCCCCCCCGACACACACACACACACACACACACACACACACACACACACGCTTCTCATTCTTATCTCTTGGGGCAATCACTCCCCACCCCTTTAGATGATGCTATTTATACCCATGTTTCTAAATAACATCCATATACTTTTCTGGCATCTCAATTTCAGATTTTTCTATGAAATTCCTATGATGGCAGTTGAGAATTTATCTCCCATGTCCTTACACCATTCTTTACCCATCCTTTCAATATAACTTGATCCTATATTTTAGTTAATACAAAAGTTCACTGTTCAAAACTGTAAAAACATTAATCAAAGCCAAGAAATATGCTATGTTTCCTTTCTTGAAAAACTTCATTTTGAGTGATATTAGTTGCCTTGTATTTTTACTGTCACAGTTGTCTAAACAGTCCATTAACACTGCCATGTGCATGCCAATTTTTTCCCCCTAATATTCAGACCTATTGTCACTTCTGGACAGGATGCCCTCTAAGCATCTTTTATTGTTATTACAGGATCCCGGCATCCCATTTGTTCGACTTGTGGTTCCTGAATCCTTGTCTTCCTATTTCTTGGTTAATGCCCTCATTTTGCTGGTTTACATCTTCTAGAAGCTTCCTAAAACAGAGTGGATAAAAAACATAGGTTTTTTGCATTTATGTCTGAAAGAACCTTTATTCTAGCCTCATGCTGGATTGATAGTTTAATTAAGTATAGAATTAGCTGGGAAAACCTTTCCCTACAAATTTTGGAGAAATTTTTACATCCTTTCCTAGTTGGGAAGTCTTACACTTTTGATTTTTTTCTCCTTTGTGCCTGACCTGATTTTTTTTTTTTTTTCTCATTAGAAACCTGAAGACATTTTCTTCATCTCTGGAGTAATGACATTTCAATGGGATAGGCTTATGTGTAGGTATTTTTAAACAAATTGTGCTAAGCTTTAGTGAGCAGTTTGAATATGGAGACTCCTGTTTGCTTTTATGCTCTGGGGAATTTTCTTGAATTATTTCTTTCTTTTTTTTTTTTTATATCACTCCTCACAATTGCAATTTTACAAATGTTTGTGCACTTCTTTTTTTTTCTTTTTTTTTTTTTAAAGATTTTTTATTGGGGATTGGCGGAGGGGAACAGCGTTGGGGAATCTGGGAAGGGGAACAGACAAGTTGCTGTCTTTTTGTTCTTCAGTTTAGTTGCGGAGGATGTTGCTTCACTGTTGGTATCGTCATTGCGCTCTTCCCGGATGAGGCAGATCAGTCGCTGGCCTCTGGATGGTCGCTCACCGCGGCTATTGGCAGCTGGTGCTGGCTGCCAGCCGCTCACGCTGGCTGCGGGCCACTCACTGTAGCCTATGGCAGCCCACTGCAGCAGGGGCTGCAGCCCACACCATCACCGGGGCTCGCACAGCCCAGCTCCAGGTGGAGCTGTTGTTAGCTGTAGAGGGCGGTGTCACTGGCCCTCATATGTGGGATCCGAACCGGGGCCGCTGGCGTCTCAAAACCAGCACTTGACCAATGCGCCACTCGGCCGGCCCTTGAATTATTTCTTTGATAATTTCCTTCTATCTATTTTTTTCAGTTCTCTTTTGGAACTTCTGTTAATTCTATATTAGATATGGGTTTGTTCTGAGGTTTTTTGTTTGTTTGTTTGTTTTTGTCCTTCTCAACTTCCATCTCTTGGTTCTTTTATTCTGCTTCCTGGCAAGTTTATTTAAATGTATATTCCAATCATCAGGTTTTTAATATTCAGCTATTACATTTTTTATTTTCAAGAGTTCTTTTGCCTTCTCAGAGTGCTTCTGTGTTATAAGAACTTGTCCTTATTTTCTGGATACAATATCTTTTCTTATTTACATCATGTCATTACATTTTCTTCTGTTTCCTGCAAATATTATGTATGCATATTGTTTTTGTTGCAATTTCCTTGTTGTCTGTTTGTTTTGACTTTTGGCTTTCATTTTGGAAGATTTTCTCGATTTATGGCAATTTCTGCTGCTGATTTACATTTAAAAATAACACCAAGAATAAAGGCTAGCTGAAAGCCCTGTGTTGGGTAGAGGGTTTGTGTTCACTAGCTTGGTCTCACTGAGCCAGCTTTTTGGAGGACTCCTAATATAGTATATGTGTAGGCTTGATTGTAGGGACACATTTTATTTCTCCAAGAAATATCACAATCTGCTGGGGACATAACCTTGGCTGCTCAATTGCTGAGGGTCTTGCCATTCAGTGTGCAGGATTGGGGATTTCAGCTACAGGTTTCACCCCCAGTTTCCATTGTGCCCACTGCTCTCTTTATTTCATTACTCTAGAATAGAACAGTTTGCCTGCTTTCTCAGAGAAGATCAGGAGCCCAGTATTTCGCTTTGCCTTTTAGGGTAACTTGGAGTCTTAGTCTGGCCGTTACTATCCCTATAAATAAAAATCACTTAAATTTTCAGAGCCGCCTTACCTTTCTCTATAAAATGCCAGCCTTGCAGGATCTACCTAAGGACTGAATGAATTATATATGTAAAAATATTTTGTGAACTAACTGTAAAGCACAATACAAATTTTTAACAAGACTGACTTCTCGGTGTGACGTTGGAAGGAACCCTCATACTTTTCCTCCAGCATGCCCATTGCTGCAGACTCTGTATGGTCTGCTACAGTTTACAATGTGCTTTTACATATTCCTAAAGACAGTAGAGAACAAACTTGCCCCTTCAGAGTTCGGAAGCTAGTGAGAAATTTCTTCTGAGTCTTGTATAATCTTAGAAATACACGTGAATCTTACATCTTGCTCCATAGTGTATCTGTTTTAATAGAAAAGTAATGTTCTTAAATCCCTTATCATGGTGTGAAACTGACAATTCAGGAAGATGTACTGTATTATTTCTGGGATTTATATGCCTCCTAACATGTCAGTAGATATCCCTGGGAGTGCACATACTTCTGCTTAAGTTGTACAGATATAAACTTTCAGCCATCATTTTTGAGAAATTTTGTTCCTTCCATTTCCTTGTTTTTAAATTTAGGTTCAAGATGGGCTTACAAATTAACACAAATAGAGAAATATGGGGTTAGAATAGAATTGATTGTTGGCTGCTGAGGGGAGTAGCTTATTACAAGTATGTAAACATGCTTGCTCCCTGTTGCTATACAAACAATAAAAATTTGCCAGGGGAGTAGAGAAGAAATTAGCAGTGTTTCCATATTGCAGGGGAGAAAAGTGGTGACATTAGGAGTAGAAATTATAGGTTATGCGCATTTAAATAAATACAGATAAGAAACTGTGAACTTCGTTGAATATACAAAGTCTATTGTATTTTCTTTGTGTCCTCCGAAAGGAATGGTGTATTCCCATATTGATTATTTTAAAACTGAAAAACCTTCTGCTTCTATAAGGCATTTAACATTCTCAGTGCTATGGGATAGTTTCCATAATTTTCTCCCTTCCTCGATCTCCATCAATCCTTACTCCTAAGTAAATATCCAATCTAAGTGAGGACCATGTTCATGCTTTGGAAGCACTTTTGAAGCAAAGCCTTCAAACTCCTCTCAAACATGATGGTACCACAAAGCACCCTCAATTCTGTACAGAAATTCTGAAGCTGCCATGATGTGTGTGTTAAAATACACGTAATACAAAATTTGCCATTTCCATTATTTTAAAGTGTACAATTCATGGTTTTTAGTACACTTACAAAATGCAAATATCACTAGTATCTAATTTCGGACCATTTTCATGACCTAAAAGGAAAAGCCATACCTATTAAGTAATTATTTTCCATTCTCCCTTCCCCAATACCTGGCAATCACCCATTAATTTTCTTTCTGTCTCCATGAATTTACTTATTCTAGATATTTCATATAAATGGGTTCATGCAATATGTGGTCTTTTGTGTCTGGTTTCTTTCAGTTAGCATGACGTGTTCAAGGTTCGTTGATGTCTTAGCATATATCAGTACTTTGTTCCTTCATATGACTGAAGAATAGTCTGTTGTATGGACACACCACATTTTGTTTATTCATTCATCAGTTGATGGACATTTGCATTGTTTCCATCTTGTGGCTATTGTGAATAGTGCTTCTATGAACATTCTTGTACAAATTTTTGTTTGACCACTGGTTTTCAGATCTTTTGGGTATATTCCTAGGAGTGGAATTGCTGGGTCATATGAGTTTATTTTTAAGTTATTTAAGAACCACTCAATTGTTTTCTACAGTGGCTACCATTTTATAGTTCTACTAGCAATATATGGGGGTTCCAATTTTTCTATATCCTTGCCAATGCTTGTTAGTTGTCTTCTATTGTTTTTTTTTTTTTTTCAGCCCTCCTAATCCATGTGAAGTGATATCTCACTGTGGTTTTGGTTTGTATTTCCATAATGACTAATGAAATTGAACATCTTTTCATGTGCTTGTTGGCCATTTATATATTGTCTTTGGAGACATGTCATTTGCCCATTTTTAAATTGGGTTGTTCATTGTGACATGATGTTTTAAACATAACCTTGAGACACATTGGAAGCTACTGGTTGGTCATTTTATTAGAAATCACACAATTAGTAAAAGTCTCAAGAATAAATTTTGCTAAATTCTTCGTGCGCTATTCACTAAGAAGTCCTTTCTCACCTCTTTCCCTTTAATCATTGGTTCTCTTTCTCCATCTGTCAAGAAACAAATAAATGAGACACTACAGAACCAAGTTTCACTATTGCATCTGAAGTTTCATCACTGTGGGTACCCAGGAGTCAGCGGTGCCATCAAAGACAGTTGCTAAATGGGGCTGAGTTCATTATTCTTCGTTTGCATTAGCAATTGCTCTAAGCAGTAACAATATTATAACCCAAACCAGCACCCCGTTGCCTTTCATTTATTTGATTTAATACATAGTGATGGAGTCTTTTAAAGATCATTTACTTTTCTTCACATCACCGAAATTATTCTCAATGGAAACATTTAGCCTGATAATGTGGATGAATTCCCTTTTAGATCCAGTGACAAGGTGGGAATCAGAATGTATGATTTTGTTTGAGCATTTTGGGTAAATGGGTAAGAAAAGAAAGGAATGGTAGCAGATTTTACTGTGGTTGGGTTAGGCTTCTGTGACTTTAAGTCAGGTGAATAGGAGGAATGTTTATAATCGTTTCATTTAAATGTCTTATTTATTGAAGTAAGATCATAGCACAAAAAGATCCAACTTAGGAAATCTAGAAGTGGAATTAAATCTTGGCGGTCAAGATTGATCATTGTCTTATTTAATTTGACTCTGCTTTTTTCTTCTCACCTGTAAAATTGTTCTTTATGATACTCTGTATCAGCTGGTAGTTCATATACCCTATAGAATCGTCTAACTATGCAAAACTCATAGTGATCAGTGATCGGTTATCATTTGAATCTTCATACAACTTTAATAAGCTGTGTTTTGTATTTAAGTAATTCCTCCCCTGGTGGTTGCCCATGGATGACTTTGGAGTTTTGATAGCTCTTCACTCCTTATTTTACATTTCATCTCAAAGTAATTATACCCTGTGCCCTTAAGTCTCAAAAGCATCAAAATATTTAAAATTATATGATTAAACACTTCAGATAACAGTACTAAAACTTCAGGAAAAAAAAAAAAACACTCTAGAGCAAGGTGCTTCATGCTGCAGTTTTTATTCCTCTGCCTTCTTCTCTAAAACCTCTGTGTCAGCATGGGTATCTGTCATTTTTGTGATAAGTTCAGGGGGACTCCCTCACAAATTTTAATCATTCAGGATGCCATTTTGAAAGGAAGCATTTGCTACCAACATTGAGGGAGGAAACAGAATGATGATCTTGGTGTTGACAGTGATAATGATAATAGCCGGCTGTATGTATTGGACCCCTGGTGCTGGGCAAAGCTCCTTATTATACATCCTCATGTTTAAGCTTTACCACAACCACACCAGTTGGGTGTTATTACATTTTTATTTTACAGATGGAAAGACTGAGGCACAGAAGGTTGTTTAAAGTCACTCAGGTAGTAATAGACAAAGGATTCAGACCTAGATTACCATGATGGCAGCTTTGGAAAGGCAGCGGGTAGGTTCTTGGAGGTACTCGACGTGTCTTTAGCATGGGCCCCCTCTGGGTAATGTACATGACTTTCTCAGTCCACCTGACCATATGGCCTCCTGTTTCCTCAACACCCTGTTTTCAAATATATAGAAGTTATCCCCATACTTGTCTCTATCTTCCCAGGTTGTTCATTTCTGGAGAGCATAGGTGCTGTGTCATATATCTTTCTATCTTCAGGACACAACAAAGAGCAGTGACTCAACGTTTGTGAAAGGAAGGGTTGAATTAATGGGGAAAAAAATTAATCTGTGTGTGAGAGTGAATTAATAGGTTGTTTCTTGCTCTTTCTCCCAACTCTTTTTTTTTTTTTTTAAGGTTTGAGAGATTTTAATTAACACAAATGGCTATGCCTAGTCTTTAAATCTGTCCAAGTAAATGGAGTGAAAGTCTTCAGAGGTTCATCTGGCAGTGACCTAAGAAAAAAGAGCCTACATCATTAAACTGACTTCTTTTAGTTCCTTGTTGTTCTATGCAGGTCTTTGATTCCAGGATTCTCACATCAGATTCATTTTTGCCTGTATTTGCTCTGCCCGTAGTTGTAGTGCTCATAGTACCTTGGGACCCAAGAAGATTAAAAATGCTTAGTTTGGTTCAAAGTTCTGCTGTAAGTACAGTGATAATTTCAGGTCATTGGCCTTCTGGTAGTTCTCCAAGATTTCAATTCTCTGCTCAATCACTTTTTCATTAAAATCATTCTGAAGGATGTTGGCTTGTTCCTAATACCTGACCCATTCTATTTTCCTCTGATACTTTTCTTGGTGGAAGAAAGAGCCTCTTCCTTATCTCCTTCACTTTCTCTGCACATGATGTCTCCAATTCATTCTTGATCTCCCTAGGTGATGAGAGGCTTTTGGGCCTTTACAAAAACAATGGCTAGATGCCCCAAAGTAGGTGACAATGCTTTAACTATATGAATGCTGCTTGTCAAGGGGAGTGGTAAACTTATCCCTTTCCATACAGCACTCTCTCTCCCAACTCTTAATATAAAATGGGCCCAGCCATCTCCATAGCAACCTGGATAAATTACTCCATTATTTTTCTCTTTAGATTCTTCAGTCCCCATCATTTCCTTTTTAGACTGCCATGTGCTTTCTTCTTTTCCACAATTGGCACTTATATATGAACTAAGCCAAATCAAACCTTTTAAAACTGTGGGTGTCTACCCATTAGTGAGTCTTGAAATTAATTTAGTAGGTGGCAGTCAGCATTTTTTTAAAAAAGAAATAAACTAGAAAAGGGTACAACTTGGTATGCATGGCACTTAAAAAGACACAGTAATTGTTTCAGATGGATGGGTAAATTGAGGATACCTGGGTATCAATAGCATTGATTAAGTATCATATTGAGGCATATTTTAAGCAGGGCAAATGCCCACATTGGCATGTAAGGCAGTATATGTCAAAATTTTTGGACGCTATGTACACTAAAAGAACATTTTATATTGTTACCCATTATATAATCTGAATGTACTAGATTGCTCTGTGAAGTATATTACTTAGTGCTTGAAATACACTGTCCTAAATGATATCACAATGTGTAACTTGTGGTCAAACATCATTTGTCCTGCTTAAACAGGTCCTAAAGTTTTCTGTTTAGTCAGCTTTTGTAAAAATTATGGCCAATATTTAAGAAGTTTAATCCCAGTACAATAATTTTAACATTGTCATAACAAAAATTAAAAATACTGTAGAGAATTGTAATAGGAAAAAACAGAAAGTTTTTTTTATTATTAAAATGAATACTGGAAGCTTAACTTCAAAATTCACAGATTGTTTCATTTTGTCCTCTTCTTTAAATTCGCTTCTCCCAATGCTAATCTAAAAGCACTGCTGCTTTAGGTAAATTGTGAGGGCTGGGTTTACATCAGTCAATAGTGTTAATAGAGGATTTAAACTTTAACTTGCTGTGAGAGAGCCAAAATTTGCTGCAGAATTCATTCATGTGCAGAGCTGCCTTGCACAGCTCATTGGAGATAAGACGGTTTTGACTTCACATGCCAAGCTTTTGCCACTTCGTGTATTTTCATATTTCTCTATGACTCCGCAGGGACAAGCTTTTGATCGGTTTAGTAGCAAATTGAAAATGTTCTTCTTAAAAATATCTAATACTGAAGTGAATACCCAAACAATATTGCTCTTCCTGAAATAAATATTTGTTGAGTCCTTACTTTGAAGTAGGCATTTTTTGGACAATAGGTTTACAAAAGTGAGCAGGATACAAACCTGCTCTAAAGGATCATCTAGTCTAGGAAGAGTCCCATCTTAGGAGTTGGTTGCATCTTGCCTGGGTCTGTGGGTAGACTGAAGACCCTTCCATTTGCCCTCCCAGGCCCACTCTACCCACTTCACCTTGCTCCCTATCCTGGAAGGTTGACCTACATAGACTGCAGCAAAGGACTGTCATGCTTGCTGGCCTTTGGTTGAGTTTAGCCAGTGGAAGCACTACCAAGAGTTCAGAAGGAAGGAGGAAAGTGAAGTTGAAGGAAATATTCGCCCAGATCCTTCCTTGCAAGGTCATGCCCAGCTGGCTCAATGTGTTCCAGTAACCACACCCCCTCCTCTTGTTCCTGCAACCACACACCCCCACTGGTACCAGGCTTGGTTTATAGCACTCTCCACTGTGGCTTCCCTACACCCTGTCCACACCTTTCTTTTCTTTTTCCTTTCTTTCTTTTTTAATTAAAGTTTATTAGGGTGACAATTGTTAGTAAAGTTATAGGTTTCAGGTGTACAATTCTGTAATGCATCATCTATATATCATCACATTGTGTGTTCACCACCCAGAGTCAGTTCTTCTTCCATCACCATATATTTGATCCATTTACCCTCATCTGTCACCCTCTCCCCGCTTACCCTCTGGTAACCACTAAACGATTGTCTGTGTCTATGAGTTTTTGTCTCTTCATTTGTTTGTCTTGTTCCTTTGTAAATCATCCCTTCAGCATTGGGTACTTTGAGCACCACTTTAAACCTTTTCCTTTAAGATCTTTCAGTTCTCCTGGCTTATGCCTTAGCTTTTTTTTCAACATATATGGTTGAAACAATTTTAAAAGACTTATTTATATTTAGATATGTTTTCAGGAAGCCCTCTTATTAATCAGTATGGGAAGGTATTTAAAAACCACAACCTCTGGTTGCTACAAATATGTTTTATCTCCATCCAATTGATACTTGAAAAGCTCAATAAATATTTGTTATTGTAGGTGATGTTGATCATGACCCATGAAACGGTCATAGCCCTTATTGTTAATTACTTCGTTCACTAGGCTTTGTGGTAATATCCTGGGAGGAGCAGTCCTGCAGGAGAGTAAGAACTCACTGCTTTGCTAACAAATTTACCATCAGCCCCCACTTCATGGGGGCTTTGCCATCTGTTTTCAGGGACTAATGGAAAAGGATGAGATAATAATTTAAACCCCTTACAAGAGTAATAGCAGAATGGGGGACCAATTCATTGCCTGCTGTATGCCAGGCATTGTACTGGACAGACATAGTAGAATCATTAAATTATCATCTCATCTAATCATCTCAATTCCTCTATAAGGTAGCTCTTAATTCCACTTTAATAGACAGAGAAGCCAGGAATTAAAGAGGATAAGTGACTTGTCCAGGATTGCACAGCTAGTTTTAGAACTGAGAGTTGAACTCAGCCCCATCAAATGCAGAAGTGTTATTTTTACTGTCTCATTTCCCAAAAGCCTCTTTGTTTTTGCCACCAGCATTGCATTGACCATCGTGTTTGATCTCTTCAAATCTTCAGAAAAAATTTTTTTTTAAATCAGGCGTTCTATAAATTGTAAAAACAAAACAAAACAAAAAACAGAAAACAAAACAAACAAACAAACAAAAAAGCTGATTAGGATTAATCTCCTTCCCTTCCAGTAGTAAAAGAGTAGAGAGCATGAAATCTGAGGGAGAATGAGAAATAGTAAATGAACCGTGTATTAGCAAAGGATCTGGGGAACCCTCAAGTGAATAACAATCAAACATTGAATTTTCTGCACTTTAGATATTGAGCCACTTGTCCTACAACCCAGTGAGATTTTCTCCTGATTCCTGATTTTCAACTTGTGTCCTTGGAGAATAAAAGGCTTTACCACTGACCAACTCAGTCACTTGTATGTGATTTTAGAAGAACTGTACCTACTCTATATTCCCTTGGAAGCAAGTATTTCCTGGAGTCTCTGCACTAAGATGAGGGACTGGTGAGGGCGGGGGGGGAGAGAAAGAGAGAGAGAGAGAGAGAGAGAGAGAGAGAGAGAGAGAGAGAGAGAGAGAGAGAGAGAGACACCAAGAAGTCTATCTGAAAACTGTCAGTATCATCTCGATAGGGCGTTATGATGTTTTGACTTCAATGAAAAAGCCAAAGAAAGCAAGATAGCCGGTTATAAACTTAATTTATGAAAATAATGCCACAGGCCTAAAGCATCCAACAGTATAGCCATTGATTCTTCTTTCTTGTTCCTTGGGGAGCCATTGTTATATTTGATATGGTGAACTTCAAATTGTCTTACTTTATCATTGAAATGTCATATCAGCCGTACACAGAGAGCAGCTGAGGAGTTGCACACTTACTGGGGAAAAAATAGAAGAATATTTTTCATTTCTTTAAGAAAAAATACTATTTGGTTGACAGATTTCCCCTGTTGGTGAGGATTGTTCTTATTTTTTCCTAATTCTTTTCCTTACCTTCTCTGTTTCTGCCACAAAGTTGCATTTCCTCCACTCTACGCATGGCATTTGGAAAGGGAAAATCATGACGTTCAGATCTGTGGTCTTTTCTAACCTCTGGGATTATTTTCTTTAATATAGTTGTTGGAAAGTCGGCTGTTACCTGCCAGAAAATAAAACAACCAATTTTTCATCACAAGTTAAATAAACATTGAAAAATCAGCATTCTACAAGGACCATTAGCTTATATATCACTGTAAAATGTTTTATGACTCTTGGTGTAAAGGATGCTCATATAAAAAATAAATTGTGTCATAACAAACATTTCTCCCTGTCATGGTTTATAATGGCCCTAATATTAAATAAATCTAGGTAACATTGTTAGTCTCCAGAAAACTGACCTTCAGTTTCTAATAGTTGGGTTAAATCATTGTGATGATGACATCGTCTCAGTTATAAGAAGATGCAAAGTTGTATCAACTCCCTAGATCATCTTTTATGCAGAAGAGGAGAGATGTCTCAATGAACTGAAATTGCTCTGGAGTGACCCATTTTATTTATGTATCTGCTTATTCTGACTGCAACTTCACATACAATACCAAGAAGAGCTCTGAACATAGCTCCCCGGGGTTCTTATGAGATCAACCCAAGAAATACATAGATTCAAAACCATGAACAGTTACCATTTTATATCTGTAAAATTATAAATCAGTTTTAAAGTGTAATAATCTCTGTTGGTACAATATTGGTGAAACCGCTTGACTCATATCCTATTGATAACTATGTAATTGCTTTGTAAAGTGTTTTAGCAATACATAAACGTATCTATATCCTTTGATATTATATTTACACTTTTGGGAATTTAGCCTAAGGAAATCATTTAGAAGAACAAAACAAAAAGCTAAAATGTTCATTTCAGAATGTTTTATGTTCGTGGACATCTCTGTGGGTTTATATACATGATGTCTAATTGGTAGCATGTGAAATTTTATTATGCAGGGCTCAGTGAAAAAATTCTGATTACAAGAATATAAAATTATTGGATACATATGAAAAGTGGAATTTGGTAAACGTCTTCAGATTTAGCTCTTAAATTTTATTTTAGTTTTTCATTGTTGTTTTTATTTAATAAATAAGATCTAAAACTACTTGACTATAAGGATTAATATGAATGGAAAAGGTGTTTTTTCTTTTAGTTTGAACTTTGCTAAGAATATTTTAGTTTTTCAAATGTAAACCTTTGAGGCTTGAAAGTGTCAAGGATTTGGGAAATTGTCATTTAAATGATTAAATTTAAGTAAAAATGAAACCAAATAGATAAACAAAAGAGTTAGACATCTTTCTGTAATAATGCAACCTCCTATTCTTGTTCGTTTTTGGGTTTTTAATGTTTGTGCTTGGAGTACAAAGATCTCATCACATAATTTAGACAGAAATCATTTTCTTTAACACATTGCAACAGTATATATAGCTCATGGCCATGAACTGAAAGTCCTTGTATGACTTCTTTGTCAATAAGGCTTTGTAGGAGGGGCTGTCTCCCAAAGAACCATACGACAGAAAAAGAATGTGAAAATACGCCTGCCAGGCTTGAATCAGACCTAAAAACATCCAAAGATAAAATCCTATTGGAGGGCTGGCCGAGTGGCGTGGTGGTTGGGTGCTGGCTTGGGAGGCCGGCGGCCCCGGTTCGGGTCCCACGTTGGGAGGGCCAGTGACACTGCCCTCAAAAAAAAAAAAAATCCTATTGAAAAGAACCTAAATACCCAACAACAGAGGATTGGTTAAATAAAGCATATTGTAGTGATAGGATGGACTATAAATGGGCATTGAAAGTAAAATAGAAAAATATATATTAATATGAGTAAAATCTACCATAAAGTTATGTGAAAAATGTGAGATATAAAACGAGGTATAGATGCGTGGGGTGCAGCTCCAAGCGCGAAACATGACTGGGCTAGGGGCTGAAAAGAGCAGCGGCTGTGAGGGCGAGGACGGCAGCGTGCTCAAGGCAGCCGTTGAGGTGTTCGCGAAGCTGAAGGACCTCAACTGCCTCTTCCTCGAGGGTCTGTATGTCACAGAACCAAGGACCATTCAGGAGCTGCTGTGTAGCCCCTCGAAGTACCGCTTGGAAATCCTGGAGTGGATGTGGACACGGGTCTGCCCCTCCTGGCAGGACAGGTTCAGCTCACTGAAGGGGATCTCAGCCGAGGCGAAGATCCAAGAGATGGGCCATGAACTGATGCTGTGTGGGCTGGATGACCAGGAGCTCCTGAAGGGCCGGGCCTGCGCCCAGAAGCAGTTACACTTTATGGACCAGCTGCTGGAGACAGTCCAGAGCCTGACCCTCGGAGACTCCAGCTGCTCCAGTGTGCAGGAGCACTTCGAGGACACCAGGGAAAAGAACGAGGCGCTGCTGGGGGAGGTCTTCTCCAGCTTCCAGCTGCAAATGCTCCTGAGCCCCGAGTGTGCCCCATGGTACCTGGACATGCAGTCCCTCCTTGATGAGGAGGGCAGTGCCTGGCAGAGGGCCGACTCCTCTGTGGCGTTGGAGGAGGATGAAGAGGAGGGGGAAGAGAAAGAGGAGAAGGAGGTGGAAGAAGAAGAGGAGGAGAAGGTGGTGGAGAAAGTGACGGAAGTGGCCAGGCAGCTGCAGGAGAGTGAAGCCAAGCTGCAGGCACTGCGGTTGGAGCGCTTCATGCACAACAAGCCAGGGGCCACTGTGAGCGAGGGCAACACCAGCGCCCTGGACCAGAAACTGCGCCTGGTCATCTCTGACTTCCACCAGCTCGTCTTAGCTTTCCTCCAGGTCTACAAGGACGAGCTGGCTGAGTGCTGCCAGCTCCCAAGCCCCTACCTCCACCCGTGTGGCCCCATCGTCCAGGCCGTGTTCCAGACTCTGACTTCATGCAGCCAAATGTTGGAAGTGGTGCTGGAGGTCACTGACACCTCAGCCAAAGCTGTGGAGATGGCAAAGCAGCAGAAGAGAGAGCACATCTGTTGGGGCAGCAACAACTCTGTGATGAGTCCAACCACAAAAATGGAAGAATTAACCCAGAAATACAAGCTCTTCAATGATGGTCTGCACAAAGGCTTGGAGTAGTCTGGAAGATGGAAGCTGCGCCCCAAAGAGCCAGGCAGCCAGGCAGGATGGAGCCATTGGGCGGCAGAAGCATTTACAGCCCCCATGTTCTCTGGGTACAGCCTGTGGCTGCCTGGACCTTCAGCTCCTTGGGAGGGAAAGGGCAGAGATGTGACAGGGCAGTGTGAGCTGCAGAGAAAGAAACCCTCAGGTTCCAAGAAAAAAAAGAAAAGAAAAGAAAATAGGTATAAAACATGACTCCGATTTTTACACTCTCTCTCATAAGAAAAAAGAAATTTAAAAGATGTAAACTTGTCAGTAGTGGTCATCTGAACAGTGGGATAGTAGGCAATTAATTCTCTGTTCATGTCCGTATTCTCCACTGTTTTTCTCCCTTAATCAGAAAGCAGTTGTTTGTAAAAATTGTTTCTTAAATTGAATTTAATACAGGCACTCAAATGTAATGATTGAACTGATGTCTGAAATGGTTTTAGAAAGAGGTAACATGAATTCAAATACAGTGAAATAAAATAAAATGCAATTTTGATTGCCTCGATTGACCAAAAGTCTTCAGCGGTGTTCAGATAAGGTCATTTGCTTTTTATGTAACTTTAAAGTAACTTGCGTTGAAATTTGATATTTATGCATATGCCAGCTTTTTTTTTTCTGATTGTTTTTCTTCTAAAATTATGTTATGTATACCACAACCAATCAATTCTTCCTCTCTCTCTCCCTTCCTACCTTTCTTCTTTCATTCTAATCCTCTTTTCCTCCTCCTATCCTCCTCCTTTTCAATTCTACAATAGTAAACAGTGATTGGGGATGGGTTTAGCTCAGTCTGCCTATTTGAAAAGGCTCTTGGGTTCATAAAATCTTGAAAAAATGAAAGTAGCAGGCAGCAAAGACCCTCACTTAAGTACTGGTTAGCCACTGGATAAAGCTTTTATCCCCAAACACTTCAGTGCCTGTGATTTAAGTAGCTATTTGAGGCACATGAGAAGCCAGATGTTAGCCTTCTGGATTCATACAATAAGAAACAAAAAATACTTTAGCCTTGAGTCTTACTAAATAGAACACGCTGCAAAAGGACAGTGTTATAATTTCTGTTGCTGAATATATTGAGGGTGATTTGCCCCCATATTTGCCAACTTCTCGTCACTGATTATTCTAGCCCTGAAGTTAATGGAATGCTGTAAACTCTCAAGGCTGCTGCCTTCACCCACCCCTCTAAAAGTACTGATACATTAGGGGTTTAATTATAATTCTGTTCCTATTCTTTACTCATTCTTTTTATCCAAACATTTTGTCTGTGCTTGTAATATGTGAGGATCTGGACTCCTATTATTTGAGGTTGAGGAACTGTGGAATTCTAGGTCCAGGGTGTGATCGGCCAGGGCAGTTAATCATTAGGAGGGATTTCTAACCAATATAGCTTGACAATAACAAAAACCAGAAGTTTCTCCTTAACTTTTTGGTGGTTTTGAGCAAATATTTATGAAATGGAGAAAAACAGGAGGAAAGATAAGAAGGAAAGAAGGGAGGGAGGGAGAAAGGAAGACAGGTACTCTGGTATGAAAAAAATAGTTTTCCCTTGACCACTGTAGGTGCTTTGTCTACCTTGGTAGTATAAAAGAGAGAGCCTGACAAAAGGGTAACCTATTGATTATTAGAACAATATTAGCTAGGTAGGAAAAGAATGTTATTTATGCAGGACACAATTATTGCCTGTGTTTCTTTTAAATTACTCTGGCTATGTATTGCAATGATTTACCCTGAGGCTTAACCCAAAATGACTTTTTTCTCTAGTGAAGGACTATTGTTGAAATATATTTTTTCCTCCCTATTTATTTCTGCCCTAATGCAACACACCGCCTCCTATTTCCTCCTTCATGCCAGCATCATTTACACTTTTGTTACTTTCTCATGGATTTGAAGGATGACATCTAATAGTACAAAACATCAAATTGCCCCAAGACCTAGCACAGTGTCTCGCATAGTGTAGGCGCTCAGTAAATATTGAATGAATTTAATTCAGAACCCTGGAGAAAGGAGTCACAAATTTATCAAGTAATTCACAAAGAGACATATCCCTAGCAGCTAATCCAGTTAAGTGTATGAAGGTAAGCTGAATCCAGAGCATGTTTTAAATCATTTCTCTTCTTAAAATTGTTTTGTTTTGTGGCTGGAACACTTGTTTCTCAGTATGTTGATCAAATGTGACTTGAGCCAGAGAGCTTCACAATAAATAATACGAGGATACTTATGATGTATAGAACCCACCAATTTAATGATAGGTAAGGCAGAGGACAGCAATTACTTTATTTCAGAGCAGCCAAAGCCTTGGTAATGTAATGCCACCATGGGAATACTGAGTGGCTATGACCAGTATGGAGTAAGCTCCTAGAATGAAAAGTTTGAAATTTTCTGACAGGTATATGATTTTTTTTTTTTTATTAATGGAACCATTGCTTCAGGTGAGCACAAATAAAAAGAGCCTTTCTTGCTTCTTTAGTATTTGCCTAGTGGAGGTTATCTGGGCCACTCGAGTGGCATTTACAGTATTAATCACATTTTACTTGCAGTAAAATTATACTAAAAAAAAAAAAAACCCAGGATCTCTCATTACTTGTTTTCTTTCTAAAGCCTAGGTTCTACAAGCAGTCAATCAAAGGATGTATAGTTGTGTTGCTGCTGTGTGGCTAGTACCGTGATTCTCTCTCATTGACTCGATAGAAACATAGATCATAATATTGTTGCATGGAAATGAATCATAGCTCATGGGTGAAAGAGATTCCAAGTGAAACTAATTGATTGTAGACATCTGGGGATGAGACATGATACAGTTGATTGGCTCACCAAAGACTAGTCTCTTCTCACACGAGATCTATTCCATTTTTGCATATAATACCAATCACTCAATCTTATGTTTGATCATAAATAAAGTTCTTATTGTATCATCCAGGATCCTTTTCATTTGCAAGTTAAAAGAAAACTCCAGCTAAAAAGGGCTTAAGTAAGTAAGGAAGTTATTATATCACAACCATGAAATACACTTTCTCCCATGTTGTCTGTATTTTCGAACAGGTTTTTCTGTCATGCTTACCCAAATCCCATAAGAAAAAAAAAGAAGTCAGTGGCTTTCTTCCCCAAGAATTTGGACAAAAACTTGAGACCTGATTTCTTTAGCCCAAGTTGGGTCACAATCCATCTCAAGAATCCATCACTGAAGCCACGGTCCCACTGGGGTCACTTGTTCTCCCTTGGAGCTAGGATCAACTCCACACAAACTGGGCTGAGTATGGGGCAGGGATGATTTGCTCCAATGCTTCCACCAGAAGCAGAGGCTGGATGCTGTTAGCAGATGACAGATATTGACTGTTCTTACTGATAGCCAGACCTTGTGCAACTGGTTGTTAGTTACAAAGGCAAACGTGATAAGTCTCTTCCTTCTCAGAATCTCACCCCTCCGATCTATATGTTACTATCAGTTGCCAATTCACCTTCTTAAGTCAAAATTGTAATCCTGTCCTACCACTCCTCAATAATGTTCTTTATTACCTGCTAATAAAAATACTAACTCCTTGGTTAACTTCCCATCCTGTTTATCTCCCAGCCCTGGCAAAGAAACCGGTCACATATCTTTTGGGTTTTCTTGCCTCTGTGGCTTTGCCCTTGGAACGTCTTTCTCCATGCCTAACAATGGTAGTCTGAATCTCTTTCAAATACTAGCTTCACGAAACACCCACTGAGTTCCTTTTTGTAATGTTTGTTGCATTTAACATGAGCCTATGTGATAGCACTTGGTGTTTATTTAACAAATATTTATTGAATGCTTACTATACTCGTGTGCTTATTGCTGTTCTGTGTTTAAATATTTTTCTACTTTGTATTATTGTTCATGGTGTTCTAGTCCTTTTCCCCAAATAATCCATAAGCTCATTGAAAGTGGGATCCTGAAAGGCAGTAACACACCTATTCATCCTGGGCAGTCAGCCTATGCCTTGTGAATAAACAAATGTTCGTCCAGTTGCACATATATTGAGCACTAGCATTTAAAGCCTAAGGAGTCGGCCCTGTTTTCTCTCAAATCTCCCTCTGCACATAGTATGGCAACATGCATGTGCTTTTAGCATTCAGTAAACATTTGTTGACTATCTAAATGAGATGGAAATGAAAAATTATCAAACCTCCTAAGACGTTAAAAGACTGAGCTTTATGAAGTTCTTCTAATAGCCAAAGGGTGTGGTATGTGTCAGGGTTAGTAAGAGTATTCAACCACCCTAGCAAAACTGTGCTTAATGAGGTAAACATTCAATTTGTGGGGTCACTAGCAAATGTAATTGCACACTTACCTTTATTTGTGGTTGTGTGATTTAAATTGACTAACATTTCAGATGTTTCCATGTAGAAATTTGGCCTAAAATATGTATGAGCCATAAATGGGTGGGAGGAAAGATTCATTTTCTTGGCCTCAGCTATGCTGGATAAGGACAGAGCAAGGGCTCTGGAACTGGAATGCCGAAGTTCAAATCCAAACTCTGCCATTCACTAGTTGTTGGCTACGGGCAGGTTGCTAAATCAGTGTGCTCTCCGCTCCTTTCCCCTCCCCCTCCTCCTCCTCTCTTCTCCTTTCCTCCCTCAGTCTCCTCTTCTGCAAAATGGAAATAAAAATAGAATAGGGATACCAAGGTTGTTACGAGGAGCAAATAAATTCAAGTGGGTAAAATGCTTAGAACAGCTCCAATATTTCAGTAAATATTAGCTGCAGTTTTTGATGAATAAAGAAAGACAACGTTGAGACCACTTTTGAAGCTTGGCCATGAAAACTGGAGAGAAAATGAGGTCATCATCAGATAGGAGGCAGACATTAGAATTTTTATTATTCCAAATAGGTGAAAGATGAATATTTTATATGTTGGAGGAGAAGAAGTGGTTCTCACAGGGTAACAGGCTGAAGACACAGAAAAGAGAGGGATGAATTGATGTAGTAATGTTACTGAGAAGAGCGAGAATGGAGCTCAGAGAAGAGGTGGATGGATGGATGAACCATGAGTAGGAAGGGCTTCTTGTTTTCTAAGACTGGGGGTAATAAACAGGGGCAAAGCTAAGGATGTATATCATATCTTTGTGGGTGGGTAGCAGAAAGTTGAAGGCTTTCAAGACTAATAGCTGGTTAAGCTTATCTGGTGGGAGAAAAGAGGTGGCAGGAGTGAGAAATGGAGTAGGACTGATAAATGAAGCAGTTACACAGTAATAACTTCTGGAGACAAGATGACACTAGCCAGAATGTATAGTCTGACAAAAAGAGAATTCTGGTATGACAGAAAATTGTGTTCACAAAGTGAGACACTGGTGTTTGCTTCCAGGCAATGACAAGTCTAAGGGGACCAGTTTCAAAATTTTTGTCATCTACAGTGTATAGTTAGAGTTTGAAATGACTCCTTACCACAAATAAATGATTGATTATAGAAGGTCTGACAATTAGGTTCATGAACTCATCCTAGAAAAGATGCTGCATACCTCATTGCTGAATATCACTGCAGTCACCTTTGAACTACTCCCCTTGGGAAGCTATGCACCCACCCAGCACCTAGTACACACTTCAAAACAATTTTGTAACTCTTTTTTCTGGAATGGCCATCAGAGCTGTCATTATATTACTCTTAATGTCCTGAATGTCACCACAATGCCTTCTTTTCAATATTCCTTTTATCTTCGGGTAAAGAAATAAGTCACTGGGGGCCAGATCAGGTGAGTAGGGAGGGTGTTGCAAAATACAGTTATTTGTTTACTGGCTAAAAACTCTCTCACAGACAGTGCCCTGTAACTTTTTCATGTAGACTTTTCAGCACTTCCAAATTGGTTAACTGTTTGTCCAGTTGGTACAAATTCATAATGAATAATCTCTCTGCTATCAAAAAAGGTTAGTAACATCATTGCAACAAGCTCGCGAACTTAATTGTCAGAACTCGTATTCATAGTTTTCTTGATTTATTGAATTATCTTTCTTACAAATTTGCAATGCTGTTGGAAAGGCAGACTTTTACAGTTGGATTCAATCCTATTTATACACCAACCAATCTGTTCTTGAATATACTTATAAATGGGAAATTCACTTCTTATAGAACTGACCATTCAATTTTAGAGTAGACTGGAATTCATTAATATTGAAACATAAGTGCTACAATAAGGATTTTATCTCCTTGTGATGGTCACACAAAAAACTGTCTCATCCTACATGTCCTTTTGCAATGTTATTTTATCACTTTTTCCATGAAGAATTGGATTCTGTCCCCTCCCCTTGAATGTGAACTTGACATATGAATTGCTTTGACCAGGATAAGCCAAAAGCAAAACAATGTGACTTTTGTGCCTGGGCCTTAAGAGACATGGCAGTTTTTATATTTGCCCTCCTAGAATCCTAAGCTACCAAGTCCTCTGGCCTGCTGGAGAAGGAGGCCAAGTAGACAGGGACCCTGGGGGGATGAAAGAGGGTGGGAAGAGATAGCTTCAGGCAGTCCCAGCCTGTTCAGCCACCCCAGCAGAATTCCCAGACATGTCAATAATGCCCACTTAATTCATGAAGCCCCAAGCTCCAGCCAATACATGTGGAGTAGAGACAAGTCATTGCCCCTGCACCCTACCCACACTGCAGAATTACGAGCAGATAAATGGTGGTTGTTGCTTTAAGTCCCATGTTTTGAGAGCTTTATTATGCTGCAGTAACTTTGAAGGGGAACAGTCTCACTGCACTGAGACAAATTAAAAGAACTTGGACATAATCCAGGTGTCAGGGGATGAGATGACAAGTACAGAAAAAGAGATAGGGGAAAATGTGGGAGAAAAGTAGGTGACAGGTTCGCTATGACCCAATGATTGGATAGGGAGGGCGACAAAGGAGAAAGGGAAATGAAAGATTATGAAGCTCTGTCTGGGAAATAATATGTGGACTGCTATACGTCTAGATAAAGAACTGGATTCTTGAGGAAGGTAAATCCAATATACAGTTATGTTTTTGACATAGCAGCAGAACTTCTATGTGAAAATGCTCCCTTAGCAGCTGGAGACAGGGACCGAAGCTGAGGGCCAAGTTGGGGCTGGGGCTGTTAGAGGTTTCAAACAAAAAGATGCAACCAGCTCGCTTTCCCTTTTGTTCCAGTCTACAGGGTGTTTTCTAACTCCTTTCGCCTGTATTTAGTAGCAAAGGTGGAGACATCAAGCAAAGGGAGAGGTGAGAAAGAAAGGAGAAGGGGAGGACACACTCGGAGGAAAAAAGGCAAGGTAGAATCCTGGGGGATTGCACCTTATTTTATTTTAGTTTCACCCCTTGGCAGGCTGTACTGCTTAAGTAAAAATAAGTAGCATAACATACACACTCAACTAAAATGACCACCTTTCAAAGGTTCTCCCTTGAAATATGCCCAAATGAAAATAAGAAACCTAACCTCAGCTTTTTAAATCACCATGCAAGGGCACGCGATGTTTTCCTTCTATGGAATCTTAAACCTTCCAAAAGGGTACTCTGTGTTATGAATGGGATGGCTAAGGTCTGTGTGTGTCCAGGGAGGAAGCTGAGAATGCTGAGGGGCTGAGGTGTCACCTAGCAGGCAATGTTACACCTTCACACTCGCCATGGTGTGCAATATTTTTAAAAGGAGTGAAAAATAAGGTATGCTGTCTGTCTTCTGAGGGAGACAAGTATAGCATAGTGATCCTAAAATGAAGGGTAAAGATTCAACTAGAATGGAGTTCAAATCCTTGTCTCATCACTTACTAACCTTGTGGCCTCAGACATGCCATTAACCCCTCTGAGCTTCGGTTACCTCAGCTGTAAAATGGGGAGAATTCTTTCTATCTCATAGGGTTGTTTTTAAGAGTCAATGAAACATAGCACGTGAAACATTTAATCTGGTAAAAGCACAATAAACGGTACCTATAATCATTGGAATCAGTAGGGATTTGGGGCTTTCGTATATTTGGTCTATCATTGAGATGGTTTTTCAGAAATATTTGCAATATTAAGGAAATGAGATCTGAGTGCATTTTAGTCAATGATATAAATGTAACAAATATTTAATGTAATATTACATAACAGTGGGTCGCTTTACAATTTAAAAGTGTCATGATTTCCCTTCTGGGGACAAATTGTGCTGTTTCACAGAGTCTTTGTAAATCTTATAGCAAACCATAACTGACATGGTGATTCCTCCTTATTTTGTCATTCATAATTTTGAACGTTTGAAAATAAACAACGTTCTAATGCAGGATTCAGCAAACTTTTACTGTGAAGAACCAGACAGTAAATATTTTCAGCTTGCAGGTCACATATAATCTCTATCTCATATTCTTATTTTTGATTTTTTACAACCATTTAAAAATGTACACACCATTCTTAAGTTACACGTAAGAAAGGCCACTGGTTGAACTTGACCATTGGCTATAATTTGCAGAGCCCTTCTCTAGTGTAAATGTATGTTATTTGTACTAGGATACTTATGCCAATACGTGTTGAAGAAAGAGAATGAGAAAATACATTAAGTAAATAATGTGTACATGATGCTGATGCTGATTCAGATTCAGATATATGCCGGGCTTAAATAAGACCATAGATCACTTTCCTTGATGGGAAAGGACCATTTTCATTGAGATGCAATGAGGTTAGGTATGATTTTGAGGTCTGGGGACTATTCAGCACATTAGTTCTAAACAATGTCCTTGTGCTTTGCACACACTTCTTGCTCTTCCTCAGAGAAACAGTTTACAATTTTTTTTTTTTTTTTTTTTTTAGCTGAGCCATCCTGCTATCTGTTGGCAGCTCAGCGGCTGCTCAGCTCGGGCTGACATCGAACCGCTGTTGCTCAGAGCTCAGCTCGCACTCTTGAGTGAGCTCTTAACCAACTGAGCCACTCGGCCGGCCCTAAAGAAACAGTTTAGATACAGGGCTTTATAGCATCAGGCATAAACTGCCATTAAAATCCTAAACTGAAAATTGTGTTGCCCTTTATTAAAATGAACAGCTGGTCAGCCCCCATCTATTGGTCACCCTCAGATCTAGGTGTGTTATGTACAGGTAGCTTGCTTGGCTATCCCTCCACAATAAGGGGTTTATGGGACATTTTCGGGTCACCCATTGAGAGGGAAACTCTCACCAGTGTTACTGTCTCTTTCAGGCCCTGCACCTGCCTTAACTCCTGTCTCTCTCTGAACCCAGGAGAGAAATATTCTCCTGGAAGTCAGGAGCTAGGGTTGTCTTGATCTTTTCTTTCCTAACTTGTGTCCCAAGATGCTTCCCTGGAGACACCGGTTGAGTGTCTTTTTTCCCCTCTTTGCCCTGTTGTCCTGCTTACCTTTCTATTTTTCCAATAACTACAAAGAAAGAAAAAGGAAAAATAATTTTTAAAGGTATAAAGTACCCCAAAACATTTATCCCTGGACATGCTCAGAGCAGACTACCTTCTTATCTTTTAATGCAACACATTCCATGAGCCCTGTCTTTGATCGCTTTTGAAACCCATGGACCTGTGACCAAGGAAAATGTCTTTCAACCAGACTAATCCATACCACGGTCCTCTTTGGAAGGCTGGGCAGCGAGGAATGGTGAAAAGGAAGCTGTGAGCTGCCTCTGCCTATAGGCCCTGTTTCTTACTGTGGATAATTCCCTTTCATTCCTACCTCCCTCTAGGTCTTGAGAATATGTGTAGACATGTGTTTCATCTCCTAACCTCATCTGATTCTACTCTGTTGGCCTAGTCTTGGGGTAATTTCCTTTTAGTCTACATTATGATCTTTATGTCTTAATTTGTACGCCTAGGGCTGACACTCACTTTACAGGTGTCATCTTTATCATATCATAGTTGTCAAAGGGTATTTTGATTAGGGCAGGGAAGTTCTTTTACTAAATGAAGACTACCTGTTTTTTTTTTTAAAGATTTTATTGGGGAATCGGGGAAGGGGAACAGACAAGTTGCTGTCTTTTTGTTCTTCAGTCTAGTTGCGGAGGATGTTGCTTCACTGGCCCATGTTGGTATCATCATTGCGTTTTTCTTGATTGAGGCAGATTGGTCGCTGGCCTGTGGATGGTCGCTCACTGCGGCTATTGGCAGCTCACGCTGGCTGCCAGCCACTCACGCTGGCTGCTGGCCACTCACTGTAGCCTATGGCAGCCCACTGCAGCAGGGGCTGCAGCCTATACCGTTGCCAGGGCTCACACAGCCCAGCTCCAGGTGGACCTGTTGTTAGCTGTAGAGGGCAGTGTCACTGGCCCTCATATGTGGGATCCCAACAGGGGCTGCTGGCATCCCAAACCAGCTCTTAACCAATGCACCACTCCACTGGCCCAAAGACTACCTGTATTGAGCTGTTGCAAACACATCCTTTTCTGTTTGCTGGGGTCCTCTCTGGTTTATTTACTGAGAAGATTCTTTTGACTCCCAGGCTGAGAAAATGCTTATCCTATGTTTTCTGTATCCAGGCTTTTCTGTTCTGATTGATCTTTTGTAGATGATTTCTAGGGAGACTTCAATTCCTCAATGAGGTCAGGTCCTTTGACACATGGACCCAGTGTCTCTAACCCATGCAGACAGAGATTGAGCTTTTATTAACCACAAGAGAAAATGACATGTTTTTCCTGTTCTCAACTCAAGATACTCCCAGTACCATTATTTTTTCTAGTCATGTGGCTCTAAATTTTTTTCCTCTGTTGACTTTCTTCTCTATAGACAGATTTGGGACTTTAATCCTTTCTGTAGTTCATTAATATGCAATACCCTCCCCAGCATAGTATCAATATGCATAAAATAGTATTCAGGAGACATGTAGAAGAACTGAAATACTGTCCACACCACATATCTTCACATCACTAGAAAAGGTTTCTCCAGGAAGTAAATTTTTGAGGGGTTATTGGAATACAGAGACAAAGTCAACATTATTCCCTCTTCACCCAACCTCACATAGTCTCATACACTCAAACAAGATCCTGGCTACTCATTGTTGGTTTCCTCTTGGCATGTGATAACTCTTCTGAGTAAGTATCAATCCATTATGATCCAAGTTTATCCCTTTACCAGTCAATCCACCTGTAAACAATTTACATTTTCTAAAATATAACACACTGACCTGAGAACAGTAAAGTTGTCTGTAGCTGTTGGATAACAAAGACAAAAAAATCGCCAGCCACTATGTCTGTAATTAAATGTGTGAAACTAACAAATGGAAATAATAGAAAAAGATTTTTTTTTTCTTTACCAGTCATGTTGTGACATCAATTTGTATTAAATAATGAGAGTGAGAATTTAGGGGATTTGCTTTTCATTATGGTGCAAATTAACCTTCAACTACTGATCCGAAATAGATTTGCAAAGAGTTACCACTATCAATAATCATTTAGAATTCATTTTACACAGATAAATTAGACTCTCCAGTGGTGATAAGCAGGATTTTCTTCTGCATTTCTTTTTTTAGTAACTTTTTTCAATTACATTTGACATACAATATTATGTTAGTTCCAGCTGTACAACATAGTGATAGGACATTTATATAACTTACAAAGTGATCAACCCTTTGAATCTAGTACCCACCAGACACCGCACACATTTATTACAATATTATTGACAATATTCACTACGCTATACTTTATATCCCTATGATTATTTTGACTACCAATTTGTACTTCTTAATCCCTTCCCCTTTTTCACTCATTCTTCTAAACCCCTCTTATCTGGCAACAATCAAAATATTCTCTGTATCTATGAGTTTGTTCCTATTTTGTTTGTTTGTTTTGTTTTTTAAGATTCCACATATAAGTGAAGTCATATAACATTTGTCTTTGTCTGACTTACTTTACTTACGTCCATCCATGTTGCAGATGGCAAGATTTCACTCTTCTTTTTTTTATTATTTTATTTCTGGCTGAGTAATATTCCATTGTATATATGTATCACATCTTCTTTACCCATTCATCTATTGATGAACACTTAGGTTGCTTCAATATCTTGGTTATTGTAAATAACACTGCAGTGAACATATGGGTGCATATGTCTTCTCAGGTTAGTGTGTTGAGTTTCTTTAAGTAAATAACCAGAAGTGGAATTGCTCAGACTTTCTTTGTCTCTTGTTATTGTCTTTGTTTTAAAATCTATTTTCTCTGGTATAAGTATTGCTACATCAACTTTTTAATTTTTTTCCAATTTCATGAAATATGTTCCTTCCATCCATTTACTTTTAGTCTGTGTGTGTCATTTGATCTGAAGTGAATCTCTTGTAGGCAACATATGTAATTCTTATCCATTCCAGCTACCCTATATCTTTTAACTGGAGCATTTAATCCATTTACATTTAAGGAGAATTGTTGATAGATATGTAGTTATTGCCATTTTTTTATTCATATTTTTTATCTCATTTTTCTTCATCTTAAAGAAGTCCCTTTAATACTGGTTTGGTGGTGATGAACTCTTTTAGCTTTTTCTTGTCTGGAAAGGTCTTTGTCTTTTCTTCAATTATAAATGATAGCCTTGCTGGGTAGAGTAACCTTGGTTGTAGATCCTTACTTTTCATCATTTTGAATATTTCATGCCAATCCCTCTGGTCTTAGAAGTTTCTGTTGAGAACTCAGCTGACAGTCTTATGGGAGATTCCTTGTAGGTAACTAACTGCTTTTCTCTTGCTGCTCTTAAGATTCTCATTTTGTCTTTAACCTTTGGCATTTTCATTATGATGTGTCTTGGTGTGGGCTTCTTTGAGTTCATCTTGTTTGGGACTCTCTGAGCTTCCTGGGGTTTCTATTTATTTCCTTTGCCAAGTTAGGAAAGTTTTCCATCCTTATTTCTTCAAATAGGTTTTCAATTCCTTGCTGTCTATCTTATCCTTCTGATATCACTATAATGCAAACAACTGTTGTTATGCTTGATGTTGTCCCAAAGGCCCCTTAAACTGTCCTCATTTTATTGCACTCTTTTTTTTTTTTTTTCTGTTGTGATTGGGTGTTTTCTGCTATGTTATCATCCAAATCACTGATTCGGTCCTCTGTTTCTAATCTATTCTTGATTCCCTCTAATGTGTTCTTCATTTTAGTTATTGTATTCTTCATTTCTCAATAGTTCTTTTTTATGTTTTCTATCTCCATTTTTATGTTTGCTCTCTCTTTGTTAAAGTTCTCCCTGAGATCATTGAGTAGCCTTATAACCAGTGTTTTGAACTCTACATCTGGTAGATTGCGTGTCTCAATTTTGTTTAGTTCTTTTTCTGGAGTTGTTTTTTTGTTTGTTTGTTTGTTTGTTTGTTTGAAGATTTTATTGGGGAATTGGGGGAGGGAACAGCACTGGGAAATTGGGGAAGGGGAACAGACAAGTTGCTGTCTTTTCATTCTTCAATCTAGTTGTGGAGGATGTCACTTCACTGGCCCATGTTGGTATTGTGATCATTGCGCTCTTCCGGGCTGAGGCAGATCGGTCACCAGCCATTGGACGGCCATTCATGGAGGCTCACGGCAACTCTCTTCAGCTGCCGGCTACTCACACTGGCTGCTGGCCACTCACGGTAGCTTACAGCAGCCCACTGCAGCCCCACTGCAGCCTACACCATTACCAGCGACTCACAGCAGCCCAGCTCCAGTTGTTCACCATCTTAGCTGTAGAGGGCGCAGCATCACTGGCCCTCATATGTGGGATCCAAACCGGTGGCCCTGCTGCTCAGAGCTGGAGATCCCAAGCCAACTCTTAACCAACGAGCCACTCAGCCGGCCATGGAGTTTTGTTTTTGTTCTTTCATTTGGGACATGTTTTTTTGTCTTCTCATTTTAGCTGCCTCTCTTTGTTTGTTTCTATGTATTAGGTAGGGTTGCTATGTCTCCTGGTCTTCATAAAGTTGCCTTATATAGTATGTGTCCTATGGGGTCCAGTGATGCAGCCTCCCTAGTCACCTAAGCATGGTGCTCCAGGTGTGTGCCTTGTGTGGGTTGTGTGCGCCCTCCTATTTTAGTTGAGTCTAGATTGCTGTTGGCATGGCAGCTGGAAGGACTGACCTTCAGGTTGATTGGTTGTGAGGACTGGTGGTGGCTACAGTGCAGGAGCTATTGTGCAGGGGTTCACCCTATGGATCAGGATTCACTTTAGCATGGCTCTTGTGTCTGATGAGTCTACCCTTTGTGTGTATATTTTGTGGAGGTGATTGGGTGGTGTTCTGGTGTGGTCTGAAGCTGGCCAATAGGTTTGTTGTTTCTGGAGCCACTTGGGAAGGGCTGTGGGGCAGAACAAGGTCAGCTGCTGCCTGTGCCCTGCCCAGGGCCACCTGGTATGAGCTACAAAGTAATCTGCAGATGGTTGCCACTTGTGCTGGGCTTGGAGGTGCCTGGGAGAGGCTAAGCTGAGTCTAAGGCTGACTGCCAGTAGTGCCGAACTTGTGGCTGCTCAGCAAGTTGCATGGGGCATGCTGTGGCCAGATACTGCTTGTTTGGAGTTTGTGAACCTTTGAGCAATTTTAAAAAAGTCCACATCATGACCAAGACAGGCTATTTGTATGGAAAAGCCACTGGAAAGGGCTTGGGTAGGCCCACAATTTGGGTGAGATGGGGTCTCAGGAAAACACCAGGGCAGGGCAAATGACGTTAACTAAGTTGATGGAGACTTGGGTATGGTGCCCACCTGTGCATGCAAGCTAGGTGTGGGAGGGCTCAACAAAGGAATAATACTTTCTGCTAGCACTTCTGTCTGGGAGAAAGCCACCCCTTCAGCCCTCACCCTGAAGGCAGACAATTTTTTCCCCTATATCCCCTGCACTTTTCAAGTTGCTGCACCAGTGCTAGAGCTTAGAGTGAGTGAGTCTGTCAGTGACAGTCTGTGTGTGGGCCCTTTAAGAGGAGCATTTCAAACTCCAGCCACCCTCTCTCTCACTCAGTCACAATTTCTCCTGGTTTTCACAGCCAGAGTTATCGGGACTTCTCTACCAAGCACTGGAACCTCTGGCTAGAGAGCCTGGTGTGGAGCTGGGACCCCTCACTCCTCATGGGGAACCTCCACAACCAAGGTATCACTCCTGATTTTTAACCACCACATGTGGGTGTGGGACCAGTCTGTTCCAGGTTTCCATCTCTCCTACCAGTCTTCAGGTGGCTTCTTCTGTATATTCTTGTTTATAGGACTTCTGCTGAGGTACACTGCAGGTGGTTTTCAATGATGGGTGTTCTGTAGTTTAGTTGTTATTTTGATGTGGTCTGGAGGAGGCAAGCACAGTGTTTACTTACTCTGTCATCTTGACTAGAAGCTTATCTTTTGGATTTCTAAAAAAAGAAGGTTAAAATAATATGTATTCTTAAAACTGGATCTTATGATTAGAAATAAACCTTGCACATGTGGCTTTCTGTATCTTCTCTTAATTTCCTCTAAGTGTAAACATGAATAAATGCTTCATGAAACAAAGGAAATAAGATGGATTTCAAAAATAATGTTCACTAGACAAAAGTCAGGAAATCATGGATTTGAAAGATACAAAAATGTCACCTAATCCATTCCCTTGCAAGGGATACATAGTACCTCTAGCTGCTATCATACTTAATGATCTCCCAGGGAAAAGAAAAAAATCCTTCAGTAGTCTCTAATTAACATATTTGTTAGTGTGATAGAAGTGATGATAAAAGGTAATCACTATTCTTTTCTATTGACCTGCAAATATGATATATAACAATATCAACCACAAACAGAACTCTGTTTATTGAGTGTTTAAATAGGTTAGACACTTTTCTGAGTCCTTTTTCTTTTATCATTATTCTATTAGTATTCATTGCTATTATCCATAAACAAATAGGTACTTAGAAAAGATAAGTAATTTGGCCAACTCCACAGTTTATAAGGGACAGAGTTGGAATTTAGACCATCTACTCCAAACCCTCACTCTCAGCCTCCTGATCCTGCATTGTCATAGGGTAACTGAATCAACTGAAAAACACTAGGTAGGCTCCCTACGAGTTTTCTCATCTCTGGATTAATTATTTTCAATTTCCAACATTTTGTCATTGTGTCATGTTCTAGCATTAGTCACTAACAGAGATGTATGGCATACTGTTAATTTAAATCCACACACTTCAAGAAAATTGGCCTAATTGGAGGAAATTAAGGTAGTTGCAATTTCCTGATGATTAAGCATGCGAATATGTTGCTAGTGGAAGCTGTAGAATTTTCTCTTCTGAAAATCTAAAGGAAAAAAACACAATTAAGGTTTTAACGAACTGTAATTTGGACCCCAATTTTCAGATTTTGTAAAATGAATGGTTTAGGATAGGTGTCTCCTTGGGTTTTCCCTAGACCTAACAGCCTGAAAGTTTGTGTCTTTAGGTAAGGATTGAATATTTTAACCTTTCAAGGTCTTTTTTAGACTTCTGTTTTATGCTTGAATGATTCTTGACTCTCTTTGGTTCAGCTCCACATTTTTTGAGTCTCTTTCAAATGGAGATCTCATAAGAGCTATTATTTAACAGTATCCCAAATGCACAATGTACAGAATTAAATACAGCTGTGCATTTAGGACTTCACCAATCACAGTTCATTATTACTGTGTTCATTCTCATATTTGATTAAGGTTAAACAACAAAATGATATTTTTCATTTTAAAGTGCATTGTGTATGTGACAGATAAGATCATATAAATGCATTAAACATGCTTATTTTACTGTGTAAGCATATGCAAACGTTCTAGAAATATTTTACAGCAAATGTCTAGGGATTCACCAGGGCCTATAATAGAAATCCATATTCTATGACTTCAAAGCCTCAGTCTAAACAACTAATCACTTGGCTATTTCCAAATCAAATTTCTTCAAACAAATCAAAGGCATTTGTTCTACCCAAGAGCAGAGTTTTGTGGCAAGTTTGACATTTTAAAATCAAGCTGCTTATTGAGATATTGATGCACTGAAAAAGGTACCTAGAATTTCTTTCTGGGAATGAGAAACACCTTTTTTCATGCTCTAGCAATTCAGGCATTCTTCAAAGCGATTTTTGTCAATTTTTCTTCACACACACACACACACACACACAACAAACAAACAAACAAAAAAATCACCTTTGTAGTAAGAGCCAGCATTCAAAATTTCGGCCCAAATGATCTTTCATTTTCTGAAAGGTTATGAGCCCCTGAGATTTCACTCCTTTTGGAGTCATAATTACTGTGCTGCTTCTAAGTTGTTAACAATAACACTGATTAAGAGGAGAAAAAAGAGGAGATATTCCGCATACCAATGTTAAATGGCTTCACAAAGTAAGAATATTTTAGATGCTACAGCATTTGTGGTGGGTGGAATAAAGTGTCCAACTTTCCAGGAAACAGAGTAAAGAAAAGAAGAGAACAATAATGATAAATAAATAACCTTTTACCAAGGTTTCCTATGTTCAGGGAACTGTGCCAGTCCTTGCACATGCAATGTTTTATTTAATCCACTCAACTACCCTCCAAGGAGGTACTTTTACTATAGCATTTTTATCCATGAGAAGCTGAGAGTCAGAGAAATTGAGTAACTTGACTGGAGTCACCTAGACAGAATCCAGAGAGGGTTCATTCCAAGCCTTTGTTCTTAATTGCTTAACTATTCTACTGTCTTCTCTAAGAGAGGAGTAGAATAAAAGCCATAGCAGAAAGATGTAACTAGGGAGTAGAAAAACACTAAGGTGGGCTTCTAATTGACAGTCCTCTAGAACCCACAGCCCAGAGCCCATACAGACTGGTTTAGAGCCAACACTTAATAAATATTTTTTTGAATGGATAACTGCATGAATGAATGCAATGCAGTGTAAGATAATATACGGGTCATTCTGGCCCTTCAGTCCGCCCCACACCCCAATCATCTGTTCTAGCCCATTCTAGTGTCTATCAATTGCCCATGATTTTGTAACATAACCTGGCTTCCACTTCCAAAAACAGTGCTTCACAAATTCGTGAAGAAAGCAAAATTCTCCTTTGGCATCCTCTGACCATTCTTTTTTTTCTTTTTTTTTTTTTTTTTAAGTTTATTAGGGGTGATGATGATTAGTAAATTTACATAGCTTTCAAGTGTACAACTCTGTAATACATCATCTATATATCACATTGTATGTTCACCACCCAGAGTTAATTCTTCCATCACCATATATTTGATCCCATTTACCCTCTTCTACACTCCCTCCCCCCTTACCCTCTGGTAACTGCTAAACTATTGTCTATGTCTATCAGTTTTTCTTTGTTTATTTGTCTTGTTCTCTTATTGCTTTCAGTTTTATATCCTACATATCAGTGATACCATATAATTCTCGACTTTTTCTGTCTGACTTATTTTGCTTAGCACAATAATTTCGAGATCCATCCATGTTGTTGTAAATGACACTATTTCATCCTTTCTTATGGCAGAATAGTATTCCATTGTGTATATATACCATATCTTCCTCCAATCATCTATCAGGGCACTTTGGTTGTTTTCATGTCTTGGGCACTGTAAATAAAGCTGCAGTGAACATTGGAGCATGTATAACTTTATGGATAAATGTTTTCTGATTTTTTGGGTAGATACTCAGGAGAGAGATTACTGGGTCATGTTGTAATTCTATTCTTAGTTTTTTGAGGAACCTCTATACTGCCTTCCATAGCAACTGCACCAATCTGCATTTCCACCAACAGTGTAAGAGGGTACATTTTTTCCACAGCCTCTCCAACACTTGTTATTGTCTTGTAGATGTTAGCCATTCTAACCCGTGTCAGGTGATAACTAATTGTACTTTTTATTTGTATTTCTCTGATGATTGGTGACATTGAGCATCTTTTCATTTGTCTATTGGGCATCTGTATGACCTCTTTAGAGAAAATGTCTATTCAGGTCCTCTGCCCATTTTTTAATTGGATTGTTAGCCTTTGCCCATTCTTGTCCTTTGCTGGTATTGGTATTTCCCAAGCCCATACTCTCCTTTAGGCTGGCTGCTGGCTGACCAGAAATCAGCAAGCCCCAAGAACTCAGAGAAAACCCCATTTATGGGTTTTTTTCTGATCATCTTTCCCATCCTCACAGTCAAAATTTTAGGCTTTCTGAAAGCAATTGTTTGGTTGCTTATCTGTCTTACCTCTTTGAACAGTGAGATTTGTGAAGATAAAAGTTGCATCATCTTTACATCTCAAGTGCCCATCATGGTACCTGGAATAAAGTAGTTGTTTAGTCAACATTTGTTATCTAAATTAGTGAATGACCAGATGAATGAATGAATGCTTCCCACTGCAAACCTTGCTTATCAAGATTGCAGGTAATTGGATACCATTAGTAATTATTAATATAAATATTTAGAAGTAGTACTATAGGAAGCTTTATAGTTTCCAGAGTTTCATGTGTGTGCACATGAAACTAACATCTTATTATTTTTTTATTTTTTTATGTATGTATTCAATAAATTTTATTTAGTACCTACTGTATGCCAGGGCTGTTCTAGGCATTGGAGTACATCATTGTTGACCAATTATACAATCAAAATACAACTTTTGTTTTCTGCCATCCATTTATTTATTTATTTATTTATTTATTATTTTAGCTGAGCCATCCTGCCACCTGTTGGCAGCTCAACGGCAACCCAGTTCGGGCTGGCATCAAACCGCCATTGCTCAGAGTTCAGCTCGCATTCTTGAGCAAGCTCTTAACAAACTGAGCCACTCAGCCAGCCCTCTGCCATCCCTTTAAATTGTTTTTGGAGAGGGATTCTTTCTCTGCTTTGGATGAAAATTCTGACAGGCTCTATAATTCCTCTGCTCACTCATGGATAAAACAGTTTTAGAATGCCTTTAAGTCACAGACACAGTCTCAATTCAGTAACTGTGATTTCCAGTTCCATGGAATAATCAAATCTCTGAACTTGAGTTAAGTCTTCTCCCCTCCCCCAGGTGGAGCTCTGCAGTCAGGGAGAGGATCATGACCTTAGGCTCTTTTCTACTCTGTTGGTTACTCACCTCTTCTCTCAGCTTACAGGGAGGAAAGTTAAGGAGGTAATACCTTTGCCTCACTAGTCCTTACTTCATTGTTTATTCTGAGCCTGGCAGATGGTTCAAGCTGATCTGCCTGGTTATGGAAATTTTCACGGACCCCTCAGAGGTTCCCCATTGGACCCCTTCTTCTGAGAACCCATACCCTAAGCAGGTATCTCTATTGTAATTTAGATGGTCTCTTGTGGTTCTTTTTCAGCCCTTTGGAGCTGGAGGGTATATGTCCTCAGTTTTAACCTTCTAGGCAGACTTCTTAGAGACAATGCAAGAAAATCCCACAATGCCTCTCTCTCCTATATGACCCAAATCTGCTCCATGGGAACATTCACACTCCTGCCCTAACTTGGGGAGGGTAAGCTTAGTCAGGAGTTAGTTAGACATCAGTCTTCTCTGTCTTCTGACCAGGAAACACAACCCACAGATCTCCCAGTGATCTTCTTGAAGATCCCTTCACCAGACTTGGGGTAGAAGTGGGAAGGTGGAGATTCAGTAAAGCAAGAGCTTTCTGATGAAATTCCTTAACCTTGGTCTCCCTTGCATCGCACTCCAGACCCTCTTGGATTCTCAATGTGGGGATTAAATTCTAGAGCCTAGGAACTTTTTATTGAAAATTTGCACATTATGGGTTGACCTTGGAAATTACTGTGTATTTTATGTTGTTGTCTCTGGAGACACTTTATTTTTTAACATACTATTATATAGTCCATGTATTTGTAGTGTGTGGTGTGTGTGTGTGTGTGTGTGTGTGTGTATCAAGTATGTTGAACACAAAGAACTTGTGGAATATAATGATAAAATTATTTTGTCACCCCTCTCTTTAAAACATTTAGTTTTTAATCTGCTCTTGGATGAAAACTTAACTTGTATTACCATGGCTTCTCTGATATCTCTTAAGTAATAAAAATATCCTGATTAAGTAACAAAATACTGTCACAATTTGGTATTTTGAATGTCAAGTCCCATGTAATAGTCAAACCTTCCAGCTTCATTCAAAATTACAGTGATTCTCCTCCCAGTGGCGCCACAGCCTAGAAATGTGATACATGTCTTGCTCCTTTCTGCACTAGATAGTTGCTATTTATGGACCACTGGAGTTGGACCATTGCAAGAAATAAGGAGGAAAGTCAAATTTGTACATGGCCAGTTCTGCAGTAAGGTGGCTTTATGGCCCCTGGGCCTGGCCTATTTTAAAACTCTTTCATGGAACACTTTCACAGGTTCTTTAGAATCCCCCTATCACCCTCTGTGCTGGGAACCCAACTATACAGTTCTTTTGATATAGGTGATGATGCATTTTCCTCTCATGGGTACTTTATTCCTTCCATGTGATCCTGAGGAATGGCGGGTGGGAGCTCATCTCCAGCTTCTATTTGATGAATTTTCCCACATCAAAGGTGATATTGAACAGAATGGAGTTAACAGCACTTCATGCTGGTTCCCCTGCTTATATAGCCTATGTCTAGTCTAAGGCATACACTCACACAACTTTTGTCCCAAGAAACTCAGGGAGACACTTCTTAGACCATTGTTGAACTGGAAGGTAGAGGCCAGTTCACTATATCTCCCCAGCTGCTAGGGACAGGTACCAAATTTCCAAGTGGTCAATGTTTGTTCACTTGATTGGGTGTGAAGGGGCAAACATTTCTTGGGAAAGAGAACTCAAGCATAGCTTTTGCTAAAGAAATTCTCCCTCTGATTCTTTCCTCTTTCAAACCTCTTATATTCTGTTTGTCTGACCTAAGACCATGCAATTGGATTTAGTAGTCTCCTTTTCAAGTCCTATAGGTTGATCTGTCTCATAAATCACTTTGATATCTGATATCTATAAGAGCTGGGTATTCAGTCAAAACTTCCAATTTAACATCCTGATATGAATATACAATTTCATGTACACAACTATTCTGTGGTATTTGCAGCATACATTATTATTCCTATTTAACAGATGAGCAAACTAAGGTTCAGACAAATTAAGTAACCTGCATTGTGGATAGTTAGGTTTTCTCACTCCATGACGTTGGCTGTTTTTCTGCCAATGAATTAACTCATTGCCCTTTTAAGAATGCACTAGAGGCCCAGTGAGTTAATGAACAAAAGTAACCTGATTTGCATCCTATAGATCTACAGAATTACCAAGAGATCCTTATATAAAATTAGAAAACAAAAACATAATTAATAGTAAGTAAAATAAAATAGTGTGCTTAATGATGCTTTAGAATAAGTAGACTTAATTGAGAAAAATAGGCTTACAGACCTAAAATTATAAGCATAATATAAATTAAAAAGAAAAAAACATCATCTATTATTGAAAATTAAATATGTGATTATTTGATAATAAAAGGTAAATGATGTTCTCCCATGCATCAAAGAAAACTGATTAGCAGTAGCTTATCACCAACAATGAATTCCACCTATGCCATGTGAGGTGTCTTGGGAAACCAAACCACCTTTCAAGCTGTAACAACACCATGGGGATGCAAGGCAGTTGATGTACAAACCTAACTTGGGCACAAAAGTAAGCCATGATGTAGGACTACCCAGTGTGCAGTATAAACCACATTGGGGAGTTAAAAATATGTGTAAGACTAATAACAACAAGTGTTTGAGAAGTTTTTAAGTACTTCAAATCTTTTATAAGGTAAGATCATTTGCAAGCAATATTTTATTAACTGTTCTACCAATTAGTTGATTTTTCTGAAAGGAATAGTCATTACCTGGTGTCCTGGGGTTGGGGTAGTCTAAGTTGTTTCTGACTGGATAACCTTATTTCGCTCTGAAAGCAGGTCCTGTCAGGGGTAGGTGGGGGAAGGGGGCGTGGGGCAGGTATGAAAAAGAGTTGACGTCTTCTTACTTTTGTTGACTTATTTTTTTTTAATGTATCTTTTTTTTTTTTTTTTTTGAGGGCAGTGTCACTGAACCGGGACCTGAACCGGGGCCGCTGGCTTCCCAAGCCAGTGCTTAACCACTGCACCACTCATCCGGCCCGTTTTGTTGACTTATTTTTAAAACACCATTAGACCCACTATTTTATGATTTTTTTAAATTTTTATTAAAATGTAGTAGCATACAATGTTATATTAGTTTCAGGCATACACCATAGTTATTCAACATTTATACATCCAAAGAAGTGATCACCATGTTAAGTCCAGCAACCATCTGATACCATGCCATGGTATCACAATACTATTGAGTATATTTCCTATGTTGTACATTACATCCCCATGACTTATTTGTTTTATAGTTAGAGATTTGAACCTCTTCTTCCCCTTCACTTTTTCCTTCCTTTTAAAATTTTTCATTTAACTTTGACATTCAATATAATTTTATATTAATTTCAGGTATACTGCATAGTGGTTAGACATTTATATAATTTAAGAAGTGATCCCCCTGGCATTATACTTAGTTATTACCATATTATTTGCTGTATTCCCTATACTTACTTTACATCCTTATGAATACTTTGTAACTACCTATTTGTACTTCTTAATGCCTTCACATTTTTCATCCTGTCCCCCAACCCTCCTCCCATCTATCACCCCAGTAAATCTGTACCCATCGATACCATACATAGTTATTACAATATATTGACTATATTTATTATGCTATACCCTATATCCCATGACAGTTGTATGAAAGCTCCCTTGTAGTTAACTAACTACCTTTATCTTGCTGCTTTCAAGATTCTCTCTTTGTCTTTAACCTTTGGCATTTTAATTATGGTGTGTCTTGGTGTGAGCCTCTTTGGATTCATCTTGTTTGGGACTCTGTGCTTCCTGGGCTTGAATATCTATTTCTTTTGTCAGGTTAGGGAACTTTTCCATCATTATTTCTTCAAATAGGTTTTCAATTCCTTCCTCTCTCTCTTCTCCTTCTGGTATTCCTATAGTGCACATATTGGGATGGATGATGTTGTCCCAGAGGCCCGTTAAACTGTCCTCATCTTTTTCAGATTCATTTTTGTTTTTGCTGTTCTAACTGGGTGTTTTCTGCTACCATATCTTCTAAATCACTGATTGGGCCCTCTGCTTCATCTAATCTACTCCTGATTCCCTCTAACATATTCTTTAGTTCAGTTATTGTCTTCTTTATTTCTGACTTTTTTTTTTTTTTTGAAGGCAGTGTCACTGGTCCTCACAGTGGGACCTGAACCAGGGCCGCTGGCTTCCCAAGCCAGCACTTAACCACCGCGCCACTCGGCCAGCCCCTGCTACCTTATCTTCTAAATCACTGATTTGACCCTCTGCTTCATCTAATCTACTTCTGATTCCCTCTAACATATTCTTTAGTTCAGTTATTGTCTTTTTTATTTCTGACTTTTTTAGTTTTGAGGGCAGTGTCACTGGCCCTCATATGTGGGACTGAACTGGGCCCCTGGCTTCCCAAGCCAGCGCTTAACCATCGTGCCACTCAGCCGGCCCTTATTTCTGACTTTTTAAAAAAATGTTTTTTAATCTCCATTTTTATGTTTCCAATCTCATTATTGAAGTTCTCCCTAAGATAACTGAGCATCCTTGTAACCAGTGTTTGGAACTCTGCATCTGGTAGATTGTTTGTCTCTATTTTGTTTAGTTCTTTTTCTGGAGCTTTGTTCTGTTCTTTTATTTGGGAAGTGTTTCTTTGTCTCCCTATTTTGCCTGCTTCCCTGTGTTTGTTTCTATTTTTTGGTAGGTCTACTTTGCCTCCTGTTCTTAGTAGAGTGTCCTTATGTACTAGGTGTCCTGTGGAGCCCATCGCACTGTCTCCCTGGTCACCAGAGCAAGGTGTTTCAGGTGAGTCCCTTGTGTGGGTTTTGTGTGCCCTCCTGTTGTAGTCCATACTTGATTGCTGTTTTCATGTCAATAGGAGGGATTAACCTTCAGGCTGATTGGTTGTGAGAACTGGCTGTGACTACAGTAGAGGAGCTATTGTGCAAGGGTTGACTATACAGAGCAGGTTTTGCTTTAGGAGGCCTCTGGTGCCTGCCCATTCTGACCTTTGGCTGTGTTTTCCTTGGAGGTCACTGGGTGATGATCCTACTCAGGGAAAAGCTGGCCACTGGGCCTCCCTGCCTTGGGGCCTTCTGTGAGGGAAAATACTACAGGCCAAGTTCAGCCACAGTCTGTGTCCTGCCCAGGACCACCTAGCACAATCCACAGCACAATTCAGAGATGACACCACACACAGTTGGAGGTGCCTTGAGAGTACAAGCTGTGAATCAAAGCCAGCTGTCACTAGTGTCGAGCTTAGGGTTGCTCAGCCAGAGATACAGGACATGCCAAAGCCAAGTGCTGCTTGTTTGGGTTTTGTGAACCTTTGAGAGACTTCTGAAGTCTATAGCATGAGCCAAGGCAGGCTGTTTATAGGGAAAAGCCACTGGAAAACAGCTTGGGTGTGCCCAAAAGTTGGGTAGGGCATGGTCTCAGGAAATCACTAGGGTGAGGCAGACAAAAGGTGATAGACAGTTTGATGGAGAATCAGATGTGATGTCTGCTGGCTTCTGCACACAGGGAGGGAGAGGGCTCAACAAAGAAACAATGGCCCACACCAGTTCCTCCATCTGGGAGAAAACTGTCCCTCCAGTCCTCACCCTGAAGCTAGACAATTAAGTTTTTCCCCATATGTCCCTGGGGCCTTTCGAGTTACTGCCCCAGTGCTGGAGCTCCGAGTGAGTGAATCCATCAGCAAGTAAGTCCATGCACAAGCCCTTTAAGAAGAGCGCCTGGGAGTCCAGCAGCCTTCCATTTCACTCAGCTACAATCTGTGCTGGCTTTCACAGCCAGAAATTATGGGGACTTTATCCCCAGCATTGAAACCCTGGGTTTGGGAGGGACTAGAACCCTTCATTCCTCAGAGGGGGACCTCCACAGCTGAGATATCCCTCCTAATTTTTAATGGCCACATATGGGTATGGGACCTGCCCGTTCCATATCTCTGCCCCTCCTCCCAGTCTCCAGGTGGCTTCTTCTGTATGTCCATAGTTGTAGGGCTTCAGTTCAGCTAGACTTCAGGTGAACTCAATAATGGTTGTTCTGTGATTTAATTCTAATTGATGTGGTCCTGAGAGGAAGTGAGCACAGCATTTACCTACTTCACCATCTTGACCGGAAATATCCATTAGACCCACTTTTATGTATCATTTTACTCCCTATCAAGTTCAATTTTCAATAAGTTTTTCAATTGCTTGTATCACTCAACCCTTCAAAACTGAATGCTGTCTTTGGAAGTAAAGAATATCTATTATAAAACTACTTATGTTGGAGAGTTTTAAAGTGGCTAGAGAGGTAGATGCTGCTGTGTAGAGTTGGCAAAGTTTGAAATACATGGCTTACTGGCACACAAAGCCCAGAGAAACTGATGAGGGAATGACACTGCACAATAACTTCTGGTGTTTGTTAAGCAAGGGAAGTAGAAATGTGATCTTAGTATGAAAGAAAGACACAAAACTACAGCTGTAATCCCTTTGCTTCCAATTTTGTATTGTGATCTCAAAGTACTGATTCCTGATTTTGATTAACCATTTCTCAAATATACTCAGTTATTTGGAAATCTAGTTTTCTAGAATGTGAGCCTTCCTGGACTGTCCAAAGGGAATGGTTACCTCTCTGCTTTTATGTTTTGAGCAATTCAGAATAAAATACAGTGCACACATTAAGTTTGATTTCTGTATTTTTCTTGTACAGTTTAGCCTTATTTCAAAACATGTTTAACATGTATCAACTTATTTGTCTTACTTTGTCATTTCAGCATGTGTATTTAAAAAGAAGAGTTGTTGGGTTCTGTCACTCAGAATTTTTTTCCAAACTGATAGTAACTAACTTATCAGGAGTCTCCACAATCTGAAAATGTTGTATATGTTCAGGGCCATTTACTCAGAGGATATGAGCAGGTCCTTATAGATGTCCCACACCTCCAGATTTGTTCCCTTTTCTCATTAGACTCCTTTATCATTTCTTCCTAGGCTCTTAGTCTGGTTTTGCTATATGCATGTCTCTGTAAATCTCTGCAGCTCCATGAAGTTTTGTTTTTTTTTAAAGATTTTATTGGGGAATTGGGGAGGGGAACAGCGTTGGGGAACCGCGGAAGGGGAACAGACAAGTTGCTGTCTTTTTATTCTTCAGTCTAGTTGTGGAGGGCATTGTTTCACTGGCCTATGTTGGTATCATCATTGCGCTCTTCCCGGGTGAGGCAGCTTGGTCGCCAGCCTTTTGGAGGGCTGCTCACAGAGGCTTTTGGCAGCTCACACTGACTGCCGGCAACTCACTGTAGCCTAAGACAGCCCACTGCAGCAGGGGCTGCAGTTATGTAGTTGCTGGCGACTCACAGCCGGTGGAACTGTTGTTCACCATCTTAAGTGTAGAGGGCAGTGTCACTGGCCCTCATATGTGGGATCCAAACCGGTGCCCTGCTGCTCAGAGCCGGCGTCCCAAGCCAGCTCTTAACCAACGCGCCACTCGGCTGGTCCCATGAAGTTTTTGAAGAGTAGAATATCTGTCAAAATTTCTTGGTGTCTTGTCATAACCTTGACTCAATATTGGTTACCGGGTCTCTGAACACATTCTCAGTGGCACTTTCCTAATATATTTCTTATCCATTTTGAGTGCTAAATAACGCCTTATGCATATCCTATGCTTTCTAAAATCCACACTATGTTAAATATCTAGCAATGTTATTTTGCACATTCTACTGAGGTTATTCTGTTTTTAGGTAAATTTGCTTTTCTTTCTTGCAGGAAATGTTGGTCTTATCAAGTCCTTTAAGCCTGTTGAATTGCTTTCTAATCCATTTGTTAATTTATAAACATTCAAGTTATATATTTATATATAATACAAGTGTGTATTAGAGCTCTCCAGAGAAATATATATATATGGCTTACATAATTATGGAGGCTGATAAATCCCAAAATCTGTAAGCAGCAAACTGAAGACCCATGTGAGCTGACAGTGTAGTTCCAGTCCACAGGCCTGTAGGCTCAAGAACCAAGGAGAGCTGCTACTGAATCTAAAAGAAGGGGAAAATGTCTCAGCTTAAAGCAGTCAGGCAGAAGGAGTTTCCTCTTACTCATGGAGGGTCAGTCTTCTTTTTTTTTCTTTTTTTTTCTATTCAGGCCTTCAACTGATTGAATGAAGCCCACCTACATTGAGAAGGACAATCTGCTTTACTCAGTCTACCAATTAAAATTCCAGTCTCATCCAGAAACACTCTCACAGAAATATCCAGAATAACATTTGACCAAATGTCTGGGCAGCTTATGTCCCAGCCAAGTTGACATATAAAATTACCATCACAGAGTGTATGCTATGTGTGCACCAGGTACACACACAATACTTACTATCAGAACTTTTTACTATTATTAGGAAATAGACTAATACAGTTAATTTTACAATTATTAGAGAAGATTGTTGAAAATAACAGAATATGTATCACAATATTGTTGCATATGTATTAGATGCTTAAAAGGGAGGATTTCTTACTGTGTTTGAAAGGTATGCTATGGCTGCCTTTGAAATCTTAAATAATGGTGTGAAAAGTCTGATGTGATTGAGAAAGTAATGCTAAGTCCTATAATAATCCTTAAATTTTGCTAGTTTAGTAAAAAATAAAGTTATTTCTCATATCACAGCCTGATAAAGATCAGGAAGCTCTCCTAGGTTACTCACCTTCAAGTTGTAGTATACAGTTGTACAACACTTCCGCATGTTTAAATATAGATTCTAAGATTAATATATATTTCACTTACTTTGAGAAAAAAGAGATAAAAGTCAACTCCAAAAATATATATTTAAATGATTACTGGCTCCTATAAATTAGAAGCTGGATATCCTTCTACAAATCATTTTTCTCCATTGATGGTCTTTGTGGAACCCAGTGAGAAAGCTACAAGTTGAAATAACAAATTAAACTTTCAAAAGATTTATTATTTGGGAGTCTTCCTTAACAGAGAACTTTTGAACTATGGACTTACTAGGCTGGTATAGCAAAGGGAATATTCCAATAGAGTTTTAGATTCAAGTATCAATTGTCTTCATCAGGCTGGGTAAGCTAGGCAAATTAACTACTCTGGGCCTTAGTTTCCTAATTTGAAACTTAGGATGTTGGCAGCACGGATTTTTCTGTCTCTTCTAAAACAAAATTGCAGTTATTCAAGTTGGACATCCGTCTCTTCAGATTTTGTTTAAAGATGAGTTCCATTTGGAGGTGAGGGAATTTTCCAAGAACCGGTAGCAGGAGCACTTAATACCACATCCTAGCATGTAACACCTTGTTATGCCATCCACATGCACAGCATTCTTAAGGAGTCATACAGGCATTGCCTCTGAGCCTCCCCACCTACTGCTGCTTTCCTATAACCTCCAGAGAAGCCACCCATCCCAAGAGGTTTCTTGTGGAGCAAGAGGTGTAATTAAATTGTGTGTCAGCATGAAGGTTCCTTAATGATGATGAGCCAAAACTAATTGTATTGATTTGTTTATTACTGGCTTAGGAGGCCCATCAAACAAATGGACTGAGACTATTTCCATATTCTTATCTGTTGGGTAAATGAGAAACAAATGACCTCTCCGTATGTCTGCTTCCCGAAGTCACTGCCCTCTAAGGCTGACTGCACTGTGGCCTTGGGTGAGAGCTTTCTCTAATGCTGCGGCCATTCTGCTGTCTGTCTTCTACAGATGTTTGAAAAAACTGAAAAGCTTGGTATTCCTTCTTATATTTTTAATTAATTTATGGGGATTTGTTTTTAACAATGATATAATTTGGAACCTTGCCAAAGGTGCCAGATGTATCTGCTGTCTTCAGGAGACCTAGTCATGAGTACTAATAACCCTAATTTGGGATTCTCTGAGGGAGGTAGAGCTATAATATCTGGAATGGTGGGAAATGAAGAGTCACTGACACCACATGAATTCCATGAAAGGAACTATTCAGTTTCAAACACATGAAGTCAAACCATTGTTGGAAGGTTGATCTGTGACTATTCACGTTCACCGAGGTGATGGAGCAAAACTAAGCCTGGTCTTTAGAAAAGATTTAGGGGGATATAGAAAGAAAACCAACCTTTATTGAATTTGAGTTCATCTCCTGGAAGTGCCTGACATGTATTGTCTCTTTAATTCTCCTGCCTACGTAAGCAGGTAGGTATTCATGTCCCATTTTAGAGAGGAGGTAGCTAGGTGTCAAATAGTTTAAGTAACTTGCCTAAAGGTGCCCAGTAAGTGTTGGTAGGTTCAGCCAAAACCATCAGCATCAATGCCGTAAATGCAGTTCTCTCTCCCTCTCCTTCTTCATGTTTCCCCTGGAAGTCAAGGGAATTCCATTCAGCACCTCTATGTGGGCAATATTGAAAAGAATGATACCTTTTTCTTTTTTCTCTATAAGTGCTTTCATGCACCCCATGGGAGGGCCACATCTGAAAGAGGAGACTGTGGAGAGACTGAATGTCTTTGACCATGTTGGTCAAGGGCAAGACCACAGCTGAAGCCCACCCAGGCCCCCTTAAGGCTGACCTCTCTCTGACTTCTTGTACACCAGTATGCCCTGCTCTGAAGGCATTGCCCCTGTTATTTCACCCAGAAATGGGCCACATAGTTGCTGCTTCTAGCAGCTCAGCTAAGGCTCTGCCCTCTTGGTCACTGCATTTCTGTTTGCACCTGTTGGCCAAGTAAGAGCCATGTGGACCTGACAGAATGTGATGGGAGGTCCTTTCACATTTTCCAGTTCTGGTTATCATCAATAAAGCTGGTGACTACCAATTGGCTCATTCTTTCTATCCTCAATTACATAGGGCCCTTGGGAGAGGGACAATGATTGATTAGGTCTTTTTCCTAACCACTGGGTCTCCACTACTCAAAAGATACATAGAAGAACTTTCTGACTGTGAAGGTCATTAAGATAACCTGATAAACTACAGTTTCTGGGAATGTTTAGTGGGAAACGACTGACAGGAGAAAGAAGTTTTCACAAAACCTCTCTTAGCCTTGCTGGAAGCCTTTTTAGTTGATCCCACAAAATCTTCATGGTTTTTTCCTAATTCAAGCTTTTCTTTTCAAGGTCTTCATCTCTAAAAATACTTCAAAATGTATTCTCCATTTGCAGATCTAAACTACTTTACCATTCGTGTAGACTGTGTAGGGTCAAGAGCCATTGACAAACTTTCCCACATTCAATTCTCAAACAGCAGAAAGAAATGGAGGGAGACAGAAGATAGTTTGCTCTTGGTAGAGGAAGAAAGTTACTGAAGTTTAAGTGGTTTGTCCAAGGTCACTTGGCTGCTAAATGGCTAAAATGAGACTCTTGACTGCTTTTCTGTATTCTGATACATTAACCAGCTGGCCTTAAAATATAACAACACTTCACAACAAAACATCTAAGAAAGATAACCAATAAATTTGATGACATAAAAATATAAATCTTCTGCAGAGCAATAATAATTAATTAGTTAATTAATTAAGCAACATAAAAAATTAATTTGCTCTGCTTAACAGACAAAAGGTTAATTTCCTTAATACATGACAAGCTCTTATTAATATGTCAATAAAAATATATAAACAGCCAAAAACAAAATAGGCAAAGAAGATATGTGAGTATAGTTGGTCAAAGGTAATGAAAAGATACTTAAACTTATATGTAATTAAATAAATACCATTGAGATATGATGTTTTACTAATCAGCAATAATTTAAAAGTTTGATGATATGAAACATTGGTGAGGATATGGGGGAACACTCTTGGTGGGAGTATAATTTGAAACAGCTTTTCTGGAGGGCAGTTCGGCAAAATTTATTATAACCTCTTAGTAATGCTCATAATATCTGGTAGAGTGTGAAAATAGAATCCCATTATCAGAAATAAAGCAGACATGAAGCCCAGAGGATATGTTTGCTCTGTCTATCGGGTCACTTAACAAACTGCAGAGGTCAACTCAGATGAAAGTCAGGACCCTCTGTTCTAATTTCCTTTCCCATGCCCTCTCTCACCACCTTGTTCCATGGTTCTCTCTTCTCAGCTGGTCTTTTTATCTTTCTGGTCTTCTCCCAGATTTGCCGCCTCCAGGTTCTCAGTTTTGTTAGGTCTTCCCCTGGTGGGGTCCTTTTGTGTCCTAAGTTTTAGTGGAAGGGAATGGACCCTGAGGACTTCAGAGTGAAAATATATAAGGTAATAAAACAACTCCCTTGCTTATCTTGGCCACCACTTATAGTGTAACTCAAATGCAGTTGAGTTACTCAAATGCAATACATTAATAGGACCTCCCTCTTGGTGAGCAGCAGAGAAAATAAAGAAGGAATAGAAAATTCCATTTAACTATAATATAAATTGACCCAGAAATTGTACTTGGAGGAATTCATTCAGTAGATATACTTACAAGAGTACATGAAGATGCATCTGAGGAAATTAGTCGCAATTATGTTTGTAATTACAGAACATAAAATATAAGTGGCCTTCCATAGACAACTGGCCAGATAAACCGTGGTGCATCTCTATTATGGAATACTAGGCAGCCCTTAAGAATGGAGTTTATCTTTCGTTATATTCTCATAGAAAGTTGTCTAGAATATAAATTAGTCTCATATTCTCCAATGTGAAGATTTTTAAAAAAGACTTTGGCCAATTTAAATGTACATGCTTTCAGAATTATAAACAGAATTATCAAATGTCTACTTGTATTTATTAATCTAGATACTCATTTACATATAAGATCACATATAATATAATCCTTTGGAAATATTTCCACTTTTTGTATTGCATGAATTAGTACTTTTTAAATATTTCACATGCAATTTTAATAGGAGTTTAACAAACTGAAGCTCCTTTCTGAGTCATCTATATATATTTTCCAGTATACATTAACTTATTTCCATCTGTTACGTGAGATGCATTTGTTGGCCCACACAAGATGCTTTCACTAGAAATTTTATCCCAAACCACAGTACCCGTGCATAACCTCAAGAAATTTGTTTTATTACCATTCATTCTGTAGAGGTATATGTAGGATTTCACAACATCACTGCTTTGTTGCTTATCAAATGATCTTTGAAAGCTTTCTTAAAGCTTTCTTTAATCTCAAAATGGAGATTAAATTCTTACCACCAGCAGTAAAGACAAGACTATTCTGTGATAAACTTCTATGCCCCCTTTTAATCAATTCCAACAGGTAACCTCAATAAACATCCCAAACTACTGTTGATTGAGGTGGGTTCAGATTAATGCACCTTTCCCAAACAAAAATCTTTTTTGTTCAAAATTAAGCTGCGAGGAAAGCTTCCCATAATCTGATTTTTCAAGGATCTAGAGATAGTTATCCTTCTTTTCTGAAAGACAATTTGGGGACTGTAACTTCACCTTTTACTCAGGCATTTATGGAATGTATATAGATGTGGAAAAATATCCAAAATATAGTTTGAAAAAAAAGAATAGTTTGCAGAATCATATTTATAGTGAACCATTTGTACTGAATAAAAACTCTATATATACCAGTAAACATTATCTATAATGTTTATAGGTGGCCACACATTCATAAACTTTTCCTGGAATAATACATAGTGATTACTCCTAGGGCAGCTGGGGGAGAACCCCAGGAGGAGGAGGAAGACACATTTTTCTTTTTTACACTTGTTCCAGTGTTGACAGAATGTATTAAATAGAAATTAGTTTTAAATGCACTCCTTTCCTTTTCTTCTCTCTCCTCTGCCTCTTTCTACAAGCCATTTCTCATTTGGAGTTTTGCTTGCTATTACCTGGAGCCAAATTAAACCACTGATCTCCCGGTGGAAAAGGCCAGAGCCCATTCAGTGACTCTAGCCTCTTTCCCATCCTTTCTCTATTGTCGGCACTCACCAAAGCCCTGGTCATGTTCCATCTGTAATTTGTAAATCCCTGAATGTATACAGGATGCTTTACAAGGCGGATGATTCAAAAGGCAGGTCCTTATCCCAGGAGATTATACTCCAAGTCACAGAAACAAACACCAGGGAAGAGTAAATCATTTTCTTGAGCTGAAACAGCAGAAGAGGAGATCGGTTTGGGGAAAACTGACTGAACGCAGCAAATTTTAAGAGATGAGTAGAGGAGAAGAAAAAGAACAAAATATCTTGATGAACAAACTAAGTGCAGTTTTTCAAATTAATGAAAGCAGAGGTAGGGAAGCAGGATATCAAGGCAGCCTAAATGAATAAGCCTCCAAAGGAAGAAAGAGGAACAAAGATATGGAAGCTTTGACAGGAAAGCAGAGAGAAAAAGGAGCCGGTGTTTAATAAGTACACACTATGAAACAGGAGCTTTGTTGCTTCACTTTGGTACAAGAATCTTTGGATAAGAGTACCTAAACAATAGAATTTTTTTCTCATGTAACAACCAGTCTGGATAAAGCAGTCACCGGTATTGGTTCAGCCAATCAGTGAAATCAGAGCTGCGGACCAGTTCAGCATCTGTGATACTTTGGCCACCCCATGGTTCCCACAGTCTGAGACAGCTATTGCAGTGTTAAGCATCCCATTCTCCGAGAATCCACTCCCAAGCCTTAAAGTATTCCTCCACCTGTGACTCTCTGATCAGGGAAAAGCATCTTGCTCAGAATCCCCAGCGCTTTCCCTTCACATCTCATTGGCCAAAGCAGTGTCACATGTTCACCTGACCACACCGACTACACCCATATTTTTGAGATAAAGGGATCTCTTCCTGATACCAAAACAAAAATCAGAGCGCTGTTAGCAAGTAAGAAAAGGTGATGGTTTTCAGGAAAGGGACCCACAATATCTACCCCTTTATTTATTCCTCTCAAATAACCTTTTGAGGAAAGTATTATTATTGCCATTCATATCAGTATGCTAGGGTTGCCACACAATGTACTACAAAGAAGGTGGCTTAAACAACAGAAATTTATTATTTCATAGTTCTGGAGACTGAAACTTCAAAATCAAGGTGTTTGCAGAGTTGATTCCTGTCTGACAACTGTGAGGGCAGTTTCAGTTCCAGGTCCTTCTCCTTGGCTTGTAGATGGCTGTCTTTTTCCATGTCTCTTCACATTGTCCTTCTCTATGTGTATCTCTGTCCAAATTTCCCCCCTTTTATAAGTATACTAGTTATATTGAATTAGGGCCCACTCTAATTACTTCATTTTAACATGATTATCCTTGTAAAGACCCTATCTCCAAATAAGGTCACATACTGAGGTACTGAAGGTTAGGATTCAATATCCGAATTTTAAGAAGCACAATTCCATCCATAACACCATTGACCAGAAGAAGCTGAAGCTAGAAGAGATTAGATAATTTGCCCCAAGACTATAATATCTACAAACCTAAGTCTGTTAAAAAGAGAGTGAGTGAATAGTATTGTAATATTTCTAATGTATATGATAAAATATAGAAACATTGTATGGATATGTGAAAAAATATACATTTTCAGCTATAACATTTGAATCAGTATCCTAGTGTAGATATAGTTTAAAATATAGTTGTAGATCAGATAACATGAAACAGACCTTAAAAGTTAAGTATGCTTTAAGTTCTGTATACTAAAAAAAAATGAAGGCAGCAAAAGAATTCGAGGAAATGGGCAGAAAGAATAACTGGCCCACCAAACACTATCACCAAGAAAAATTAGCCAAAGGAAAAGTCATCCAATGATGACTTAGTCACATCTGCAAAGATCTTTATTCCATATAATGTCACATTCTGAGTTTCTGGGTGGGCATATTTTTGGAGTACCACAATTCAACTCTTTAAAGTATTGAATACATGTCTGGGGAAATAAATGAATGAATGTTTAATGTGGCTTCAATATTTAGTGTAGAGAATTATGCATTTATATTACATGGGAGTGATCTATATTTAGAAGTATAGAGAAATAAGAATGCAGATCAAGCATACAGATAGGCTAGGAAACCCAAGAATGGTTGCTTACAGAATCATATTTAGATGTTGTGTTAAAGGGTAACGCCATGTATTATGGGCCTCACTCCATGATGTCTTAAATTTGAATGAACTTAATGTAACTTGTGGTCCACTGGCATAATAGATCATTGTCAGTGAGATTTTACTATTGCTGGAGTTATATTATTTGTGACTTGAGCTTCTCTAAGTGATTAAGTAGTACTATCTATTAGTATTGATATTTTTAAAACACTTAAACTGTAGAAAGATGTTCTGATATATGGAAACATTTTAGTAGGATCATTCTCACTGTCATTCTTTTTTTTCTAGCATACTTCAGGTTTGGCCTTGTCCAATGATAGAGAACTCAGAAGCTTCTAGTCCTTCTCTTCCCTCTTGTCATTTCATAGGTCAAACTCAACATAGCCAATGAGGAGGGGGGTATCATAGTCCCACTGAACAGAAAAGAATTCTCTATCAGGTAATGTGGCTAAATTTTTTTCTGGTACCTGGCAGAAGGATTATTATTTATAGCATAAATGTGCTAATTAGCATACTTAGGCAAGAAATGGGCAGCCAAAACTCAGTGTAATATGTCAGATGCATTTAGACACGTAATCAAACTAGAGCTTGTCTACATCATCAACTATTGACACAACAGGGAGTGGTTGTTCCTCACTGTATAATTAGATCCAAGCACAGCCTAGACTGGGGCCCAAAAAGGTAAGACTCAGTCAGCCTAATGGGATAATTTTATTTCCGAAAAGGCAAGGACTTCAGTATGTTTAGAGGTAGAATCACCTCTATGTCCTTGGAGAAGCCGAGTTAGTCCTTCTGGCTGTACATTGCTTTAAATGCAGTGTTGTGGGCAGGCTGAGTGGCTCAGTTGGTTAAGAGTTGGCTTAAGAGCACAAGCTCTGAGCAACAGGGCCTCCAGTTCCATTCCCACATGGGCCAGTGATGCTGCGCCTGAGCTGAGCTGTCACTGACCTGCCAACAGGTGGCAGGATGGCTCAGCTGGTGTAACAATAAGATTGCCTGTTCAGTGGTGGGCTATCTCCACCCACAACTAAGACTGAACTCAGCACCTTAAGCTGAGCTGCTGCCAGGATGACTCAGTGGATAGAGCGTGTGCTCTTAACAACAAGGCTGTCAGTTCAACAGCCGAATGGGATGGTGGCTATGTCCACCCGCAACTAAGATTGTAACACAGTACCTTGAGCTTAGAGGCCACAAGCTGCTGACAGGAAGCCAGATGGCAACTGCTGCACTCCACAACTAAGATTGAAGAACAACTTGGCTGGTTCCCTTCCCCAATTTCCCAACACTGTTCCCCTTCCCACTTCCCCAATGAAATCTTTTTTAAAATAATAATAAATGAATAAATGCAGTGTTGAATATTATACACACTGTAAATAGAGCTCAGAATGGAGGGCCTCAGTTTGCACTATCATGAATCTTTCAGCTTTGCTAACCTTAACAATCAGAAAATAAGTTTGAAAGGACACATGGGGTAGTATGTGCATTGGAGGAAGGGGCGCTGCTTAATTTCAGAGCCAAGCACAGTGCTGGTAGGACTGTACTTGTCAATAGTCACTGAGGGAAACCTCCATATTTAACAGGAGAGGGAAAATTGAAATATGGTCAGCCCCTCCCGTGAGACATAATCATTATTTAATAACGTGTTGTATGTGAAACATGGGTTTTATTGGACATATCATATGCTGATAAACTCCGGAGTTGCTGAGGCCCTTGCAAATGTAGCCTTTCAGATCAGGATGGTCTCCTGCTTGCATTAGGTAGGACCCTGAGCCCTGTTGGACCTAGGATCTCTTGCAAATCTTTATCAGCTGATTTATACCCAAGGGGAGAGAGCACCACTTCTACTACCACTGAAATATGACAACAAAGGTTCAATAAAAATAGAGTGATACTACATTGTGATAGAATAAAGAGACTTTTGTCCCAGGAAGAAAGGCATCTGGGCCTATCCCAGGCAAAACCAGGAATTATGTGAAAAATCTTCTACACTAAAACCTCATCTTTTCCTCCTTTAATGGTCCCTGTCTTTCTTTCAGTGATCCATATAAACAGATTGCCATTGCCCCGAGTCTTTCTATGGCTCTGTACATCTTCCCAGTGCTGAGGTTCCCAACATAGAAAAACCCTTCTAGAATGTGCCACATGCCCCAGACCTTCCCAACTCATCCTTCAAAAACATTATTGAGCAACTATTGTGTGTAACTCTATATTGTGGGACATATGCGGAAGTTTATCAATATGCTTTTCTTGAGCACATGTAGAGCTCAAAGAGGACGTCAGTGTCATATTCCAAAGGACACCTTCATAATGGAGGTTGCAAGTTCATGCAGGTGGCTTAGCTAGTGAAAAGAGTAGGCTGGAGACCATTCGGCTAAGGAGGCTTGGATTAGATCTTGTTAAAGGCCATCAGCTGTCACCACTCTGCAGAGGGCATGCTCTGGAGAAATAACTAGCAGTCAGTGGAAGGAAAGATATATGAATGTTGACATAGTGGAGTGGAGCCTTGGAGCATGAGTGGAAGAGAACAGAAAAAAATATTTAAGGTGGACATCCCTTTGGAAATAATGAAAAATGACATGTGATTGTGCTCTGGAAGTAGTTTTCTGGAAGAAGCAAGAAGGATTAAGCAAATGCCCCTGCTGTTTATTATTTCACAAATGAAACAAAACCTAAAATCCTGGCCATTCCAGCATTGTGCCTCTCAGAGATGTTTTGGTTTTGATCTTGTCAGTTCTAAGTAAAGAGGAGGTAAGGCTGGAGGAGGTATATGGGTTAAGCAACCAGTGACACAGCTCAGGAAACAACTTGGTGGGAAATATTCATTCATTACTCTTCTTTCCTTTTAAAACAAACAGCTTTATTCATATATAATTCACATGCCATATAGTTTGCTCATTTAGTTTAATGGCATCCAGTACTATATCCAGAGTTGTGTAATATTGCTGCGATCAATTTTAGGACATTTTAATCATCCCAAAATGAAATCGCACACCCCTTAGCTGTCAACCCCTCAGACTTCCAGGTTATGCTAGCCTCAGGAAAACACTGATCTACTTTGTGTCTCTATGGAGTTGCCTATTTTGGATATTCCATATGAACAGAGTCATAATATGTGGTTCTCTGTGACTGACTTATTTTACTTAGCATAATATTTTCAAGGTTTATCCATGTTGTGGCAAGTATCATTATTTCATTCCTTTATATAAATAAATAATGTTATAATAATAAATAATATGAATATATGACTATACCACATTTTATTTGTCCATTCATCATTGATAGACATCTGAGTTGTTTCTCCTTTTTGGCTATTATGAATATGAATAATGCTGTTATGAACATCCATATACAAGTTTTTGTGTGGACATGAGTTTTTATTTCTTTTGGGTATATACCTAGGAGTGGAATTGCTGCGTCATAGGGAAACTTTATATGTAGACTTTTGAGCAAGTGCTAAACTGTTTTTAGAGCAGCTGTATCATTTTACATTCCAGCCAGCAAGCAGTGTATGAGGGTTCCAATTCCTCCACATTCTCACCAATACTTGTTATCTTTTTTATTACAGCCATTCTGGTGGCTGTGAATAGTATCTCACTGTGGTTTTCATTTGGGTTTTTCTGATGGCTGATGATGCTGAGAACCTTTTTGTGAGCTTATTAACTCCTTTCACTTCTTTATCTTGAGTAGTAAACTAGAGATTTGGCCCAGCACAATGGAGATGCAGTGGCAGAAAAGTCTCAACACTCTAATGTCTATGGGCAAAACAACCCCTAGGGTTCCTGCAGAAAGACTTAGGAAAGTTGCATCTGGTTTGAAATTTGTCACCTGGGCCCCAGTATTACTGAAGCATGACATTCCAGGAGTCTGCCACTAGCACATGTGTTGACGAGAAAGGCATATAGAAGAGGCTCTAGGAAGGGTAGCAAGGGAGGGAAGAGGACTTCACAGCAGGCACCAACCAGGGGCTGAGCTGGACTCCAGATTTCTAGGTGAGCATCAGGCAGCACATATCTCATAGCGCCCCTTCATTCTCCCTGTTTTAAGCTCTGAAATTTTACAGATTCTACAAAGCAGTTTCACCTTTACATTAATGAAGAGTTAAAAATTTTTAGGTGATGTCTGAAACACTGAACGTATTTCTCATTTGAGAACCAGTAAGAAAGGTTTGTGGTTTTTCCTTTTGTCTTACAAAAATATACTGAAATTGCAAGGATAAAACAGATGGTGAGCATAGGGTGTCAACTTAGTTAGGACCACATACATTTAGAATAAATATCTTACCGATTAAGACAGAATTTCCTAAGTCTCAGATGCTTCTAATATAAGAGCCAAGAATTGAACATCTTGTTGTTTTTAAGCTAATCAAGAAATAGGAATGGGGTCATTTATCCTGGAAAGACCAAACAGAGTTATTCTTTAGTTGTTGATATAGATTTTGTTGATATGAAATTATTTGAATGCTGGTGGTCTAAGGAAATGTCTTTTATCACTCATTGCAGCCTAAGTAAACACCAGGCAAACAAGTGAACACAAAATGGAAGATAAAAAAAATGAGTATAGTTGCTATCCAATTTGTATTAAAAAAAATGGTTGCAAAAATATTGGCAGTAATTCAGAGAACTGGCTTGGGTCAAATTCACTTTCATATAAAAATAGATGGAAACTCATGGAATTAGGTTGTTTGGGCTGATGCTACAGCAGCGTCTTGGTTGGAATCACAAAAAGTAGGAGAAGCCATGCTTACTCTGACACTTGAAAATGTAAGATCAATTCCTGAGATGTTGGAACTACATCAAAGGAAATAAACTGGGAGTTTTGAGATTTGAGTTAGGGGATATACGAGTTCCCCAATGTTGCTGTAGCAAATTACCATAGACTCAGTGGCTTAAAACAACACAAATTTATTTTCTTACAGTTCTGAAGTTAGAAGTCAAAAATGGATGGTAGGCAGGGCTGCGTTCCTTCTGGACGTTCTAAGGGGAATCTGTTTCCTTTCCTTTTCTGGCAAAGAATGCAAAGCTTCCCACCTTCCTCAGCTCATGCCCTTATATCACTCTGACCTCTGCTTCCATTGTCACACCTACTTTTCTGACTCCTGTCTCTGTTTTTCTCTTATAACCCAGATAATCTCTCCATCTCCAGATCTTTAATTTAGTTACAATGGCACAATTTCCTTTGCTAGGTAAGGTAACATATTCACAAGTTTCAGGAGTTAGGATATGGACGTCTTTATGGGGCCATTATTCTACTACATCAGGGAAGAAGGAATTTCTCAACCCTTTGAATATCAGCCTGAACGTGGTGGAAATGTGTTTGTTTTGTGAGGGCTGAACCTGACTTCCTAGGGCACAGTTAAAATTTGGTGGGCTGTCCCGAAGTGTCATCTGCTGACAATAAAATCAAAGACTTAAATGGCATAGAATAAGAGTTAGAATAAGAGTTCACAGCATAAATTTGTAGGACATGATTGTAACCCAGCTCATACAAGGAACTCTGGACAGAAAGTTTAGAATGAGTATTTGTATTGAATTTAACTTATTTACATTTGGAGGCATGATTTTAAGCTAAAAATAGTATGTGTAAGATATTATGTGCTTTGATTTCTACCTGTCACCAAAAATACCTTGAGGAGCTTGTGCAAGGTAGTATGCTGGGTGCTGGGGAAGACAATATAGATGAGACAGACCCTAGCATAGCAGCCTGCAGCCAGAGAGAGCACATATAATATCAGAATGTATTATAATGGGAACAGTAGAGTGAGCCATGGGACCAGAGAAAGGGACCCTAGAGGAAGGGTGGGCCATGAAGCTGGAGCAGAAAGTGTAAAGGAGCAGAGAGAAGAGAGTGGATCCAAGAGTAACAATACCAGTTACATGTTGTTTGCTATTTGCCACGCAGTGATCTGAGGTCTTCCGTATATGAACTCATTTAATCCTTACAACTAAAGCCTGGTAAGTTGATATCCTAGATAGTTTCACAAACATCTCTACTTCTACCTACTGTCATTACCACTCTGTAGTTCAGAACATTATATGTATTTTTTTTGCCAGTGTTTCCCAGCTGGTGTCCCTGCCCTCTTCTCTTATCCTACACCAAAGTGATCTATTTTTAAAGTAAATCTAACTCCACAGTTAAAATCTTTCAAATCCTGCCCATAATAAAACATGACTTCTTTAACTTTCCATTCAAAGCCTTCAAGAATCTGACCTTTGGGGCCGGCCGAGTGGCGCATTGGTTAAGAGCTGGTTTTGGGATGCCAGCGGCCCCGGTTCGGATCCCATGTATGAGGGCCAGTGACACTGCCCTCTACAGCTAACAACAGCTCCACCTGGAGCTGGGCTGCGCGAGCCCCGGCGATGGTGTGGGCTGCAGCCCTTGCTGCAGTGGGCTGCCATAGGCTACAGTGAGTGGCTGGCAGCCGGTTGCAGCCCTAGCTGCAGTAGGCTGCCATAGGCTACAGTGAGTGGCTGGCAGCCAGCGTGAGCGCCTGGCAGCCAGCACGAGCTGCCAACAGCCACGGTGAGAGACCATCCAGAGGCTGGCGACCGATCTGCCTCATCTGGGAAGAGCACAATGACGGTACCAATATGGGCCAGTGAAGCAACGTCCTCCGCAACTAGACTGAAGAACAAAAAGACAGCAACTTGTCTGTTCCCCTTCCCCGATTCCCCAATGCTGTTCCACTCCCCCAATTCCCCAATAAAATATTAAAAAAAAAAAAAAAAAAGAATCTGACTTCTGGTCCACTCCATTGACCTTGCCTCCATCCTCTTTCCCCACTCTTACTATTTACAACCCTGAAACAGTGGATTCCATCTCTCTGCAGACAGCTGTGCTGTTTCACGCCCTTGGACCTGCCCTCCACACCTCCATTCCCCAGGTAAATCCTGCTGTTCAAATTTCACTTTAAATGCCCACTCCCACTCAGAATTTCTTTGCCAGTCCCCACAATCCCCACCTGTGTACAGTGCCCCTCCTTTTTTCACCCCTCAGTGTCCTAGCACACCTCCAGTGTTTATGCCTCTGTTCTCCCCAGTAGATTTGAAGATTCTTCAAAGCAAGGACATAGAACTTTCATCATCCTGTCTCCAGCCCTTGCACAGCACTGGGCACATAATGCCATTCAGCTAATGTTTGTTAAATCTAAACTAAGCAGGAAAGCATCTCCCTCCAATTGTGATTGTACCTTTTTGACATTCAAATAGTGGCAGTACAATTGTGGGTGACTTGAGGACACTTAAAAATGGAAAGGGCTCCACATTGAAAGCCTCTTGAATGCAGTGAAAATGAATATCAAAATCAATATGGTATTCAGTTTAGGAATATGAATAAATGATTTCAAATGGATTGAATTTTCCTCTCAACATTAAGTGGTAGAACAAAATCAATTATTAGATAACGTATTTGAAGTAATAGCTCTCTCCTGACTTCTGCAATTTGCTTTTACTTTTCTTACAGACCTCTATGCTTTTGTCATGGCGATCTGAGAAATGTTTATCTCCCTTTACCTCCTAAAGGGCAAGGGCTGTATCTTAGGATCCAAATTCAGAATTATTCCCTAGCATTAGTCTCTTCTACCTTTGTGCTACCATAACATTTCTTCTCCTTAAATGCTTGTTTTCACATGGAAAACCTCATACATGAATATTGTGGTTATGTAGGGAAGGAATTTAATAATATGAAAAATAGAAATTTAAAATTGTGAAAGATTGCCTCCATTTCTCCTTCAAACCTTGCTCCCCACAGGTAATCTCTATTAAAGGTGTAGCCCTTTTTCTATGCATATACATACACACGTACATGCCCTGTGCTTAGGTGGTCATTATTCTTTCTGCTTCTTATTATTATTACATGGAATTCTATTCTTAGCATTATTCTGCCACTTGAATTATTTTTTAAGTTTTATCTAATAATATGTCTTGGAAAATCTATATATACCCATAAAGCTACACACACACACACACACACACACACACACACACATACGCACTCTTTGTTTTCTCTTATTGTTTGCTCTTATATGTTTTCTTTTTTTCTTTTGGTTTTTGGTTTTTGCTTTAACTATTTGAGTTGGGTGTCTGTAGCTGGCCAACTGAAAATAAATCCTCTCTGCTTTTTTGGCTGTTACTATATGGCTTTTGCTATTGTTACATACACATATGACTTTTCTGTAAATGCAAGATTTTTGCTAGGAGTGATTCCTAAAAGTGAGGTTACTAGATCAGGGAGTATGTGCATTTTATATTTTGATACCTACATACTGACAGCTTCAAAAAGAGTTGTGCTTGGATAGTATCTGAGCTTGTTCTTTTCACCGCATTGGCAAAAATACTGTCGATCTTTTTTACATTCTCAATCTAATGGGCAAATATATTATTTTAATTTTTATTCTTCTGTGTTAGTGAGATTGATCAATGTTGAATAAGTTTCTTAGCAACATGTATTTCTTTTCTTGTGAATGATTCTTTGTTCAGATTTCTATTGGCTTGTCTATAATTTTTTTAAAGTAGTCTGTATAAAATGAATAGTAAACCATTGTATATTATACATGTTTTAGGTATTTTCTCTTAGTTATCTTTTAACTTTGCTTATTATAGTTTTTTCAATATAGAAGTTTCAATATACGTATATGTAATGAAATCAGTGTTTTCCTTTATTTTTTCTGTCTTTTTATCATTTTATTTTTAAATCTGAAATCTGAGAGAGCCTAAATATGGTTTAATTTTAAAGTTTCTTTGAGATTCTTAAACATTTTATTGTTCCATGTAAACTGAAAGATTATTTGTTTAAATGGGTTAATAATCATGAGATTTTGATTGACATTTTAACTTTGTAGATTTATATTGGGAGAATTGACACATTTAACATAAGGATGCTTCCCACCCAAGAATGTGATATGTGGTTTTATTTAACCAAATCTACTTTTATGTCTTATAGTACAATTTCATCATTTTCTTCATCTAGTTATTGTATTTCTGGTAGTTTTGGTAGATTTATGTCTATGTGTTTTATTGTTTTAGTGACTATGACTTTTTAAATATGCTCTTAATGTTTCATTTTTGGCATATAAAATGTTAATTATTTTTTCTTTTTAACCTAACTTATTTCATTAGATAAGTTAGTTTTTCATTAGACTTATCAATTTTTTTTATGTTTTTTTTGTTTTTGTTTCTGTTTTTAAAGATTTTATCGGGGAATCAGGGAAGGGGAACAGACAACTTGCTGTCTTTTTGTTCTTCAGTCTAGTTGCGGAGGACGTTGCTTCACTGGCCCATGTTGGTATCATCATTGCGCTCTTCCTGGATGAGGCAGATCCTTGCTCTCACCCAACTGGATGAGGCTCTCACCCAACTGCCAACTTGTTGGCAGATCAGTGGCAGCTCAGCTCCTGCACAGCTCACTGGCCCATGTGGGAATTGAACCGGTGACCTTGTTGCTCAGAACTCGCACTCTTAACCAACTGAGCCACTCGGCTGGCCCCATGTGTGACTTTTTTGTGGCCTTATATAGTTTTTATAAATGTTCTATGGATATTAAAATCAGTCATTTTTGTTTATTGGATATGAAGATCTAGCTGCATATATTTAAAATCACAGGCTAATTTTGAATATAAAATAATGTTTATTTTTATTTATTTCTGAGTGCTTCATGTCATTGATTTTTTAGAGCAGTATGTTTTTAGTGTCAAAATATAATTGTAAATGTATTTCTCCTTATATAATTTTAATAAGTTTACATTATATTTTTGATGTTATGTTGTTATTAAGTACGTAATCATTTTCATTTTTTTCATCTTAAACTCACATATATTTACAATTGTTATGGCCCGTCTTCATATATTAGTGAACTTTATGTTCAACCATTCTGTGCTATTTCCATATAGGTGTCACTTTAATAAAGAGCATATAGCTGAAATTATTGTGTGTGTTCTAGATGGCTTCTATTTTAAATAAGGTATTTTAATTAATTCACATTTATTGTAATAACTGAAATATTTAGTCTTTTATATTTTAGTCTTTTTTTCAGTTTCTTCTCTTACGTATTAAATTGGTTTTATTAGGGTTTTCTTCATTCCTTCTTTAGTAATTAAGCATTCCTTTTTTTTTTTTTTTTTTTTAAGATTTTATTGGGGAATTGGGGGAGGGGCCCAGCATTGGGGAATCTGGGAAGGGGAACAGACAAGTTGCTGTCTTTTTGTTCTTCAGTCTAGTTGAGGAGGACATTGCTTCGCTGGCCCATGTTGGTATCGTCATTGCATTCTCCCCGGATGATGCAGATCCGTCGCTGGCCTCTGGATGGTCGTGGCTTTTGGCAGCTCACGCTGGCTGCCGGCTGCTCATGCTGGCTGCCGGCCACTCACTGTAGCCTATGGCAGCCCACTGCAGCAGGCACTTCAGCTTTCGCCATCGCTGGGGCTCACAGCCCAGCTCCAGGTGGAGCTGTTGTTAGCTGTAGAGGGCAGTGTCACTGGCCCTCATATGTGGGATCCGAACCGGGGCCGCTGGCATCCCAAAACCAGGTCTTAACCAATGCGCCACTTGTCTGACCCAAGCATTCCTTATATATTTTTTTTCATATAAAGTATGTTTAAATATGCTGTGGAAACTTACAATTTCCAATTCCAATTCCATGTTGACATTAAATAATTTTCAAAACCACCTCTCCTGAATTAAACCTCTTAGTGCTTTTTCACTTTCCTTCCTTCCTTCTTGCTAGGTTTTATTGAAATGATCACCAGCTGTATATTCAGTTTGTTTTTTAAAAACACTTTCCTAGAAGTTATTCCTGGAAATTGCGATAAGTGTCACAGCTTTATTACCAACTGTTTTTAGACCCATCTACTAGCTTTTTGGTTAAATTATTAACCATGTTTTATCTCACATCTTCACCCTTTTCAAGGTTCTTTTATATTTCTTTTTACCTGGAGTATATCCTCAAGTATTCCCTCCAAAAAGAACCTATGGGATGATATATTCTGAGAATTTGTGTCTAGAAATGTCAACTCAGTCTTCACATTTGCAAGATAATTTAAATGTAAAATTCTAGGTTGAAAAAAAATCTATATTCTCTCAGAAATTAGAATCTTTGTGCATCCAAATTTTCCTGATGAAGAGAATGACATCAGTTCCTTGTTCCTTTGTAGATAATCTTTATTCACTGCACTGTCCAAAATAGTAGCCACCTATCACATGTGGTATTGAGCTTTTCACATGTGGGTAGTAGATTTTTTATTTAATTGCATTTTAATTAATTTAATTGCATTAATTAATTTAAATTTAAATAGCCATATGTAGCTAATGACTATTGTATTAGTGCAGTTCTACTGTCGTGCAAATGCATCTAGTTGTTTCATTAATCTTTATTCATACTCAGTATGGGCTTTCATTCCCCATGAGTCATCTTTTCTTTCATACTCTTCAACCCTTTGTCTTCATACTGTTTTGTAGGAAAATCATTCATTTTACTCTTTCAGTTCATCATTCAGTTTTGAACTATTCTGCTGATTTATTAAGTTTATGGTAATTATGTTTCTAATTTCCAAGTACTCTGTTCACTTATTTTTCATAGCAGCCAGTTGCTTTTTCAATAGATAATATGTATTTTAAATGTTTGAGATTTTTAAAAAGCATATATGGGGCCAGCCGAGTGGCATGTTGGTTGAGAGCTGGTTTGGGGATGCCAGTGGCCCAGTTTGGATCCCACATGTGAAGGCTAGTGACACTGCCCTCTGCAGCTACCAACAGCTCCAACTGGAGCTGGGCTGTGCAAGTCCCGGCAATGGTGTAGGCTGCGGCCCCTGCTGCAGTGGGCTGCCATAGGCTACAGTGAGTGGCCGGCAGCCTGCGTGAGTGGCTGGCAACCAGCGTGAGCTGCCAATAGCCGCTGTGAGCGACCATCCAGAGGCCGGTGACCGATCTGCTTCATCCGGGAAGAGCGCAATGACGATATCAACATGGGCCAGTGAAGCAATGTCCTCCGCAACTAGACTGAAGAACAACAAAAAAAAGCATATATGTGTGTGTGTGTGTGTATATATATATATATATATATATACTTGTGCGTGTGTGTGAGTATACACACACACACACACACACACACACACATTTTTTTTTTCTTATGTCCTCCGTTAACTTTTGTCTCCTTAGTGGTTTCTTCTGTTTATTGAGCCATGACTCTTTGTTCATGCTGTAGTTTCCCTTAAATGTTTAGTGACTCATGCATGTTCCTTCATATTTGTAGCTGAGAATCTTGATTGAAAAATATTTATGGTGACATCTTATTTACTTAGCACAAATGAAAAATCCCTATTAACCTAGCAGCAAATACAAGCTCTAATAACAAGAGACATGGTTTCAGGGACTAGGCAAAACAGAGAGATACATAACTAGATGGGCTCCTCTGTAAAGATAGTTCAGAACTTCTCATTTTGGCACAGCGGACCATAAGTTATCAGAAGTACTTCTCAGAGTTCCTACTTTATAAAACTATATTAAGAGCTTAATCCTATATGCAAACATTGGAGTTGGCTGCTGTAAAAGCAGGGGATTGGCATGGTACACACACACACACACACACACACACACACACACACGCTGATAAAAACCACCCAGAGTCTACTACTTCCAGCCTTCGTTACTATTTCCGATATTGTGGTTAGTAGGGGTTTTTCTGGAAAATTATACTTATTTTGGAGGCTTTCTCTTTTCTCTGCATAGCTTAGAGATTCTAGGGATCTGCTAATTTTTTTTTTATATTGGATGCATTTAGATTTATAATTATTATATCTTTGGTGGACTAGCACCTTATTATGATATGAGTTTCTTTATATCTAGGAATCCTTTTCTTCTTAAAGTTGTTTGGGCTGATAGCTGTATAGCTATACCAGTTTTCTTTGGTTAGTATTTATGCAGTATGTGGCACCACCTTACGGTTGGAAGCTCATATAATTTCTTTAAACATAGCCTGACAATATTAATCTTTTACTGAGCTATTTTGTCCACTTATAATTAACTTATATATTTGGGTTTATATCTACCATCATATGATTTGTTCAGTATTTGGCCCACTTGGTTGGGTTTTTTTGTTTTTTTGGTTTTGAATGCTTTTTGCCTTTGTGCCTTCTTTTGAATTAATCAGGTAATTTTTGTCCAATTTTTTTCTATAATCTTAGTTGTACATTTTTATATACTTTTTTTTCTTTTAAAGATTTTATTGGGGCTTGGGGAAGGGGAACAGTGTTGGAAAATTGGGGAAGGGGAACAGACAAGTTGTTGTCCTTTTTGTTCTTCAGTTTAGTTGTGGAAGATGTTGCTTCACTGGCCCAAGTTGGTATCGTCATTGCGCTCTTCCTGGATGAGGCAGATCGGTCGCCAGCCTCTCCGGCCACTCACCGCAGCTATTGGCAGCTCAAACCGGCTGCCGGCTGCTCACACTGGCTGCCGGCCACTCACTGTAGCCTATGGCAGCTCACTGCAGCAGGGGCTGCAGCCTACACTACTGCCAGGACTTGCACAGCCCAGCTCCAGTTGGAGCTGTTGTTCGCTGTAGAAGACAGTGTCACTGGCCCTCATGTGGGATCCGGACCGGGACTGCTGGTGTCCCAAGCCAGCTCTTAACCAATGCGCCACTCAGCTGGCCCTTTATATATATTTTTAATGTTTAAGAGATCAAAATTTTCACCCAGGAATTATTACAGCCTAATACAAATGATTATTTTTTTACTTATTCCATAATAATGATCGAGCCTTAGAAAATTGTAGCTTTATTTATGCCTTTTATGTTATTGTTGTCATGCATTTAAATTCTATGTATATTTAAAATTTCCAGACATAACCTTTGTTGATTTGTACCATCTATTTCAGTTATATTTGCTCACATATTTCTCCTTGTGTTGCTCCTAATTTCTTTTTTCATGTTCGTATTTTGCTCCATGATTATATTCTTTTTGCCTGAAGAACTTCCTTTAATATTTCTTTTAGTGCAATCCCACTGACAATGAATTGTTTTATTTTTGGTTTTCTGTATATGTTTTTATTTCCTCTTTATTTTTGAGGTACATTTTCACTAGTAGTAGAATGCTAGGTTGACAGTTATTTTCAGCACTTTTCAGGTATCATTCCATTGTCTCTGGCTTACATCACTCCTATTGAGAAGTCATCAGTTTTTTTATTGATGTTGCTTTGATGATTGTCTTTTTTACTCTGATTGTTATTAAGATTTATTTTATTTAACTCTTTTTTAAATCCATTTTTGTATGACGTGCCTTAAGTAATCTCATTTTCAATCATTTTTTCTATCATGTGCCTTAATGATTTTTAAAAATATTTATTCTGCCTATAGTTTGCTGAGCATTTTGAACATATGAATTGATGTTTTACTTTAGTTTAAAGATTTTTGCCGTTACTTCTTAAAATATTATTTCTTTCTAATTCTTTTCTCTTTGTCATGTATCAATTACATATATGTTTTGTACTATTTCTCTTTTGCTCTATTCTTGCCCCCTCCCCATTCTTCTATCTGTGCTTCCATTTTGATGTTTTCCATTTTCTGACTTCAAGTTCACTAATTTAATCCTCAATTCTGACCAGTTTGGTGTTATATGCATTAATTTACATCCTATTATATGATACAGCACTTTTCTGGAACATCCACCTAATTATTTGTATAGATTCTTTGGTGGCTGTGTATTGTGTCAACAAAGTTAGGCTAAATTACATTTCTAATAATTCTCTTCCTTACTTGTTTTGAATTCAAGGGGGCCTCAAAAGATATTGTAAATGTATGTGACATTTGGGAAGCAGAATGAAGGCAGTAACCATATTGACTTACTCTTGGAAGTTCATGCTATTGCATCTCATACACATTGTCATTGATCTGTTGGTTCATCTCATTGGTTTTGGGAAACAGCTAGGTCTTCAGCTTCTCCTATTTCAGCTTCTTTGAATTCTCGACAAATGTATGTTCAATTGTGTGGTGAAAGTTAAGAACTTCTTGTGCATGACAATTGCACATCAAATCTAGAGGCAGTGAGAGACTGACATGGGTTTTAGTTCATCTTCATTACATGTGTTATAGCTCCTTCTTTTGGATTCCAGTTTATTCTCACTGTTCTGAACTTTATATCTAACTTCCTTCCCAAATGCTTAAACTTTTAGACATGAATCTCCAGTATAAACCACAAAGACCCACTGCATAGTGAATTTTAACCAATTATCATAGTTGTGTAAGGATGAATCTCCATAATGAATCATATATATGTGGTTATATCTAATGTGTATATACTATATAAACAGGATAGATTCAGATTAATTAGCTGGTAAACATTTCCATTTCATCATTTCTTCACTATCATTTTTCTTTCCTCATTCATATTATTCATAGTTATATTATTATCCTTATAACACTAATACCTTTATTACCTGTGAATCTGTTTCTGTTGCCTATATTTTTTTCTCTTGGTTTTCAGACACGTGGCCCTGTTTCTGGCCATGCCCCAAACAATTTTAATATATGAAGAGCACTGAATATAAATATTAAAGAGACTCCAGGTATTGTGATCTTGCATTGAAAAAGGACTATTCTTTTCTCTGCTAGGTAGATAGAGTGAGAGGCTATTGTAAATCATTTAGGAATGAGTCCATTTTAGGCTGGATTGAGATTTTTATTAAACTAAAACTCAGTCTATCACTGGTTTTCCTTGTCTTTAGTCCAGAGGCCTCCACTGCTTGCAATTAAGAGCTTGCTGTATTTACTAGGCCCATTTGCTCTCAGCACCAGGAGAGTATAGGAATTTTTTCTTCACTTCTCAGAGTTTGTTGCTTAACTCTTTAGTCTTTTACCTTGTATACCTTCACAGTTTGGCACTTATTTTATCTGGCACTTATTTAAGGGAGAATCATTTCTGTCTTGAGGCTTATCAAGTATCCAATTTTATGACGCCATCTTGTTTAAGTGCCAAAATACTCACTGGTTTCTCTGTCCTTACCTGTAGCCCTCTGGCCTCACAAAAACCCAGTTTACCACCTACCCATGCAAGAATAAGCACAAGCTTCCAGGGAAAATGCAAGTGAACATTATTATTGTACCTTTTCAAGAGTCTCCCCTCACTAGTCCTCATTATTTCTGCAGCTGTGTATATCTTTAAACAGGGGATTTTTATGTTTATTTTGCTTTTTAAAAATAATTCTTCTCAGCAAATGACTGGTCTACCAAAAACTAATCTACATGGAACAAAAATGCCTGTCAGTCCATTCTTATCTTATTTGTGTCTCCCCAAATTTCTATCTGTATTCTGCTCTGCTGTTAGGATGTCCAGTTTTCCTATCTTACCACGGCTTTTATAAAGATTTGTTTTAAGCTCATATCAGTACTAATTGGAGAAGGAAGACAGGTTAACATGTACCTTCAGTAAGCCATCTTAAATTAGAAATCCCATATCTTTGAACCTTCTGCCCATGTGATAGTTATCTGATTATGTCTCTCTCTACTACTGTATTATAAATTTCTTAAAGATAAAGACATATATTATTCAGAATAGTTAGCATATGTAATCACATGTAATAGGTGCTCATGATTTACTTGTTAAATAAATTATGGAATAAATGAATGAATGACCTCATAATATTCATGGTCAATAACTTTATTGGTATCTTTCACATTATAAATAGTACTTCTTTTAAAAATTCAAAACATTGTATACAGTATTAGAGAAATACAGACAAATATTTTGTTTCTTTACAGAACCTGGTATATTCTATGCTCTTAAATAGAACTTAAAAAACAATAGTAAAAACAATATTTCTCCAACTTCTGGGATTTCTCAAAGAGAATTCTTTGAAAATTAAGAACTTTAATCATCTGGTCCATTTAGATTTTGTAGTACTTCAAGAAATATACTCTTATAACCTTTGATATATGTTTCAGCTCTCTCCTAACACTTATATTTCCCTTTACAAAAGAAAAAAAAACATGAAAAAAGAAATTGAAGAGAATACTACAATATTATCTCACATATAATGTCACACCTTTCAAGTATTATATTTCCATTTCTGCATAATATACTCTCCTTATGAAATCATCAGTGCATTGTTTTAGTCCTACACAGGGCACTGAAAAGAACATTAATGACAATGTAAATGACTTTCTGAAAGCAACATTTATTCCAGTCTCAGAAAAAAATTAACTCTCTGAAATACTAATTGATCATAATGAGGAGGCCACACTTTAGATAAACAAGGGTCAAGGAGCATTTCCCATAGGCCTCCAGCTTGTTGTGAAGGCACCTATGAACATTAGATTGAAATTTAAATTTAAAAGTAAATAAAAATAGATCAGACTGTCAGCTTGAAGAACTTCAACTGAGAATGCCATGTTTCTGTCCCTTTGTAATTTAAACACAGATGAGGAAGAAATATAATTTTCCTAGAAAATAAAATTGCCACAATTCCTGACCATTGGAAAGGAATTTCAAAAAGATCAGCTTCTGTTCCTTTCTTCTCTAACTCAGAAATGAGTTACAGGCATAGGTCATGAACAACTGGCCAGTTGTTATGGCTGTATTTCAAATCTGTCAAAAGAACCTCCCTCTGATGTCTTTTTCATAACTGGTCCAGGAGACAGCTCCACGATCTATTATACAAACTTCACAAACTTTTTGTCTTCATGTTCTGGACTTCTCCTTTGACATTACGCCTGAGCATTTCATTTTCCATGGGACTATTTTTTATAAAATTTGTTTGCATGGAACAAAACAACCTACTCAGCACAGTTCCTTCAAACACCAGGCTCTTATTACCAGAGGCTTCAAATGGACCCCTCTCTGGAGTGGGCCTAATATGTAATAGAGTTAAATATGAAATAAGATTGCCAAGTTCCCAGCTGAACTGCAAATACCAAAACCAATGACAAATTCAGTCACTGTGCAGTACTTCAGAGCATTCAGAAAGAGATGCCTGACCTTTCTCCATCTTTACATTGTTTTCTGAAGTTGCCAGTACTATATTTACAATAGCATAAACTTCGATGGCTCTTCTCCCTTTATCTTCCATCTTCCTTTGCATGTCTTTCCATGATGATAGAATGTGTCCTTCTCTGCAGCATTATTAATTTACCCTATCTTTATAGTACACAATACTCCCAGCTCTTTTCAGTGGATTAGTGGACACACAGCTTCCATTCCCAGCACTGTTTATCAAGCAGTGGACTATAGGACCAAAGTGAGGCAAGATTATTTAGAATCTGGTTTGAGAAACCTAAAATGCTGTGTTACAACTTCGGGTAGTTTTTGCAGAGTGAGCGTAAGCTATAGCCCTTTCCAACTATTTATGCATGAAGCTCATTAATAATTTTCTTCTCTCAGTAACTGAAGATGAATCCTTTATTTTGACATGGCCTTAACACTAATGAGTTGTGTCATTATGCTGGAATCCTTTAAGTTGTTTTTTTTTCCTTGTTTGTTTTTTATTCTCATTGACTCACTGAGGTAGAAATTAAGGACAGTTCTCATTAGCTTTATGTATTTCTTAAAGCATCTGTTCGTGGTTGCAAATTGATCCATCCTAAATATTTATTTGTCTATAAATGTTATGGAGTCAACACTTCACCTTAGACTTCTTTTTTCTTCCCAAACACAAAATTTCTTTTAAAAGTTCTATCAATAACATCATTTGCCATTTAAATGCTTTAAAAATATGATCCTTCCTGCTGTGTTTTTGAATACTTCCTTCATATTTAATTGCTGAAGACACTTTAGTTCCTAATTAAACCTTATTGTTTTTGATGTTGTCATCATTAATAGACATGATAGGGGGAAAAATGGTGAGTTCCAGCCAATTTTCTGACTGCTAATTCTAGTCTTAATCTTAATACTTTCCATAGCCATAATGAATTCAAGAGGCTGAGAGGATGATGGGTGGACAGTGAGACACAAAACAAGCACATAGTTCATGTTTTTGAGGATTTACTAGGCATTCTGGAAGACAAGTTTGAATTGGACTTGAATTGAATTCGACTCCTTGATTTGTTGGGGAGATTAGCTTAGAAATAGTATCTCAAACACTTGCAAGATAAATATGCTCATTTTTCAAGATTCCTTTCTCTAGCACATCCCCAGATTTTGCACTGGTGACAGAGAGGAGCATATATTGCACTCACAAAGCTTACCTGATCCTCAGAGCCTTGAAAGCCTTTTATTGTGACAGAATGGAGACACTTGAATCTGATGAGTATTGGTCATGGGAAGATTTGCTATGAACCATTGCACCAAGGTTGAAATGCCCAAGAGGCTGACAAGCTTATTGCCCATTTCAGAGATTAAATAGTTTGGGAAAAATTTTTTTCCCCTGGCAGTTGTAATTGTGTCTGTGAAATAAGTGTTCATTCTGCTTGAGCACCGTGGTTTGAATGCTTGCTTCTATATTTTCCCCGAGTGGATTGATTCCAAAAAAAGTCTGCTGAAATTTCCCTGTACCAGTACAAATTAACCCATGAACTTGATAACACTGCCACCACCCCCCAACATCCTTGCCTTGTCCTGCTAATGGGAAATCAGAGGCTGTCAGGTCCCTTTTTCATGGATTATCTTTGCAGCAGTTTGAAGAGGGGAAAAGGAGCTGAAAAATCTCCCAGGTTAATAATGTGGCTGTAGGAAATAGACAAAAGCTGCCGTTAGTAACCTTGAGAGTCTTAAGCTGCCAGAGTTGTACCCATCAGTAGGCAAAGTAGTCATTTAGATATTGGGATTTCCAAGGCGTATTGAAGGGCCTCAATTGCCCCAAATAAAATAGGGTAAGGATAGCATCTCTAGAAAAGGGAAGAGGGCACAAGCAGAAAAACACAGGCTCATGATAGATCATCTACTCCCTGACTTGGCCAAGAGTCAATATTGTATATTACTCTGCTAACTGCTGGCAAGTATCTGACCATTTGGGTGATTTAGAGCATTTTTCTTCCTAGCCTAGGTAGATAAAGATCATTATGTGTTAACACAAACCACAACATGTTTTTTCTTTTATTTTTTATACTAAATTTTTAATGTACAATTAGAAGGTTTATGATACAAAATCTCCTACTTTTCCATTAGATTTCTCTTTATAATATACTTACTTTTTAAATATTTTTAATAAAATATACCTAATATATAATATTATATTAGTTTCATGTGTATACTATAGTTATTCAACATTCATATACCTAAAGAAGTGATCACCATGGTAAGTCCAGCAGCCATTTGACACCATGCCATTCTGTCACAATATTATTGACTATATTTCCTATGCTGTAAGTTACATCCCCATGACTTACTTGTTTTATACCTGGAAATTTGGAACTCTTATTCCCCTTAACCATTCCCCCTTTTTAAATGTTTCAATTACAGTTGGCATTTAATATTATTTTATAATAATTTCAGGTGTACAGCACAGTGGTTAGACATTTGTATAATTTAAGAAATGATCCCCCTGACTAGTCTAGTACCCACCTGGCACTACACATAATTATTACCATATTATTGACTATACTTCCTGTGCTTTATATCCCCATGTCTGTTATGTAACTACTAGTTTGTATCTCTTAATCCCTTTACCTTTTCACCTGGCTCCCACCTCCCATCCCATCTATCACCCCAACAAATCTAGAACCCATCTGATACCATACATAGTTATTACAATATTTTTGACTATATTCCTTATGCTATACCCTACATTCCCATGACTACTATGTAACAACAAATTTGTGATTCTTAATCCCTTCCCCGTTTTCACTCACTTCCATCCCTCCTCCCTTCTGGCAACCATTAATATGTCCTCTGAATCTATGAGTGTTTCCAGGGCTTTTGTTTGTTTATTTGTTTGTTTGTTTGTTTGTTTTCAGATTCCACATATAAGTGAAATCACATTACATCTGTCTTTTTCTATCTTACTACACTCCACTCAGAATAGTACCGTCCAGGTCCATCCATGCCATCGCAAATGGCAAGAACCCATTCCCTTCCATGGCTGAGCAATATTCCATTGTATATATGTGCCACCCTATTCTTCCATCGATGGACATCCAGGCTGCCTCCACATTGGCCATTGCAAACAATATTGCAATGAACAAATAGAACACACATTCCCTCAAAGTAGCATTTGGGTTTCTTCAGATAGATACCCTGGCGTGGGATTACTGGGTCCTTCTTTGTCTCTTGTATAGCCTTTGTTTTAAAGTCTATTTTGTCTGGTATAAGTTTGCTGTCCCAGCATTGTTTGTTTGTTTGTTTGTTTGTTTCCATTTTCATGAAATATCTTTTTCCATCCCTTTACTTTCCCTCTGTGTGTGTCTTTCAATCTGAAATGGTTCTCTTAATAGACAGCATATGTTAGGGGTTTTCTTTTTTTATCTGTTCATCTTTTGATTGGCTCATTTAATCCATTTATATTGAAAGTAGTTGTTGATAGACATGTAGCTACTGCTATTTTATTATTCATAATTTTTATTTTTTTTTCCATCTTAAAAAAGTCCCTCTAAAATAATTTTTTTGGATTATTTTTTTTTTCTGTTTGCTGTTCCAATTAGTTGTTTTCTGCTACTTTGTCTTACAAATTGCTGATTTGATCCTCTGCTTCATTTAGTCTGCTGGTGATTCCTTCTAGTGCATTCTTCATTTCAGTTATTGTATTCTTCACTTCTGACTGGCTCTTTTTTATGGTTTCTATGTACTTTTTTTATGCTTGCTATCTCTTTGTTGAAGTTCTCACTGAGATCCTTGAGCATCCTTATTAACCATTATTTTGTGCTCTGTCTCTGGTAGGTTGCTTGCCTCCATTTTGTTTAGTTTTGGTTTTTTTCTGGCATTTTATCCTGTTCTTTCATTTGGGATGCTTTTCTTTGTTTCCTCAACTTGGCTGCCTCTCTGTTTGTTTCTATGTATTACGTAGATCTGCTATGTCTCCCAATCTTGACCTGGTTATGTAGTAGGTACTCTATGGGACCCAGTGGCACAGTCTCCTCGGTTAACTGAGACAGATGCTCCAGGAGTGTCTCTTGTGTTGGTTGTGTGTGCCCTCCTATTACATTTGAGCCTTGATTGCTGTTGACATGTCAGTGGGTGGGATTGACCCTCAGATAGATTGGCTGTGGGATTTGGCTACATCCATAGCTTACAGTCTGCTGTGCAAGGGGCTTACCACACTGAGTGAGATTCACCCCCAGAGTGCTCTGGTGCCTGTTGGGACCACCCTTTGAGTATGCCACTTATGGGGCTAGTTGGGCAGTGCTGTGCTCTGTTCTGAAGCCAACCTCCGAGTATGTTAGTTCTGGGGCCTCTTGGGAGGGGCTGTGGTGCAGGCCCAGGTCACGCAGTGCCTGTGAGCAACCAGGGACTACCTGGTATGAGTTACAAAGTGATCCACAGTTATTCACTGCCTGTGTTAAACCTTCAGGTAGGTGGGAGAGGCCACGCTGAAGTCGAGGACATCTGATACTAGTACTGGCCCTGGGAAGGCTCTGTTACATGCCAGGATACCCTGAGGCCTGCTGCTATGTGTGGGTTCCCTAAAGGTTCAGCTACCAATAAAGCCTCATCCTGTATACAAATTGGGTGAGTCAGGGTCTCAGAGTCACCAGAGTGGGGAAAAGTGTGGTAACAGGTTTATATAGACTCTGGTTTTGTGCCATTGCTGAGCCTAGAGCTCTCAGCAAATGTCTCAGAGCACACCAAGGCCAGTCACCTCCTACCTGGGGCCCATGGACTCCAATAGTGTTCCAAGAAAGAGCAGGGCTGGGCTGGCTGTTCAGGAAGTAAGTGCCTCTGGTGTTAGGCAAATTGTGTGAGGTGGGGATCACAGTGAATTAACACTGTGGAGTGAGCCTAGCTCACCAGGCCAATCAGATTCAGATTTGGCCTTTGGGGCCAGGCTCAACACAGGAAATATGGCACCTGCCTGCCATCTGCACCGGAGAAGGACCCTACTCAGGAAAAATAGTGACTGTACTCCAGACCTTGCTACAAAGCCATATATCTCAATCGACCCCCCAATATTTCTCCCACATTCCCCAAGCTTCTGTCCCCCTACTGGAGCCCAAGGTAAGTGCCTGTGAGTGAAAGAGTCTGTGCATGGGCTCTTTAAGTGATTGTTTGGGTTTTCTACAGCCTTCTTGTCCCACCAGGGTGGTTGGAAACCCCACTGTTTTTCACAGCCAGATGTTGTGGGGACTCCTCTTCCTAGCAGCAGTACTCTGTGCTGGAGACACTGGTTTGCAGCTCTTCCAGGGGAGAGGGTCTTCCAGGGGAGAGGGTCTGCCATTGCATTAATTGATGCCTTCTCACTAATTTTGAAAGTGTTGATTGTGGCTTCAAAGCAACCTAGGATGGTGTTTTTAGCCCTATTATCTTGTTCAGGTACCATTCTGTCTCCATTTTTTTAATTGCCCAAGGAGAAACAGGATAGTCCTGTTAAATGAATGAAAAAACAGTGGCCAAGAATATCTTTGTTCAGGTGACTGGTGGGATTAGCTCAGCATTACATCTTACCCTAGTAGCAATGAGCAGCAATGATGAGCCAAATGGCAAGAGAACATGAAGGAATCTATAGAATATTTCAAAATCATACTAGATGTTAATTAATATTAGGCAGGTCCTTTCTGAGAAAAGTAGATATTGGGGTGAGCAACAGAACTTGGAATATAAGTGTGAAAATATCATGAAAATTTGCAACTGGAAGCACATCTTCATCAGGGGAAATGACCACTGATAAGTCAAGTGATTGATATACAAGCATTTGAAATTGAAGTTGTAGGTTGATGGCTGGTTTCTTGCATTTTAACCAATCAGAAGTGAATACATAATTATTATTATATGGATATTGTAAGATTATGTGTCAAAGGCAAACCTCTGCGAAGTCAGTGGATGTTCCTTTCACATTCACTGCTCACAAGTCTCTGTTATTCTTGGCTACCTGTGTTTCCTCACTTGGTTTATCCAATTATTTTCTTCCTTCCCAGGTCTACCAAGTGTTTAGATACCAGGTGGTAATGAGATCAGAAACAGGTTCAGGAACCTTCCCTGTGTCACATGGATGTTGTCAGGATTAATGAGCTAACATATTCTAAAATGATTTTAAAAGGTGAAGTGCTATATAAGTGTCAAGCATGATTAACTAGCTGCCAAGTTATTAGGCACCTGAATATTATGCATCTTTTCTGAATTTCAGAAAAATGGATGTACATATTCATTTTCAAAAGCATTATTTGAATGTTATTCAGGCACTCAAATCAAAGTCTAGCCCAGTCCTAATTATTGCTGTTTTTCTCATATCAGTCATGTAAACCTTAAGAGTGGCATATTTATGCAACTGTGAATCAGACAGTCACAATTTCCAATCTTGTGGAGTTTTCAGTTCATTAAGGAAAAGATAAACAACATGTTGCAAATTCTTGGTTGCCTTTCAACCTATACCCCATACTTCCAGCACAGGAAATATTGAGGCCTGGTAGTTGGGAGTGCAAACTCTGGCCTAGACTGCTTGGGTCCAAACCCTACTCTGCTGCTAGTTAAGTGACTTTGGGCAAATTGGCTTATCTCTCTTTTGCATTACTTCATTTATGTAAAAATTGAGAACAATAATATTACCTGTTTCATAGTTGATACATCTAAGGTGCTCAGAAAAGCAGTGCCTGACATGCAGTAATTTTCCCTTACATGTTAGCTATTATCATTATAATTGTCACCAACACTGGCTTAAACAGGTTCCGCTTTTGGATAGAGAAATAATAAATTGAATTGGTAGTTATTTTGCTAGGACTTATACATGACATTTGGCAGTTTATAAAGCCCATTTGCTTATAACACTAACCTATGGCTGTTCAGTACTTGCTGTATGCCTACATCCTCACAACTTGCTGAAAGAGCTTAGAGTAGTAGCTTTCATTCTTGCCTTAGTTGCTGAGCAAGGTTTTGATCCCCCTTCTGGTAATTCACTCTAGTCCCTACCTTTTCACCCAAGGTACAGGGGTGGGCACGACCCCCATGCCTGCTCAATCATAGACATCTCATCCCAGGGTAAACATTTGAATCAGCACTGCCAACCTGAGGCGTCCCCTGGCATACTAACAAAGGATTTGATTTGAAAGTGAAGAACAAACAGCTTTGCCTCTGGGATCATGATGCTAGAAGAAGGTGAAATTAAGGTTAAAAGTGACCAAGTTCATCCCAAGTGAGGAAGGTATGACTGCAATAGGAAAGAATGAAGCCAAGCAGAGCTGAGCTTAGCTGTGAGACAGATGAGGAAGGCAGTTAAGGCTTCGAGTCTTAATCCTAGCCTTTGAAGCCAGGGTCTTCAACCTTTGATTTGGTCAGATAGCCCATAATATCCCATCTAGCCATATGAGCCAATGAATATATTTTTTGTGTTCCTCTTAAAATAGTTTCATTGGTTTTCTATCTCTTGAAACTTAAAGAGGCTTTCCAGGACAAATGTTATAATTCACCCATTTTATGGGTAAGGGAATTGAGACTCTGAGAGTTTAAGTGACTTGTTCATGAAAATCACATTACCAGTGATTTTCAGAGCCAGAACTTCATGATCTATTTAATGACCCCAAATGTTATATTCCAGTAAAGCGAGCAAGGCTGAGGAACTTGGAGAGGGGGCTAGTTATTAATGAAAGGACTAGAGAAGTTTTAGGGCACCATCAGGTCATGGCTATACACAAACCTAATTCATTCACTGGTTCATCAAATATTTGTTCAGCCTCTAAGAAACAATCTAAGGCAAGGCGTTTAGGTAAAGGAAGTCAGTGATCTGTGGACAGCTGAGTAGCTGTCCTCTCTCAGCTGCTGCTGGCCTGGCAAATGGTAAGAAGCCACAGAGCCAGCCGACCTGCATTTTCCAAGTTGCTCTTCCGGTGGATGCGATATATGCAAAACATGTCAAACACTTGGGCCTTTCAGAAAATTGATTATGGATCTTGCCCCTTTCTTAAAAACCAAGCTTTCATTTTTATTAGCATGTGTTAATAGGGAATAACTTCTGAACACAAATATAGGTGACATGTTATTTTTCTGACATGTTTGGAAGCAGCCTGGGGCAGAGTAGCAGCAAATCAGTAAACATTACAGGTCCTACGCTGAGAGTTCATCAGCTGTGCGCACTATTAATGGGCTTAGGCCATATGTTCCCTAATAGCATGTTTGCTAACATGGAATTGGGCTGCCTAGTTCTATGACAAAACTATCACGTCAGCTTCTTGATGTATAGAAACAGGCTCTGCTTAGCCAGCTGTAGAAATTTACCAAGGTCATTTTAGGAGTAATTTCCATTTTGTGTGCTTTTTTTCCCCCTCATTGACTGTAAGAGAATGTGATGTGCCTCATTACAATGTGATTCCAGGTGCATAACACAATAATGACCTTTATGCCAAAGACTGAAGTTCACATAATTGATAAGATAGACTCCCAGTGATGTTGGGAACCATTAGCTGGAGGCAAGAACCACGTTAACTTCTTGACATGGGAGGTCAAAGGGTCAAGACGAAGGCCCAAGATGCAGCCATGTCTGGACACAGATGAAGGAGGAAATGCTGTGCTGCCTGGCAGCAAGGGGGATTGCATCCCTCCCTGTGAGAGTCAGAGACGTCCTGGAACATGTGCAAAGTTAAGGGAAGGCCTGGGGGTCAAGGTGGGAGCTGATCAGTGATCAGCAGAGCCCAGCTCCGTAGCAACGGACTTGAGTGATGGGCCTCTCCAAGCAGGGGTGCTGTGATAACCATCACCTTTGCTTTGCATTTGACCCAAAATTATACCATCTGTATGGAGGCATTACTTCTTTTTCTCTCCTGGATTCGATTGCTGGTGCTAAATTGAAAAGTCAGGGATTTATTATGGAGTCTTTACAATAACTCGGGAAACTTGAGCATTCCATTTTCACCCACCCAGGGACGGGCTAACTGCCAAACCGAGTCTGACTTCTGCTCTTTATTGAAAATGGCCAAACAAATCAAATCCTTGGCTTCGTGATTATGGCCAGTGTAATGACTACCATTTTATTAAATACACATTTACATATGGCACCTAAATTCACAGTGCTGTTGCAGACCTCAGGACACTTCCTAATGCAGGATTGTCAGGGTTGCTGATAGCCATCGCTTGCTATTTTTATCCTTTCTTCTGTTTTGGCTCTAACTGAGAATATCCTGTTTCATATCTCCTACAAACTACAAGAACCCAAACCTAACATAAAAAGTAGGCAGTGAAAAGGAAAAGAAAAAAATTACATGTGATCTGAAAGTTGGAGCTTGGAAAAAAGAAATAAGTAATAAAGAACCAGAATAAGGGCACATTTTGGTCAGAAAGAAAAAGTGGGGGCTAAAGGGTGTTACGCAGAGGAAACAAAATGCCTAAAATGATAAATAAAATGGCTTATTTGTTTGTTTACCTCCCCAGAATATTAAGTATTTCCATCTGACCATGGGTTAATAGTTTTATAGGAGGGGTCTATTGTGTGTGTGTTTATCCATGTATGATTTCAAGAGCTTCTGGCTCAGCCAGGGACAAAGGCTCTTATGTTCCATTAATGCTCACAGATGAATAATGCCTTTTTAAAAAAATTGCCAAGTCTGCTGTCATTTCAGGACCCCAGAGACTCTGCTTATTAGGATGGCAAGCAAGTAAAAAAATGAGTTGGGCATAGAGGTGGCAGGGGTTAATTTCATATTTGTCACAAGATCTTGCATGATTTCCCTGAAAGATATTGAATTTCTACTGGGCATAATAACTTGCAGCTGCCAGAATACACTGTATACCAGTGGCAAATTTTTGTCTTCGGAGATTCATGCAAGGCATTATTTAAAAATAGAGATCCGGGAGTTACAGCTGGCTAATTAATCTACCACTAAAAAGAGCTAAGCAAGTGACCCACTTAACTGTTTTCAGGAACCACAGCTACCCTGAAACAAACTTTCAAAGATGTTTTACACAAATTGCCAAACGAATACATCCCTGTGGCATTTTTGTGGTGTTTCTCATAGTCTGTTTCTCTCCTTCACCTCCCTTTTTTTCCCATGGACACAAGTCATTCAGATCCTCATTTATACACATTTGAATGTTCATAGCTGGAATTCCTAGATGCTTCACCATCTGGGTCTTTCTTCCCACGGATGCTGGCAGGTTCCCCTTCCTTTGTCTCCTCTTTCTCTGTATCGCTCTCCTGTTCAGGAAACCCCCTTCAGTCCATGTTTTCTATCAGCTCTCAGGCCTCTGCCTGACTTCTGAGGGTTCCCCTAACAGACCCAAGCCATATATTTCCCATATTTCCCCTACTCCATCCACATGCACCTTCCTCTCTGGCATCTTAGTCTCTTCCCTTTCATAACTTCCTCTCACTCAGATCAACTTTTCCATTCCTCTCTGAGCCTGAGTATAGTCAATACATCCTACAAAGCTCCATTGTTACTATCCGCGGCCACCTTGAGTTTTTTTCTTTGGACTTGATAGCAGAGTTGGAGTAATCAGGCAATGACACTTTTTCATTCTTGATCTGTGAGGGCCCTGATCTTATTTTTAAATTACTCAATTAATTAATGTCTTTATTATATTTATGCCTATTCCCTTTCCACAGGCATTCTATTATGTTTTATGTGCATCTTTTTGTCATATACACCTTTGCCAAATAATTACCATTATATGTGCATGTATTTTGATTTACACAAAAGGCAAATGTTAAATATTTCATCTGTTTCTTACTTAATTCATTTAGCCCTATACCTTTTAAGTGCATCCATGTCTCTAAATCTGGCTGCTGTATATGCCACAGTAGGCAACCATCACCTTTACCTCTGCACTCTTTATGATATATGCACCCAGATTCCTCCCACTCTCTGGATCTTACCGTCTCTAAAATCATTAGTATTCAGTTAGCACACAAAGGGGGTCTTAATTATATGCTGTTCTGTATTTTCCTATGAGAGTTTCATGTTTTCCCTTTATTTTTTTTTTTTTTTTTTTTGGAGGGCAGTGTTACTGGTCCTCCTATGTGGGACCCGAACCAGGGCCGCTGGCTTCCGAAGCCAGCGCTTAACCACCACACCACTCGGCTGGTCCTCCCTTTATCTTTTACATAACTCCTTGGAGATCAGGGACCATCTCTTGTACTCTTCCCTCCCCCACTTCATCCTCCCATCTGCAGACCTTTGGAACTTGGAGCACGTAATCAGTGTTCAATAAATCCTTCCTATTTAGTGAACTAAATAGCATGTCCCCAAGAGGGTATGTATTTTTTCTGTTCCTAACCCTATCTCCAGTGTCTAAAATGAGGCCTGGCATATTGTAGGTGATCATGAAATATGTTTAAAGCAAATGGGTGTCTCACATTTCACATAGAAAAGGAATACGGAAGAGTAGGGTGTTACAGGGTTCCAAAGACCAGTTCTATTTTCTAATCTGCCACCAACTAGGTGTGTGACATGTGGCATGTCGGTTAGCTTCTTTAGGTCTTGGTTAAACTGAGTGATATCTTGGATTTTATCTACTTTAATTTGCTAAGGTTCTGTGACTTCACTAACAATTTTCAACATAAAGCAAGAATGTCTTCAATATAAAATTATCTCCATGGAGTATGGAGTAATCACACTCAAGGCAGTAGAGCATGGACGAGTAGTATTGAGTAGAAGTGAGAGTGTATCTCCTATGAGTTCTGATCTTAGGTTCCCAGAATAATTGAGAGGACAAAATGAGTACAACCAGCAAACCGCTTAGAAGAGTCTGGCACATAATAAGTGCTACATAAGTATTTACTATTATTTTTATAAATTTAAGGAAATCTGCCCTCTGTGAGAAGCTCTCTTCTGGTATTTGAAAGTATATTCTTCATGCTGACGTGCAAGCAAAGCCCTGTGAATTCTAATATCACTGCTGAAATTAATAGTTTTCCTTCATAAGACAATAAACATCAGACAAAAATCTGAGTTTTTTTAGACCCAAACTATTGTCTTTCTGGTAATAAGAAGGTTCTAATTTTCATGGTTTTTGTAAAGTGAAACAAATATTGTTCTTCAGGATCAGCAGCCAATAAAGATATTAGGACAAGAACCCTGAGTTCTATCTTTGCTGTCAAAAAAAACCACCTGTTTCTCCTATAGAGCTTTCACTAAGAAATGGAAACAGAATATGAATGTATTAATATCTTATGCAGATAATATTTTTCCCATTAGTAAGGACATAGTAACTGAATAGTGTAATTTGCCTTCTCTTTTCTTTAGGGAAGTAAGTTCAAATATTGGACAAACCATTATTAAATTCTGCACAGCATTGAAAGCATGAGCTTGTGTGTTGCTGTAAGGCTACTTTTTCTCTAGGTCAAGAGGTAAAGCTATTTGTCTTAAAGAAAAAAACAGAAAATGGTATTGGTAATGGGCTACAGGTTTTATAGCTTAACTATATTGGTTTCATGAGCAAAAATGGCATTCAATAAGTATTTTATTGTATTATTCTACTGGGCAAAAAGAATCTTAATCAAACAGCATTTCAGTTTATTGCTTTTACATACAAAATCCAATTTGTAATTCATCTGCCACCTAAAAATATTTTAAAAATCAAATGGAAATACAAAATGAGAACTGGGGACTCCATATGGGCTAGAAATTTTAGGGCCAAGGAAGGATTAAAACTTCTACTCAAAAGATTGGAGAAATAGGTAGACAAAATGTTTTATGGCAACAACAATATAGGAAAATGACTGTGAATCATTAGTTTTAGAGTTCAGAGACATTGGAGTAAACTATAAGATTTACATGGTGAATGGGGTTGAAAAAAAAACACCTGGGGTTTTTTATGTGGTTTTGCTTTACTCCTGAATTTAATTGGGGGAATACCATAGTTTCCTATTAAAATAAGATGGGCTATGATCTGATAACATCTTTCTGTGTTGTGTTTCCCAGGTAGCTCTCAGCTAAAGCTGCCATTTATTTCCATGTGTTGTAAACAGAAATAAAATATGCATTTTAAATAGCCAGGAAGGATTGCCATGAAAATTAAAGGAGATGAGAGATGGGGAGGCAATCTAAATAATCTGAGGTCCTATATACATATTTTTTTGTGTTACTATTGCATTCAGTAAAAATCAGAGGAGTGCCTACTGTGTACCTGGAACTACTTTAGGCATCGAAGGTTCAGGGAAATAATAATGCTGAACTTTGCCGTTAAGAATGTGTAATTATGATGGGGAAACAGACCTATAAACAAACAATACATTGGTACTGAAGTAATAAGTGCAATGACAGAGATATGCTCATTGCTTGGGAGCATAGAAAGGGATTCCTCACTATGTTTTAGGAGCTAGGGAGGTGAGAGGAAGGGTAGGTGAGAATAAGGAGAGGAGAGGAAGGGAGTCCCAGGAGGAGAAGATGGTATGAATATAGCCTTGACGTGAAAAATAGCATGGTAAATTCTGAGTCAGTAAAGGGATCAGTATGATTAGAGTTTAAAATTTCAAGCAGGGAATAGCAAAAGATGAGTCTCCAGAGGCCAGGTTACAGAAGGGCTGTTTATTATGTTAAAGATTCAGGTTTTATCTTGTTGGTGACGGAAACCCAGTGATGCCAAGGCATAATGTGTTCACTCTGGGGGAATATGGAGGGTGGATTTAAGGGCCAGGGAGAGCAGTGAGGAGGGTATTTCTGTAGTCCAGGTGAAAGGAAGATAGAGTGGGTAAGAGTTGGTTAGAAAAGAGAGGGCAAATCTGAAAAATAGTGAAGAAAAGCAACGTACAGTGAATAATTTTATGAGAGTTGGTGAGAATGACCCTCAAGCTTATAGTCTAACTGATTAGGTTTTTAGTACAATTTATATACAGAATACTGAATAAGAATCAGATACAGGGCATAAGATATATGTTCATTTCTTTTGTCCATGTTTATCTTAAGGTTTCTATGAGACATTTGCATGAAGGTATCCAGGAGGCAATTAGATATATGGCCCAGAACTGTGAACAACAGGCCTGGGTAGGAAATTCAGGCTTATAAGTGATAGCATATAAGTGGCAGTTAAAACTCTCAGAGAAGACAGGGAAAAACCGAAGCCTGGAATGCCAGCATTTAGAGGGTGGGCCAAAGAGAAAGCCAAGGAAAAACACCTAAAAGGGACAGTGAAATGGCATAAAGGGACCCAATTCAGTGTCATGTCACAGAGGCCAGAGAGATAGAGGTTCAGGAAAGTGGTGGGATCTGAAGTGAAACCAAAGCCATAAAATTCAGTGTAAGGACTTAAAAAGAATCCCTTAAATTTAGGAAGCCGTGACTTTAGGTGTGCTTCTCCTAGCAGTCTCACTGCAGGGTGGCAGCAGAAACCCAACTGCAGTCAGCTGAGGAGTGAATTTGGGGAGAGTGGGAACAAAGGCTTTCTTTGCGGAGAATTTTGGATGGGAGGGAAAGGGATAGGGTGGCAGCTAGAGGAAATGCAGGGTCAGGACCAGGTTATTTTGAGAATGGAGAAGTTTAAGTAAGGTTGGAAGCTGAAGAGAAGGAACAAATCATGGGGAAAAGTAGAAATATATGATAAAACAACAACAACAAAAAAATTGATGTGGCATGTTCCCAAAGGCAGAGGGAGGTGGAGGGGATGGAATTTACAGGAAATGGTGGCTTTCAGCAGAAAGGGTTTAAACTCTTAAACCTCTGAAACTGCAGGTTGGATGGACGGATGCAAGTGCATAATAGGGGAGTGGAGGAGGAGAAGGAGGTCAGGCTTCCTGGCTTCAGGGCAAAGGTCATTAGTATTTATCGTTCCCTAAGGACGAAGCACAGTGACTTAGCAGGTGAAATCATCCTCAGAAGTCCCCCATCATCCTTCTCACGGCTGCCCTCCCACCAGCCTTGAAAGCATTCCCCTTCCATACCCTCGCTTCTCATGCTGCTACTCTCCCACCTCCATGCATAAGGTTTTCTCCAGCCATGCCCACATACACACTATCTTCCCCTTAAAATATCCATTGATTGTCTGCATTCTAGTATACTTTAAACTATTCCATGCAGATATATATATGTGATACCCAGCTCCTGGCCCAGACTTCCCAGAAGTGTTACAGCCTGGCTTTCAGGGGCCTTGCCATATTAGACCTCACCCTTTTATTCAGCCTTTCTTCCCACACTCCATCCATATACACCCTCTGCTCTAGTCACACACTTTTTCATAAAGTGAAGCATATGATATAAAAATCATGAGGTTGGAATAATAATTAGGACAGTAACGATTTTCTGAGGTGTCCCCATTGTCATACCTGACGGAAGAATGCCACAGGCAGCTCTGTAAAGAAGGATGCCACTGCTTCTGATATAGTATATTCCATCCTTATCTCCATTCTTTGGAAATTTTAAGCTACAGATGAGAAGTACTATCCATCCCATTTGTCTTAATAGAAAGTTAGGAAAATTTGACTCATTACTACTTTTTTATAATCAGGCTTTACTGCTGTTTATATTAATGTTACAATCACAGAAGCAAAGGCTAAGGCATTTTCCCCCCCCCCGCAAAAAAAAATAATATATAGTGTTTTTCATTATGTCTAAACAATCTCCAAATGTATGGAAGAAAGAAATACCCACAGGAACTCCTTGGGCTCAGTATCATACCAAGATGCCTGGACCTCAGAGGTACCAGCTCTGCCCAGACTGAGCAGATAGCTGAGGTCATAAAAAAAATACCCCAGAAGTTCTGATCTCTACTGAGTCTGGATCTAGAATGCATAACTTTATAGTTAAGGGTACTGGTTTTACAGTAAAACTGATTTGTTTCCTGTTTACCACTTACAAACTATGAGACATATCTCATGGAATTGTTGTGAGGAATGACTTTAAAAGATTTAGCCTCATTGCTAGTACATAGTAAGTTCTCAATAAATGGAGGTTGCTCTTGAATTATTACTATTAATAATTCATGCTCTGATTTAAGAAACTGTCTGATTTAGCTAGCTCCAGGCAGAGTCTGGGGCTGCTCTCTCATTCAGCCTCAGCTATATGGCTATAAAATAATGAGTTTCCTTTTACAGGTATGCACACATACTTGCTTCCCTCTCATCACCGATGTTTCCTCTCAGCAGTCAATTAATATCATCAGCCACTTAGGGTAATCGTTTCCTCAAGAACCAAACGTGCTTACATTCATGGCACCTACTGTAATGCAATTAATTTTTTTCCAATAATATTCATCTAGTAGATAGGCATAGTATAAATGAGAGCCATAATAATAAGCTACCTCCTGTTTGCTCATATTGAAAAGACTCATTAGAGACAGTGGTCCTCAATGCTAATGAAATGATACAATCTAATTAGAGAATCACAGTTATACACACTAGTGCTAGAATGAGAGGAATTGCTGCCTAACAGGTAATGTCACTGTCTGCACCTTGCTGTTGACCTCCTTTACGATGCTTCCACCTTGGTCCAGATCCCATCCTTTCTTGGGGTCCAGTTTTGAATTCAGCCGTCTTCTTAATGCTGAAAAAAAGCCTAAGCTATAGATAGCTTGCTTTTCAGTAGAACAACTCATGCTTGAAAAATTTGATAATGATTTCAGAATTTCTTTTAATTGAGATTTTAATTACAACACAGATAGCAAATACCCCATTCATATGTAATTTTGACAAAGACAACAAGCAATTTCATATTCTTTGGAGATGATTTGACAAGTGTAGGAGCCTACAGTCAAGCATTAACTGTCTTGTTTTTGGACAAGAGCACCTGACAACCACTCACTCTGGGAAGATCAGAAATTAGAGCATCCGAATCTCAATAAATTATTTGATAGAACAATCCAAGTATTATAACACTAGCTGCCACTGGGAATGTAAGTCTAATTGGCTTGCTTAGAATCTTGCTTTTCTAATTTATAGTCCCAATGAACTGGGATACTGTATAGCCAATTGGTATATGGACAAGGTTTTACTATAAATAAATTTTTCTTTTCTATCTTTACACTTTATCAGATAGAATGTGCAAACAAATTCTTCTAAAATGTAAAACTTAAACTTGAGATGGATACCATATTCCTTTACTCTTCTTTATCTTTTGGTACTTACTTAAGAGATCCAGAGCTTCAGAACTAGAATCAAACCAAAGAAACTGCTCCATTCCACAGAGAAGAGAATCAGTTCAACATTACCTCGTCCCTACTAGCACCTTCAAAAGGTTTCAAAGGCCATTTGCATAGGCCATGATAATATCTAGAGGAGGCCCAAGCTGATGTATTTGTTTTTAACCACAGAATAGTAATTCTTAGAGACCTGGGTGGAGGACGGTGACAGGTGGTGGGGGGGATTCTTTTTTACATTAAAGTCCTATAAAGGGTGGTCACCTTTTTATTTTACCAAGTAAAGATGTTTTTTGTTTTGTTTTTTTTCCTTTTCACTCATTTGTTAATTTGTGAATATTTATTGAGCATATACTATCTGCAGCTACTAAACTGTTTCCCGGGAATTCAACGAAAAACAAATGTAGTTACAATCTATGCCCTCCAGTATCACACAGTCTGGTGGGTAGACAGTTATAAATCAATTACACAATATACAGAAAATTTACATTGAGATAGATGCTATGAAGGATTAAACTGGTTCTCTGAGAGCAGGTCACACATTAATTTTATATGGACAGAGAGGATGAGAGAACTCTTCTTTAAATTTGATGCTTGGACTTAAAGAGGTCTCAGACTGTACAGGTCCTTGTAGGCCATGGTAAGGATTTTTAACTTTATGCTGAGAGTAATAGAAAGTAATTAAAGAATTTGAAACAGGATTTATGTTTTTAAAAGATTCTTCTGGATGCTATTGGAGAATGGATTGGACGGAAACTTGAGTGGAAGGAGTGAGATCATTTGGGGCAGAATTTCGGGTGTGTAGATATGATGACAGTGGTGATGCTGAGTAGTTGGATTTGAAGAGTATTTTGGAATTGCAATTGCTGAGATTCACTGATCTATAAGGGGATGAGGGGAGAAAGAGAGATGTATCAAGGATAACTCCTATACTGGCTTAAGCAACTTGGCATTTACTATACTGATTACTGAAATGGAAAGACCAGGAAAGGAACAGGTTGAGGCAGGAAGGGAAAACCAAGGGCCCCTTTTTGTGCATGCTAAATTTAAGATTCCTGTGAGGTATCCAAGGCAGGCAGATATACAAATCAGAAGCTTAGAGGAATGTTTTGCTACTAGATATAGATTTAGGAAATATCAACATATCAATGGTATTAAAGTCCTGGGAGTAGATAAGTTTTCACAGAAATGAGCATCATGGAACTTGGAACATTCTGATGCCAACACAAGAGTAGAAATCTTCAAAGCATATTCCTATGAAAGGGATGAACATTATTAATACCCACAAAATAGAAAGAACAAAATATCAGTCCTTTAAGTTCAGGACATTTAGTTGCATGATATCGTTTCTCCATTGTCGTTTTCATTCTCATTTTGCTGCAGATCAGTGAAAAAGAATGTTGTCCTAGAGCAGCAGTTACAAACCGTTGCCCTAGAGTTTCTGCCACTGTCTTAGGGAAAAATGACCTCATTTTGGTGGCAGAAGGTTTTATCCTCTCCCAGCTTCATTTGACCTCTTATATTCTCCAAGTTTAAAAACACACCTGGGAAAAAAAAGGAACACACCTGGGAGCTCAGGATCAGAGTAGTACAGGACTGAAACCCACAGAGTAACACAAGATCTTACAATATGACATCAATTCCCTCCTATCCTGCAATACAAAGTCAGTTACCTCCTATGTGCACTGTGGCATCCCTAAGTCAGAGGACTGACTACATTGCAAATTGTAGTGTAGTTTGCTGTGTGCATCTGGGTCAATTAATATGTACATAGCTACCTCCTCCTCCTGCCCATCTCTAGTATTGGCATCCATCACAGAATTCTTTTCTAGTGGACTTAGTAAAGGTGTCTGAATGATCCTATCACAATGTTCCAGACTACCTTGATCCATCAGATTGAATGTGAAAGATAATAGTAATCCTACTACTAACAATAATAACCATTTTGTTATTAACTTGTAATTATGATTATTAATAATAACATTTTGTAGACTTTGTGTCATGTACTGAACTAAGTATTGTCCATACGTCATCTTAGGCAAACCCTACCAACAACTTAGAAGTTTAGCGCCATTTTATAGATGAAGTAACTGAAGCTGCAAGATTGACATCTCAGGTGTACACTTCATAATTGTTTTTGCATTGTATTTTAATGATATGCCATTAGCTGCTACAATGGAAATTCAATGTGACTCTATTATTTTTCCTATTTTAACCTCAACATCTAACAGCGCTTGGTAGCTTTAAGGTGCTTATTAAATGTTGAAGATTGCATCTACTCTATAGTGATAGAAGCCATTTGAAGGGCAGCGAGTGTGTCTTACATGATTTGGAATCTCTCACAGTACCTCACATAATTCTCAATAAATATTTGGAAAGTTGAGTATGTGGGTTTTAAATTGGCTGAAAAACTCCTGTAAACTCAGAAGGTTCTGAGTGGTACTGCAGGTGGATGTATTACTAATGAAGGAGGATTAAGAATACGTGCCACCTAATATTGCTGTTTTTGCAACTGTGGGTCTGACTCCTATTTAAGCATTCTTATTCATGACCTAGATGGCAAAAAGAAAGAAGCTGCTCATTTTTGGAATTCACTAATGACTCCAATTTGGAAACTGTTGTGAGCAGCTCAGGCAACAGAAATAAAATGCAAACGACCTTTGAGACTGGAGGTATGTAGGCTGGGAATAATAACTTTGTGAGCGTTTGAAAAAGGCAAGGCAGTGAATACACCTGGGGGAAGAGAATCCAAACACAGAGCTCTTCTCTGGGAAGCAGATGCCAGAGCGTAGTGATGCCAAAGTAGGCCCAGGAGGCACAGTGGTCTGCAAATTAAATTCAGGCCAGCCAGGCATTCTGGCAGGCTGAAAGGGAAGTCCAGGTTGACGCTGCCTGTGCAAGAGGGCACAGAATAACAGTTCCTCTGTGGACATTTCTAACTGAGCAGCACCTGGCACCACACATTGTGTCCCCACCACCTCATTACTAGGGAAGCTCAGGCAATTTGGAAGGAGTGCAGAGAATAGCAACTAGAGTGAATGAATTCAGGAGCAAGAGGAGAAGGTATGGATAAAAGATTAAAAGGATTAGATAGCTATAGTTTAGCTTCAGAAAACTAAGGGAAAGAGGAAGGATAATAATAAATATCCAGGGCTATTCTAAAAGAGCCAGGCGGAAACTTGCAGAAAACTCATCAAATTAAGACTTTTCAGATGATAATGGACATGTTCTTCCAAGCCATGGGCTTCAAGCCTGAACAGGTATGCTGCCTACTCAGGTGTTTGGTAAATACTACCCTATCAAGTAACCTTCGTTTGCCAAAAAGAGTATGGGATTCAGGAAATAGACTGATAGAAACCACACTAGAAAATCAGCACCTTTAGTGTCCAGTGAGCACAGGATTAAAGGAACTAGATTTTTGATGTGTTGTTCAAGTCAAACTCTTCAACAATGAAGTTGCCTCTTCCCATTCAGAGAAATACAAAATGAAATAGAAACCTTTGTCACACAGGGAATGCCTAAAACAGGGTTGGCTAGACTCTGGTTAAATCCTATCATTACAATTTACTTTATGTCAAAGGGATTGGTATGATGCGAATTTTTCACTTTCTAGGCAGTGGAGGAAGGGATAGAGAAAGCTGTCCCTCTGGATTAAAGGTAGGCTTGGTGAAATTCACTTTTAAAAGATTAAACACACAAATATTCAAGTAGATGGATTTGAGGTTCTTTGTTTTATAGAAAGGAGCATCTGAAAACAGCAACTCCCCTGGGTGCTACTGCAGTCATCATTGTTTAATGATCATTAACTACACTGTGCTTAACCTGGAGCCTGAGGAAGAGAGCCAAGTATTCAGATTCCAGCCAGCTGCAAAGGAGCTTCCCACTTCACACTCCCGTTATCCAGCTCCAGCCTCAGTAGGCTTCCCTGAGCTCCTCAAACATGGCCGCCCTCTGAAAACAATCTGTTCCTTCCTCTGCTGGTCTCAGATACCCTCCCAGTTCCTTGACCCATTCCTGCTTTTTGCAGGGCTGATTCCTTCTTGTTCCTATACTCTCAACTAAAATGTGAGCTTTTTTAGAAGGTATCTGTTTGGAATGATTTTGGCTATAAATTAGAGGAAATCTTATTAATAGCAGCCCAAGGCAGTGGATATTAATAACCTGCTAAAAAGATGTTCAGAGTAAACTGTCCATGGCTGGTGGTGTCACAGCCCAGCTATGTCATCAAGGACCCAGGGGCCTCTGCTCTACCCTCCACCCCCAGCATTTGGCTTCCATCGTAATCATTTCAAATGTCTGTTTTACTCCCAGCATCGCAAGTGTGCCTCAGGCAGAAAAGCATGGAGGAGTTAAGGGGGGGAAAAGGCTTTGCTTCTAGTGAGGCTTTCCTTTTTTTATTTAGGAAGGGCCACCATCCCCAGAGACTCCTAACTATATCTAATTAGTTAGAACTGTGTCACATGCAGGGGAGTCTGGAAAATCCTGATTAGTTTTCCAACCTCTAGAGTAGAGGAAAGCAAGGAAAAGGGGGGTGGAGGGTCTGAATAACTTCCAGGCAGCCAAACCTCAGTGTCTGCCATGGTATGTACCCTACTCACACTCCCTCACCCCACCTCAGTTGTTCCCTGTCATGGTTCCCTACTTCTTCTTATGGCATTTCTCATGGTCTGTAGGTGTACATTTAAAATCCCACAGGAATATATATATATATATATATATATATATATATATATATATATATGGCTGGCTCGCTCACCACTGTATCACCAGAACCTAGCTTTTTCCCTGATGAATGAGAGGCACTTAATAAATAAATATTGCTTAATTCATGGGCTGGTTGGCTACTAGAAAAGAACAGAAGCTACCTCTTAAATTATATAATCACAACCTGCTAGGAAAATAGAATTCTGGCATCAAAATCTGACTTACACACAGCTCCTTGTTATTTATTGAAAGCTATTTCATATATAAAGGTGTACATATGCAGTAAAATAATGAACATTCAAATACCCACCATCCAGTTATATCAAATTTGCAGATTTTTGCCAGAGGCCCTTGAGGTCTATTGATGTTGAATTTAAGAAACAAAACGTCTCAAATACACATGAAATCCCTGTGTCCCTTTCTCTGGGTTCATGTTCCTGCTCTTGCCTTTCTCTTGTGGGAGGTAACCACTATCCTGAATTTGGGTTTACTAGTCTAGTATGTGTTTTTATACTATGGTTATCTATATTCATATTTATATTATAGTTACCTATATTCATATCCATAAGCAAAGGGTGTTATTTTGCAGGTTTTCAAGTAGTATATAAATATTATATTTTGTAGAATCACTACACAAATTATATATGTATAAAAAGTATTATTCTCCAGTCTTTCTCATCTATCTTGTTATTGATATTTGACCATATTTTTGCATGTGGCTCTGTAGTGTTTCTTTGTATGAATACGTGACAATTTAGTTATCCATTTTTTCCTTGATAAGCATTTTGATTGATTGTTGGTAATCTTTTCCTAGTACAAATAATGCTACGTACAATTAGCATTTTTCTACAGATTTCTTTGTCACACATGTGAGGGTTTCTTAGTCTAAGGTATATAACCTAGAAATAAAGTTACAGGGTGAAGGAGGTATATTTCTTCAATTTTCTTTGATTTTGCCAAAGCGCACTACAAAATGTTGTACCAATTGAAACTCCCACAAACAGTGGATGAGAGAAACTGTCTCTGTATTTAATACTGGGTATCACACTCTAATTTTTGTCAATCTGTTGGTGTAAAATGGTATCACATTGTTCTGTTTTATATCTCCCTGACCAAGGAGAAAGTTGAGGATCTTTCATGGGTATGTTGGCCAATCAGGTTTCCTTTTATGAAAATCACCTATTCGTATCCATTGCCCTTTTTAGGGCAACAGGGAGCAATTTTTTTCTTAGTAATTTGTAAAGTACTTTATATATTCTGGGTAGCAATTCTTTCTCGTAAACATACATTGCAAATGTCTTTTCCTAGAATGTTACTTGGCTATTCATTTTGTTTATAATGTTGCTTTGTGAATAGGAGTATTAAATTTTAATAGAGTAAAATTTATCAACCCATGACTTTGTGGTTTAGGTTTTTTACATGTTATATAAGAAATCCTACTCCTAAAAATCTTCAAAATATCCTTATATTTTCATGTAAAAACTTTAAAGCTTTCTGCTTTCCACAATTAGTCCAGCTAGAATTATTTTTATGTAACATAAAGGGATCTAGTTTTATTTTATTTTTTTTCCCACATGGATAACTAGTAATCTCAGTTGCATTGTTGAATGTTCTATTTATTTGGTATCAGTAATTGATATCAAGTTTCCATTTATACATGGGTCACTTTCTGAGTTCTATGTTATGTTTCATTGGTTTATTTTTCTATCCCTGTGCCAATATGACACTTTGTGTATCACCATAGCTTGCAAGAAACCATCACATAAGATTAGGTGCAGGGGCCCAGGGGCCACACCTCTTGGGTTTAAAACCTACCTCTGCCATTGCTGAGCCATGAGAGACTCTCAATCTCTGTGTGCCACAGTTTCTTTCTAATCTGGAAAATGGTGACAATAATTGTACCAAACTCATAATGAATGAAAAGTGTTTGCCTGGTTAGCTGCTATTATTTTTAGTTGTAGCATCAGTATTATTATTACTAATTATGCTATCTGGTAAGTTAGACCTCCTCTCCCCTTTTCTTTTTCTTCACAATGGTCTTAACTATTATTGACCTTTTGCTCTTTCAAATGAATTTCAAGATAGGCTTATAATGTCTCATGAAAAAAAACCTGTTGAAAATTCAAATGTCATTGAATTGATACATAGATTAATTTGAGTCTTCTTTTCCATAAACTTAACATATCTGTCTATTTAGTTGTTTTATAATCAGAATGTAATTTTGTAATTTATTCCATAAAGATTAACATATATTTGTTAGACCTATTCTTAGCTACGTTTTAGTTTGTTATTGTTGCAAATGAGATATTTTTTATACCTGTATTATTATTCCTGAATGAGTTATTACTGCTGTGTAGAAATCCTATTGTTATTTTTATGTGGATCCTGTATCTAGTCACCTTGCTGAGCAATTACTAATTCTAATGGTATTCAGATTCTCATAGATTATCTATATAAAAAGACTGATCATTTATACAAAAATACAGTTTTGTTTCTATCTTTCCAGTATGTGCCTCATTTTGTTTTTCTTCTCTTCTTGTGTCAACTGAGAACTCTTAACAGCATTAAAGAGAAGTCATGATAGCAGGCATCCTCATCTTATTCTAACTCTAATGGTAACATTGTTAAGTTTGATCTTTGCTATGGATTTTTGATAGACAAGTATCAAATTTAGGAAGTTCCTTTTGTTTCTAATGTACTAAAAGTTTAAGCAAAAATTAATGTTTAATTTCATTAAATACTTTTTTGGCATATATTGAATATATCATAGATTGATTCTTTTTCACTCTGTTATATTGTGTAATGTATTAATAGATTTTCTAATATTGAAACACCAGTTCATTCCTAGGATAATATCCTCTGGTGTTTCAAAGAAACATCTGGGTCTTTTCCTAAAGGACAAGAAATCTCAAGGTTTTTAAGCAATTATTATTTTAATTTGACTTCACATAAGTTTTTTGTTTGTTTTAGCTCTTTGTATGTTTAGTTCATGATTTCTTTCTTTTTTTTTGGCATTTCTACATTTTAAAAAATGAAACTTGTATAATAGTAGCAAAAGATATGAATAGTGGGGGATGAAACTTGTATAATAGTAGCAAAAGATATGAATAGTGGGGGATGAGAAAGATATGAATAGTGGAAGTATTAGTTCCCCTTAGTTTGGACCATGAAATAAAGGGACAGAAGAACTTCCTACTAGCCAAGGACTTTTAGGGTGAGTTGATCCAGTGCCATAATTACCTTATTTGCTTAGTAGGTGAATAATGTCTAAAAACCTGGTGATACTCATATCCAGAATCATTGAGGAAACAGACTATTAACTGCTTCTGGTAACTAGATATTGCTTGTCAACTGGAAGGGCTAGTTTTTCTAGAAGCTGTCTTAGGTAATGGTGATGGAAAATGTATCTGCTCTTATTCTTTTGGAGCGACTTTTGTTTTTCCTCTGTTTTTATTCATCTTTGGTAATTGCATCATTTTTGAGACAAATGCATGTAAACCATTTGTAGTTCTGATGCTCAGCAAACAAATTCCTCTACTTAATAATTCAATCTTCTGTATTATAAAGTTATTCAGTATAATTGCTCTTGGTGGCAAAATGCCAGGTCAGTGTGGAAATATGGTTTTGATGGATATTGAGCAGTCTTGTTTCTGAATATCTGTCCTAATTATATGCATACATTCATACAATGATGGGAAAGTTACTATACCAAAAGAACTATATACAAATAGTAACAATAATGTGATGCCCTAGTCTGTTGGCTTTTAAAAAAATTTCAGAAATTGATTAAAATATTTAATGTTAGTTTTTCATTCAACGTTTTGTGAACCAAACATCTTATTCCAATTGGAAATGTGTTACAAAGAGAGTGTTCTATTTTCTTTCCCTCTTCATCATATAGAACAAAAGAAGAAAGATACCGAACTCCTAGGAGTTATCTCCTTGATTAACTGTGAAGTAATAAACATAAGGAAAGCATCAACAATTCATGCAATTGGGTACTAAATCTCCACCTTTATGACCTGCATTTGCCAACTGTCTCCATATTTGACAGACAAAGTGCATCTGTGAATTTTAAGTTTCTCAGGTTACAGTTAAGATATGTAATTAGATTTCAAGATATACATCTTCCACCAAAACTTCTGCTACAGGGGAAAAGCCAATTAAGCTAGCTTTGCTCAGCTTCAAAACAAAACTTCCACAACTTGAAAACTAATGGAAGAACTTAACTAATGAGGACACTTCACTTGGGGCATGTTACTGCTTGATGGAGGCTATGTGCTCTGGGATGCAGGCTCTTACTTTGAAGGCTGGAGCAGGAAATTTACTTGGTTAATAAAGCCAGTTCGTATAGAAACATAGTTTAATGCAGGGGCAGTTGGGTATTAGTACTTTGAACTTTTGTTAAATATAGTTTTCTAATCACTTGTGCTTATTGGATGAAAGTTATCTGAGAAACTATTTAACTTAAACAGGTAAATAAAGAGTTACAATGACGCTCAAAAGCAAAAATATATTCTAATTGTGTAACAATGTTGGACTGCTAAGGGCTAGGCTAGACATACTCCCAATAATCATAATGATGATAATGATAAAAGTAACTAATGTTTCCTGAGCAGATACCCCATGCAAGCACTCCTTAAATATTAAATAAACATTAAGTTGTTGTTTTTTTTCCTGAGGGCAGTGTCACTGGCCCTCATATGTGGGATCCGAACCGGGGCCGCTGGCTTCCCAAGACAGCGGCCCAGCACCATTCAGCCAGCCCAACATTAAGTTATTTAATACTTATGAAAAGCATACATATTAAGTATCCCACCATTTTACAGTTAGAAACTGAGGTTCAGAAAAGTTGAGTAATTTGGCCAAGGTTACCCCAACATCTCCTTTTGACAGGTTGAATCCTTTCTCTTCTGTAAAATGGAAATAGACTAGTTAATTATTGCCATTTATAAAATAGTGTAATGCCTTTAAAAGTAAAAGCTTTTTTTGAATAATATAAGAGAGAATTCAGGGAGACACTAGAAATGTCAGCTCCTTAATGCAGGCATACATTTTATTGTTAACAGGTACCCGAAAGTCATATAGGATGAAGTTACTCTATATCTTCAAAAAGATTATTATCTAATCAGGCAGATAAAACAAAAACATGAGGAATTTCTTGAAATAAATTTTTTAAAAATGTCAACAAATACGAAGTAGGAAAATACTTGAAATTGAATTCTAGCTCCTCTGGACCACATTTGTCTGGACTGTAAAACAATGGGGTCGCGGGCCGGCCGAATGGTGCGGTGGTTAAGCACTGGCTTGGGAAGCCAGCGGCCCCAGTTGGGTTCCACATGTGAGGGCCAGTGATACTGCCCTCAAAAACTAACAAACAAACAAACAAAAAACAATGGGGTCGGGGGCACAACTACTTCCCTTAAGGGTTTATTCCTGCTCACAAAGCTAAGTTGGTGATTCTAATGAGTTTGTATGAACAAATCAATGTGTAAATCACAACAAGTGACAAGTGCTGACTGAACAAAGCAAAATGGGGCTGGTCATTAAAAGTCTCCTAGAGATGACATTTGAATCAGATCCAAAGAAGGCGAGGGTGAAGTAAAACGGAAGGCTTAGGTTTCTGTATAAGAAAAATCACCCTTGTAACAAATGGTATTAGGGGACCTGTGTACATATGAAAGAACAAAGTTGGACCCCTTAGCTCACACAATATACAAAAATTAACAAAGTGGATTATAGACTTAAATGTAGGAAATAAAACTATAAAACGTCTAGAAGAAAACATAAGAGTAAATTTTCATGATTTTGGATTAGGTGATGGTTTCTTACGTTCAACACCAGAAGCATAAACAACAACAAAATCAATAAACTGGACTTTATCAAAATGTTAAATTTTGTTCTTGAGAAAACACTTTCAAGAAAGTGAAAAGACAACCTATAAAATAAGAGAAACTATTTGCAAAGTATCTGTTAAAGGACTTGTAGCTAGAATATATGAAGAATTCTTACCACTCATTAACATACAAATAACTCAAAAAAATGATATATATCTCCTATGGGTGAAAAGAGAAATACACACACACACACACACACACACACACACACACACACACACTATACAGTATTATTTGGCAATAAAAGGTACTGATAAATGCCACAGATTGGATGAACATTGAAAGCATTATGCTAAGTGAAAGAAGCCAGTTACAAAAGGCCACACATTGTATAATTCCACATATATGAAATATCCAGAATAGGTAAAACTGTAGGGACAGAAAGTAGATTGATTAGTTGTTTCCTGGGGCTGAGGCAGGTATGACGAGTGACTGCTAATGGGCACTGCTAATGGGCTGATAAAAATGTTCTAAAATTAGATTGTGCTAATTGATACACAACTCAGCAAATATACTAAAAAACACTGAACTGAATAAATGAATGAATAATATGATATGTAAGTTATTTCACAACTAAGTGGTTAAAAAGGAAAAAAGAAAGATTACTGTGTGAATGTAGAAGTCAGGGTGTTAAAGGCTGAAGCTGTAGATAAGGAAAGAAGCACAGAAGATGTAGTCCAAGCAGGCAAAAAGCAGGGCTTGAACTAACATAGCAGTAATGGGGATGGTACAGCAGGGACAAACGCAGGATTTTAAGCAGGTAACTCGGCAGGCTATCCCAACATCACCCCTTATGGGTGGTAAATATCACTTTATTTAAGAACACCCAGAACTGAGACCTTTCTCCATCATCTCCTATCTTCCAGTTGGCTTAGCTGAAGAACCATTTTAATTAACTTTAATGTTTAGAAACAAATTTTGATTGTCCACAACATTTACCCATTGACTTTAATTCTGCCTTGTCAAAATAACCATGTTGCTATAATAACTTTGGAAAACTTTCTTTGGTAAATGATCAGGATCTGTTGTGGATTGTAGAATGTATAAATGTTTGTTCAATAAAGGTCAGAGAGATTAATACTCAAATTAGAATTCTATTTTTGAAAAACGAGACCGCGAATCAGATATGCAGAGGAAAAGATGAGAACCCCCGTGTAATGCTGCACTGGCTCTCTCACCATAAACCCCTTTGGACTGTGCATAAAAGGCATAGAAACCCCATGCTAGGCAGAGCTTTTACTGATGGCATCTTTCTAGAATAGCGAGATGGTCCTATCGCTACTCCTGACATTCGGCTTAGCCAAAATGTGACCCTTTCATGCAGCCTAACAATATGTTTACATTACTCAGACAGAAGTTTTCTCTTAGGATTCCATTAGATATTTAACTCACACTACTAAAGAAAAACACAACCAGCAAGGTAGCTGTATCAAAATGGGAAATCTGGGGCCGGCTGAGTGGCACATTGGTTAAGAGATGGCTTGGGAACGCCAGCGGCCCCAGTTCGGATCCCACATATGAGGGCAAGTGACACTGCCCTCTACAGCAAACAGCAGCTACACCTGGAGCTGGCTGCATGAGCCCCAGCGACAGTGTGGGCTGCAGCCCCTGCTGCAGTGGGCTGCCATAGGCTACAGTGAGTGGCCGGCAGCCAGCGTGAGCTGCCAATAGCCACGGTGAGCGGCCATCTAGAGGCTGGCGACTGATGTACCTCATCCAAGAAGAGCGCAATGATGATACCAACATGGGCCAGTGAAGCAGTGTCCTCCACAACTAGACTGAAGAACAAAAGGACAGCAACTTGTCTGTTCCCCTCCCCCAATTCCCCCAATAAAATCTTTTTTTAAAAAAAAAAGAGGGAAATCTGTCCATTTTCAGTCTTGTTTGACAACCCTCTCACTAAACCAGTGGGCAGGACCTGTGGAACGGGAGGAAGGTATGTTTGGCCTGGAGCCATAAATGAAATTAAATCTTTGTTGGTCCATTTACTTTACAATCTTTATCCATTTCCATATGCTGACAGAGGGACAAACTTGGAGAGGCAGGTGCCTGATATCACTTTTTGTCTGGGGGATCAAGAGGTATCTCAGAAGCCATGCTGATTGTTTCCAACATTTTCTTTAAAAGGTTTCTTGTTTCACTCATAGAATTTTCTCTGGGATTCCCTAAAGGGAGATAATATTAGGATTTCTGAGTTACAGCAACACCCTGATGACATAGTAACCAATTTAACTTTCATGCCCCAAAGCAGTAGAAATAATAACAATAACTATAATTAAAATATTTTACATTTATTTAGCACTGTAAAGTTACAAAGCACTTCACATATATTGTCTTATTTAATTTACCCAATGGAAAAAAACTGTGCTCTTTAACTGCTCAATATGTTTTATTTGATTTTGTTATGAAAAAATGAAGCAAAAAGTTTTTCTCCATGGAGAAATAAAGGCCATCGAGTGGTTCCTAGCACACCTTCCATGAGAGCACTGAGCAATGTTTTTTCTTCTTTCTGTCCCTCCGTATACTTTGACTAACAGTAAATGTTCCTAATACCTACAGCAGGAGTTGAGAGTAGTAATACTTCCTCCCATTTTGTTCAAGAAGGATCCATTACGCATCCCACGTCCAGGTAAGAGAAGCAGACAAAAGGTATGGGAGTGAACATATGATGAACTTGACCACATTCCTTTTCTCCCAGAAGAACAGTCATAGAAAGGAAGTAGACGTAATCTTACAGCATAGGTTCTTATAGAAAACAGGACAACATATTGGGATAAGCTGAGTCCCAGAGAGTTAACATGAAGCTAATGAAGACTGAGCATCAGGGCCTCTCCCTTACATTCCCCCACCACACCCCGCCCCGCCCCATGAGAGGTAAAGAGATTAGAAGAAAAGGAACTTAATCTTCAGGTCTCCAATAATTTGTTGTGATTTTTTTCTCATACCAAATATTTATTTTTGTGCCTAATTTGTATTTGTAATGTAATTTTTTCTTAAAGACACTCATTCCCCCAATCACTTAGGGTTTAAACCTCATGCCACTTGGATCCACCCTTACAGAGTACTTAATCCAAAATAATACTACAGCAAATCACTTCAGCCTTAATAGCAAGGCCAAATTTGGAATAAATGCCAAGCTAATGGTAAATCCACTGGTGAAATCACAAAGTAATACACAGATTCAAATATGCAGAGTAAATGTGGCATCTTTATTCTATCTGAAACTGATTTAATCTTTATTAGTTTTCATCTTCCCCCTAGATAGTATAGAAACTTAAACTTGACAGTGTGTTTTTTCTTTCTCTTTCTATTTAAAATACCTCTTCCCAAGAAAATACTTGGGTCTTTTCAGAAATCTTCCTCTCTTGCTTTCTGTTCCCAAAAATGTGGTGTCTGGGTACATGGGGGTAAAAGGGGGGTCCCTTGGTCTTGGTGTCCAGGGGAAGAAGGCCTCTCTGATCGTATTGATGGGGCCTGGGCTTTTTTCTGGGCTCTCAGTGGGTTAACTTTCTGGAGGCTAATGAAGGGCACATCCTTTGAAACTTACCACACATGCCACCCTCCTCCTGCTGTCTTCCAGATCATAGGAGGAGACCTCTAGAGGAAGGATATGCTCTACAGCACACATGAGTTGAGAAAGATTCCGGGGAGCTAAACACGCAATGTCACTCTGGTGGAGCTCCTTCTGCAGTCTCCTCCCAGAATGGGACCGTGCCCCGTCCCTCAGGAAACATCAGGACACAGGCCTTCCCATCTCCTCCCCTACCACTCTCTCCCTGTTTCTTCCCACAGAGGAGTTCCTCAAAGAAAGGGGAGGCCCTTCCATTTCCTCTTTCTCTCTGGAACGGGCTTCCTCTACGTCATACCCTTCTTCCTGGGACACTAAGCCTCCAGCTCAGCTGAAATGAGCGAGAGGGGATCCTCTCTACATCATAGAAAAGGCACCAATATGCCTGGTTTGTGCTTGAGGCCCAGTTCTTAATGTGTTAATTGAAGCTAACAGAGTTGAGAAAAATCCTTTTCATTTTCAATAGAACCAGCTGTTCACAACTATTGTCTTGCTGCCTGTGCCAAAGATCTGGATATCCAAAGCTGCATATCAACTTTCCCTTCACCTTTGCAATCTTGCTCTAAGGATCCTAACCCTCCCTGGGGCAAATGGATGCCTCTGGAACAGTGTGGTGTAGGCACAAGAGGCTGCCGAAGGAAAAAGCACATTCATATAGTTCAAAACTATTATCTCTGCTATAAGACTATCAAGAGGATTTTTTTTTTCACATTTCCTTTCGAAAGTTTCTATTTTGATCAGTGTTGTATTTTTATTTTATTTCAGTTACTGTTCTAAGTGACAATTAGTTACTCTGGTATCAATCACTTAAAATCTAGTCAGGTAAAGTACATCATTTCTATTTGGTTAACAAAGATTTTGTTTTGGATAGTAGATATTAGTTAATAGTGAATGACAGCTGCCATCTGGATCGCTGGAGACCAAATTCCAATCAGCAAGTAACGTATCTCCCAGATTCTGAACCAAAATATAGTGACATGCTTTCAGATAGATAGACGATAGATTAGATAGATGATAGATGATAGATAGATAGATAGATAGATAGATAGATAGATAGATAGATAGATAATCTCAAACATGGCTTGATATATACATTAGCTTTCAAAGGGACCTGACTTAACAATTAGAAGGTAAAGAGTAACAATTCATGTTCAAAACATACTGGTCTGGCCGAGTGGCATGCTGGTTTGGGTTGACTTGGGACGCCAGCTCTGAGCAGCAGGGCCCCGGTTCAGATCCCAGATATGAGGGCCAGTGACGCTGCACCCTCTACAGCTAAGATGATGAACAACAGCTCTACCTGGAGTTGGGCTGCTTTGAGTTGCCAGCGATGGCATAGGCTACAGTGGGGTTGGCCAGCAGCAAGCGTGAGCTTTTGTGAGCTTCCGAGAGCATCCGTGAGCGGCCATCCAATGGCTGACTAGCGACTGCCTTATCTGGGAAGAGTGCAATGATAATACCAACATGGACAACTAGACTGAAGAACAAAAGTACAGCAACTTGTCTACTTGTCTGTTCCCCTCCCCAATTCCCCAATAAAATCTTAAAAAAAAAAAAATACCAACAATATAAGGACTATGGCAAGACCTTCCTAAACTAGTTTTCCTGTTTCTTCCCTCTCTCCCTATAATTTATTTTCAACACAGAAACCAGAAATTTTCTTACAAACTTAAATAACTTTCCGGTGGCTTCTCATGGGACTCAGAATAAAAACCCCAGTTTTTTCCAGTGTCCCAGTAGGTCCCCCATCTCCTGCCTCCTGCCTCTTCTCACTCCATTCCAGCCACACTGGCCTCCTTGCTGTCCCTCCAACTTTTCCACATGCTCCTGCCCAGGGTTATGCCAATGACCTTGGTCCTCTTCCCTGGCATACTGTGTGTCTCATTCTCTCATTGCCTTCACACCCTGCTGAAATGTCTTTAGAAAGGTTGTGTTGGACCACACCAAATAAGTGTCCTTGTCCTAACTTCCCCACTACTCTCTTTTTCTGGCCTGTTTTATTCTTCCTACCACTTACTCGCATTGTCAGAATTCATTTCCTGTCTCTCTTTATTGGAAAGTACACTATACGACATGAGTCGGGAGCTGCTTTCTTTGTGGCCGAATGTCCCAACACCTAAAGTAGCACCCTGTTCAAAGTAGGCCATTAACTCCAGTAACCTCCTTATCCCAGTTTGCTTGGAAATGTTTCAGTTTTAGCAGAGAATTTCATGTCCTTGGAACCCACTCTTTGCTACAAAATCCCAGACTGTTGGCCACTCTACTATCAATAAAAAATTGAATGAAGGAAAAGAATGAAGACAGGGAGGGAGAGAATTAGGTAGGAAAGGAGGGAGAGAGAGAAAGAGAGAGGGAAAGGATATTAATATTTCTCTATTATGCATGTGGAGAGAAAAAAAGATACTTTGTACTATTTTCAGGGGGTGCCTGGATCAAATTCAATATGTTTTCTTAAAGCTGTGAGACCCTTTAATTCATGTTTTTGATGTTTCACAGTACCACAGTACATCTGTTTGGAATTTCAATTCCAGATTTAATATACCATGCAAGCTGGTGTGGGCTTTATAATTATGCATATTCATGGGAGCAATCAAGCCCTTACTTTTGATATGACTGGCAAAGTGAGGTACCAACAAGAGAACAGTAATCAAAAAAACAGGGAGAGGACCAATTGTTATTTACTTATGACATTTTACTAGAAAAACTCAAGCACAATGAAAGGCTGTTTCCAGTGATGTACTAAAACTAACAAAGCAATATTATAAAATGTCATTTTTTTCTTTTGTTTACACAATAAAACATTTTAAAGCTGCACCACTAGACAGCCACTCCACCAGATGCAATAATATCCAAATGTGAAGGTACTTAATAACACTGCAGTTTTAATTCCTTTGATATTTCAGATATCCTTTGAACAGCCCAAATCAAATCAAACTGGTACGTAAGGCAAATAGATATTTCTAGTGGATGCTTATAATTGTGGTCCTAAGAACCTGCTGTGTCTTTTTTGGGTATATTTCGGTTATGTGCCTTGAAACTTCATCCTGTGGAGGGTGTGAATTTGTCATCGGTTTGTGGAGTATGATAAAGGAAGACCTGCCTTCCTAAGCGTGGAGCTGCCAATTGGATATCAGGGCCACAGGCTCTCTATTGAGTATCTGTTTTATTTGAACTAAACAAAAAATTATATATCTCTGTGCTTCAGTAGTTGCATCTGTATTTTAAAAATAAGATTATAGAGGGCCAGTGACACTGCTCTCAAAAAAAAATAAAATAAAAAAAATAAAAATAAAAATAAGATTATTGCTGCTTGAGGCCTATGACAATGGGAGAAGGGGCCTTACAAATTAAAGAAAGGAAAAAAATACTTTAACCTCAAGACAGGACTCACACCTTATGATTTTGTATCCCCAGTGCCTGGCAGAATGCCTGGTTAACTCACTGTGGGCACCAGGAGGTTGCTTATCTATTCTGTCATTCCATCCTATAAGCCTCCTGTGGAGGTGTTATCACTCCCTCCTTGTAAAGGTCAAAAAGATTCAGTCGTTTGCCCAAGGTCAGGCAAGTACATGGTAAAGGCATGATTCAAACCCTGCCCTTCTAACTGGTCCTCATTCCAGGACACCTGCTCATTTTCTCCAGTAATTGAACTGATTTACGTTAAGCATTTCACATTGGTTTAACATACCAAAGCCTAACTACAGAAATAATATGGAAGGTTTGTGCCCACGCTTACTTCTGTTGGTGTGTGCACTTTCTTCCTGGCGCTCTCTTTGCAGACCATCTCTATCCCAGCCTGAGAGTTGTCTTTAAGCCCTGTGCAGTCCCTATTGTCATTTGGAATCTCCACCAATGCATGGATTTACACCTACTTCGACACACACAACCATTTCCTACCGACATGGGCAGTTTTTACCCAACTAAACAACAGCAGACTGACAACCTACACTATGGAGAGGAGGCGGTGGAAAGGCACAGTGAAACCACTGACCATTACTTAGTGTGTAGGTGCACTAATGAGCCCTTGCCTCAAAGCCCAGGTTTGCCAAGTGTGTTTCTGCTCCTGTATCAAAGCAAAGCCATTTCGGGTGTGAGTGGAAATGCTAGAAGTATTCATCCCTGCACTAAACGTTTCCTGGAATCCATTACAAAAGATTCATTTTCCAAATGGATTTTGTTAATTTAATTTATTTTGTTCTTGGTATAGCTAGAGACCTAGAGGGAAATTGAGCAAAAATAATGGGTTAAACTACCCCAGGGGATGGCTTGTCTGTGGAAGCATCCCAAGCTCTGGGAATGACACTTAATGAGTACTGCTTGTAAAAGGATCTGATATGCATTTTGCAGAATAAAACAACTTTTCCAGCAGTTGATAAACAACTCTCTAGGGAAATGAATGAAGAGCCATATACTACTGTCTCTGCTGCCCAAACATAAACTTATCTCAAGTGAAGGCAACAAAAACAATACAATAAAAAGTAATTTTAAAAAATACCTGTTTCTCCATTTTTAAGTTACAGTTTCCTTCCAAGATATATTTTGTTGTATTGGTACAAAGCAAGTTCAGTATATGCAAGGAAGAGGAAGTATTCCAGCCTGAAATAAATTTCAGTCCGACAAAAATAAATTAATAGAAACACGACAGTTACTTATTTAACCCAGTACAGGGGCTGCCAAATTAACCTTGTGCGTGCTGAGACAACTGAAGAAAATTCTGTGTTTGTTCTGCTGCAAAATTAGCCCAGACACATCAAAACAAGACTCCTAGGCAAACCAAAATGACACATTCGAAATAAAATCATGTTAAAATGGGTTGCAAATGGAACTTTATTAGCAAGTCAACTTTAGAAGTGCAGTCTGAACCTGATTCCTTGGGTGGGGGAACACCCCCAAATAAATACTCTCCTAATAAAACTACAATTAAGAACACAAAGGAGAACATTCGGGGAGCTTCTTCCTACTTCGTGTCATCTTGTGTATTATTTATGGCTGCGGGTTAGGCTATATCCCCCAAATATTATATTTCTCACCAGAACACAGACTGAGTAATTGGGTGCTGTGGGGCTTAATGTTCAATATTGAGTCATTTTGATTAGACCCGTATTTTATCATTTGTGCTATTAGCGTCAGAGGGTTTTTTTTAAGCCATAAAACATTTGTGGTTTTGGATTTGATGTTCATAAAATTAAGGAAATCAGTTTCTAACATGTACTTTTCTGTTTAAGCATCAAGTAACTTGGTGTTTCATCTATGATTGGGTGGTCTGAATCACCAATCATTTTCTGTCTGAGGCTAGATGTAAAGTCAATCCATTTTCTGTAATGAAGCAACAAAGTTAAAGACGGGCTGGGCCATGCTTTGAACTGCAGAAGTAAGGGATCTAATTTAGATAGTTAATTCAGCCATTTTTGAGCAGTGTACACTCAAGTTGGTTAAGCTAATAATGTCCATCTTAAATCAGTATGAAATGTAAGCCTTGATGGAATGTCTTTATAAACATTTTTATAAAATATAAAACTTTATGAAATAGTATTAAAAATGTCTGTGTAGCAATGGGTAATTCTTCACCTGTACTTTGGATCCCCTGGTCTCAAACCAATGCTCCTTATTTTGCCTCCTTCCTTCCCCCTCCCTCTTTCCCCCCTCCTTCCTTTCCTTCCTGTCTACCTTCTCCCCTCCCTCCCTCCTTTTTTTCTCCCTCCCTCCATTCCTCCCTCCCTTTGCTCCTCCCTCCCGCCCTACCTCTCTCCCTTCCTTCCTTCCCTTTAATTATTTCTCTGAACTGTTTTTTATTCATGCAGCTGCTTACTTTAATCCATTTTTTTCTTATTTTTTAATATTCTCAATCCCATCTTCTCCTCTGTTCACTGTGATAAAAACCTTTCCATACTTTATATTAAGCTACTTCTAAGGAAGTGTGTATTTTCATTGTCTTCCTAAATTTTCATTTACTTCTCTAACTTATACAGCTGTTTTTTCATACTGCTACGCTAATAAACTTAGCAATAACATCCTATGTTGCCAAAGTATATAGACATTTTCTTTGTTTTTGTTTATCTTTCTGGGGCATTTGACACATTTCTCTTTATCAAAATGCTCTCTTGCCTTGGGAGAGACTGCTGTGGTTGTTCTTTTTCATCTCTTTTGGATTTTCTTCTTAATCCGGAAATATTCTTTCCAGCACTTTTTTTCTTGGTTCTCCTCTTTTCATTCCATGTGGAATCATTAGGTGACTCCATGCCCATGGCTTCAGGTACCATTTATATGTTCATATTCTCAGCTTATGCCTGCTGAGATCCACACCCAGATATCAGTTATCTACTAGATGTCTCTAATTCAATACCTTTGTAGGCAACTAAAACAAAACTGTCCAAAATACCACATCCTCTTTTCTCCAAAAATCTCCCAAGGAGACTTGACCTACCCATATTTTCCTAAAAGATGAGCAAAGAAAACCAGACTCTTAATTATCTAAACTTCTTTTTCCTTGTCTTCCATATTCAATTTTACACTAAATCTTATTCTATTTTACCTGTATCTGTACACTTCTCCCCATTTCCACAGCCTTTAAATTGGCATCTCTCCACTGAATTATTATCTCTGCTTCTGAAATATTATCTCTACTTGTGGCATGGTCTCCTTTTAAAATACAAATCCAGGGCTGGCTGAGTGGCGCGGTGGTTAAGCGCTGGCTTGGGAAGCCAGCGGCCTAGGTTCAGGTCCCACATATGAGGGCCAGTGACACTGCCCTCAAAAAAAACACAAAAACAATACAAATCTAGTCACATCATACCCCTAATTAAAATCTCTCAATTGTTCTCCACTGTATTCACCAGGGTTCTTCCAGAGAAGCAGAACTGATAGACTATATATATAGAATATATTTCTCCAAAATAAATGTATACACATGACTTGTATTCATCTTTTGTTATTAGTGTATACTGAGTGTTACAATTTTAATACAGTTTTTTCCTTTCTTAAAATGTGCATTCATATTTTTGGTTCTCTCTCTAATATATATAAGCTTTTGGCTCACACAATTATGGAGGCTGAAAGCTTCACAATCTGAAATCTGCATGCTGAAGACCCAGGGAAACTGATAGTGTAGTTTGAAGGCTGAGACTTGCAGAACCACTGGTGTAGATTCCAAAATAAGTCTGAAGGCCTATGAACCAGGAGTGCTGAGAAAGGACAAGATTAACATCCCAGCTTGAACAGTCAGGCAGACAGTAAATTCAACCTTCCTTTACCTTTTTGTTCTATTCAAGCCCTCAATGGATTGGATAATGCCCACCCACATTGGGAAGGACAATTTGCCTTAACTCTGTCCACCAATTCAAATGCTGATCTCTTTCAGATACACCCTCACAGGAGCTATCTGGACAGCTCTTACTTAGCCCAGTCAAGTTGACATATAAAATCAAGTTGACACAGCACACCCACTTTCAATCATATCATCTCTATAGTTATTTTTTTTGTGGTTACCATGACACTTATAAAATTTCATATGGTTATAGCAATTTATTTTAAGCTGATAACAATTCAACTTTACTTGTATATAAAAACTGTACACTTTCACCTCTCCTCCTCTACATTATATTATTGAGATCACATTTTACATCTATTTATATTGTATATCCAATAACATAACTTTATTTGTAGTTCTTTTTAATTCTTTTGTCTTTTACCTTTTATTCTAGAATTAAAAGCAATTTTTCCATTATAGTAATATAGTATTCTGTATTTGTTGGCATATTTACCTTTATCAGTAAGTTTCATACTTCTTATGCTATCTTGTTACTCTTTAGCATCTTTGTTTAACTTCAAGAATTCCCTTTAACATTTCTTGTCAGGCAGGTCTAGTAGTGATGAATTCCTTCAGCTTTTATTTGTCTAGGAAGGTCTTTTTCTCTCTTTTATATTTGAAGGACAATTTTGTCTGGTATAGTATTCTTGGTTAGCAGGGTTTTTGTTGTTGTTTTCTTTTAGCACTTAGAATACATACATCATCATGTACCCTTCTAGCATGGAAGTTTTTCGCTAAAAAAATCTGCTAATGGTTTTATAGGGCGAGGTGTTCCCTTGTCTACGATAAGTCAATTTTCTCTTGTTGCTTTCAAAATTATCTTTGTCTTTGACTTTTGACCATTTGTGTATAATGTGTCCTGATGTGAATTCTTTGAGTTCATCATTTTTATGATCTTTTTAGATTCTTGGATCTGGGTGTCTATTTCCTTCCCAGATTTGGTAAGTTTTTAACTATTATTCCTTTGAAAAAGCTTTCTGTCCCCTTCTCTTTCTCTTCTCCTAAATAATATACACAGTTTATATCACACCATAATGTGTATTTTTGTTTGCTTATCTTGTCCCATAAGCCCCTTAAGCTATCATTTTTATGATCTTTTTAGATTCTTGGATCTGGGTGTCTATTTCCTTCCCAGATTTGGTAAGTTTTTAACTATTATTCCTTTGAAAAAGCTTTCTGTCCCCTTCTCTTTCTCTTCTCCTAAATAATATACACAGTTTATATCACACCATAATGTGTATTTTTGTTTGCTTATCTTGTCCCATAAGCCCCTTAAGCTGTTGTATACCCACTAATCCTAGGCCCTAGTTTAGCAGGTGAGACTTTTCTTGAACCCATCCTGAATATATTTCTTATCTATATGGCTCCCTCTCATCTCTACAGTTATACCAAACTACTCTTATTTTCACAAGTACAGTATGTTTTGTTTTTGTTTTTTACCACTTTGTGCCTTTGCTCTGCCCTGGGGTAACTTCTTATATTCCACCCTCCCCACTTTTTTTTGTAGCTATCTCCTACTTATTCTTCAAACATTAGATCTATCATCATCTTTATTGGAAAATCTGATGTAGACCACCTTCTCCAGTTCACATACACTTTTCTTCGCACTTACTAAACTTCATTGTAATCATTACAGGTAACATTCTATTGGGTTGTCAGAAAAGTCATGATGCATTTTTGCAATGAGAAACATAGAGAAAATATGTCATGACTTTTCCAATAACCCAATATTTGCTTTCATATGCCTTGAGCTTATGATATCTAGCACTTGTTAGATGTTCATTACATGGTTTTAGAATAAATGAACAAATTAATCAAAGTGAATAAATGAGTGAACCCTCCCCCCTCAATCACCTGGATCAAAAAATGTGGGCTACCTTTCTATCTATTTTTAAAAGAGGTAACTTAGACATTTATAAAGGCTAGTAATCCTTGTACCCTTTGAAAGATTTTCACAGCCATGATTTTATCACAGGTTATAAAACTGGATCTTCTTTCTTTTAGAAAACCGTGTTTTGTTAGGGAACTACGTTGAATTCTTTACCTCCATTAATCTCTATTTTATACTTTTAGGGCATGAGAAGTATTTACTATCTTAGAAATGCAAACATTTCTTTTTCCTGGATAAAAGAACAGAAGAGGATAGCTAGAATTGTACATAGGAAAAGAATTCCCACTATGCCTGAGTGAATTTGTCCTCTTTGTTTACCATATAAAACAGTGACTGAATTCCTTACCTCCCTTTTATACGTGTCTTAATTCAAAACCAGAATGGCACTCACTGTACTTTGTACTATTTGCTTCTGATGGTTTGTAAGGTAATGACTTATTCAACATTCACATAGGTTTTCTTAATTCTTTTACTAAGCAAAAGGAAAAAGTGTCCATTTTCTTTTGTAGTAACTCTTAGCAGAAATTACTGCCCTTTTACTCAAAATAATGATGACATCACTTTGTATCTTCTGTTGTTCTCATATTAGGTATTTATATTAAGTAAGTTGTATCTATCTCATTGCAAAATAATCCATTAAATCCAACACAAACATCAGCCAGAATTATTGCTGTAATTCTTTTTTTTTTCTTTTTTGATATTTATGTTCAAGCAACTGGTGGATTGATTGGCTTTATAATTTTATACATGAACAATTTTTTCTTACCTATTCCAGTAATATCTGAGCATCTCATTTATTTCTTAAACAAGATAATGATATTTTCTTAACCACATAACATGCCTTTTCCTCTTTTTATAATAAAAGAACATATGTAACTCTCAGGTGACTGAAACAGTGCCTGATACATAGTAAGTGCTATTAAGTGCTCAAAAGCTGTTACATAAGTAAATGAACTCAAATTCAGGTAAACATAAGAATAAAGAAAAAATAAGACTGAGGCTGTGATTAGCAGCTTTTTATGTTTTTGTTTTCATCTCCATCACCTCCTGGTAGTTTCCCAAGAATAGTTAATTGTCCATGTGACAAGGACTTTATAGCCGTACGTCACCTGCCTCCTTTCCTCCACCAGTTTTTTAAATAGTTTTACCAGCCCACCAGATGCACACAGTTAGCTACTGAAGAATCTCTTGTCTGTCTCTTTAGGTTCTCCATAAATACACATATTTCTTCATTTGTTTTTAAGGCAATGCTGTATGTGTAATCATGTGTGAATCTTTATTGAACACTTATGGAATGAGCCACCTGCTCTTACAAATTAGCTGAGTTCTCAAGAAGACCCAAATTAGTGAATTAGTTGATGAAGGAAATGTGTTGCCGACAGTACGCAGCTAAGGAATTTTTCAGCTTGTCAAAAGTATTGTTAGTCTTGCAGCTTGGCAAAGAGGCAAGAAGAAACCATTTTGAACAATTCTAGGTAGTGACTTAGTGCCTTAAACTCACTAGAGAAGAAAATGCAAGTGCTGTCCTATCAATTAAGAGAAACTTTGCTGGGGCCGGCCGAGTGGTGCGGTGGTTAAGCGCTGGCTTGGGAAGCCAGCAGTCCCGGTTTGGTCCCACATATGAGGGCCAGTGACACTGCCCTCAAAAAAAAAAAAAAAAAAAAAAAAAGAGAAGCTTCGCTGATCTCAGGCCATAGTCCGCAAAGTTAACTAAGTTTTGTAGAAGTGGATAATCTTTTCTCAGTGATCGATATGGCTAGACTACAAGTGTGTTGCCAAGGGAGTCGTGGGGAAATAGGTTTCATCATTTTAGTTGTACTTCTGGCTGAAGGCAATGCTGAACAAACCTCAGAAGTCACTCGGTCAAGTCTCATCTAGGGTTCATGGAAGGCATTTGATGATTACTCCAGGCACTTTTTTAAAGTAATTACCAGTTCTGTAAGTGAAACTGCCTTTGAGGTCCTCTCACGAACATCTAGTTACTTGTTGAAACGTCAAAGGCAATATGAACGCTCTGACAGGTCATTGTGTCACCTGCCTCCTCCTTCCACATTACAAATCATGGCCTGCAGCAGCATCCATCACATTTGTTTGTTTATTTATTTACTTATAGTTTAAGAATATATTTACTTTGACATAATATGTGCAAAATGTTGAAATAAGTCAGAAAGAGAAAGACATTACATATATTTTAAACACTCAGTCAGTGTTCTTATTTCCAAGGAAAAAGGGCTCTGCGTGTGAATTGCAAAGTAGGGTACAACTCATAATTAGATCTTGCCCTGATCCAGGGAATCTAAGTTTTCAGCTTGTTCTCTGCCCACATCTTTGTGTTACTGTGTGACTGTGTGACTCAGGTCATATTGCTTATGCTTCACCTACACAAACTCCATGTTTATAGAGGTATTGGCCAGATTTGTATGAAGGTACAGCCAACATGACATCTTCCCTTTCCCTCTCCTTTTATTTTTATATCATATTGGTAATAAAATTTTCTCATAGAAAAGTTATTAAAAATGAAAAAAAGCATAGAGGAAAAATCACATTCATAATTTTCTAATTAGGTATAAATACTGTTAACATTTTGTATTTATGATCTGGTCTTATAGTTCTAGGAAGTAATGAATGGTCTGGTCATGTTCTTTGAGTACTTAGAACAATTATAAGTAGGAATGAGTGGGTGGCAGGGGCAGTAGAGAAGGATCCAAGGAAACTATACGTTCTAGACAGGTACCTTTATTTTTTATTTTTGTCCAATCTTGTTGGTAAGAAAATGCTCATCATTTAATAAATATTAATGGACATCTACTACAAGCACTGTTTTAGATACTAAAAATACTGCAATCAATAATGCAAAAATGCCTTTGTAAAGGTTATAATCTATGGAAAGTAGAAAGGAAAGGGTAGAAAAAAACAGTGCAAAACTTGAAAACCCAACAAATAATTTGTAGTCACACTGTTCTAAATACTTATTTACAGGACTTGGTATTTGGCGTAGTTCTGAGTGTTAAATTCATGATCAGGAATTTTTATGTAATATGTGTGTCTGAAATAGTGGATTACATAAAAATGAGACAGTCATATCAGTCTTATTTCTAGATGATATTTTACAGCCTTTTGACTTTTTTTTAAGGTTGCACATAGGTAAAATTTATCATTGCTTGAGTCAAATCTATTAGGCTCATAGAATCTCAGAAATGAAAGAGATGTGAATATTATGTTGTCTGCCCTCTCCATTCTTACCTACTCTACATTTCTGCTCCCCATGGCTGAATCCTCTTCCTCTCCATCATATTACACAATAATAATCTACCTCTTTTTGAAATCTCTAGGCAAAGGAAGCTCTCTACTTCCTGAGGCAGCCCATTTCTCTAGCCAGTAGCTCCAGTTTTAAAAATAATCTTCCATATATGAAGCTGAAATCCACAACCTGTAGATCCCTCTGTTGAAAGTAGTGTGCAAATCTCAGGAACTATCTCAGACAGTGGAGTTGAGGCATGACTTTATTTCTTTCCCAAGCTTCAAAAGTCAACCAGCCAGGAAGAACCCTGAAAGTGTCTAAGGTGCTAAATTATCTTCCATTAAACCAATGGAGAAGATAGTAGAGTGGATAAGGAAATACCAGTAGTTTATGGAAGGACTAGGGGTGAGGTGATCTGGCCTTGACATCAGTCACTCCTTTGTTAGCAGGGCTGATTTTATCTAATTTAGCTAGCTGGAAGGGTGGTATCTCCCTCCCTCCCTGATCCATGTGTGGCCTGCCTCAAGCCATATGCTAAGGCATAGAGGTTGATATTCTAAGCTCTCTCTGGACTCTTCTTTGGTCAAGAGTATCTACAATAGCTGAGTTATTTTAATAGAGACTTGGAATGTGAAAATGCAGTTTGAAATAGCCTAACTACCTATTTTTATAGCTAAGAAGTGACTCTAACATGCAGGGCATTCATTCTATCATGGAAAAGTCACTGATGAAATCGCTTTGTTTGAGCCAGAACAAAAGTTTATCTTTGTGTGCAGAGGAAATGGAAACCCATTGTAATTACCAATGGAAAGGTAATAATTCTTAGGCTCCTTCCCAACATCCATTACAGTCACACTAACAGTTTTATTTTATAAATAAAACAGTTGAATTTTTTCTCCATCTTATGATTTCCAGTAGCACCTGAAAACAACAGTCATATCTTCTTATGTTCTTTGTGGCCAATCAGAGGAAGACAGACTATTCATTAATTGTATTATTGATTCATTCACCAAACATATATTATTGAGAACCTATGTTGTATCTGACACTTTAATTGTGCTGAGGTTCATAAACTAATCAGACAGAACATCCTCCCATCCCCCAAAAGAGCTCATGGAGACAGTCAAGTAAATAGAGAAATCCACAGGCTATGAAAAACATCTGTGATATGTGTTCCTGAGAACAAGTCAGAGTTACTCAGAAGAAGAAGGGTAGGACATTCCAGACACTGTTGGCAAAAGGCTTCTGCATCATCTGATGGTAGCAGAGAGCCCCTGAAGGGTTTGAAGGAAAGGAATAATAATAGCAGATATGCACTTCAAAGCTATAATTTGGACTACAATGTGTAGAAATACATGGGAATAAGGCTAAAGCAAGGGTAGGTGGGACTAAGAATGGATTGCTGCCTATGTGCTATAAGCTCAGTGAGAAATCACAAGAGCCTAAAATACAGTAGTAGAGTGTGGGTGGATTGGAGTGGCCTGGGTTAGGAAATATTGAGGAGAGGGGTTGGATGGTAACTATATAATTGAATGCTGAAGGAGACAGTGGGAAAGAAGAGGTGATCAATGATTTGCTCACCAATGATGGTATACATGCGCCAGAATCCAGGAACTTTCCTTCAGATCTCAAACCTGAGTTTGGTGGTGTGATGGACTACATGGTAAATAAATGGCATCTTTTCTTTGAAACATCAGCTTTCCTGTTCTAAAATAAGAGCTCCTCATTAAAAGCTGTATGTCAGACCCCATATGGGGGCTCTAAGATCTAATTTTACTTAAGGACCCCAAGGCACAGAGGCTAGCCAAGAATCTGAGGAGATACCAAATAAAAAACCTTGGACCCCAATGGAAAGCAATTTTCATAATTAGGAGGAGCACAGCACCCATATATCATCGTTAGTCTGAGACAAAGAACAGACGGTTTGGTGGGGAGGATGGTTTCTCTGAACAGTGAACAGGTGGCCAGTATAGTTAGGGCCAGCTAGGGAAACCTCAGGCAACTCATTCAAAGAGTTTCTCCGCTTCTTCCCTAGAGACCGTCAGCTGCAATGGAGCACAGGATCATTAGCTATTCAGCAATGGATATTTCTCTTCATGATGGTGCTTTTATTCTTACAGCAACACAGGCAAAGGCCAAGGGACAGAACTTAATGGAGTCAATAGACTCTATGGAACATGCAGTGGTTTTGTATCTCTTGATAAACCAAAGTTTAGATATCATAAAAGTCCAAAAAGAAGTTGGACTCTCATTTGAATTGCTTCCTGCAAAGTTAATTGTTTGCTCCCAGTCCATAATTAATGATAGCTTTTCCCTTGCTGCAGTTAAACCAAGGAATTGGCAGTCTAGTGCTGTGGAAGCCAGACACAATCAGGTAATAACACCCCAAGAAGAGCTGAAATATTAGTCTCCCAACGCGCAGACTGTGCAAATGTCTCTGGCTTACAAAAGACACATCACTCACACCTTAGAGCTTGTCTTGTAGACGGAGTTTCATAAAAGTTGTATAATAGCTCTGGGATGTACAGGTGACATGTTAGAAGAAATGCCAGAAGGAAGAGCTCTGGAGCCTGATTAACCATCTCCACAAGGGTTCTCATAGCTGAAGGAGTAGATTTGCATGTGTAACTAATTCCTTTTAGTGCCCCACCTCTGTGTGTGTGTGTGTGTAAAATGTGCTTATATATATATATTATATGTAATATAATTATGTATAATATAGATAGTAATATATATTATATATTATCTATATTTTTATTATATTTATATATGTATACATATATATATTCATTATCTGGAAGCTAGGCATTTCATTACTGATCTATTAGGGTCTCTTACTTGTGAAGAGTGCCCCTCCCCATTAGCTATCAAAATTCTATCCTCTTCCATGTCCCATTCGAGTCCTTACTCTTCACCTCTTCTTCGTGGAGCCCTTTCCAGATCACTGTAGATGTCCTTGGTTTCCCTCCTTCCTGAACTATTTATAGTCTGTGACATAGCACAATGTAATCATGATCCTCTTTGACAGATTGTTCCGTAACAGTTATTCTCCCCTCCATACCTAGACTGTGAGACCAAAACTGGTTCTGACACTCCCTTGATGTCTAATACAGAGGTGCACATGCAGTGTTGAGTGATAAAAGAGCACCTGCTGACACCAATACCACCAGTACCCCTATAAAAAGGAAAGAAGGGAAGGAAGGAAGGAAGGAAGGAAGGAAGGAAGGAAGGAAGGAAGGAAGGAAGGAAGGAAGGAAGGAAATAAAACAAATATTTATTTCTATGGTTCAAATATTAAAATTGTGGCTTTATGCAAAGTTTTCTTCCTTTGTTTACTTGATGCAAAATTATTCAGGTAGCATGGCCAAAAAAGAAGGAAAAATTGTGCTGTGTACATATTTTTAAAGGTTTTCTCTCTTTTCTAATCTGTTTTGTGTTATCTATATAATTGGTCCTCATTGAATCTTATTCAATTGAAATGTGTTCATCTTCCCATTCTGATTTGGATTACAAGACTGTGGAATGAAGTACTTTATGACTTCTCCAACAGAATTGTTGTGTAGAAAAAGCCACGCTAGGTTTCCATCGCCACTGCATCCTTCTGCTAGGAAGTTAACCTTTAGCAAGAGCTATATAGCCTGTTCATCTTTTAGTAGAAATTGCTCTTGTGCGAATGGGGCTTGATGGTATCTTGGCTCACTAATTCATGCCATGTGGGCCAAAATTAAAGCATTAAAATTTCATAGATATAATATCATTCATAAATCATCTCACAAAAACACTCATTTCCCATAGAGCTTGAACATTGGGCATGTCTTCCTCCAGCTGTTGCATAAAATTCACTACAAGCACACCAGTACTTGTCAAAAATAAAGCTGGAGTAAAGTGGGGTAATATTTCACAGTAACACCCTGAAAGCACCAAAGACGTTAAAACATAGGTCCGCCTCTTCTTTTCCTTGCAGTTCATTTGTTGAAGATACTTGGCTGTTTGTCCTGTAGCTTCTCACAGCCTAGCTTTGCTGTTGTCCTCTCCTTACCATACGCACATTGCTCACATTAGCGGCGACAGAAACAGCAGGCGAGCCTCAGTGCAATCAGAGAACAACAGAACTGTATTCACAGAGCACACAGTTTTGGGAGGGCAGCTCTCTGATTTTTTTATGACCTTAATTCTGTTTAAATGGAGAAAGAGTACTATTTACCACTTTCGCCCAGTTTCTCTTCTATAAAATTTCAATATGTTTAGTGGGTGAGAACAGTAGTCTAATTAAGGTAGATGGTCAACATTTGCCATGTTTCAAAAAATGACAGACGCTTCTTTTTGCCATTTAGTCTTAGAAAGCAGATGGGAAGTTGATAATTGTTTAAGTACAGAAATAATTTGCCCTAGTTTACTACTCAGTTGTTTGTTTGTTTTTTAAATTATCTTTGGCTACCCTTGGATAAAAATCCTTTTGTTGTTTTGAAATGGTAGAAATTAAAATATCCACATTGAGGTGTTTCCGGGAGGTCCGTGACACATGTTTGTTTGCTTGGCTTGATGATGTTAATGGATATATAATCACATTTGCCAACCATAAAATCCCTACTGATAAAATACTTTCATCTGCAAAAATCCACTACTTTCTCGAAACATGCTAATTTGCTCTAATAATGCAGGGGCCCTTAGGGGTTTCTATGTTGTATAAACTACTAGTTGTGATGAACAATCAGACTCAAGAGGCCATTATATAATAAACTGGACTTTGTTACTTTTCAGGAAATTGGAGGATTTTGTTTGTTTGCCTGTGTTGTTCTATTTTAATTTCATTTGTTTAATGTGTTAGCATTTCACAGTGTAGTATTAAGATGGATACTTTGACCTGTGATAGGTATAGTAGGTGAACCATATTTTTACTGCTTGATTTGTTGCCTTGGAGAAGATTCTCTATGGATTCAGTTTTAAAGATTATCTCCAGGGAACTGGGAGGTGCTCTGAAGTGTGAATTCCTGCATCTGGGGCATGTTCTGCAGACTGATAGCTACCTAGACACGACACTTGGTAATGGAGAATTCTTTTAATCTTTGAGACACAGTGTCTGCATGCTCATTCACATGGACACACTTTATATACCTTACCTACCCATGCCACCAAGGCCATTTGTTTGGTACATAATCCGTACTGTGTTCTTGTGCTAATTAAAATATTGGTTGGTTTTCAGTGTGATCTCAGCCTTCTCTGATAAGGTTAATGATAGCGTCAAGGAGAATATCAAAATGATGCCACTGGGAATATATCTATGCATACACACATTTGTGTGTATGTGGACATATTTATGTTCTATGCAAATACACCAAGAGGGAGAGTTCCTATTTTCTTTCTGTCATGTTTCTTTCTATCATTTATTCATAAGATTCCACATGGATATACTTTGGTTTTGCGAAAACCAGACCACCAAATGTATGACAACTTAATTGGAAAACCTTAAACAGATTAAGTTATCCAGTTCCTGCTGGTCTTTGGCATATATGAGTTTATATGTCCACTAATGTCTTTTTCTTTTTGATATTTATTGTAAAGAATTACAAACATACACAAACATAAACAAAGTAGTATAATGAACCTCCACATATTCATCAACTTGTTGGCCAGCCCTGTCCCACATCTCCTCAGCCCCACCCTCTGTACTATTTTGAGGCAAATCCAAGATCATATTATTTATATTATTCCATTTCTAAATATTTCAGTATGTACTTCTGAAGGATAAAAAACATTTTATGTATGACCAAAATGCCAATATCACACTAAAAAAAAAAAAGTCATCCTTCTCCATATCATCAAATATCCAGTCAGTGTTGACATTTCCAATAATCTCATAAATGGCATAAATGTTTATACTTTAAAAAATCAGGATCTAAATAAAGTCTATATATTGCAATTGACTGATATGTCCTTAAGACTTTAAAAATAGGTGCTCTCATTAAGGCTTTAAAAATAGGTGTTCCCCTCTGTTTCTTTTCTTCGCAGTTCTATTGTTGAAGATACTTGGCTGTTTGTCCTGTAGCTTCTCATAGTCTAGCTTTTGCCAATTGCATCCTCATAGTGTAGTTTAATAAGCTCTTTGGTCCTTTTGTTTCATCTCATTAGAAGTTGGATCTAGAGATTTGGTCATATTCAGATTTGATTTTTTTTTATAAGATAACTATATATTTGATTGTCTACTTAATAGAAGACACATAATATCTAATTGCCTCTTTTAGAATATTAGTCATTGGTGTTCAATACCTAGATTCATTAATTCAATAGCGAATACAAAATGATATTCTTATTTTCTCATGCATTCTTCATTTATTAGATGTAATGTTTCTGTCATAACAGTGGGACTGCTAGTGTAGAAAAGAGAAGGTAAAGTCTTGATTTTTTTGTTTATAGTTTACAAAATAATGACTTAGCTCACTGGCATTCTCCATCAGTACCCAGTAATTATTTTTTTAATATCATAAGAGCATATGAATTTAAAATCTATTGAAGTATTTTAATCCATTGTAGTTATTATGATTATTGATGCTTACATTGTCCCATATTTGGCCAGGAAAAACCTCTCGAAGTTAGCTGAGTTTTTTGGACATATTCATGCCCACTCTTACCTGTTTGTGACAGTGTATCCCAGAGATCTTAGAAATGGGCTGCTCCTTCTCCCTTTTTCTCAACCTACCCTTTCTGTCTCTTTCTTATTCCAGGTGTCCTGTCATATGATTTGAACTTTGGGACAGTTTCTCAGAGAGCTAGATTTTAAATGTAAATTACTCAGATATAAAAAATGTCCGAACACATTAGTTTTCAACAACCTGTCTTATTCTTCTCATATTTTCATCTTATCTTTGGGAACCAAATTCACCTGGAATTTGAAATTCTAATTTTTTGGTGGTCTCTGTCACATGGTAGCCACTGGACTACTTGTTGAATGAATCAATGACTGCAAGAACAAAGGAAAAAACAAACCCATGATCTCTTTTTAATTTTAGGAATAAATCCAGTTTTAGATTTGGTGCTACGAAATTGAGTACAACATGAGCTGATAAGAGAGCGTCGATATTGCATGAGCAGGATGAGAGTGTATTTCCTGATCTGTTAGGGGGGAGGGATTCAACAGAAAACCATCCCTTGTATGGAAAAGCATTCTCTGTGCAGACTTTCAGAAACTAATTTTTACAAGTACCAGAGCAAGATACATGCTTCAGAGTGTTAGGATTCTGTGCCAAGAGGTTGAAATAATTTAGTGAATCTGAAAGGGGTGGAGGTGGCATAGAATTATGGTTGCTTTATCCATTTCTTCTGATCTGTTTAGGTGATTTATCTATTCTGATTCCCCCGAATTGTTTAGTGCTGAAATTTCATGGAAATAGGTGTTCTAAAAGCCACTAAATATTGTTTTTTAATTACCTCACGGCCTCAAAGGAACAAGTAATCCTCATCTTCTTTTTATTGGCACTAAAATTCTCTATAACTACCAGCTCCCATAAAGATCATTCTTTTTAAAGCCTTGTTTCTTCGTAAGGAATGTTGATTTTCTAGATAGATCACTGCAGAATGGAGTCAGGCAAAGAATAATCATTGTCATTCAAGTCAGTGCTTCACAATATATCTGGGTGCTAAGAGCCACTCTAATTGAAAAGGGTCCATGTGTTGTAATAAAATTATTTATCCCCCAGACAAGGAAAGCAGTAGCTTTATAATATATCATGTGTCAGTGCTCAGATATACACGAGATATACACAGTTGGAGAGCAATGGTAAGCAGTTTCCTGTGCACTTACTAAATCCATTCTTACCACAGGTCTTGTTCCTTAAACCAGCCATCTACATTCACATTTTTATTTTACTCACTCTGAAGATAAATAATTTTTGAGCATTTAGTCTCAATAAATTATGTTGAACCATATGAAATTGATATTTTGTGGGTCAAAAATATTTGAACATTGGCAATTTCATATTTTTCAATCTTTATACTTATTATTATGTACAAATGTACACACATGTGCTATTATCACTAATATGCCAAGACATAATTCTTAGGGTGAGGGTCAATAATATGGTAGATACTATAAATCTGTATTTCCTATAAGCTCCTGGATAATTTCTGAATTGTTTGTTCTGATCAAAAACTTGACCTAAGATGGGAAATTGCCAGCTCTGTCAGTTTCTTGGTTTCTTGTTATGTGCACATGGTTGCATTGTTAGCATTTAGTTGTTTTCTTTGTTGTTTTTGGTTTTTTTCTTTTTTTGGTCAATTGGTGTCTTTTTTGAAGGAATTTCCTGAAGCCCCTTGTCCATTTTAAGAGGGCTAATAAAAAGACAAAACAAATAATATAATAAATATGTAAACCAGTTTGTCCAGGCGACCTAAGTGAAATTATGTCACAATATGCTGAAAAAGAATGATTAATATGTGGATTCTTTGGCATATGGATGCAAGCTGATTCATGCGTTGTCAAGTAGAATATTAAATTTTAGTAGAATTTAATTTATTTCTAAGTTTTTGAATGACAAAGGAGATATAAATGGAAACTTAAATTGAATTGGAATTTTTCTTGACACCTGTGGTCTTTCTACATGGCTTGGATTTCTCACAGCATGGTTGCTGGGGTCTGAGGGAGAACCTCTCAAAAGTCAGAATTCCGAGCAAACAAGGCAGATGTTGTAGAGACTTTTATGACCTCACTTTGGAAGTCACATAGTGTCGTTGCTACCATCCTTAATTAATTAAAGCAATTATAAACCCACACAGATTCAAGGAGAAGGGATATATAGAAGGTCTATGGAAGGAATGTCAATTTGTCAAATTGTCCATTTGTGGTCATTGTTCATAAACCACTACACTAACCTATTAATGAATCCATATATAGTGTCTCCAACGGTCACCCTAATTTCTACCTCTAGTGATATAGAACTCATTATCACAGAATATAAACTATTCCTTTTATGGACAACAAGAAATAGAAAATCATTTCTCAAACTAGACAAAAATATGCTTTGTCATAATTTCCAGGTTTTGGACCTCATTCTGTCCTTTGGAACAGGACAGAGCAAGTCAGTTTCCCTTCTTGCTTGAAAGTAGCTTTCAAGTGAACTATGTTTCCTTTAGATGCTCATATTCTCAGTTGTTCTAACCAAGTTTCCTACATCCTGCACCACCTGGTTATCCTCCAAGAAAACAATAGTTTAACCTTACCCTCTTAAAATGCTGCTAAATTGAACACATGTTCCATTTAATACCGCCTTTTGCTAGCTCATTCGTTACAATACTACTTATATATGAAATTGTCTCCCCAAAGAAAAATATATGCATTTATAGAATAATTCATTAGAGCTTGTTATTAATATATAACTTTTCAGATCCTCTGAGCCACTGAGAGCTGGTGTGGTAGACTGTTCTATATGCTCTCAGGCAGCAAACATTTGTGCCCATATGGCAAATATTCCCAGCCGACTGCACCACACTGAGCAGAAAGCATTAGGCAATGTGTCTTTTACTGTAGCTACTTGTGTTCTGGTGAACTGCTTCCAACCATACTGACAGAGAAAACGTATGCAAGTGGTAGTGCTGAGACTGCCGCAAAGAAACAGGAAGAGTATCATACTGGGTGTCAACATGCAGGGTCTCCAGCAGCTTGTGAAGCCTTTAATGAAAAGGTCAAGGTAACAGATGGTAAAGATCAGCAGGAAATTAGGGATTGGTGCTAAGTCCTTTTGACATTCTGAAGGATAATATAAAGCATCCCTGCAGAAATGACTAAAATTCCTAGAAGAAACTAAAGCTAGAGCTTTCCATAACTTCTAGTGATTTGACAAAAATGGAAGAGTGATTTCACAATAATGCCAAGAGCTCATCTTCATTGAGATTATGTTCTTGGACCCTGTGTGATGCAGAGAGAGTTGGTACTCCATTTTCAGAAGTACATGCCCCACACCAAAAACCATATTTCTGTATTCCAGGTGAGTTTTGATCAGGGGAGACTGAAGTAGAATTAATTTTGCTGCAATATGACATTTTTCATCCATTACTTGAATTGGATTTAGCTTTTTAAATTGCTACATTACATTGTTGACCTATAGTACACTTCTTCAATAAAGACCTCCAAGTCTATTTCAGATGAAGCAAACCAGATTTAGTCTTTCACATTTAGTCTGGCCATGATTACGATGAGGCCCATGACTAATATTTATTGGACACTTGCTATACTCCAGGCACAATTAAGTGTTTTTTATTATCTCAGGAAATCTTTACAGCAGACCTATAAGGTAATTACTTATATTCTCTCCATCTTAGTTTGGAGAGGATTCTAGAAGCTAGGTAGGTTTCATCGTCAGTAAATGGTAGAGCTGGAATCAGTGTAGCAGTTGAGATGATATCAGATGTTAAATATGCCATTTGTGATGTCAGCTATCCTTCCCTCGTTAAGCTGTATTTGTAAACTCCATCAGCATAGAATATGATCTGGCACAGCACTTGTTGGTTTGCAGTATATGCTAAACAAATGAATCAATGAATATGTTATGGGTCAATCAATCCAGGAATCTATTAATAAACATCTATGATGCAAAGCTCAATTCCTCTTGATGCAAAATATGTCTTTCACTCTTAATATGTGCTGAAAATATATTTTAAAGCTATTATTTCATAATTATAGGATTCTATAAAAGTGTCCTCCTGGGAAAGTCAGCAGCACTGAGTGAGAGGAATCCTTTTGTTGAGCACATGCTAGGTATCTGCTTTCCAAATATGTTAAAATCTAGCAGTGGCCTCAGGCATGAAATTATTTAGTGGGCAATCCTAAGAAAAAGAACAAGCTCTATAAGGGGAACATACAAGAAATCCTAGCTTTAGCTCTCAGTGAAAATTGGCATGGATCATGTCAACTCTAGAGAAATATGGTATCTGCCATTAAAATTATATGACAAAAGAAACAGCTGAGAATGTGGAGTTGAGCCTTAATGGTTGGGAAGAGGGAGAGCCTGAACAATTAGCTGGTTGTAGTAGATTTTTTAAAATATTGCCACTCTTTCCTATGGGCCCTGCCCTATACAAAGATGATATAATTCCCTTTTTTGATGTCAAATTTGGCCAAAGACATGTGAGCAGAAGTGATGTGTGCCACTTCCAACGGAAAGTTCTCAGAACCCGTATGGAGCATACTGCCAAATGGCCTTGTCTCTGTCACAAGGCCAACCATGTCCCAAATAAGAGGGTTCCATTAGCCTGGGTCCCAGAGTGAAGAAGACATCTAGCCAACCCATTATGGTAATGTAATAGTATCAAGAAATAAGTGGTTATAAGACCACGTGCTTAACCTAAGCTAACTGGTAAATTAGTGAATATTCTTGAGGAAATCTGAGCTAATGCTGGAGAAACATATTAGGCATAAAAGAAAACAGCACTTCCTGTCTTTTTTTTTTTAAAGGGCAGTATCACTGGCCCTCATTATGTGGGATCCGAACCAGGGCCGCTGGTGTCCCAAGCCAACTCTTAACCACCGTGCCACTCAGCCGGCCCCAGCACTTCCAGTCTTAAAGTGCGAACCATTGCCAGCAAAGGGAGAGTCTGAATGCAGACACCATGTTTGAGGGCAGAGCTGGACAGACTGGGGATAGAAGCATATACAAAGTGGATGCACAGCCCATGTCGGGACCTGGCCCACAGTTGAAGACCTGAGAATAATATGAAAGAAGGTGGTATCAGGCCAGTCGAGTAGCTCAGTTGGTTAAGAGTTGGCTTGAGACTCCAGCTCTGAGCAGCAGGGCCCCAGTTCGGGTCCTACATGAGAGCCAGTGATGCTGTGCCCTCCACAGCTAAGATGGTGAACAACAGCTCCACCTGGAGCTGGGCTGCCTTGATTCACCTGTGAAGGCTTAGGCTGCAGTGGGGCTGGCCAGCAGCTGGCATGAGCTTTCATGAGCTGTCGTGAGTGGTCATCCAATGGCCGGCAAACAGCTGCCTCACCCTGGAAAAGCGCAATGATAATACCAACATGGGACAGTGAGGCAATGCCCTCCACAACTATAATGAAGAACAAAAGGACAGCAACTTGTGTTACCCCTCCCCTAATTCCCCATTTAAAAAAACAAAAAAAAAAAAAGGAAAAAGAAAGAAAGAAGATGGTAGCTCCTTGAACAGTGGCAGAAAGTAAATAATACTTCCTTACTCTACTCTTATTACTTCTTCCCTATCATAATCAACCAATTCCATAATCCCTTCCTTTGAAATATATAGCTCTCGACCATCTGTTTACACTTTAAAATCACAATACCTTGAAACCAATCAAATACCAAATGGATTTTTATTTTATTTATTCATGTGTTAAAATAGTAGTTTCAGGTGCAGTCAAGGGTCTGAAACACCCTGACCCCCACCCCCACTCCCCTTAAATCAACTGATTCCACTTCAATAGATTTCAAATATTTGGCTTCTAATTAGATTTCACTGGTTCTGCAACCAAAAATATTTTACTGCCTCAGATAAGGCCACAAGATCATTTCGACTGTTTGAAATTATTATCATCAAATTGCATGGATTCTGTTCTGGTCTGCCCTAATCTCAACTATCCTTTTCTGAGCATGTGGCGGCAGAATTGTCGCAACAGAGATAAATATTCATGTGCATTGCATTTTGCTCACAGACACTGTATAAACTATATTTAGAATCCTGAATGTTGAGATGTACTGTGTCAACACTGAAATTTAATTACTGTGATGGACTTTAAATCCATATACCTTCTTGCACTGTGGAGTGAATATTACCTCTTGTGTTTGCTCATTCTCCTTTACATTGCCATAGGAGAGGGCTGCAATCTGTTTAACCAGAACACCCACCTGCCCTTTTCTTCCAAATGAATGAAAAGAACTCTCAGTTTTATGACTGTTTTATCTTTGTGTCATGAAAAAAGAAATATTGTCTTGCTAAACTTTTGGACACTTCCCAATATGTGATGTTTCCCTGCTATTCCCCATTATCACTCATGCTGGTAATAAATGATGGTGTTCATTGCTAGGATTTGTAAAGCTTTGTTGAGTTAGCCCATTATTTTAAGCTCAGGTTAAGGTAAAGAATTTAGATTTATATAAGCGTGGTACAGTTTCATTAGGATCCCAAAGGCATTTTAATTTTTCTCTCTTTTTACCAGAGGGATTTTAATTTCTTAATGTTAAATTAATCAGTATTTTAATATTTTTTCAAAATGTACCTATTATCTGTTTGCTATTTACTGTCTTTGTCAAAGTCAATGAACAGGATTAAAAAGTGTCTACATGATAATCAGAAACAACTGCCTTCTTGGCTCTCTTGTAACGGGTAGATAGTGGATGCTTTTAAAAATGATCTGTCCATGGTACTTTTCCTATTGCTGTATAGGATTTTGGTTTTATTTAAAATGAATGGCATAAGCCCCAGGTGTGAAAACTAATAGAATTTCTGCATTTAACTGCTGATCCATAACCTTTAGGTTAGAATGTGTGTCAGTTTGCAGTCAGTGGGTTGGATGCCGCAATGCTTTAAAACAGAAATGAAAGGATCTTTGTTATACTCCAGCAGGCACCAGATATGAAGGCTAGTTTGGGTGGATTATTATTAGAATGATTTTATATTAGTCTTGATAAGTAGTACAAAATAAGCTGTAGGAAGTAGATACAGAAGAGACAAGGAAATAAATGTGTTTGATGACCTGACACTGATTCTGTGAGCTAAAAGGTGAAACAGGAGCACAGGGCCCTGGGGGGCACAGTGTGTGAGTCAGTGAACAGTACAGTATGGCTGGACAGCCGGGTGCCCCTGACAGCCGGGTGTCCCAGAAGGCACAAGTGCCCATCCAGTTGTCCTCTGTGTGTGTGTGCGCGCACGCACGTGTGTGCGCTTGTGCGCACGCATGAACATATTTGTGACTGTGGCTTTAAGATGCCTGGTTAAACAGCAAAGTTCTCTGGATGCTGAGAGCCTGGTTTTAATGAGAAGCCACCTGCAGTGCTGCTGCTCTGTACTGGCCCTGGCTGTCTGAGACTGTGTCATGGAGTACAGTAGTTCCCCCCACCCCCATTCTCAGGGGATACATTGCCAGGGCCCCAGTGGATGCCTGAAACCACAGATAGTACCAAACCATATATATACACCATTTTTTCCTACACATACATACCTATGATAAAGTTTAATTTAAAAATTAGGCACAGTAAGAGATTAACAACAATAACTAATAAAATAGAACAATTATTAGAACAATATACTGTAATGGAAGTTATGTGAATGTGGCAGTAAGTAAAATAAGGATTACTTGATTTACTTGAACACAGCCACTGCAAAACCACCACATTCCATGTGATAAACAGAAGGGCTACTAAGTGACGAATGGGCAGGTAGAGTACACAGTGTGAATATGCGGGACAAAGGAATGATTTATGTCCTGGACAGGACAAAGAAAGACAAAGCAAGATTTTCTCACACTACTAACAGTGTGAAATTAAAACTTATGAATTGTTGATTTCTGGAATTTTCCATTTAATGTTTTCTGATTGTGCTTGACTATGGGTAACTGAAACCACGGACAGTGATACCACAGGTAAGGGGGGACTACTGTATATTCTTGGACACAGAAGCCAGTTCAAATCCAACTTCCGTAACTCACCATTTGGATGACTTTGGGCAATTATTTAATCTCTAAATTTGTCTCTTCATCTGTAAACTGGGAGTTGCCATGAGGATTAAATGAAATGACCTAGGCAAAGTGTCTTGTCCGATTTCAGACATATAGTGGGATCTTGATAAATGAAAGCTATAAAGAGGGCCTGGGCCTTGGGCAGTGAGATTTAGGGGACAAGAGAAATGGCATGTGGGTGGCAAAGCATGAAAGCTTGGATTGGCGAGAGGCAGACTCATGGCATCAAAAGGTATGAACAGATCCCACTGCTACCTGAGGCAGTGCGAGTTCACTGCAAGCATCCACCAGTGAGGGTCTACCTGAGCCTCTGGGAACATGAGGCACTGGGCCAGCTATACCAGGCAAGCCTGGGGTATACCAAGAGCAGACAGAGATAGGAAGCGGGCATGATGGATACATAGAACATGCTTTACTCTTTTTCCCTTTTTAACACATGGCCATTCTGCTCCTTGCTAGAACAGATCTTAGCCTAGAGCCCATCTCTCTTTGTACTCTGCATGCTCTTAAACCCATCCTAAACCCATCCTGAACAATGTACCCAGCAAAAGCTCAATAGTCACGAATACTTAGTTTTAGTGTACTGTCTATCAAAAGAAACATACTTATAAAAAAATAAAGCCTTCTACCCATATTTTCTTTTAAGTGGAACCATATCCAAATAAAGTGTACAATGCCTTCCCCATTGGTGTCCTTTGCTGGTGCACCCTCTTCTGATCTCTGCTTTTCTTCCACAACAATCTCCATCATCTATGTATTATTACACAGGACACAAGAGATGGATCAATAAAAGTCACTAAGAAATTAAAAAAAAAAAAAAAAGAAAAGAAAGCATCAGCTGAATTGTAGGGCTCATAGTACAAAAGGAATGTGCTTGATGTTGGCCAAGGATCTGATGCTGGAGGGCAGCACAGATGTGCTGGTTCACCATTTGCTGTTTGTCCTTAAGTCTGTTTCCCTCCCTTCCTCTGCTTTTCTGTCAATCACAGAAAACACCTTTTAAAGCTCCCTAGACAACCAGCTTCCTGATGTTTTGACCAGCAGGGGATATGGGTAGAAGACTGACGAATGGGAGGAGAGAGAAGTCAAGGCATTTCTCCCTCTGCTTTTGACAGTCATTTGTAGCAGAAGCTATGACTCCTCTGGTTTCGCTCCCACTGAACACCTCTTCCCAGCTTCTGCTAGGCAGTCTCCACAATGGTGCCTGTTCTAGCCAGAGTGTATTGGTTTCTGGAAACATCACTTTCTCCAGGTAGTCGCTTCCTGCTGCTGCCTATTTTCCCATGACTGGCTTTTCAGGTTTTCCATCATGTATGTAACCAATTCCAGTATTAAATTTTCTCTATTTGAATTACTTAGACAATAGTTTCTGTTTCTTGTCTAGACCCTGACTGATACACTCCGCATGGTGATATGACTCCATTAGAAAAGGAAAGTTAATGTATTTTAGCAGATCGGTGTACACACAGTTCTGAATAAAAATAAAAAATAAAAAATTGTGAGTAATGCACCAAGACATTCCATAACAACAAAGCGCTGCTTTCGTCTCTAATATTGCATGCCATTTGCAAATATCTCCTTGTTTGTTATTCTGGGGATTTTTCTTTCGGGCTAAACTATTTCACATGATAATCAAATACTTCAACGGTAGTTTGCAAGAATTCTGTGTTTTTCCAAGTGAGAAAACCCGCTCTGAACTGAATTTTCCCTTCACCCCATGCTTCCTGACATATAGTGCATTTCAGATCTGCCCATTGCCCTGATGTAAAGAAATTTGCCGGGTCCAGAGGACAAATGTGTCCTGACTTGCTTTCCACTATCCCCTTCTGAATGAGAAAACCTGGAGAGAGATTTTATTAAGTGATCAGAGGATCAAATTTGTATTTTTTGGTAAGAATTCAGACTTAAAAATGGGCCATTAAAATAATTCATGTCTGAAATTCAGCATTAACATGATGCATCACATCAGGTGGGGGGGGCAACTCCTTGGAGCTCTAGTCCTAATTGCATGGCTGCTTGAGTAATAACAGAGAATAGGAGAACCCAAGTGATACATCTGTATTCAAGATGTGCCTCTGTTTCTACTCCCCATTAACTGAGGTCTGGAGAACTGTGTATTCGAGACTCATACTGTATCAAGGTTTTGAGTAACAATTCGATGTGACCACTTTTCATCTGTCATTACTTTTCAGTATCTTTTAATAGGAAAGAATATATCCATTCTGTTAGAGAATAAGATTAGGGTTTTTAAGAAGGCTATAAAATAATGCAACAATAGATTCTTCAATACCCAGTTGTCAGATAAGTTTCACTAAATTGCAAATATCAGATTACTTTTTTTATTATTTCAAATTCACCCTGGGAATTATACAAGAGCCATATATTGGAGAAAATAAGCTTACCTTTTCTATTGTTAGACTCCAGGCACCTACATGGATCTTGATGGCAGAGATTTTGACAATGCTGTTCATACTGACTTATTTCCAATCAGAGCTAAAAGATCAAAAAAGACAAACCCTCTGTGGATCCACTCATAATTTTTTAAATCATGTTTAAAATTAATAATTTTCTCAGGCATTCAACAGTGAATAAGAAAGCTGAGAAAATTTATTTAAAGTTTTAAATAGCTCTATATTAATTCTGTGGTAAGGGAGCCAGTGGGCGGAAACCCAGTAACTGTTCCAGGGTTTCAACGCTGACTGTGGATCTTGGGCAGGTTTATTTAATTGTACTTAGTGTCTCTTCTCTCTGATTTTCTAATGCAGATGATAACAGTGTTTACCTTCGATAATTATTATGAGGATTAAATTAGATCAGTTGTTTGTTTATTATTCAACAAATATGTTTTGAGCATCTCCTATGGACATGGAGGTTGTCCTTGGAAGGTTTGAAAGGAAAATAGAAATTAATCAAATAATTACACAAATAAATATAATTGTAGGTTTGGATAAAGGCTAAAATGGAAGATATTTGATGATATAAGAATAAATGACCTCAAAAAAACAAAAAAAACAAAAAAAATTTGGAAAAATGAGGGCCAGCTGAGTGGCGCGGTGGTTAAGTACTGGCTTGGGAAGCCAGCGGCCCCGGTTCGGGTCCCACATATGAGGGCCAGTGACACTGCCCTCAAAAAAAACAAAAACAAACAAACAAAAAAGAATAAATGATGGGGACTTTATTTAATCTGGGGAGGCAGGAGGATCAGGGAAGGTTTTTTTGAAGAAATAAAAATGAGTTGAGAGAAAGGATTTGTAAGAGCTAACTAGGCAAGGAGTGTGTGTGTGTGTGTGTGTGTGTGTGTGTGTGTCTCAGGGTCCTCTGGTGATGTGCCTATATTTTATAAACGTGCATGAAGTAGATTTCTCCTGGGCACACATGATGGACAGGTACTGTTATTCATTCAGAAAACATTTACCAGTCATCTATGTTATGCCAGGCACTACCTTAAACACTAAGGATACAGAGGTGAATGAGGCACAGCCTCTGTCTTCAAGGACTGAAATCCTAGAGTTCAGTGAGGAAAAGCGACATGGAAGCACATATTTATAATGTGTCTTATCAGAGCTGTGTATGTGTGGTCATGGAAAATGGCCTGGCTGCCTCTACCTAGAAGAGTCAGCGCACAGAGGAGGTGAAGTGTGAACAGAATTTTAAAGGAAGCCTAGGACAGGCATTGCAGAAGGTCATGTGCAATGGTGCCGCATCTATGTTCCCCAGGACCTAGGAAAGTGCGTGGCGTCTGCCTAGAGTCTAAACAAAAAATACCTGCTTAGTTTACAAATGGCACAGTAAGGAATTCTACAAGTTCTTCTGAATAGTTCAAATATACCATGAAAGTAGAGAGTCAAATTACAGATACGAGGCCAGAAATGTAAACTGGGGTAAAATAGTGAAAATTTTTTCCATGCAAGGTGAAGAATACTAGATTTTATTCTCCGATCTAGATGGTGGAAAGCAATTAAGTATTTTAAGGCAAGGGAATGACATAATCATCTTTGATTATAGAAAGATCACTGTGACAGCAGTTTGGAAGATGGATAAGTGGGGGGAAAGACAGAAGGCAAAGAGACCAGTCCAAAAGTGAGTATTGTCATCCAGAAAAGAGAGGGTGATGTTCTGAATGAAGGAAGAGGGAGGGAATGAACTTGAGAAATATAATGAAGTAAAATCTGCCAGGAAAGTGTGTGGAGCTGAAGGAGAACAAAAAGGTAGAGATGAAGAGGAAATGTGCAGACTACATGACCGCTAACGCCAGTAAGTGAGATGGGGAAAAGGTTGAGAAAATACACAAAGGTCAATTTTGGACATGGTGTATTTGAGAAGCATGGTGTACACATAGGGGAAATTGTCCGTATGGAGAGAGAACTAGGCCTCTTGTTTAGATTTGGGGGGTCATAAACTTACTCATTTATCTAGGGAAGAGAAGACATCAAAGAGAACCTTGGAGACCTGACTCTTGCCCTTCACCCTTCAACTCAGACTTCCTGGTCACTGAAGAACTTGTGAACTGGCTGACATCCCCACTCTGCCCAAATTCCTGCTGTTGTTCAGACATTGTCCTTGGGCAAATTAGCTATCATGTATTGACCTTTTAAGGACAGGAAAACCAGTGCTAAGAGATATCTTGTTCTCCTGCCACACCCATCTGGGGATAAAGAGGAGAGGAAGTTGTACCTTGCACAACTTGGAATGGTGGGGATTGAAGAATCTTAAAGAGGAACAAAAGAACATTTTACAGAAAAGACTATGGTTTTAAAAGGACCATTCATTGTACAGCATAGGGAATAGAGTCAGTGGAATTGTAATTGATATATGCGATATCAGAGGGGCAATAGATTGGGGGAGGGGTGTTATCACTTTGTGAGGGGTGAAAAGTCTAATACTACAGTGTTTTGCACACCTGAAACTATTTTTTTTAAAAAAAAGGACCATTCATTTCCATGTACAAAAAACACAAAATATTTGTTTTGTAGTACTTTTTACTTTTATAAATAGAGATGGAAGATTTATTAAAGTAACAGGAGGGTCAGCTGGGCAGAGTCTGCTGCAAACTACTGCCTACTTTTTTTTTTTTTTAATGGGCATCCACTCACAATTGCTAAGTTGCTGAAAATTAAAACTATTGACATGATTTCTTCTAAATAACTCCTTGGGGAAGCACTTAAAGCCTCCATTTATTATCCAAATGTAATTTAAGGACAAGAATGGAAGAATTATTTCTGAAAGAAAATAATCAATGAATCATTTATCAGTTGTCCTGCTCTTTGTATAACAGATAGTAATTAGTATGCTGTCTGTGTTGGCAAGTGCTTATCAGACAAAAGGCAGTGTAGAAGCAAAGAAAGATATGTAAAGAACTGTTGATTTGCAGAGTAATCGTGATGCTATCACTGGAATTTTATGCGATTGCACTGTTAATTTTTAATTTGGGTTCTTAATAGCAGCAAAGTTATTAGCACCTACCTAGAGTTCTGAGTACCCACATTAGATAATAGAATCTTGGCATGGGGAACATTTGGAAATAAATGTGTGTCTAACATAGAAAACAGACCCAGAAGGCTCTGATGGCCTTGAATGGGGCATAAGATTAAGAAATTGAGTTTGGCAGAATGAAAAGATATTTTATCAATCAGCTTTCTAAACTACTTTTATGTTTTCTTCCTTTGGTGAAAATGTACCAAACCCTATCCAGAGCTTTAGAAACACCTCCCAGACTCTTTATCTGAGACTGTTTGCTCTACTTCTCCAAAAGTTTATTTCCCTTCCATTGCTTACTAGTTGTAATACTTGTTGGAAAATCAAAAATAAATGGGACCCAGTCTGTTCCCAAGGTATTCACACAGGAGTCTGGTGGGAAACACAGGCCTGTAAACAGATGGTTTCAGCACAACATAATAACCGTGCTGATGTGGTAGGTTGTTGGTGCAGCGTAGGCAATGGAGGTGGACTTAACTCATTTGGGATATGCCGGTCAGTCATTCATCTGTGGAATCTCTAAGAACTACCCAGATTCACACAGACCCATCACAATTAGTATAAGCAAGAACCTGGAGTGGAAGGGAGCCCTCATGCTGTTTCTTCTCCCTGCATTTCATCCACAGAGAGCTCCAAATTGGCTCTGGACATGGCAGTGAACAGGGCCTGGGGGATAACTTCTAGCGGCAGCTGAAATCCAGTTATAGGGCCACGTGATTTTAGCTGTGGCTCTTGGAAATAAATATATTTATCTGACAAATGTAGGGAATGAAAAAATACTGACATAAAAATGAAGCTATTAAAAAAAGAAAACCAAAAAAAACCAAAACAACCCTAAAGCTATTTTAACACACCCAGGACTAATTTTGTTTTCAATTAGAGGGCTAGCAGTCCCATCAGTCAGTAGTACAAATACAATACCCCTCGATTTCCATTTGCAATACTATTTATGCATTAACCGAAAAAAGAACATACCAAATCTACCCAACTCTTTAAAGGTGTCACCATCTTAGAAAGAAACATATTTGTCCCTCAATGTCTTTCTTGACTTTTAGGATGTTTAAAACTACCAAAGATCTCTAATACCCTCTTGCTACTTCTAGTTTTTCAGAAGACCTGTGTTATCAGATTATACTCTGTAATAAATTATTATTATTATTATTATTATTATTATTAGGGATTGGTCAATTCAACGATGTCAAATTTATAGGTATAAATTTGTTCATTATAGGTTACTGATCCTGTTTATTAATTAATTTCTTAATTTGCTGGATTTCTACTTTATTCAGATAGAAGCTGTTGTCATTCATTTTTTACCTTTTTTCTAGTATGTACAGTTAAAGCTGCACATTTTCCTTGAACCAATGTTTTCATTGCATCTTCCAATTTTCAGATGGTGTGTTTTCAATATCGTTTAGTTCAAAACATTTTCTAACTTCCACTATGGTTTCTTCTTTGACCCATGGATTATTTAAAAGTGTTGTTTAGCTTAAAACGTGTGGGGGATTTGCTCTTATCTTCTTGTTACTGATTTCTAGTTGCACTTTATTGTGGTCAGCCACAATCTGCAGGATTTCAGTCCTTTGTAATTTGCTGAGCCTTGTTCAGCAAATAGTCTATTCTCATGAATGTTTCTTACACATTGGAAGTGCATATTACAGTAGCATAATGGAAATAAGGATTAGGTCAAGTATATTTACAGTGTTGGTCAAATCTTCTATATCATAACTGATTTTTTTCATATGCTTATTCTATCAATTATTGAGAGAGATCTGCTAAAAAATCTCCAACTCTAATTGTGTATTTGCCTATTTTTCCTTTAAATTATTCTTAACTATATTCTGATATTGTCATCTCATAAAGGAAAACCTCAATAATAATAAGTAGATGAATAGATATAGATAGATAGATAGATAGATAGATAGATAGATAGATAGATAGATAGATAGATAGACAGATTAGATAGATTAATATGCTCCTTTGGGCCCTATACCTCTTTTCTTTGATCATCTTTAAATTAACTATGACTCCACAGAATTAGCATGAACAAGCTCCAATGCTACATCTGATCCTTGAATTGATTTAGTCGTATGTGACCACTCAACAGATGTATGAAAGTATGTCTGTATGTGTGAACAAAAATATAGTACACTGTTTCTCATCCGTCTACAGCTTCTCTAAGGAAATAATGGTGCAGGTATTCAATATCCTTCAGGCACTGTTTCTCTAACAGACTCCTAGGTCTCCTATAGGCCACTCTTGGCAGTTTGGTCACTCAGGAAACTCTAGGCAAGAAATACAGCCTGCCAGCAAGGCAGCATTGTTCCCTTCTTTGGAGGATGCCTTGCAGAATCCATACAGCCATCCAGAAGCTATTCTCTTGGCATCTGGGTCACAGCTTGAGTGTAAGAAAATGAACCTCGTGCCAGGCAGGTGTGAAACCTGCCTGTATTAGAAGACTCATCCTTCACAGGAGACAGTGTCTCCTATAATACCATAGGTATAGCTTCCAAGACCCCCCACAAGGGTCATGCCAGTTAAAGGAGTACCCATGCTGAAGTTAACTTCAAGCTATCATTTCCTATCAGGTGTTCATGGTTCTCTCAGCTCAGGTGCAATTTAGCAACGAGCTATCATTTTTATCATAAGCACTATTGGCCTACTAACACAGATGTTTTTCTATCTTATTAGGTTCTAGAGGAAGAGAGCTAGAAAGTTAACTGAAGATCAAATTCTCATGCAGAGGAAGGATGTGTTTCAGCTGTAACACAAAACAGAGAAACTTTTTAAAAAGAAACTTTAAAATTTTTGAACAGTTTTATTCAAAGAATGTGGTATAGAATCCCCACACAACTCATGCCCAATTTCCCTGATTACTAGCATCTTACATGAGTGTTTTTCTGTCACTATTAATGAACCAATATTTATGTTACATTATTAGTTACTAATTATTACCTCTGTTCTATTTAGAGTACCTCCATTTTTCAAAAAAGGTGAGACTTTGAATTGGTGATATAGTCTGCTTAATCTGTCGCATACTTAAAATGTTCAGAAACCACTCAGAATAATTGAGACAGGAATCATTTCAAGGACTTCTAACCCCAAAGTGTTTAGCATATAAAAGGCTTCAGGTTCACACACTGATTTGTAATTCTCCTTTTTTTTTTTTTTTTAATTTTTTTGAGGGTGGTGTCACTGGCCCTCATATGTGGGACCCGAACTGGGGCCACTGGCTTCCCAAGCCAGCGCTTAACCACCACACCACTTGGCCGGCTGGCCCTTTTTGTAATTCTCAATGCCCAGTAATTATTGTTAAACATCATTTATATATAGTGGTATATATAGTAGGCCACTTTGGATTTCATTTTTACATTGACTGCAGTGAGGTGTACAAAGATAAAGTTGTGGATTTTAATCCTTTGTATTATTATTACATTTTCCTTTCAAGGATATATATATAGCTCTGTTCCATCTCTTACTCACCCCTTCCCCCTGCCCCCAGGGATTCTGAATTATAATTTGGGTAGCCCCTTCATCCCCATTTTTTAAGAGTCCCCCAGGTGATTCTAATGCATAAGCAAGGCTGAGAACCACTGCATTGGAAAATACAGTTTATCTTTTTAATTCAGATAAGCCCATGAAATTTGGGCCTTGTTTATTAATATGAGGCCTGGAGGACTCCTGGAAAATTCTTCAAGGACCTCCTGCTTTAACTTTTGTTTCCTCTCTGCCACCCAAGCAGAGTTAATTCCTCCCTCCTTAATAGCTTATGCATGCCTCTTTTACTTTACTTATCACATGAAATTATAATTAATTGTTCAATGTCTGTCTCTTCAGTTGGATTGTCATTCTCCGAGAGAGAGAGACAGAGAGACAGACAGAGAGAGAGAGAGAGAGAGAGAGAGAGAGAGAGAGAGAGAACATGTTCTGTTCATGTGAGGTAGTCTCAGCTTTTAGCAAAATTCCTAGCACATAGTAGTTGCTCAATAAATGTCCTAGGATGAGTGGCTGATCATAAGTCTGTAAAAAAGACATCTGTACTCTGTAGTGTTAGCTGAAAAACTTCTTCTTGGACAAACACTGACTTCAAATTCCAAGAAATTCAGTATAGACAAATCTGTACTTGTTACTGATATGTATAAAATATATGGCAGATATCAAAACTTTTATTTAAATAATTTAGCCTAGCATCTGATTTTAGAAAATACAGCAACATATATTAAAGTAGGGATGGCTAACCAGTGAATAATTAGTTCCATGAAGTCATAACAAAATTGAAATAACATCAGCCCAGGATGTTCCCCCTGTATTTCACGTCAGGACATATGTTATGACTGTTGCTATCAATGGATTAGATGCTTGGCCAGCCACAGGCTAGGGTCCACACACAGAGATGTATGGGATACTGTTAGTCTGTCTCTTTAGTCTTAAATTCAATTTTGATTGAACATGTTTATGCTTGGGAGCTTATAATTAATTATCCCTGAGTTCATTTTAAGAGATGGTTTAAACGGTTTCTTTTTTTCCCTTCTTGTTAACTACTGCTGTGTTTTCAGACAGATTTACTAGTCTAAAGATTTCCAGGGACATTAATAAAATAAAGGAAATCCATCATTTAGTCTGAGCTGAAAGCATAAAGCAAAGAGATGCTAGGTAGTGTTTTTATTATTATTTTTATTAAATGTGTTGGGGTGACATTGGTTAGTAAAATCATACAGGTTTCAAGCATCCATTTTTATAATACATCATCTATATATCCCATTGTGTGTTCACCACCCACAGTCAGTTCTCCTTCCGTCACCATGTATTTGACCCCCTTTACCCTCTTCTGACACCCCCCTCTCCCGTTACCATCTAGTAACCACTAAACTGTTGTCTATGTACTGATTAGTTTTCCCATTTGATCCATGTAGGAGGCTGCTAAAGACACTCCTACCCAGAACTATCTATGAGTGGGGAGAAGCTCTAATGAAGAAACCTAGGTATTTCAATTTGACTAATCATTTATGTTGATTCATCTTCTATTTATTTATTCAATAAATATACGTTGCTTGCTTACCATGTGCTGCGTTCTGGTGGTGATGGTGGTAAGTTTCCTGCCCTAGTTACCACCTAGTAACAAAAGGTTCTCCCACCACTGGACCACACACACACACACACACACACACACACACACACACACGACTTTACCTCACTTTTGCCATATAAACCTGAATAGAAGCTCAAAATACAAATTAAGAAAGTTATATGCCTTATACATTCAATTTTGTGTTCTGAAATTCAGACCCACTCTACATTAGCTCGGGAGTGGTCAAGCATGGTTGGAGAAGCATGGGGAGATAGCTGCTGATAAAACTGTTCTCCTGTGTATAGGATGGTTCCATAGGTCTGTAAACTGTTCAACTCTGCACTGTGTGAAGTACTGAGTACAAATATGGCCACTGATGGTGCTCTTTCTGACCACTCTGGGTGGGCATCATGTGTAGTAGGAAGGCAGGCGGGAGATTGTTTACCTTTGTCTTCAGATTTTCAGTGAGCAAAAGGACTCCCTAACATATACCAATAAGGAGAGAAAATATTCCTGGTTTTAAACTTCGAAAGACCCGAGTCAGAATGATCAGAGCTTCACTCAGGAGGCAGACATCACACTTCATGCAGCTTAAGCTTTTGAAGATGGATAGAACTGATGTCCAGAGTAAAGCAGAGTATGTTTTTTTCAGAAAGATCCAATTCCTAGTCAATAAAAATTCCTAGTCAAAACAATTTCTGACAAAAAAATATGTGAAATCTAAATATATCTAATTAATTATCCCTACAGCTCTCTGGTTTTCATGTAAAGTAAAAACACTTGAAACTTGTGAAGACTGAAATATTTTTTGAAATTAATTTACCATGCTATTTTTTTTTCATGGTTGTAGGTTCATCGCATTGCTTTTTTTTTTTTTTGCAAATATTTTTAAGATTGTTAATTTCCACAAATGTGATAAAAGAAACACCATTAATACTTCTCATTTATTTTCCATTAGCTGTTCACATTGAAATAAGTCATTTTTGATCATTCTCTTATATATAACAAAAGTAAAATGTTTACATAAGAGTTTATATTTTTTTAGTTTTAGAGTATGAATTTATTATAAAGGAACTATTATACAATAAACATTTCATGGTGAAAAAGAGCTAAGTGCTATGTCTGCATATGAAAAATCAAGCATAGTTCAATCCAGATGCATGAATTACCTGGGGTATCCAAGAAATTATGATTAAATAGGTGGTTTGATGATTACTCCCATTTTTAGCAGAGTGTGTGTGTGTGTGTGTGTGTGTGTGTGTGTGTGTGATAAAAGGACTGTTGTATAGAAAATACTGAAAAATACTTCCATTCTTCATCTTGTTTTATTATTTTGGGTAATGCACACCTATGAGATTATGATCATTTACACATAATTTTCAGGACACACACTTTGATAGCCTATGTGCTGTGTTTTTGCTCTGCAGCTGGAAAACTAATCCAGTGGGAGGAGAGACATAGGAATTAAAATTGTATTTTAGAGCAAAGGTTATTTTAAAGGTACACACTGGAAATGTGGAAATGGATTCGCCTTCTCCTCTCCTAAATGAAGAGTCATGTTTCCACTGAACCTTCATTATTTATTCCAACCTTCACTGAGTATCTACTCTGACTACCTACATTCTTCTGGGAGCTAGGCACCCCCGACCCACTTTTCTGTGCCCCTTTTCCCTACAGAATGTCCTGGATCTGAGTGTACGCCAGTCACTACCTCATCCAGTGTGTAAATCAGTTCCACTTCTATGGCTAATTTCACTGTGCTGAGAGAACGCTGTGCAGTGTTTTGAAGATGTCTGTCTAGTACATTTTAAAGCATGTCAAGATTATTATAAAATAGAAGCATCAAAGCAACATTTTTTTTGCCGGTTTTCAATTCATGAATATGGATTGGCTTTAATAATTAGATCAGAACACTATTTCAGGAGCCATTTATCTAATGTATTTTTCCAAATCCTGTTTCACTGAAAAATTTCCTGGAAATGGTCATCTACAAAATGGACAAAATGTCTTGAGGCCAAGATACCAACTAAAACATCTTCTCTTTCAGGAAAACAGCGTATTAAAATTCACTCATTTCAGTTTCTTTTGCTTTTCATTTTCTAGTATTCACTAAAATATAATTGGATGAATAATAAGAATAAAATGAAATGAATAAGGTAATTTGAGGTAAATGTATGGTTATTTTCAATAAATAAAGGAATTAGGATATTGGGTTTTGGTTAAAAGAGATAATTATATAGTAAAAGTATTTCAATCATTAACTCAAGAAGTAATTGGAATTTATTTTTCTAAGTTGAAAGAGGAGATTAAAGAAGAGGCAATTAAATTAAAAGATGAAGAAAGAATTTACACATAGACTGCTAGCATGAAGCTCCATTTCAAATACTATGTTTTTGTGGGGGTTTTTTTGAGGGCAGTGTCACTGGCCCTCATATGTGGAACCCGAACCAGGGCTGCTGACTTTCCAAGCCAGCGCTTAACTACCGCGCCACTCGGCCGGCCCATCAAATACTGTGTTTTATTTAATCCTGACTATAACCTAATGAGGTATTCTCATTATTCCCATTTACAAGGATACTGTGACTAAGAGAGAGCCCTTGTCTATACTCTAAGCATGGAACAACCAGTCGGTGGCCCAGCCAGGAATCAAACCTAGGTCTCCTATGAAAAACCGTTTGGAGTCCATGACCTAGGGACTGAATGGGAAAAGCCAGTTTCCACTGGAATGAGGAAGGAATGGAGTGGGAATAGAGATTAGCACATGGGGTGCTGAAAAGACTAATTGAGGGAGTGATAACCAGTTGAGGGAGAGCACTATCATTAATGTATGAGAAAGCCAAGCAAGGAGAGATTTCATTCAAAGCAGTAAGAGGAAGTCTAACTACAAGTTGGTGGCAGCAAGATCCAAACATTGGATCCCTGCCGGAGATACCCCTCTTCTACTCAAAGGAACGAAAACCAAGAACAAATGCAGAGAAGTTCAGAAGAGGTAGTGAAGACAGTGAGGAAGAAATTTCAGAGACTTTAAAATATAATAGTCTCTAATTGCTTTGCAAAGTAAAAGGTGAGGTCATCATGTTGAGGGAGGATATTAATAGAGCTTCTAGAAAGAGAAAAGCTGTCAAATGTATATTTGACTTGAAAAATCTGTGACATGGGAGTAATAATGGGTCCAATTTATAAAATAAAGTACTGTTTTGGTGTACAAGTTGTCATGAGGCTATTTGGGGATATTGTGTATTCTTTGGAATGGATTTGTTCAGCCATTTACATTAATGAGCATTTAAATGCAACAGATACAATTTTAGGTGGTTTAACATGAGTGAATATAAGTCAATGCTACTGAAAGGAATAAAAAAGGAGAAAAAAGGAGTGGAGAGAAATGAAAGACAGCCCTTACAGAGAGCTTAATTAAGGATTGCATTTAGCAAGCACAATAAGAACAAGCTTAAGCGTGAAAACCTGATGCTGCCAGTTCACTCGAGTTACAACTGGGAACCACTTCAGTGGGGAGGCAGAACTAGAGACAAATGTGGGCAGAGAAGAGAGGTGGGCATGCGTGTGCGCGCATGCCTCGGAGGAGATTAGGAGTGAGTAGAGACCAGGGAAGGGGATAGCAGGAGGCAAGGCACGGAAGTACACTTGAGACCTCCTACACCATTTTGTTTGTAAGTTGTTAGTATAATAATGCTAAGTTAGTATAATATTATAATAGGTTGGTGATTTTAAGTTGTCAGGTGAACAAAGAAAATGTACTTTTTAAAGAATATATATCTTTTATATATATATATATATATATATATATATATATATATATAAAGATTTATTGAGGAATTGGGGGAGAGGAACAATGTTGGGGAATTGGGGGAGGGGACCAGCCAAGTTATTGTTCTTCAATCTTCCTTGTGGAGGGTGCCAGTCACCATCTGGCTTCCCATAGGCAGTTCATGGGCTCTAAGCTCAAGGTGCTGTGATCAGTCTTAGTTGCAGGTGGGCGTAGTCACCATCCCATGTGGGAGTTGAACCAGCAGCCTTGTTGTTAAGAGCGCAGGCTCTATCCACTGAGCCATCCGGGCGGCAGCTCAGCTCAAGGTGCTGAGTCCAGCCTTAGTTGTGGGTGGGCGTAGCCACCATCCCATGCAAGAGTCAAACCCAACAGCCTTGTTGGTAAGAGCACACACCCTATCCACTGAGCCATCCGGGCAGCAGCTCAGCTCAAGATGAGTTAAATCTTTTGTTGTGGATGGGCGTAGCCCACCATTGAACAGGCAATCTTGTTGTTATACCAGCTGAGCTATCCTGCCACCTGTTGGCAGCTCAGTGACAGCTCAGTTAGGGCGCAGCATTCACTGGCCCATGTGGGAATCAAACTGGTGGCCCTGTTGCTCAGAGCACGCCCTCTAAGCCAACTCTTAACCAACTAAGCCACTCGGTTGGCCTCTTTTTAAATAATATTAAATGTGATATCCAGTTAGAGATGGATTTCTTAAAAACAGATCCCAAAGCACAAACTATAAAGGGAAAGATTGATGCATTTGCTTACTCTTAGTTACCTTATTAATGAATTAATGTATTGATTTTTATTTTTAAAAATTTCATCAGTTTAATTTTAGGTTAAAAAGCTTTTTTAAAAAAGGTTAAAAGATAACCTACAGTGGGAAAAGGTACTTATAACACATATAGATGGGAGTACCATAAAGGATTCCTAAAAAAATCATTAAGAAAAGGATAAACGACCCATTAAAAAAAAAAAGCAATAACCTAAACAGGCATTTCAGAGGTGAAGAAACGTGAATAGCTCATAAACATGTGAAAATATTCTCAACCTCATTAGTAATCAGGGCAATGCAAATTCAAACCAAAATTAAATACCATTTTACACCCACCAGATTGGCAAAAATGGTAAGGTCTGGAATATGAAGTATTATTGAGGACGAAGAGCAGCAGGAGCTCTTCTCTGCTATTGACAGGAGTATAAATCGGTCCCAGCCCCTTGAAAACAATTTGGAATTATCTTGTAGTTGAACATTTGCTTACCTTTCTACTAAAAATTCTACTCAGAGATACTTCTCTAGAGAAACACTAGTATAGTTGTGAGAATGTTCATAATGGTAATGTTTGCAAGAGGAAAAAGAAAACAGGAAACATCTCAAATATCCACTGATTAAAGAATGGATGCATAAATTGTAATATATTAAAAAATGGATTTTACTATGGTAGTAAAAAAAATGAATGAACTACAGCCACAAGCATTAACAGAGATGAACCTCACAAACAAAATATTGAATGAAAAAGACAACTCACAGAGGAAACCATACAAAATGATGCCATTTATATGAAATTGAAAACTCATAAAACCAAGTAATAACTTGTTCGTGGACACAGACATGTATAGTAGAGCTATACTGAAGAAAAAAAAAAGGAGTAATAAATCTCAAAATTAAAACAAGTTACTCCTGCTAGGGAGATGGGATTGAGTACAAGGGTCTGAATTAATAACACTCTATTTCTTAAGCTTGTTAGTCTATTATTCTATGGACCTATGAACACATTACCTCTAATCCTTTGTATGTGTGAAATATTTCATAATTATATCGAATGTAAATTTGGGCAAAAATTAAATGGAAATTGGAAAGTCAAGCGTATAGAAGAAAACTTGGTGTTAGTCTATAAACATACACGTTTGGTTCAAATGTATAATCTTTGTGACTTTCACCCTGAACATGAAGAATTGGCTGGGCCTTGCAAAGTCATAGGTCTTTGAAAGAAATGGTTGAATATTTGAATTATGAGAAACAGGTCAATTCAGTGTTTCATTTTTAATAGGTAAGAAGTACTTTATTATGATGAATCTGTCAATTTAACTTCTGTACCTAACCCCAAATTACTAAAAGTATGTAGTGTAATATTTCCCAGAAAATGTTCTATGAAATATCGGTTATTAAGGGTTCTATAATCAAATGTGTTCAGGAAATGCTGGAAACTATACCCACTCTTAGAAATTCATAAGTGAGTCCCTCATCTGGCTGCTATATTAGTTTTTTTTCTATTAAAAAAATTAATGAAGAGAACAGTATGCATAATTTAAATATTCTCTATGAGAGAAGAAAAGGGAATATAAATGTAATCTCTATCAAAATCTAGAAGAATCAGGCCTCAAATGACATCCCTGACAGTATCTTCTCCATCTCTTTCTTTGACTCCTTGCCCTCTACTGACACATCAAATGTTGGAGTTCCTTAAAGACCCACTCATGTTCCTTTTTTCGCCTCGATCTCAATTTCTCTCCTATAATTGATAATCTGATCATTTCAAGATCTCTCTATTCAGACCTGACTTGTCCAAACTCATAGTCTAAATTCATCATGGAACCTCCTAAGCTGAGGTCCCAGGGGCATCTCAAATTTAACACATCCAAACAAGACTGTTACCTGATGCCCTAAAAAACTTGGCCTCTGGATTCTCCATTTCCATTACAGTGTCATCATCCCATCTATGAGTATTTTTCAAATTAGAAATAGCTTCAGTTTGACTCTGGTGCATCTTCTTGCACCCATTTTGCTGTTCTTCAAGAATATTCCTCAGCTCTTCTCACTAATCCTTTTTCACACCTTAGTATCCATCTTCATTATGTCTTAACTGGACTTCTCTTGTCATTCTACCACCAATAGCTCCCAAATGCAGTTCATAATCCACATAGGTTTATTATCATAAGAAAATTTAATTGTGTTATTTCCTAATCTGCTAGCTCTCCATAACTTGAAAGATACAGTGCAAATACAAACTTAGCAAAGAAAGTGTTTTTACTGTCCAAGACTTCAAAATCTGCCTCTTTGGTCTTGTTTCCTGCCACTCCATCACATACACTTTATGTTGTGGTGATATTAAACATCTTATCCCCTGAATGTAACACATTTTAAATTCTCTGTCTTTTATAATATACTGATCCCTCTGTTGGGAATGCTCTGTATCTCTTCAGGTAAACTCCTATTCATACTTCAATACCCAGGAATACCACCTTCTATAGAGTGCCTTTTCCAACATTCCTGATAAAAGATGATCACTTTCTTTTCTAGGTACAAAGAAATCTGTTTGGACCTTCATTGTAGCACCTAACACATTGTACTGTCTCCTCACCTATACTCTGCCCTGCTTATATTTTTCATAACCTGATGGCACTTGGAAGAATCTCATTAAATGTATGAATTCATGAAATGAACAATAGATGGTACTTCTGTAGCTAAACATTTCTTATTATCAATCTTACTGACTTTAATTTTGGGCATAAACTTATTCAGAGTCTTTTTAAAGGTCTTGTTTCCAGGGTTGTTCTCACTTTGATCTCTTTGTTGTAAAAAAAAAAATGTTTTATTGATCTTATTGAGATTTATTAAAATGAGGCAGTTTGCTCACCTAACTGCTAATTAGTAGTGGTTCTCCCCAGAACCATTCTTTTTCCCCTTCACCAACAACAAATGTTCGAGCTGTGAAATCTCTGATGATTTCCCTTTTTCTCTGTCTACTGAACTAGCAGTTAATTTACTAAAGAACTCTTCATTATGATTAGGCCCAATGCTATCATGGCCCTAGCCTTTATAACAATAGAAAAAGATGCCCCTTCAGGGTGAGGGATTACGGAAATGCATCCTTTTCTCTGGACTGATGCAGCCAGAACTAAGGCATAAGTGTCTGCAAGTAGAATAAAGGCTGATTTCAGGCCCCACATGTCCCCAGCCTACCTCCTGGCCCTGTGCCCTTGTATAGGGGACGAGCCACACAGCCACGACCAACAGCTCTGATTTTGACTCAGCAGTCCTGTACTCTATATGGTCCCATGACTGCCCCAACCAAGCGCAGTATTTGCCTAATTATCTTTGGCTGCTAGGTGACAATTTCTCTTAAACTACTCCCTTTATAAGAATCCTCTGATACACTCAGATGAGCCAATCAGTCAACACAAATGGGAATTTTCACAGACCTGTGACAGATTCCGATTAAAATGTGATTTTACCAAAAGCTTTAGTGCCCTTTTTTATATGAATTACATACAATTTCATTACAACATAGCAAGTCCATTCTAAGCCAATAAGGTAATCCTAAACACATGAATCTGGGCCATTAACACACTGATATGAATAAAAAAGATAATCACTCAAAATAAATGAGTTGAGGGCTGGCCGAGTGGCACATACGTTAAGAGTAAGTTTTGGGATGCCAGCGGCCCTGGTTCGGATCCCACATATGAGGGCCAGTGACACTGCCCTCTACAGTTAATAACAGCTCCACCTGGAGCTGGTCTGTGCGAGCCCCAGCGACGGTTTAGGCTGCAGCCCCTGCTGCAGTCGGCTGCCATAGGCTACAGTGAGTGGCCAGCAGCCAGTGTGAGCTGCCAATAGCCGCAGTGAGTGATCATCCAGAGGCCGGCGACCGATTTGCCTCATCTGAGAAGAGTGCAATGACGATACCAACATGGGCCAGTGAAGCAATGTCCTCCGCAACTAGACTGAAGAACAAAAAGATAGCAATTTGTCTGTTCCCCTTCCTCGATTCCCCAACACTGTTCCCCTCCCCCAATTCCCCAATTTAAAAAAAAAAATGAGTTGAAATGTCCAATGAAGTTAGGAAATATTTAGAATAAATAGAGGAGACTAACTGGTATTTGTTCAGTCAGCAACAAATATTTATTGAGCCCCTACTAGATGATGATTATTACTCTAAATCCTGGGGAAATATATTAACCAAACAAATGACACTCCTGGAATTTACAGGAGTAAATGAGAGGAGAAAGACAACAAATAAACAAGTCTCTTTTATGTCAGATAGTGATGAATGCTGTGGAGGAAAATGAAGCTGGGTGAGAGCACTAGGGGTGGGGGTGCGGAGGCACTTAATATTGCGTGGTCAGCGGAGACCTCACTGAAAAGGAGCATTTGTCAGGGAGAAGGCCAGAGTCCCTGAGCCGGAAATGTGTGTATGCTTGCACCTGTGCTCATTTTCTTCAATAGGTGCCTTTTTCGATCATTTTTAAAGAGCAATTTTTTATATTAAAACATTAACCTTTTGAATCCCATGTGTTACCAATGCTTTCCCCCCACTTTGTCAATGCATTTTTACCTCTGTGATTACTTCTGCACCAATGCAATTTTAATCAGAATTGCATTCAGACTTACATAATTTGGGGAGAATGGACATATTTGCAGCCTTCAGCCTTCTCAGTCAATAAAATTGGTAGTCCAGCCCTGAAAGTTCCAAAAAATGTTAAGATTATTCTTTAGTATTTTTTATATTTTTGCTGTTATTATGAATTTTAGGATTATTTTAGTACATTATATTTTCTAAATATTGGTTCTGATTTATAAGAGAAAGATACTAGTTTTTATCTATATATCTATATATTCATATAGTACTCAATCATTTTGTTAAACTCTTATTCTAATAGTTTTTAGCTTTTTCTACAATTTTAAACTATTATTGCATATTGCATATAGATAAAAAAAAAATCTCTATTTCTTCTCATTGTTAACATTTCATGTCTTAGTCCATTCACAAAAATTCTCAGAACAATGTTAAAGAAAAAAAGTAACTGCATAAACATTTTCCTTGTTCCAGATTTTAGTGACACATATCATCTAGCAATTTAGCATTACTTATGATGCTGGCCCTTAGTTTAAGAGAAGTGTTCTTTATTATGTTAAGGAGATATCCCTGTAGTCATAGGTTAAAACAATTTTATTTAGAGTGAATGTTGAATTTTATCAAATTTTTTCTGGTGCATTGAAGAAATGAAATTATATCTCTTCTTTGAATGACTGAAACAATGAATTAAATTAATACCAGAGCTACCAAAAAGATTTCCCAGAAAACACTTTTTTTGCAGATTGGTCCATTAAAAAAAAAAAATTAGCTAGCGTAGGAAATTGTCCTCTGGTCCAATGACTTTGGGAAATTTTGCATAGCATATTCTCTTCTTAGAGATTTATTAGCTGCTTATCGTCATATGAAAGATGAGAAATCCAGCTGTCAAGAAATTTAGTTTAAATTTTTAAAAATGCATATATATGTATTATATCCCAGAAGTCCTTATCACAAGAAAACACCATTTTAAATTTTTATTTTTTTTTTTGCATCTATATGAAATGGTGGATTTTAACTAAACTTTTTGTGGTAATTATTTCATAGTATATGTATATCAAGTCATTCTGTACATCTTAAACATATACAGTGCTGTACCTCAATTATATTCAATAAAGCTGAAGGGGAAAAAATAACAAATTCATCTAACTTTGTTAAATGCACCAATTCCAAGCATTACCTGTTTCCCCTTCCCTCATGTAATACCTATTAGCATCGCATTGACTTAGGGTTCAATCTAACACACTTGAGAATTGCCATAGCAATAGCTTTCCTTACATTAAATCATCCTTGCACTCCTAGAATAGCACCTTCATGGCCATAGAGATTTACTGCTAAAATTGGTTGGTCGGGTTTTGATTGAGGATCTTTGAGCCTGTAATTATCAGTGGGATTATACTGTCGTTTTTTTGTCCCTACCTCCTTTTGGCTCTTCCTGGGTATCAGCGTGATGTGGGATTGGTAATATGAACTTGAGAAATAGTCCATATTTTCTGGGCTCTGGAACAATTTATGCAGCATGGGAATTATCATAGGATTTTATTTTCTTAATTTGAAATATTTTCTATAAAATTAGCCAAAGGAGAGATGAATCCAAACGTGGTGCTAATAGCTATCAGTGAGCTTGTAATTGAATCTCCACTTAGGTTTGTTTTCTTTCCTGATGAGCCTTCAAGTGCCTCCATGTTTCCTCATTGTGAGTAAACATGAGAGCTCTTTGTTCCAAAAGGTTAACAGTTCAGACAGCGTACTCTGCTTAGAAGAAATAACTCCTTGCTCTTGTCGCTCCAGCTCACTACGGAACAGGGGAGCATCAAAGTCAGGTCAGGGGAGCAAGAAATGATAGAATCCCAGAGAGAATCAAACTTCTCTCTGAGTGTGTTGACCCTGATGCTGGGAACAAAGTGAGGTGACAAGAATGAAGGCCTGGAGGGAGGGAGACAACAGAGCCAGGTGGGGGCCAGAATCCCAAGAAGAGGGTCGAGGAGTATTGATCCTATTTTTAATACATTTTCTTTGAAGCAGTGCTGTGAAGAGGTTGGACACTAAGGATCTGTCAGGAGAGAGATGGGATGCTGAGGCCACTTCTCCCGAAGCCACAAACCTCTTTATTCATAGAGTTGCCATTTTATTATTTACAAAATACTTCACGGATCTTCTAAGGGCTTGGGCATAAACACACACAAAGATGTTTATATGTTTTATTTTCTAATACAAGGATGACTCAGTATTAAAAAGCAAAATACCATAGCTGTGCAGAGCCAGGCTCATAACAAGCACCTTGCTGTACTTGGTAACTTGGTATACTCGTATGTTACATAAGTGCATGTGTTGTCGCTTCCTGTTTTTTGCAATTTGATGTGCTCCTAAAACATGGGGCATAAATTAAATCGAGAGAAATAAATCCTTTTTTTCAAGGTTTTTAAATACATACATACATATATATGTAATATGTATATAATATATATAATATATATAATATAATACATATGTATATAATATATATAATAACTCTCTAGGTGCCAGATATGTTTTTTTATCCTTCTTTAGTTCATGTATTTCTTAGCATTGAAACTTTAAATTTCCTCTCCCTTTATACCAATACTCTCAGGTATAGTAATGGTCTCAGATAGTGCAAGATATTAAAGGGAACTTAATATTTTAAAACATTTTTTTTCTAAATAACCTAATAAGTTACCAGTTTTTTCTATTTGTAACATGAATTCACATACTGAGTAGCCTACAAACAAAAATAATGTGCCTTTGTCTGAAATACAAATCTTACATGATACTATTCTTTAACCAAATCCTGATGTATTTCTTTAAAAACACAAAGAAACTGCTAGGATTACAAGTTCCTGGGTTATTTTCTGTAATGTGATGAATGCCAAAAAGGAAACATGTATGTTAGAGAAAAATAACAGCTATCCATAGAAAAGTGGTTCCCTCCCTACCACTTCCCACACCTCTCTTCAAAGAAGTACGTTTGTCTAGGTGAATTGTTGGGAGGAATTCATTCATTCATTCATTCATCCACCCAGAGGTCTCTTGACTTAATAGTGCTCGGCCTATGTTTAACATGCTTAGTAAATACGCCTGCTTCTATAGTGGTATACAAAGGAAAAAATAATCAAAAGAAGATTTTAGTGGTATGTTGCAATATGAAATCAGGATTTGAATGGCTGTAATATTTTAGCCAACAGTGAGTTCTCTGAAGCCCTTTGATTATAACAAAGCTAAAAATCATTTCTTACCCTTGATTAGAGAAAAATCTGATTTTCCTGGTGCACTGCCTTCTTGAAAGAGATGATGGAGGAAAGTGCCACAGTGAAGAGCAGAAACTGAATCAAAAAATATTGATTTTGTGTCTAACTTAGGTTGCACTTTTTCAGTTCCAACACTTCACTGGGAAATACGTAGAGGCTGTTGCCACAATAAAGTCATCTGTGACTAGAGAAAATTATTGGTTAGGGAGATGGGAAAACATATCTTTCCCCATAGCAATACCTGAGTGTTTTCCTTTTTTTAAAAATAATTTACCCCCTGCCTAACTTCATATATTTGTGATTTAAAAGAAAATGCCAAGATTGCGAAGGGACATCAAGGGTGGTGATGATGGCTCCCTGGGACTGGGTTCCTATCACTGTTTCTACCAGCTCAGCCACCACTTCATTCCCTTTTGTTAAAGGTGAATGTAGATTTCATAGAGGTTCCACAGTGGGTATACTAATCTGAAGCCTACACTGAAGCCACCTTGTTTCCTGGGATTTCACAGTAGCGGTGGGATGCAAAGAACGAAACAGATGTAAGAGAAAACATGAAGAAAGAGCTAACATGACTCATGAATTAATGGGACATGAAGGATGAGGAAGACAGCAAATGTCAAGAGTGACGCACATATCCTAGAGAATGATGGTGCCACCATCCAAAAAAAAGTTAATAAAATAAAATAATTCATTAATATCACCATTAATTCCTAACCTGTGAATGGAAGGAAACCGTATTCACTGCACCACAGTTGTGAGCTCTTAGTTTTTTTTCTAAACAAGGTACACATCAGCACCTTGGGTTTGCAATGTACAAGCTTGGGTTTTAAAAAACCTTCTGAATAACGCATGGCACAGGCACTATCCTGAATACATACAGCAGCCCTCTCGACAGTGTGCTAGTCATGCAAGGTTGCTACAGGCCCAGACCAAGGGGAATGGCAAAGCTCTGCAAAGTCAGCGTTGCTCAAAGGGGACAGGTCCAAACCCATTTAAAAACTGGAAAGTGGCCTTCTGATAAGTAAAATGGCACTTCTGAGGCTGAAAGGGTTTTGAAAGGGCTTTGTGCTGACAGGAAGACGAGGGAAGCTTTCCTATAAGATGCTACTATGCAAATTGTACTTTCTGGATTAGTTGATTTTGAAACAGGGAAATAGGGAGGAACAAGTTTTACCATGTTTGTAGAATGACCTAAGGCATTAATTGCCAGGATATCCAATTAAGTATGTGCTTTATAATTTTAGAAAGGTACAAATGACACTCAATTTTTCTGAGAGTTTACGTTGCAGTGAAATTCAAAATACTAAAATTAATTTAGTGAAATTGATATTGTATCTCATGGTTTCAGAGACTTAACAGTGAATACTCTTCTTGAAGTTGATATAACTACTATGGTTACAATCAATTACAAAAACATATTGTCCCATTTTTTGGAGCCCCACCTTTATTCCTTTTTCTTTGGCATATCATATGTGGCCAGCCCTTTGCTACAATTTGTTATTTATAAAAAGCACAGAGCACATTTCAATCTTTATAGATAAAATCAGAATCCTGGCTGAGCTATGGGTCAACTGACTGGGGAAAAAAGGAGTTTAAAACCTAATTCTTTCCCAGCTAGAAGATAAATAAGATCTGTGGATCTAAAGCACAACATGGTGACTATATTAACAATACTGTGTATATACTTGCAGTTTTAATGGAGTCAGTCTTCAAAGTTATCAACACACACATACATGCAAACTGTCATAATGTGAAGGGATAGAGATGTTAACTAACCTTACTGCGACAATCATTTTGCAATATATACATATATCTAATCACAATGATCCTTAAATTTACATAAATGTCAGTACTATCTCAAAGATAGGGGGACCTGATTCTAGAGGTAAATGGCTAAAATGGGTGTAAAATGGGCTTACTGAATTTTGAGTGGTAATTTGGGTTGTATCCTTGACATGAACTATACATAGACATATTAGTAAGTCTCTCTGTCACAGAATCAATGAGAAAACATTGGCAAACTGTTTTAAATTCCTTGGGGAGAAAATGTTGGCAATTTCCTACTTAGGAGCAGCATATGTTCCAAAAATTATTTAACTAAGATGGACAAATTGAGTGCCTACTATGTGCTAGACATAGTTCCCTAAGATGGGATATCTTTACCAACCAGCCTCTCTTCACTGGTCAGTTTGCAAATTTCCAGCCAGTTTGCAAATCAGCTATTTATAAATTGGGACACATTTTCCTAAAGGAAAAATAAATTTAATAGTGGTTAGATTCTCAAGCTAATCCTCAAAAGCTAATTTAATTCATAATGAAGTAGATCTCAACTTCTAATAGAATCCTCAAACCTAACCACTGACTTTCAACCCTGGCTGCACACATTACACTATAATCAACTAGGAAATATTTTTTAATAAGTATTAATCCCCAAACTGTATCCCCATGACAATAGAATCAGAGCCCATTATCAGTAGCAGTGGTGGGCAGTGGAGCCTGGGAAAAGATGGAGAGGACTGGAAACAATGACTCTAAGGAGAATGGGATCAGGGCGATGACTGGGAAGTGGAGGCCAGGGCTCCAGGGGTTAGAGGGCGGGCTAGGGGACTGTGAGCTGGTGGCTAAAAGTAGAAGAAAGAATGCCACTGGAAGAAAGAATTGTATTGTGGGCTCAAGACATTTAAGAGATTTTTGGTCCCTGATGACAGTAAAGGGTTTTTCTAGAGTGGAAAAATCATAGGGGGTTCTGAAATATTCAGGTCTAGGAGCACAAGGATTGGTGCTGCAGTGATGGGGAGGAAGCTGGTAAGACGAGCTCAACTGGTTAGCATCACTCACCAGTTCCCCTTGTCCAGTTCATGAGGATGGAAGGCAGCTACCTTCAACCCACTTTCTTATTTTGGGATGAAGCTTTCACAGAATTTTATGTTTCTACAAAAAGCAAATACGTAGTTTATTTATCCTCTTGGCATGATTGTGGACCCTTCAGACTAAGCAGATGTAAGGGGAAAGGAAGAAGTATAGAGAGACTCCAGTAAGTGGGCTCCCAAAATGGGAGTAATTCTGTTGTTATTCAACAACTTTCAGAGTTCCGTAGCTCTTCTAGTCACTTCATAGGCCCTTTAGTCAGAAACATAGACATAAAGTGTTATCACCAACTGGTGAGAGCAACTATGCGAGGTGGAGGATCTCCTGAACTCTTTATCTGTGTCCTTCTCATTTTTATAGCTTGGCGTGGAGATTTCTGACATTTTGTAACTGTTGCAATGCAGGAAAATCTGTGGAGATAACAACGTTCTCACATTTCACTCAGATGTTCTCAAATAAAAGACATTTTCTAGGGGCCGGCCAAGTGGCGCGGTGGTTAAGAGCTGGCTTGGGATGCCAGCGGCCAGGATTCGGATCCCACATATGAGGGCCAGTGACACTGCCCTCTTAAAAAAAAAATAAAAATTTCTAAATTCTATTCTATATTTCCTCTTGGTGTTTTCCAGGATATATTGCTTTAGCTCTGTGTTCTAGTTCCCTCTTTGTAGCATTTTGGCTACCCTGGTTCAACGAAATTGCTGGGCTTGAAGAATTCCAGAGACACATGAAAGTTATCTCTTCTGCAGCAGGTGCAAAACTTAATAAACCATTCCTGGCCTCATCACCCTCTGCCTTCAAGGCTGCGGAGAGCATCTCCACACACTTGTCCCCGACAGAGTCCCTTGTGAGATAGCAGGGCACCAGGTGGCAGAGCAGGCAAAGGTGGGGGTCAGAGGGTTGCTGGGAGCCTTTACTTTTTGTTTGCCACTGTTTGATCTGAGGATGACAATCAGTAATAGACATTTTGATATTAGGCAAATAAAGCATTTATTGAGCACACACACAGAAGAAGGTATCTCTTCTGATTAGAAGAAGGGAATCATGGGCATTTATCTTCTCTCTGATCAAAGAGATGATCTTTAAATAAAAGTGCTGGAATTAATCTCTCTTCTTTACATTTTAAAATTATTTATGATTTTTTTTTCTTGATGCAGGCAGAATAAATTATTGTGGAGGAGGAGGTACCCTCATTGTACTAATTTCTGGAGGTTCTGGAATAGGAGAAGTTCTGGTATGGTGAGGGTGTTCACAGAAGAACTTCTTTCCAGGTCCTGATTTATTGTAAGCAACAAACACACAAGTCCTTTTCCCATAGATTTCCAGCTGACCGTTGTAGCAATGCCATGGGAGAGACACCACCTCCATAAAAGAAATTCTTCACTTTACTGAGCAAGGAACCTGTTTCAATTGGAAAACCTAGATAGACTTCAAGGGAAGAATTTTCTCCTCTCAAATCCCATGCCATTTCAAGAATTGAGAGAAACAGGAGTTTTTAGGGCTGAAATTCCTAGGCAAAAATAAACTGGAATAACGTTCTATCCTAGTGGGCAAATAGCTTGTTTAATAGATGAGACTCTGTTAGTTATGACTCTTTCAAGGAAGATTCCATCACCAGGTCATCCAACTTTAGGTATTCTGCTGAAGCAGACAGACTCCCCTTTTAGGAATTTGCTGGGGTGGGAGTAGAGGAACTGGATCAGTGCCTGCTTTGATGCATAGATGACAGCCTATCGCTTAGCAAAGGCATGTGCATAAAGTAGTCTATGAATGTCAACTTATTGGAAAAATGACAAATAAGCCTCCTCTAAGTTTGAGACTAAACTTCTCAGTGCCTGAAGACCCTTATGTCAGTTGTTGCATTTGATCTTTTCTAATTGAATTATCCTTCTTTAGTGAGCCAGATAGAATAATTTTAATAGATGTGGGAAATGGGAGTACAGCTTTGCTTTTCCTATTAAAAATAAATGTCCTCCTCAAAATAATTTTTTTGGGGACTTATTGAGCCATGTAACTCAGAAAAGCAGTAATACATTTGGAGAGGTAGAAAGTGGCAGCAAAATTAGTCTTTCTTAACCAGAAGAAAGTCAGAGCTTTGTTTTATTTTGTTTTGTTTTTGTTTTTCTTAGTTTTATTTTTTCTGCATAGTTGATTGCTCAGGTTCTGTCTGAGGATGGCTTAATGATGATCCCAGTAGTACTGGAGATCTAAGCAACAAGCTTAGATACTCAGTCTCCTTCAATGAGGTGAAACCATCACAAATCTGTGTCTTAAAACCTTGTTAAAACTTACTTGTTTAAGAGTTACTTTTAAATGTAAATTTTCATTGTAAAATAGAAACAGGCTCAGAAAGCACCTTTTGTCAGAAGCAAGTTTGAGTCTGATTCAGTGCTAAAGCTATTTCTAAAGGAAAAGAACTTGGCTTAACTCAAGTTCCAGTTAAGTCAAAATGTTAAGGAAAAATGAGTCATTTCGTTTCTCTTCTTAAAAGAGTAAAGTGCCAGGAAAAAGTCTTATCTACTTATATATACTCCTACCTGATTACAATCTTTCTTTTTTTTTCTTCCGTTTTAAAGAAAATATATGCAGAGGGAATGGCTGATAAGAGAACTGGGAGAGAAAGCCAAAAGTTTCCATTAATTACCTTTATCAGGTTAACAAGCACCTATGCCTTAGGTAGAGAAAGGTGATTAGCATTCAGAATACTTAAGCCCACTTCAATTCAGGAAGGGCATGATTTCAAGATAACTTGAAGAGTATGTTTGAAAGAAGCAACTTCTAAAAGCCTAAGTATAAAGCTAGGATCAGATCAAGTAGTGATTGTTAGTTAATAGGTGTTCAAGATTAGTGAGAAGCAAAGCCCCTAAATATCTGGTTAGTATTTAATAGGCTCATTTTGTTGAGAAGGATCTTAGAGTTCAACCAATCCAACTTCCGTCTTTGGTTGCAAAGAACAGACACCTCTTTCAGCTGACATAAGCCAAAGAGGAGAATTTATTAAAAGGTTATAGAACCGAAGGACTAGAAGGAAGCCGTGCCTGGGGAACGAGGTGGATCCAGGAACTTGATCTTTATTTCAGAACGTATCTTCCAGGAACTTGATCTTTATTTCAGAACGTATCTTCTATTTCTTTTAAAGTCAATGCATATATCCATATCAGTGGCATAGAACTATTATTTTAACATGACTTTGGCTGAAATTCTAACAAGTGTTTTGAATCCTGAACTTATAAGCGTAACTATATAAAATCGTGATAGTAAGTCTGTGCTAAAAATGCAGTTGTAGGGCCGGCCGAGTGGCGCGTTAGTTAAGAGTTCATTTTGGGATGCCTGTGGCCTTTGTTGGGATATCCCACATATGAGGCCCAGTGATTCTGCCCTCTATGGCTGACACTTGGAGCTGGGCTGTGCGAGCCCCGGCGATGGTGTAGGCTGCAGCCCCTGCTACAGTGGGCTGCCATAGGCTACAGTGAGTGGCCGGCGGCCAGCGTAAGCTGCCAATAGCCGCAGTGAGCGACATCCGGCGGCTGGCGGCCGATCTGCCTCGACAGGGAGGAGCCCAGTGACAATGCCAACATGGGCCAGTGAAAGCAACATCCTCCGCAACTAGACTGAAGAACAAAGACAGCAACTTGTCTGTTCCCCTTCCCCGATTCCCCAACGCTGTTCCCCTCCCCCCAATTCCCCAATTTAAAAAAAAAATTAAAAAATAAATAAATAAAAATGCAGCTGTACATTTGCAATCTCTTTAACATGGACATGTTACAGTAATTAACTGCAATTACAGAACTTTAGTGATGAAAGATCCTAAACCTACCTAGGCCAATCCTCTTATTCTGTCATAAAAACGAAAGGGAAGGGAAGGGAAGGGAAGGGAAGGGAAGGGAAGGGAAGGGAAGGGAAGAAAAAGAGAAAGAAAAAGTAAGAAAAAGTAGCCCCAAAAGAAAATTTCCTAGAGGGTTAACAGTAGAACCAGAAGAAAAATTAAGGTCGTTGATGACAGCTCTATCAGACATGTGGTACCTTGGACAATACTGAGGATGATAATGACCGAGAAAGCACTTAGTTAAGAACCCAAGTTCTCTGGTGTCAAAGTGTCCTTGGGCAAGTTCTTTATACCTCCCTGTACCTTCATTTGTATAATGGAGATATTAATACTCCTCACAGGATGAGGTTGTTGTGAGGATTATATGAGATGACCTATGCATAGCTCTTGGTACAATGTCTAGTACATGTAAATGCTCCATAATAGCAGATATTATTAATCAAAAAAAGTTGATTTGGTGAACTTTTTGCAGTATGATGAATAACCCTAGAACTCAGTGGCTTACAGGAACAGTATTTCCCACTCACAGGTCTGTCATCAGCTATAGCTGTGCTAGCCTTAGCTGAACTGGCTCCAGTTTTGTCCTCATATCTGCTGCATGGGTTTCCTCAACCCATGACCCAGGCTGGAGGACCACTCCCTACCTGGGATGTGTTGTTCTCATGATGGAGAGAAGAAGGCATGCTTCTTAAAATCTCTATTGGGAACTGCTACAATGTTTGCTCATCCTTTTTAAGTTCTATCAGTTGAAGCAAGTCACTTGTCCAAGCCCAGAATCAATGAGGCAGGAAAATTGCTTAACCCATGAGCACGCCATGTGTAGGCATACAATGAAGAATACAATCTGACACAGGAAAGTGGTAGATCAAGTAGTTTGAAACTAGAACCCACATAGGCTGTCCATAATACCTCATGTCTTCAAAATTATGGGCCATGTAAAAACAAAAACAAACAGACCCAAGGAAGGCAACAGTTACTTAGGGTTGACACTGGGTGTTAAGGTACATAGTGTCATTCCTTCTAGAAGCTCCACAAGGTAGAGGAGATGTTGCTTTAGAGGTCATTTAGCTCAGCATTTCCAGACCTGAAGGGTGTTTCAAAGGTTTCACACCTTTAAAGCAGCAATGGCATCATGTTCATTTCCATTAATAAAAAAAACTCAGTAAATTGAGTGTTTCTATAGAAACTGTTTCCCTTTTCAATAGAACACGTTGAGAGCCTCCAGGTATGTATTGAGGAAGCTGGCTTGGTGGAAAGTGGAAATTAGATGAGTTTGTTCATGACTTATAACTCAGTTTACAGCGCAGATGAACACAGCTAGGTACATCCATTAGCATCATACATTTTTTAATTGTTTTTATTCTTAGTCATATTTGCTTACATTTTTCTCAGCTTTGAGTTAATGAGGAATTTAATGAGAAAGAAAAACATAATTCTGCCAATTTTCCCCTAGATACTTTTCTCCAGATCCATAAATTTCCATCATCAAAAAAAAAAAAAAAGAACTAGCTACATAGAACATCAAGATATCTCTAATATTTCAAAACATAATGTAAGGAAGGAAAATAAATCAGTGTTACTTATGCATCCTTTCTCTAACCCATAATCTGTTATGCAAATAAACACTGATGATGCTTGGAGATTCATTCCAGATTAGAGAACAAATCAGAACTACGCTGTATTCCTATTATTTGTATACTTCAAGACAACCGCACAGCCATTCCTTCTGCTTGAATTGCTCTACTCCTCCCTTTTCTGCCTGGTGTTTTTATTAGCCTTAATCCACAGCTCAGCTCTGACCTCCTATTGGGGAAAGAATTACCTTCCCCAATTCTCTCCAAAGGTGTCTGTTGCCCTTCCCTCAGTATTCCCATAGCATTTGCAAGGGAATTACCTCCTTAATACTTCTATTTTTGAAAACAGTCACTGAGTCTGTATTCCCCACATGACCCTCAGCTGAGATCAGGAGCAACTTAGTATTTCCAGTGCCCAGCACAGTGCCTCACACCTACAGTGTACTCAGTAAACTTTGCTTGAATGAATGAGAGTAAATAAAACTGAAGCTTGATAAGACTATAAACTGGGGAGTACATGAGAGAAAGCACTTCAGGAAGATGAAAAGTGTACACAAGAGTAAAACGACAGAGGCTGACATGCACAACATTTGTTTAAGGAGAGGTAAATGGACCCATTAGTGAGAGAGTTCAGGAAGACAAGTTCTAGAAAACATAGTAGGAAGTTTAGGTTTATGTGTGGAAAGCTTTGAAAGACACCCATTGTCTTAGACTGTTCAGGCTGCCATAACAAAACACCATAGACTAGGTGGCTTAATAATAGATATTTATTTCTCACTGTTCTAGAGGCTGGAAGTCTGGGATCGGGGTGCCAGTGTGGTCAGTTTCTAGTGAGAACTCTCTTCCTAGCTTGTAGCCTTCTCGCTGTCTCCTCACATGGTGGGAAGAGAGACTCTAGTATTTCTTTCTCTTCCTAGAAGGTCACCAATCCCATCATGAGGACTCCACCCGCATATCATGTAAAGCTAATTACCTTCCAAAGGCCCCATCTCTCATCACTATCACAGTGGGTATTTGGGCTTAAACATGAATTTGGAGAGGATACAAGTCAATCAGTACTGAATGGTTAAGGAACCAGTTCTGCCTCAATGAAGTTGTCCAAATACATCTCTCTCACATGTCCCTGCCATTCCTGAGGTTACATTGTTCATTTAAGAAGACGAATGGAAAAAAAAAAAAGAGAATGAAATCTCAGAAATCAACATTTCCAATTGTAGGGGCTTTAAAGCCCAAGGGCAAGAGTGAAATAACCTTTTAATTTCTGAGATGAATGAACAAAGTAATTTTTGTGAGCGGTATCTTCTCTTTCTTCAGCAGCCATAAATCATACCTTTGGGAGCTGGACCATTTTACTTTTAAATGTACATTTTGAAAAGAACACAGTCATTTCTTATTATGCTCCTTATGTACAATTTCCTTGCATTCAACACTAGTAGGAATCCTGTTGATTCTATGGCAGGAAAACTATTTGTTATATTCACAGTCCCAAGAGCCTACTAATTAAAACAGGCATTTTGCATTAGCTGCTTGGGATCATAGTACAGTCTTCTGCTAAGATTTACTGCTTTCTCCACTTATCCATGGTCCATTTTATTGTTATGTTCCAGGCCTGGATTCCTTCCATTTAGCACATCCTTTTAAGAATCTCCTTTCACAGTGTGATGTTTTGATCCATCGAAAAACTTTGTGTCTGTTTGCAAATGATTCAGGCCAAGATGGAGAATTACGCTGCCTGATTTGCAGAAAGTTGTTTTCGCCTAAAGATTTCCTGGGCATGTCCTCTTGATAGATAGTACAAATATACAGTGTTAATATAATGGACAAAACTCTAGAGTATTTCCATAGCTCCCTGCAATCAAATCATATACAAAAATATATGACTTGGGGACAGCTGAAATTGTTTCCACACTTTGAGCTTTGTTTCCATTAGACTGGTTCACAATATTAGATTGAATCCCAAGATGCTACTGATAATCATCAGCTGTTTTTCTTACCCAGTCTTTTTGGTTAAATGTATTCTTTCATTATCCATGTGCTTTTGGAAAAAATGGAAGAACAAATGTTTTTAATTGAATAATCTGTATGCTGTCATGTATTCCCTTCTCCCTTAGGAAGGTATATGGAACTCACTTTGCTTTTTTTTTTTCTGCCAGTGGAGTATATTGATGAGGTCCAATTGTGTTAAAACAAGACATGAAATATTGATTAACTCTTTTTTTTAAATTCCCTTTTACTCCGAAGTATAGCAGATTTCAGAAGGTGCTGCCAATATTGTGCTGTCCAATAAACTTCCATTATTGGGAGGGTCTTCATTCCCTTTGGACTTTGATAAATGGTTATCATGTCTTTGAAATGTTAGCTCAAAGTGCTCTAGGCATTGTTTTCATCTGTTCATGAAAGAAATGAGTAAGAAACAGTAGAATTTAGGCTTCAAAGTTTGATCCAAAGAAATGATTCCATGAAGAGGAGGCAGCCACAGAGACCAAGGCTATTAGACTTCTCCTCCTTGTTCCCATCTGACACTTTTTTTTTTTTTTCCATTTCAGGTCAGGACTTACTCTTTGATTTTAGGCCAAGTATGCTTGTTAATTCTTAGGGTTGTGTTAAAATGTATGTTAATGATTCAGTATTGGCCAAACCTGAGTAACTTCATATAGACTTGTAAAGAAGAAAGAAGCAAGATGCTTGACTGGATCAGGAAAGCCAGTGGGAGAGTGAGTGGGCAGAGTGAAAATGTAGATAAGGGGAACCTGCATTTTTAGGGTTAGGGACATCATCGTGGCAAACCACCCTAAGCCAAGAGTAGGCATTGGGGAATCAACAAATCTACTGCCCTTTAGGAAGCAGGTGAGCTTGAAACAAGGGAATCTGGAGAAATATGAAAAGGAACTTATTGCATAGAACATGACAAAGAATTATCTCATCTGAAGTATCAATAGTGCTGAGATTGAGAAACCCTGATATAGAGAAAGTGCTATTATTTTGCCCATCAAAGTATAAGCTTCTCGAATTCAGAACCCAAGTTATTGAATTAATAGTTTTCAATAATTTGCATAGCATCCCGTGAATAGGTAGTACATTCAGTGTAATATCTTTTGAAGATTAACCATTTCTGTTTCCTCATTCCTCCTCTGAAATTATCCAAAAGTGAACTGTCACTTGTAGAAATTTCTGCTTCCCAGGCAATAGGAGAAATAGGCTTCACAGTATGTTTCCAGAAATGAGAAGATGAGAGAGCATACTCAGAAGCAGGAGTGCAGGCAAATGAAGGATGCTGACAGCCAGAAATGTTGAGATTAGTGTAAATAAGGACAGCTTGACAGAGAATGGATCTCTGTGGACATGTCATGGCCCTTAGGCACCAAGGAGCAGGGGTACCATCCAGGAGCAAGGTAGCTTATATTTTATTGGTAACAAACTGGATGAAAGATTATATTTTAAATGCTATGCCCTCAAGCATGTGTTACATCAAGGTGTTGACAGCATCATTTTTCCAAGAGATGAGCAAGTAAATTTAAGTAGTTTCCAAGTGGTAAGTATCTTGATTACCAAGGAACTGTGGGATGTGGAACTTGGCCAGTGGAAATAAATGATTGATAGCTTCTTCTTACACTCCTGCTTTTATTTTCAACTACATGGCTCATTATTCTGCTGCATTAATTTAAGCTTTTCTATTGTACTGAATTAAGGACTTAAATTCTCTTATCATCCCTATGGGACTCTTGATTGTTTATTTGTAGATGACAATAATTGTTTTTATCGATCCCCAAATGTAGAAGGTATAAAAAATGCCATGACTAATGGCCAACTGGTACATAGTTAGTGCCACTTGCCTGAGTGACAAATTACTAGACAATATTTGGCCCCAGAGGAGGCCCTTTTAGAATTTTGTAAGGCATCTCATAGTTATTACTGGATCTCTTCAAGCTAAAAAGCATAAACGATTTCACATACACAAGCACGAGTCTTTTTGTTGTTGTTTTTATTGAACCTCAAAAGGTCTATTTGGGTAAAATTTATACTTCCTCATTTCTAGTATGCCTACACAGCAGGGGAATTTGGGAATGCTACATCTACAAAAATTCCTAGAGCCAGCACCATCCAGGCCAGTGAATTCCCTTAGGGACCTAGGTCACCAGCGCATTTATTCGGAAGAATTCCTGGATTAATCTAACAGTTGCCATTATTCCACAGTAAGAATCATTAAATGGACATTGGCTCCAAATAATTTCAGAAGAAACAACTTTACTAGCCCCAGCATGTACTGTGGGTAGAAAACCTCACATGAATTTACATCCCAAATATATCAGAGGCACTAGAGGGGGAAAAAGCAACTGTCTAATTAAGTGCTATTTGCAGGACAGGGCACATGGGCAGTATGAGCCTCCCTAGGCTGAATCACATGCAATACAGCTTGGTTAAAGAGATTTTGGGCTAATTGTTATGATCTGTCTACCCAGAAACAAAATAAATTAGGTTAGGCTCAAACATAATCAAATATCAGAAATGTGTGCATTTATTGTTTTTGTTTTTGTTTTTAATGTAGTGAGATGGAAAGATCTTTGACCAGATGCCAAACTTTGAAATTCCTGATCCTCTTTTCCTCTGTTAAAAAGAAGACAGATGTACAGAGGAGCCCCTTTGATGACTATATTTATCCTTTGAGGGTTCTGCTCTGAACGCTTGCTGTTGAACTCTCAGAAATGATTGTTGTGGACGAGAATGAGCCAGGAGAGCTCTTTTTCAGAGTTGTGGTCCATATGTGCACAAACAACCCCCTTTTTATCTTGGAGCTATAATATTATCTTGATCTTTGACAACAAAACCATGGACAGACTGACTCCTAGAAAACACATAAGAAGAAAAACAATTTTATCTGATTTAGACTTATTTTTTTTTTCTCTCATTCAAAGTAACCTTTACCCTCAAACTATGGTTCAGTTGTGTCATTGTTGTTGGACAGCCATGTCAGCATCTTTCATGAGCAGAGGTATGAAGGAGGGAAACACAGAGCTCCTCCCTCCAACAGTTCAGTGACTATTGCCATTGCAAGGTAAAAACTATATGTAAAAATATGCATTCCAGATATTTAGTGGCATGCACATCACACAAGTGGGCTTTAAATGTAATGTGGCTGATTCATGTGTTTGTTAATAACACACCTGACATGCTTGGAGCATAGTACTGTCAAATGGTTAAAGGTTAAAGCAGATTGGATATTGAGGGTAACAATCACAGAACCATTTGATATCAAAATCAGAAGAAACCTTAGATAAGACAGTTCAACCACCTCATTTCAGAGACAAGGAAACAGATGATCCAAACAGGGTTAGTAAGTTGTCCAAAGCCTCACATTCAGGTAGTGGCAGAGCTGGAATGTGAAACCAGATATCCTTACCCTCAATTCAGCACTGTACTTGGTACTGACTCAGAAATATGGGCTTGTGCTTTGTTGTACTGTACTGTGATTACTTGTTTAACATGTGCCTCCCCCACTAGACCATGTTCTTTAAGAAAATATTCATTACCAGCTTCTAGCATAGTCAGTGGTGCAGAATAAGATCTCAATAAATGTTCATTGATAAAAATAAATAAACGGATGAATAAGTGAGACCTGGTTTTCTAATAATGAACAAACAAATGCTGTAATTTTTAGTGATTCCCTATTAGTGTTTGGCCAACCTAGTGATGAAGAAGAGAGAAAATAGAAAGGTAGAAAAGGGAGTATTTCAAGTCAAGAAGAGGGGAACAAAAAGAATACAATTCAGTGGGAACAATAATTAGAAAATTTTAGTACATAAACAAATTTCTAGATTCAGTTTGGGAGCTTTTTGTCAAGACTATTGCCTTTTCTGATCTCTCCCAATTTTCAAATAAGGAAATGGTACTTTAAGCAGGTGATGCTTTAAGCAGTTCCCATCATTGCTGCTGCTCCTCAGATTCCAGAACACAGGATGGATTGACTACAGGTTCAGCTGTATAATAAGCAAAGTTGCCCTTTAGTGTATTTCACCTTCCCACCCATTTGGCGCCAATTCCTAACCCATGCTTCTACTACTATTCCTATTACAGAGGAAAGTGCATGTAACTCATTGTGATCCTGTTTCTGGAATATTTCCCATGTAGAGGACATACCAGTAGATATAAGGGAGAGTACTTAAATGGTAGCATTTCAAATTCAGTGACCAGTAAACAGAGAAAACATACATGAGGTGTGATTAAAAAAAAATACAGTGAATGTTTAAATTTAAAAAAATATATATTACAGTAAAAGACACATTGCCATTAATCCCCCTGAAAATACTTATCTCATCATTCTTGCCACTTTCTGAAGCTGTTCTGGAAGTCCTCTTTCATGACAGTGTTTAGTTGTGCTATTGTGGCTGCCTTGATGTCCTGAATAGATTCAAAATGTTTACCTTTCATGGTCATTTTGACTTTGGGGAAGAGCCAGAAGTTGCACGGTGCTAGATCCAGTGAATAAGGTGGATGAGGATACACCATAATGTTTTTATTTGACAAAATTGCCATATACAAGAAACAATGGGTGACACAGAGCCTTTCTGTTGTGATCAAAAGATACAGTGATTGCTGCTGCCGAGTGCCATCCAATGGAAAGGCAGGGATTTTCAATACGGGAAGCGGTGCATTACTTGTAACAGTGTGTGACAAGTTTCAACTTGTTCAGTGTAGTCAGTCGGGTGTGAGCTACGGTTGAGAGAAGGTGTGTTTTAAAGTGTGCTGTAAATCACCCTCATCATGACAACGCTCCTTGTCACACATCACTTCTGGTATAGGGCAATGTCTGTCAAATAAAAACATTACAGTGTGTCCTCATCCACCTTATTCACTGGATCTTGCCTCATGTGACTCCTGCCTCTTCCCCAAAGCCAAAATGATTCAGGACATTGAAGCAGTCATGACAGCACAACTAAACACACTCATGAAAGAGGACTTCCAGAACTGCTTCAGAAAATGGCAAGAATGATGGGATAAGTGTGTTTGAAGTGAAGGGGAGTATTTTGAGGGAGATTAATGGCAATATGTCGTTTACTATAATAAATTTTTTTTATTTAAACATTCACCGTATTGTTTGATCATACCTCGTATATGGTCTGTGTTGTCTCTCCTTGCAAGTCACCCAAAGTCAATGGAAAAAAAGGTTAAACAATCCATTTATCAACCCCCATTGTGAGTTTGTGTTGCTCTTGAAATGCTTGCACCTTATAAGTCATTTGATATTAAGCAGTGCCTGTTTAAAAAAAAAAAAGGAATTGAAGGATTCAGGGTCTAATTATAGCACGCTGATGGCTTGGTACTGGAGAACTGCATAAACGTATTGGACTTCAGTGCGGAGCAACTCCTGGCTGGAGTGCAGTATCCAGAGACTGGTTATCAGTTGCTAAGTCACAGTCTGTAGGAGAGCTGGCTGTGCCCCAGTGTGCAAAGAAGTCTAGATGAAAGGTATGAAATTTAGTCTTTTATAGAAGAGGTGCTACATAAGTGCCAAACAACCTGGGGTGACCCAAATGCCCCTATGGGAAGAGATTAAGGAGATAGGCAGTAATCTGTTCTGGATGGACACAGATCACCTTGGCTAAAGACAAGTATGGAGATCCAGCTTTTTCATCACACATTCCCTTGAACCATCTGGAACTTGGCAGACTCCTCCAATCAGTACTACATCTAACTACATCTGCCACACTCATCCTTTAGTTACCACTTTTCCCATCTCATCCTTAAACATACCAGGCACCCTTACATATATGTGATTTTTGCCCTTAGCATTTTTTTTTCCTGGAACACTTTTCTCTCATATTGTCTCTTGAACAAATGGCATCTGTCACCTATCACCAGGAATAGAAGTCCAAACACTTCTGCCCACTGCCACTTAGCATCGAAGTTGCCAAGGAAAACAACACAGTCAAACACTAGATGGAACAACACTTTATTCACATAGAGAAGAAACAGGAAGATCAGTTTTAAGAGTGGACATTGGTCCCCCATGATCAGTGGGTCCTTCCCACTAGATAATGCAGGGCCATTGGCCTGCATGCAATTCTCTGCCACAGAATGAAGGACTCTACCCCTCTTTACATGGGATAGATACAGCAGTGAGGATGACTAGGTACCATTTGACACAAATCCTTAAACAGAACAAAGAAGTACACGTTAAGTCCTAAACAGGGAAAGATATTCCCACACAAGGTGACATGTCCAGCATAGGTTATGAGAATTCCTTATCATTTAGTAAGGAAGTATTCCAGGCCCAAAGCTCATTCTTATGTGACCAAGAGGGGGTCAAAAGACTATGCACATGAGATTGTCTTTCCCAATATGATCTATGTGGCTCTTTCTCATTCCCTCCACCCTTCTTTTTGTCATATCTTTGCTTCCATGATCTAAAATGCCATCTGTGGCCAACTTTTATAAAACTGCCATCTCTAAATCCAATCCTCTGGCCTCCATAAAGACAAAATCTTTGGTTGTTTTGATAACTGCTCTATCCCCAGCATCTAGAATAATGATAGGCACATAGTAGGTGTTCAATGAAAACATGTTGAAGACATTAGTAAGATAGGCCTTACAAAGGAAGAGTCTGTTATCTCATAATGCCTGGAAAGCAGTGAAGGAAAACTTTTTGGGTCCTTTCATAGACCAAGGCATTCACCTACACTGCCTCTAATTTACACTTAGAAACCCAACAAACCTTAGAAAAAGTGATATGTCCAGTACTGCAGATAACACTACCTATCAGGCCTCCAGGCAACTTTTAGAAAACCTGTCCTCTGATATACAGCACTCATTTGTGTCATGCGGAAAATCAAATAAATTATTTTTCACCTGAAGGGACAGGATTATTTGACTTCAGATATTTGCCATATGGCTTCTCTACTATATAAGATAGCTTCAAGGCTTAAGGTACTAAGAGTGGGAGCACGCCTATAAATTATTCAGAGATAACTCAAAATAAGTGTGAATCTTTGACAGATTGTCAAGTTTCTTAATGCTTTCTCCTGATAACAAGTGCTGTGTTTTTGATAAAAAGCTGCTCGTTTCTCACCACACTTTATTGTTGTTCTGTGTGTGTTTTCTGTGTTGTTGTGTTGTGTTTGTTGATTTTGTTCCCCTCACAGAGTCCAGTCTGGCTCTTATCTCAGCACTGGGTGGTTTACCTTCATTCTGGCCATGGATGCCTGTTATGGCATTCACGTCTACGGGATGATAAATGACACCTACTGCAAGTAAGATCACAGAAAATTATTTTTATGCATCTCCAATTCTGATATCTTGTCAAAATATCACAATTCATTTTAATGCCATAAATCTGAGAAACAGATAAAGCAACAATTATTTCCTGGTGTTCTTTGCTGACATGACATTTTACTGTCAGCACATCAAGTTATGACTTTTAGGGGTTGATAAAAAGAAAAATATTTACCACAGTCTAATGTCAAATGTCAGAAGAAACATCTTTCCCTTAATCAGTGGCATACCAGGGACTTGTGGCTTAGAAATACAGAACAAGTTTCATGTTATTTAATTTGCAAAGCGAGTTTGTCATTTATGCTGCTCTAATGGCTTGGTAGATAGCTATCTAGTCAATGGTTATATTTGATCATGAAGGACACAACGTCCTAGAGCTTCAGAGAAGCTGGTAGCTTAACAAGAATTTCTCAAAATAAGTGAGTAATTTGCCAGATCCTTATTTAAAATTGGTATCTTTACCCACATTTATGCCCATCGGGTGGGATAGTTTCTAATTAGAAAATAAAACAAACCTTCCATGCTTCATCAAGGCAGTAAAGTATTTCCCTAGCAACACTTGGCACAATATAATCAAGAGAGTGAATGTTTTAAACATATTGTCAAAATGGTCATTAAGCCACAATCTTCATGATCAAATATTTCTACTCTAACTATAAGCATATCAGAGCACAGACGAAATACATATCTTACTCTGAAAAATCACTAAGCTTCTTAAAGTTCTGCAGAGCATCAGGCGATCCAATGTTTGCTTCCATTATGCACCATTTTTTCCTTTAAAGGATGGTTATATGTTTGAATGTAATTGGCATGACATATAAATTTTATTTGATTTATTAAAGCACTAAGGACCTGGTGCATCTTCCTAAAAGCTTTTATACATAATAGTTTTAACTGAGTTCATGAACAAGAATCATGTATAGATTTGCAAGTAAATGCATTTACTGGGCACATAATGGATTCTTGTAAATGAATGCTTCATTCTTCATCTCAATCTTTCTCTCCTTTCCTTTTTTTCTTTTCTAGGACAGAAGGGTATAGAAAAGTCCCCTACCATTACTATGAACAAGGAAGAGATGAGTGCGATGAGTATTTTCTTCATGAACATGCCCCATATGGAGGGCATAGGTTTATCACAGAAAAGAAAGTGTTTGCTAAATGGGCCAAGAAACACAGGATAATATTTACACACCCAAACTGGACAGTGTCTTGACATTGGTTTTTCTGATCTTGCCACACCACTTGACATGATCATGATACTGCAACTGTGATGCTAATGATACTATGATGATGATGGTGATGATAAAGACAAGAACAATGATGATCAAGTTTCTGTACATCCTCAGATATGAATGGTGACTCTGCATAATTTGAACTTGGGATTCCATGGAGGGTGGTTGTGTTCATTATGCTCTTCCTGAAGGTTCAACATTACATATTGCACTTTATAATTTAACTGGAATTGCAATGAAGGCCAGTAACATGACAGCAGTGACCTAAGAAATGAGAAGATTATTCATTAAGAGAGCTGCCCAGAATTCTTGAATAGTGAGTAACTTCCAAAAGCCATGGGATCTTGCCTCATGAGGCACGATTCTAAGTCAATACTCTATGGTCTCTTGAAACTGAGCAGCTCTGCCACCTTGAAGAATGTTCATTACCTAAGAAACACTCTCTGGGTACAAGTATCTTATCATGGTTACTAGTTAGCCTGAGGGCAAGGAAGGAATCTCTTCCTGACTTATCATCTTCCTAGAGTGCTTCCTACAGCTAAGACTCAAGCCATTTCCTAATTAACAATTAAGATATCAAGGACATCTTACCTACAGGATAACTTGATTATCTCAAACACTTAATTTAAAATGGTCCAAGTAGCAAATCTTGATAAATTTTCATTCTCACCACTCCATTCTCACTAAACAATATAACTAAACATGTTATTAGAATGACCTGTTAATGTTAAGTTATTTTTGGTTGAGTCTTAACTATTTCAGAAGATCATTTAATATGTAATATTTCAACACTGTAATAACATATACTGTGAAAACATTTCTTAAACATAACCAAAAGTGTTTACCAACTTTGTTTCAACATCCAACAACACAAAATTATATGCTTTTTAAACTCATGAAACAGGGAAAGCAAAGCATATTTTTACATCAATTTGTATCCTACCATACTTCACAATATATATTTGTATATTCAAATTTCTATTTTATAGGCCCAAGGTGTATCTCTCCACACATAACGTTATTATTGCCAAGTGCCAACTGTTAGACGTGGAGAGGAAATGATTCCTTATATTAAATCTGACCAGAACTTTTGCCTTTGTGGGATTTATGTTCCCCACTATGAGCCAGTTATTATACCACAATAACAACAATAATAATGTTCTGAAGTGCTCTGTCATTTAGAGTCCTTTCACATATGCTGTCTCATGAGATGCCCATGACCACCCAACTTGTCTATTGCCTACAAATTCTGACATCTCCTTAGCAGATGATCTATAATTTGTTGATTGCTCTGATATATACTTTCCCTTGCTAATATTTTTATAGAGTAGCATTTATATAGACTAGTAACCAATTGATTTCAATGCCAAATACAATATATTATATCAGAATTATGCAAAAAGTATCACAAGGATGGTCTTGGTCATAGACTAAGAACATAGGTAATTTTCTTGGTTTAATAACTCTGTTTAGGTGAGGAAAAGATGAGGAAGCAAGGCCAACAGGAGGGAATGAGAGCAGAGAGATATGGTTTTTTTGTCCCAGTCTTGAGAAGATTCTGTTCTTCGTATATTTATTGCTCGTTAAGTATTAGAGGGTTGATTTGCTTAGAGACCAAAAATATCCTTGCAAATGATTCAAAGGACAAAAGTCAGGCTTAAGTTACAGAATGTTTTGGAGGCCAGAAGTAATGATGCATGTCCTCTCAGGAGCATCTGACAGGCCTTTACCAGTGCTAAGTCCCATGATTAGCTATCATTAAAATGGGCCATCTTGGGCAAAAGCCTGTTTCCTGCTCTCTTCTGCCATTATGGATTTGATCAGTACTCAGATCCATAAAAAATGACCAAGTGCCACTTCCATTGTTGAAACTGTTATTGTTGTAATTCTTTTGTTTCCTTATGTGATTTTTAGTTCTATGTGTGTTACTTGTTTTGAGCTAATGATGGATAGACATGTCCACTATGAGAAAAATAAACAGGCACAAATGTTGAAATTGTAATACAGACTGCCCCCACCATTGTGATACAAAAGTTCCATTTTTAAATAAAAATGAACCACCAATTATCAGAATGCTTCAGGAAATGACATCATTTATTTAGTTTTCTGGTAAATGGAGGCCAATTCTATTTGTTTTAGCTCTTACTAATGAGAAATATTTGAAAACTGCCTTGTTCTCCTGCCTCACTGTGCTTTCCCTGGTGAAGGAGAGTTTTGCAGCATCCTACACCCCCCACCCTATGGCAGTGGGTGTGTGTAGAGTAGGACATCCTTCTTCTGGAGGAGACCACAAGGCTTCTTTTCCCTTCCCTCCCCTCCTTGGCCTTTTTGCTTAACTGAACCCCAACTCTACACGTTTTATTGTTGTTGTCTCCTCTTTTTCCCTAATAGTTGGAAACAAAAACCACATTATTCCCAATTTGGATACCTAATTTGATGATTTCCTATGTAATCAACATTTTGATAGAATTGCATGATTTATTTTTCTCTGCAGTCTTACTGTTCTCTGTTTCCATTTCCTGCTATTTTTTATCCTCAGCTCTCTAAGTCTAGTGGAAATACAAAACCTAATTTCTCCCATGTTGAGGAGAAATTCATCCAAGATTTCCTGATAGAGAATGGGTAAAGGAGAAATTCAAGAGAGTACTTTGTCATGCAAATTTCTAGTCAATTCCATAGATTCTAGTCAACTAAGAGATTTCATCCAGCATCAAAATACTGGAAAGTTTAACTTGACCTCACTTATCACTGATGTGTATGTATCCCAGAAGTTAATTAACATCTGTAAAAAATAAAAACTATTTCAGTACCACCCAACGCTCTAGACAAATGAACTATGGAAAATGGCCACAGTTTGCTGAAATCAGCGTAAAAACATGCAAGATAAAAATAATAAGTATTATTTTTAATTCTGCAGAATCCTAGGAAAAAGCAAGGATATTTCAAAAAGGGTTTTAAAATGAATGTTTGAATCCTTTCTAAGTTAGCCTAGTAATAAGTAGTAATGACTTATATTGTTATAATGGTAATATGAATAAGAAACCTCTTAGAATGGCTTTATGGGCCGGCCGAGTGGCGTGGTGGTAAAGCGCTGGCTTAGGAAGCCAGTGGCTCCGGTTCGGAGGGCCAGTGACACTGCCCCCCCCAAAAAAAAACAAACACAAAGTTAGAATATATGGCTTTACATTGTTATCAAACCTAACAAAGAAAAACCAACACGGAGGAACATTTGTATACGTGTACATAGAGTCTATTTGTGTGTGTGTGTGTGTGTGTGTCTGTGTGTGTCTGTGTGTGTGTTTAAAAGCATACATGCAATCCTATAGTTTTCACTGGTGTGTATGTATCACAAAAAAACTTACTTCAGACTTCATCTGAAATTTGTTGGGTTATATTTTGAATCCTGATTTAAAAAAGAAAAAAGAAAGAGAAACTCCACATTAAATGAATTCATTGGTAAGAGTACATGAAATCATACTCAATGGCTGGCCAGAAGAATAAAGCTAAAGAAGCTGCTAAATCTAGAACTGAGAACACAATAGGATGTCACAGTTGTGACAAATCAGGCCTGTAAGTAAAACAGTCTATGTTAGGCTCTGCCAATTGCAGCTCAGCTGAAGTCACATTGAAAACCAGAGTTCTACACCTGAAACCTATGTAAGTTTCCTAAGAATTGTCGCCCCAATAAACTTTAATTGGAAAAAAAAAAAGACAGAGAAAAACATTGAATCAACTTCATTCACACTGATGTGAATGAACATTTGGTCCCCTATTCAAATAAGCCTGGTTTTAGCATAAGCAAACTCAGATTTTTGCATGATTTCTATTTTATGGCTAGAGAACTGTGACCATTGTGAAAAAATAAAATTATATAAGTGATTGCTATTTGAAGTGATTGCAATGAATCAGCTGATATAGCAGCTAAACTCTGAATTAGGAACTTTGCTGACCGTTCTATAAGTAAAAAGCCATCAGAAGGGGATCTCTCATTATTTCCTTAGGAAAAAGGACAACTCTAAAGTACTTCACTTGGTGGTGTTAATTGGATGTTAATTATAAGCTCAGTTTAATTTTAATAAGCAAGAAAATATAATCAGATAGCTATCTTTTTTTTTTTTAAACATACCTATCCATGGTTTAATGTGGCATGTCAAAAGCAAAGATGAAACTATGTTCCAATGTCAGTTGTTCCCATGTCTTAGCACAACAAATGATTAACTGTCCTAGGGCTATAAGGGGGAAAAACTACTTTCCCCTTAACTATGTTTTTTATTTATTTTTATTTTTATTTTATTTTAATTTTTATTTAAGATTTTTATTAAAATATAGCTAACATACAATATTGTAGTAGTTTCAGGTGTACAGCTTAGTTATCAACATTCATATACCTGAAGAAGTTGTCATCATGATAAGCCTAGCAACCATTAATTGAAAAACTAAAAAAGCTGGGGGATAGGTGAAGGGGAATAAAAGGTCCAAATTTCCAGGTATAAAACAAATAAGTCATACAGATATAAGCATAGGGTATGCAGTCAATAACATTGTGATTGCATGGTACGAATTACAGTGGACATTCAATATTGTTTTATGTTAATTTCAATAGTACAGCATAGTGGTTAGACATTTATATAATTTAAGTAGTGATCCCCTGGCTTCCAGTACCCACGCACTATACATAGTTATTACCATATTATTGATTATATTCCCTATGCTTTACAACTCCTTGATGATTTTTAACTACCAATTTGTACTTCTTAATCCCTTCAACTTTTTCACCCACCCCCAATTCCCTCCCATCTATTTCCCTGACAAATCTAGTACCCATCTGACACCACACATAGTTATTACAGTATTATTGACTATCTCCCTTATGCTATACTCTACATTTCCATAACTACTTTGTAACAACCAATTTGTACTTCTTAATCCCTTTCCCCCTTTTCACCCACATCCCCCATCCCCCTCCCATCTGGCAACCATCAAAATATTTCTCTGTGAGTTTGTTTCTGTTTTGTTTGTTAATTTTGTTCTTTAGATTCCACATATAAATGAAATCACATTGCGTTTGTCTTTGTCTTACACTCCACTCAGCACAATATCCTTCAGGTCCTTCCATGCGGCTGCAAGAACCTATTCCCTTCCCTGGCCAAGCAATATTCCATTGTATGTACCGCCTACTCTTTATCCATTCATCCATGGTCAGATACCCAGGCAGCCTCCACATCTTGGCCATTATAAACAACGCTGCAATGAACATAGGATGCACAGATACCCTTGAAGTAGTGTTTTGGGTTTCTTTGGATAAATACCCTGAAGTGGGATTTCTGGGTCCTTCATTGTCTCTTGTTACAACCTTTGTTTTAAAGTCTATTTTGTCTGTATAAGTATTGCTACCACAGCTTTTTTTTTGGTTTCATTTCCATTTTCATGAAATAACTATTTCCATCCTTTTACTTTTGGTCTGTGTGTCTTTCAATCTGAAGTGAGACTCTTGTAGACAGCATTTGGAAGGGTTTTGTTTTCTTATACATTCAGCTCTCCTATGTCTTTTATCCATTTACATTGGAAGTAATTGTTGATATTGGGTTGTCGGAAAAGTCATAATGTATTTTTTCTATGTTTTTTGTTGCAAAAATGCGTCATGACTTTTCCGACAACCCAATAGATATGTGGCTATTGCCATTTTATTATTCATCACTTTGCTATTTTTTTTTTCTTTTCTATCTTAAAGAAGTCCCTCTAGGGCCGGCCGAGTGGCGCATTGGTTAAGAGCTGGTTTTGGGATGCCAGCGGCCCCAGTTCGGATCCCACATATGAGGGCCAGTGACACTACCCTCTGCAGCTAACAACAGCTCCACCTGGAGCTGGGCTGTGCAAGTCCTGGCGACAGTGTAGGCTGCAGCCTCTGCTGCAGTGGGCTGCCATAGGCTACAGTGAGTGGCCGGCAGCCAACGTGAGCGGCTGGCAGCCAGACTGAGCTGCCAATAGCCATGGTGAGCGACCATCCAGAGGCCGGAGACCCATCTGCCTCATCCAGGAAGAGTGCAATGACGATACCAACATGGGCCAGTGAAGCAACGTCCTCCGCAACTAGACTGAAGAACAAAAAGACAGCAACTTGTCTGTTCCCCATCCCCAATTCCCCAATGCTGTTCCCCTCCCACAATTCCCCAATAAAAATCTTAAAAAAAAAAAAAAAAGTCCCTCTAATGTTACCTGTAATACTCGTTTGGTGGTGATGAACTCTTTTAGCTTTTTCTTGTCTGGGAAGCTCTTTATCTGTCCTTTGATTTTGACTTTTCTTTTTTTTTTTCTTTTTTTTTAGCTGAGCCATCCTGCCACCTGTTGGCAGCTCAGCAGCAGCTCAGCTCGGGCTGGGCATTGAACTGCTGTTGTTCAGAGCTCAGTTTGCACTCTTGAGTGAGCTCTTAACCAACTGAGCCACTCGGCCAGCCTTGTCCTTCAATTTTAAATGATAGCCTTACTGAGTAATCTTGTTTATAGGTCCTTGCTTTTCATCACTTTGAATATTTTATGCCAATCCCTCCTGGCCTGCAAAGTTTCTGTTAAGAAATCAGTTGATAGTCCTATGGGAGCTCCCTTATAAATTTTTAGTTGCCTTTCTCTTTGTATTTAACCTTTGCCATTTTAATTGTAATGTGTCTTGTGTGGGCCTGTTTGGGTTCATCCTTTTTGGGACTCTGCACTTCCTGGACTTGTATGTCTATTTCTTACACCAGGTAGGAAAGTTTTCAGTCATTATTTCTTCAAATAGGTTCTCAATCCCTTGCTTTCTCTCTTTCTGACACCCCTGTGATGTGAATGTTGTACACTTGATGTTGTCCCAGAGGTCTCTGAAACTATTCTCATTTTTTAGTTTTGGATTCGTTTTTCTTTTTGCTGTTCTGACTGGGTGTTTTCTGCTACCTTGTCTTCCAAATCACTGATTTGATTTTCTGCTTCATCTGGTCTGCTGGTGATTCCTTCTAGTGCATTCTTCATTTCAGTTATTGTAGTCTTCACTTCTGGCTGGTTCTTTTTATGGTTTCTATGTGCTTTCTTATGCTTGCTATCTCTTTGTTGAAGTTCTCACTGAGATCCTTAAGCATCCTTCTAACCATTGTTTTGAACTCTGTCTCTGGTAGGTTTCTTGCCTCCATTTCATTTATTTATTTATTTATTTATTTATTTATTTATTTATTTATTTGTGTTTTCTCCTTTTCTTTCATTTGGGATGCAGTTCTTTGTTTTCTCATTTTGGCTGCCTCTCTGTGTTGGTTTCTATGTACTAGATAGATCTGCTGTGTCTCCTAGTCTTGTGTGGGTGGCCTTATGTAGTAGGTGTCCTGTGGTGCCCAGTGAAACTCTCCCTGGTCACCAGTGCTGGGTGCCCCAAGAGTGTCCCTTGTGTGGGTTGCATATGCCTTGCTGTTATAGTTGAGCCTTGATTGCTGTTGGCATGTTTTGAGTGGATTGACCCTCAGGCTGATTGACTGTGGGGTTTGGCCACATCCACAACTGATGGGCTGCTCTGTGGGGGAGGGGAGGCTTACCCCCCTGAGTGGGATTCACCGCAGAGGGCTCTGGTGCCTGTTGAGACTGCCCTTCGTGTGTGCTACTTGTGGGGCTATTTGGTTGGTACTCTGCTTTGGTCTGAAGCCAACCTCTAAGTATATTAGTTCTGGGGCCCATTGGGAGGGGCTCTGGTGCAGGCGCAGTTCACTCACTGCTTGTGACTGGCCGGGGCCTAACATGGTAGGAGCTACAAAGTGATCCACAGTTGTTCGCTGCCTTTGGTAAACATGGAGGTGCGTGAGAGAGGCCATGCTTCAAACCTAGGTCATCTGCCCATCTGCTCCCAATACTGGGCCTGGGGTAGTTCCATGAAAAAGCAGGACATCCCAAGGCCTGCTGCCACTCACCAGCTCCCTTAAAGTTCAGCCACTGATAAAGCCTCATGCAGTATGCAAGTTGCTTGAGGCAGGGTTTCAGGGATTCACTAGAGTGGGAACAGCTGTGGTCAGCATGTTAATGTAAATTCTGGTTTGGTGCCAGTGCTGAGCCTGGAGCTACTCAGCAAAAGTTTCAGAGCATACCAAGGCCAGTCAATGCCTGCCTGGAGTCTGCTGGACTCCAATAGTTTTCGAAGAAAGAGTGCAATGTGGGAGGGGTCACTGCTCAGGGAGAAAGTGCCTCAGGACTTGTATGATTTGGATGCGGTGAAATCCCAGCTGAGTCAGTAGGGAGGAGCAGTGGAGCTCACCAGGCCAATCAGATTCAAATTTGGCCTGTGGGGGTGGGCTCAATGTAGAAAAGATGGCTCATGCCTGCCAGCTGCCCAAGAGAAGGGCCCCTACAGGGAAAATGCCACCTACCCTCCAGTCCTCCCCCTGCAGCCACACAGCTCCTCAATCTGCTACCCCCACCCCCTCTGCCCCATGTCTCTGAGAACCCAGAGTCACTGCCACTCCGCTGTATCCCAAGGTGAGTGCCTACAATCAAGCAAGTGAGTATGCACTGGTCATTTAAGAGGACAGCTGGGTTTCCCACCATCTTCCATCCCACCAAATGGTCGGAATACCCACTGTTTTTCAAAGCCAAATGTTATGAAGGCTCCTCTTCCCCGTACCAGTACTCTGGGCTGGGGATCCTGGTATGGGGGCTGGGGTCCCTCGCTCCTCCTGGGGAAACTGCAGCAGCTGAGATATCCCTCCTGATTCTCAACCGCCACCTGAAGGTTTGGGGCTTGTTTTGCATCTCCGCCCCTCCTACCAGTTTCAACATGCTTCTTTATATTTTTAGTTATAGGACTTCTATTCGGCTAGACTTCAGATGGTTCTCCAGGTTGATTTTTCTTTAAGTTAGTTGTAATTTTAATGTGTTCATGGAAGGATGTAGCCACAGTGTTTATCTACTCCATATCCTGGATCTTTCTGTCCCTTAACTGCTTTCTTAAAAGGCAAGATCTCTTCATTTAATAGTATACATAGATCTGATGACTGAAGGAGCCAGTACTAGCCTTTGTAAGTAGTCTAGACTCAAAGAGCTTAACAGGTTTTAGAAACCAGCCAATCCAACCCCTGAATCTTGGAGTTGAGGAAGTTGACCTAGAGATGTCAAACGAATTGTCCATGGCTGTATAACAGACTGATGGCAGTACTGAAACTCATATTTTTTATTTTTATTTTTGCACAGAATATTTGTTGGGAAAATGCAGAAGTGACTGTTCGAACAGTCTATTTTTGGAAAACAAGTTTTCCAATTATTGTTGATACTAATGATCAGAGAAATTGCCACACTGAAGTGTAGAAATATTCACATAATTGAAGGAACCTGTGCTAGAACTTGTCAATATTCTTTATTATCTATGTTTGTTGTTAACACTAGAACATGTTCTGTTATCATGAAATTTGAACACTAGTTTAAGCAATGTAAAACTGAGTTTCTTAGGTTTTTTTTGTTGGTGTTGTTATTGAAGATGATGGAACCACTGATACTACTAAGAGCTACAGAGTATGAAGGTAACCTGGTGTAACTGGCAGGCCCTGCTGTTGAATTATCCCCAGAGCTTAAGTATCTGCATTCTTTAGCCAATTCAGCTGCCTGGGTTAGTGAAATGATCCACGTGAACTGGTTAGTGAAATGTTGCCCTTTGGTTTTACATTCATCTGTGCACTGCACATGATCATGGAGCCCAGATAGTCTTCTGGATGGTAAATCAAAGCCCCAAATGCCCCTCAAGACTCAATTACCATGCAAGGTTGAAAGGATTTTTTCTTTACAGTCCACTTATATGATACTTATATGATACTGTTAGAAGAGGAAAAATTTGAAACTATGTGTGCTAGGCTCTGAAAAATGGTTCCTGTGGCTCAGAGAGGGCATATTGTTTTGTTGCTTGTTTTTGCTGAACCTTAGAGAAACCACTAGAGTAAAATTCCATGTAAATTGCCAAAGCATCAAATCAGAACTGTCCTTGGGCATTGTAACATTGCAAAAAACCTCATTTCCTTTATTTTAAAGTTCTCTACTTTTTTTTTTTCTTTTTAGAATAGGCACAAGTTGTTTAGGGAGTAAAAGATTCCTCTTTCAGCACAGATATGTCTTCTTTTGTTCATGTTTTGGAGACTTCAGAAAAATAGAAGCTCACTTTCACAGAAGTGAAGAATATCTTGGTGAAGAAAACAGCCAACTGCTAAATTCATATATTTACCTATAAAGGGAGCAGTTTCATCTAAGAAACTTCAAAGGGATCAAAACCAGGGCATTTAATGGTTCCTTGTAACTGAACCTACAAAGTACTAATTTCCTCGTGTTTAACTTTGTTGTCATTGCTACTGAGTAAATATGCATTTCTATTACATACAGTATATTCTACGCTTCACTCATTTTTCTGAGTTCACACAATTTTTGCTGTAGTCTCTCATTCACTTTAAAAACCTGTAATCTTCATCTATTTATAGAATAGACTGTAAATGACAGTTGTGCATTCAGTGAGTTGTTTTTTTCTGGCATCATATTGCTTTATTTATAGGCACCATGCCTTATAAGAAAGCTTACTAAGTGGCAAAGGGCTTCTGGTATATTTTAGTTTGGTTCACTTTTACAAGACAACTGAGGAGATGTAAACAAAGCCAGAGAGTATTTGTCATTGAAGGGAAAAAAAAAAAATGGAGCAGCAGAGGCAGCAGGGACAGTGGGTAGATTCAATATACTCAATATCTAAGACAGAAAGAAGTCTAGGAAACTACTGCAGACAATGACAAGAGTAAATGTTGTCCACAGTAACTGTCTGATGCTGAGGGATATTTACTTCCTTTCTGTGTCAGACTTGTTAGCAAAGATCAGTTAGTACATAAACTGCTTAAAATGGAGAGGTCTTTGTTCTTTCCTCCCTCCCTCCTTCACTGCCTCCCTTCTTTCTTCCTTCTAGTCCTCCTTTTCTCCCTTATTTTCTTTCTAGAAAACTCAGCACTCTTTCAGTTGAAAATCATAAGTGGATAGTTTCTCTTTTTACAAATCAGCTTACAGCACTCTACCAAACTCTATAAGCAATCCCTATTTGGGTATGATCTTAAAATGAGGGTATATTTGGGAATAAAATAACAGCTTACATTTGTATGCCAGGTTTATTAAAGGGTTGTATACCGCATTCCATCCTCTCAAATACTCTATGAAGTAGGTAAGGGTATTATCACCATTCCACATACAAGGAAACTAAATCATAGCGAACTTAAGGAGCTTGCCAAAGGTTGCACAGCTAGTGATGGGCTGAAATTTTTAACCCAGGTAATTTGACCCAGAATCAATATTTATTTGGGGCAGGCTACTAGATATAACCAACAACTCTAAAATTCCATTGGCTTAACAGAATAAAGTTTGTTTCTCTCTAAAACATGAGTTCCATGTAGATGTTCCTCTCCAAACACCTTGTTTTCAAGAATGACTCAGAGAGCAGGTTCCCCCTATCCTGTGGCCTTGCCCTCCTCTGTTTCCTTGGAGTCTTCTCTTTTTGGACTGCTAATGGGGAAACAGCATGGGGGATCCTGTGTTGGAGGGCTTCTATGGGCAGGTTCCAAAGCAGTGTGTATCATTATCATTCCATTCACATTCCATTGACCAGTCTCAATCACATGGCCTGCTAGTGAGGTTGGCAATGTTTTCAAAGGAGGAGGAAAAGGAACAAGGTTTGATGAATATGTGATAGTATCTGTTATATTATTCTTAGTCATGATGGCAGATAGTCTTTTTAAAAAATCACTGTTTTGTGCAACTTTTTTGTGAATTGTTTATGTTGATAATCCTTATTAGAAACACAAAAAAATTTCTTTACATGGATGTCAGTCCCCACAACTCAAACAAAATAAACTAGGGAACAAAATATTGTTCTATGTCCTATTACACCAAAAAGAGAGGTATGATTTCTATAAACACTTTTAAGTGACTTAATTCTACCAACAGTAAAAGTAAGATAATTTTTAATGTCTTAATAATCTGTGTTTAAAGTAAGATAGATCCATCCTCACCTCTGATCAACCCATTTTTTATCTGTGCTTATTTGCTTTCAAGATGTCACAAAAATTAGACTCCCTCTTTAACTTTCCTTTGGTCATCTAGTCTAGACAGTGGTTGTGATGGGTTTTTAAAGTAAAAAAAATGAAACTGCTGGTTCTGATATCTTAAAATTACAAATATCTTTCTTGTACCCCTTATCCTTTCTCTGTTCACATTAGAATGTGAACTTGCTCAACCAAAAAGGTCAGAATATGCCATACAAAGAGCTGTCCATCACCAAAAAACCATAAGTACGTTCCTATGGAGAAAGGCCCTTCATGCTTTATTTCTCTTCAGCTCCAAACATTTTTCTTTCCTTCCCAATACTTTCTATTTTTTGACATTATTTTCTTTAAGATATCTAGAAATCCTTTTCTTTTAATGTTAATAGATTTCACATCTTAAAGTTCTTTCTCACCTAACAGGAAACTATTTGTGTCTTGGAAAAAATGCTTTGCATGTTAACATATAAATCTTCCTAATTTGTCCATTCAGAGAGATTAGCTGAGACTCTAAAAACAAAATAATCAGAAAAGGGAATCTGCCAGTGTTTACCTTCTTCCAGATCAATGTGAAATTCCTTTTAAGGACAAGATAATATAACACCTGGCTGGTGAATGACATAGGTTTGAATTTTTTTTTTTTTAAGAGTTGTAACTGGTAATAAGAGTATCTTAAATTGCTTTACAGGATTAAATTAAGGTCCTCACAATCCTTAAAACCATAGCTAAAATTTTTGAATGACACAAATATACAGTGAGCGTCTACCAGCAGCATCTTACACCATGCATTGTTAAGACTTCTTGCATCTATCACTGGTAAAATTTTTCAAACATATAATCTTCTATGCTTATGGAATTACTTAAAAATCTATATGATCTTCCAAAATAATTTTCTTCCACATGCTTAAATTTCCTCAGAAGTATAGTACATACAATGAAAATTACTCAAAATGGCCTTCCATCTTCAGTGGCAGTTTTATTTCAAATTAAAATGGCTTATCCAACACCTCTTTTGATGCTGCTGATTATAATGAGTTTCATCTCTAGTAAAAAAAGGCATACTCTACAATCTTTGATGGATAAAAGGACATTAATATTGGATGAGGACATTAATGTCATGCAAATGGATCTGTGGATCATGCAGAGCTGTGAGAGTCTGTTCAATATGAAACAATAGAAAAAGGGGGAAAAGCATTCAACAGTACAACCTATGAGTTCAGTGAAACCAAATGAAATTTGACAGGAGCAAATATAAAGCTGGGCACTTAGGTTCACAAAAGACAGGAACATGACTTAACAGCAGTACTTATAAAAAAATATTTGAAGGTTGTAGAACACTCTAATATGAGACATAGCAATTTAAACAGTCATTATGACCTAAGATGCATCAAAGAGTCTAAGACAAGAAGCAAAGTTCAGGACTTACCAGACCTCTTCTGGAAACATTTCTAAAATTTGTTTTTCCTCAATTTCTGATTAGACACATAGTATATTTTCATGGTCAAAAACATTGAAAAGACAGAAAAGTATGATACCCATTGTCACACTAGCCAACATTCATCCAGTACTTTTCTTTTTTTTTTTTTTTTTTTTTTTAAGATTTTATTGGAGAATTGGGAGAGAACAGCATTGGGGAATTGGGGAAGGGGAACAGACAAGTTGCTCTTCAGTCTAGTTGTGGAGGACATCATTTCACTGGCCCATGTTGGTAATATCATTGCGCTCTTCCCAGGTGAGGTAGTTGCTTGCCAGCCATTGGACGGCCGCTCACAGTGGCTCACGGTGGCTCACAGCAGCCCACAACAGCTACCAGCCACTCACACTGGCTGCCAGCCACTCACACTGGCTGCCAGCCACTCACCGTAGCTTCATGGCAGCCCACTGCCATCCCACTGCAGCCTACGCTGACTCCAGCAAAGCTCAGGAGCCCAGTTCCAGGTGGAGCTGTTGTTCACCATCTTAGCTATAGAGGGCACAGCATCACTGGCCCATGTGGGATCTGAACCGGGGCCTTGCTACTCAGAGCTGGCATCCCAAGTCAACTCTTAACCAACACATCACTCGGTTGGCCCTCCAATATTTTTTATAGATAGTAATAAACCTATACATATGTAATGCTATTTTATAACCTGCTTTTTCTCCTTACTAAGAAATTGCAAGCATTTTCCTATTGTTACTAAATTATCCTAAAACATTTTCAATAGCCGCAGTGTGCTGTAATCTAACCTTTCCTACATTGTCACTTTTCTCTATACTTGTATGATAAACAGGTTTGTTCATTAATTATTGAACACTTACCTGATTTTTTACTTTTATTGTATCAACATATAGTGGTGCCTGCTTCCCTACATCCCTGCGAAAAATTGATGTTATGTTTTCTATCTTTGCCAGGTTTACATATACTAAAGAGGTTATTTTCTTTAATTAGCATTTAATTCATGACTAGAGAAATTTAACATTTGTGCATGTTTATTGGCAATTTATATTACTTCTTTCATGAATTAGTTCTTCCAATATTTTGTCTATTTTTTATTGCAATGCGAGTCACAGTACTTTAAAGATACAAGCAAATGAGAATTCATTCAAAAGAAAGGGAACAGGTTAAGAGCAACCAGGATCATAAAGGAACTGGAAGTCTTTTGCACCAGGGATTAGAAACATTTAGCTAGCTTGATAGAATGTGTTAGGAATAACTAAAGTCAAATATTTAAAAGGCATTAATTCCGATACAAAATTAGTTTTAAACTCTGTGGCTCCATTGGCTGGAACTAGAAACAATGGATGAAATTTTAGATTTTATCTCAGGAGGACATTCAGAAGAGCCCAAAATTAGAATATACATTTCTGCAATGAGTGAATTTGTGTAATATATTGGCAGATAGATTAGACAACCTACTTGTTCAGTGTTTCATGCAATTAGATGGAAAGTTGGACTCAGTGGTCCCCCCGGTGCCCTCCAAAGCACATGTCCTGTTAACTAGGATGCAATTCCATGTTGGAAAGCAAGATTTGACATTGCAACTCTGAAAAAAAGAAGCCTAGAATGGATGCAACTTGGGAGCTCCTGGCCTTAGCAGCAGCATATTCAGATACCATCTCTTAAAACAAATTATTTCTGGGCCGGCCGAGTGGCGCATTGGTTAAGAGCTGGTTTTGGGATGCCAGTAGCCCCGGTTCGGATCCCATGTATGAGGGCCAGTGACACTGCCCTCTACAGCTAACAACAGCTCCACCTGGAGCTGGGCTGTGTGAGCCCCGGCGATGGTGTAGGCTGCAGCCCCTGCTGCAGTGGGCTGCCATAGGCTGCAGTGAGTGGCCGGCAGCCAGCGTGAGCGGCTGGCAACCAGCGTGAGCTGCCAGTAGCCACAGTGAGCGACATCCAGAGGCTGGCGACCGATCTGCCTCATCCAGGAAGAGTGCAATGACAATACCAACATGGGCCAGTGAAGCAAAGTCCTCTGCAACTAGACTGAAGAACAAAAGGACAGCAACTTGTCTGTTCCCCTTCCCCCATTCCCCAATGCTGTTCCTCTCCCCCAATTCCCCAATAAAATCTTTTTTAAAAAAAAACAAATTATTTCTGTTGATGGCTAATTTCATCAAATTCATATTTAGAGTTGGTTCTCAAATTCTGGGGGTACATCCCATTGCTGGTAGGTATACACATACCACCCCTACTCCCACCACCCCCACTCTACTACTGCCTATCAATGACTTTATTCTTATAAGGCTTCACATGGAGCTGTAACTTCCTTTGTTTCCCAGTGGGGGAAATTAGTTCACATTTTATATACCATATTTTTATATACTTGCAATTGCATTATGCCTTCGAAATGTAATGACTCAAGAAAATTGCATTTAGTATTATAGCATTCCTCATGTTGGTAATTTATGATAATGGATGTCACTGTAGATTTAGTAGTCATTTATATTGTCCACCTTTCCCTATTTCTGCTAGATTAAATAAATTCTTCATATTGAGTTTTGCTGCATTTTTCAGTTTTCTAGTCTGTACCACTCACTTTCAGTATATTTATAATCCTTTTATCTAGTCTTTGTAGTTTCAAAATGATGCTTAGGATATTTTAAGTTTTGAACAATCAATACCCTTTTCAAATTGCCCTCTTAAGGTTTTTGTAAAATAATAGTCTCTATAATACAACTTTAAATTACCTGCCTTTTCCTTTACTACACTTAATCCAAGAAGGCTAATTGAACACTAAGCATTTTAATCATCCCATGCTGTCAAAACTGTCTTCTCCTTACTGAGAATTGGATAGGCCATGAGCTTAATTGTGTTCCTGGCAATGTAACTAGAATGAAAGCTTGATAATATGTTTGTATATAACTATGAAATTAGTCCTGGTCTTTATTACTACCTATATAAAAATATTATTTCAACAAATATACATTGAATATAACCAAATTCATAGTACTTCCTTTCTTTATGGAGTTTACCAGAGTTAGATAAATAAATCAAAATCCCAAGTAAATACAGGATGACCCAGAACAAAGTAATGGCTACAAGAATAGTGAAAATAAAAATGTCTTGTGTTATATAGAAGTATAGGGAAATAATGATTCAGATATAAAAATTGTGTGTTACATTATACGTTCAAGTAATGTTCAAATATAGCGTGATTCAAACTCTCAGGAAGACACAGCACCAGGTGGATTTCAGGAAATTCATCTTGAGGTTCCATTAATATTAGCCTTATAGAAATGGCTTCTATAATGCCTTATAGAAATGGCTAATATAGAAGAGGGCCACCAAAATGTAAAGACTCTTTCATTTAACACAAGATGAGGCTTCCTGACAGCAGCACCTTGTAGAAGAAAAGCAATGTTTACTTGAAAATGTAGGGGTTATTTCTGAAAAATTAAATGAAAATGTCCATGGAATAGTAAAATGCTAATAATGCTTGTGTTTTAACTGGAATCTGCTAGGGGACACCAGTGTTCAGTCAAAACTATAGTACTGTTGTGAAATGTATTCACTGAACAAATAGCACCTTTCAAAGACATTTTAAAGTTAGCCGTGAATTCAAATAACATAGGATGTGGAACCAATGTAGGCGTAAATATGGGTCCATTTTATCCTTTTTACCCATGTAGATCAATTAGTCTTGTGTTATTATTCTTGATATGCATTTACTCTCAGCTTTAGGAGTTACCATGAATGTGAATTACCCTCATTATGCTTTTTCTTATGACAGTTTCATCTGTACTTATCTACTGAGCTTGAATGAAAATTTTCTAATGTAATGATAGTTACATGCATCTAATTGAGATTTCAGCCAGGCTAAGAAACAGACTGGGAAAGCAAAAAATCATAATATACACCTGTCCTGAATTTCACCTGTTGTCTACAACTTCCAAAGAAAATCTAATAGAGGGGTCACACTCTCTCATATGATTAAATGGCCTTGATGACCTAAACAACCTACTTATGTCTTCCTGGAAGTGGCCTATTCCAGGAAAAATTACTGTCCGGTGTGGCAGGTGAGTTACTCTGGCTGGAGAATAAGGGTAAACAGAAAAGAGATACCTAGTTGTAAGATCATATACTAATACTCTTCCATGTCCCTTCTCAACCACTGTTGACATCTTATATTCTTTCCTAATAATTCTTCTTTTACATTGTATATCCAGCCAGAAGGGCTACCCAGGTGATCTCATGAACTATGGTAATTGAGTCCAGAAAGAGATCTACATATATTTGGTCAATTGATTTTCATAAAGGTGCCAAAATAATTTATGGAAAATGAATAGTCTTTTCAACATATGGTACTGAAACAATTGGACATCTATATGGAAAAAAAAATGAATCTCAATTCTTACCTCACATCATACAGAAAAATTAACCTGAAATAGATGGTTAATCTAACTGTAAGTGACAAAACAATACAAATTTTTATTTTTTTGTTTGTTTGTTTGTTTTTAGCTGAGCCATCCTGCCACCTGTTAGTAGCTCAGCAGCAGCTCAGCATCAACCCCGTTGCTGACAGCTCGCACTCTTGAGCGAACTCTTAACCAACTGAGCCACTTGGCTGGCCTCAATTCACATTTTTAGAAAAAAACAAAGTATGAATTATTCATGACTTTGGGTTAGACAAAGATTTCCTAGGATATAAAAGCAAAACTCTTTTTCAAGGACACTATTAAGAAAACGAAATGCAAGCCACAGACAGGAGAAAATATTTGCAACACACATAGCTGACAAAGGACTTGTATCCTGAATATGTAGAGAACTCTTACAGCTCAATAATAAAAGGACCAAATATCTTAATTTAAAATGGGTAAACAATTTGAACACGTGCTTCACGAAGTATACAAATGTCCAATAAGCACATAAAGGGATGCTCAACATCACAATAAACAGGAAATATAAATTAAAGCTGAATACTCTACTAGGCACAAGAGACTCATTGGTGAAAACATTCAACATAGGTCCGGCTGAGTGGCCCGTTGGTTAAGAGCTGGCTTGGGACACCAGCGGCCCAGGTTCAGATCCTTCACATGTGAGGGCCACTGACACTGCCCTCTACAGCTAACAACAGCTCCACCTGGAGATGGGCTGCGTGAATCCTGGTGATGATGTAGGCTGCAGTCCCTGCTGTATTGGGCTGCCATAAGCTACAGTGAGTGGCCAGAGTGAGCTGCCAATAGCCGCAGTGAGGAGCCATCCAGAGGCCAGAGAGCGATCTGCCTCATACAGGAAGAGCGCAATGATAATACCAACCTGGGCCAGTGAAGCAGTGTCCTCTGCAACTAGACTGAAGAACAAAAGGACAGCAACCTGTCTGTTCCCCTCCCCCAATTCCCCAATAAAAATCTTTAAAAAAAAAAAAATTCAACATAGTTCCTGCCTTTATGGAGTTTACAGTATAATGAAAGATACAGACAAGTTAATAGGCATTCATAAAGAATGGGATAAATGCTGGGAGAGGAAAACTGCAGGTGTTTTGGCGGTGATAATGAGGAGATCATAACACAGACAAGAGTATGGACAAAGGAATTATCTAGGCAGGCTTCCTGGTGAAAGTGAATTTAACCTGAGATAAGAAAATTAAGTGAGGGCCGGCCAAGTGGCGCATTGGGTAAGAACTGGTTTTGGTATGCTAGCGGCCCCAGTTTGGATCCCATGTATGAGGGCCAGTGACACTGCCCTCTACAGTTAACAACAGCTCTACCTGGAGCTGGGCTGCAAGCCCCCGCGACGGTGTAGGCTGCTGCTGCAGTGGGCTGCCATAGGCTACAGTGAGTGGCCGGCAGCCAGTGTGAGCGGCTGGCAGCCAGAGTGAGCTGCCAATAGCAGCGGTGAGCGACATCCAGAGGCCGGCTACCAATCTGCCTTATCTGGGAAGAGTGCAATGACGATACCAACATGGGCCAGTGAAGCAACGTCTTCTGCAACTAGACTGAAGAACAAAAAGACAGCAACTTGTCTGTTCCCCTTCCCCGATTCCCCAACACTGTTCCCTTCCCCCAATTCCCCAATAAAATCTTTAAAAAAAAAAAAGTTAAGTGAAAGCAGATTGAACAAAGAGGTATGGAGAAGATAAGTATGGACAAGAAACAATATAATGCAGAAAGTTACAATGAAGATAGAAAGCACGAGGAGTTCAACAATCAAAAAATAGTTTACTGTGACTGGTTGGAGGAAAACCACAGGGGTGAGAGATACAAGATTATGGTTAGGGAGAAACAAGCAATTTAATTAGAGGTCAGATCACACCAGTCTTACTGGTATCAGAAGGAATTTAAAATTTATTTTAAGAGCAATGCATGAAAAGTATAGAAAGTTCTTAAATAAAGGAGTATAACTTGCTGTTTAAAAGGATCATAGAGAGGGGAGAAAAATCAAAGATAATTCACAAGTTTTTAGCTTGAACAATTGAGTAGACATTGATGCTGCTATCTATAATAGGTAATGTAGTAGAAGAACCAACTGGAGATGATTCATTTTCAGACATGGCCAATTTGAGGTCCGTATGACCTCTTTATATATGAAGATCAAAGAGATCTAGCCTAAAGATATAAATTTGGGAGTCATCTGTATAATAGAGAATAGGATGTGATAAGTGCTATGATAGAAATATGTACAGAATATCATAAAAGCACAAAGATCATCTCTATGTTATGTATTGCTGTGTAACAAATTTCCACAAACTTAGTTGCTTAAAAAAAACACACATTTATAATAGCACAATTTCTGTGGATCAGGAATACAGGCATGGCTTAGCTGGGTCCTTCTCTTAAGTCTTTCACAGAGCTGCAATCAAAGTGTCAACCAGACCTGAAATCTCATCTGAAAGCTCAGCTGGGGAAGGATCCACTTCTAAGCTTATGAGCATGTGGTTGTTGACTACAATCAGTTCCTTGTTGGCTGTCAACTGGAGGCTGCTCTTGGTTCCTTCCCATGTGGGCCTCTCCATGAGGCAGCTCACAACACAGCAGTTTGCTTAATCAAAGTCAGCAAAGGAAAGAGTCTGCCAGGCAGGTGAAAGTTAAAATCTCATGTAATTTTATCATGGACACAGTATCCACCTCAACATAGAGGTATTTTAGTGGTTAGACACAAGTTCCTCAAGGGAAGGGGATTACACAAAGCTATGAATACCAATAGGCAGGATCATTGTGGGTCACCCATAAGTTACCTGCCTCTCCATCTCTACCTAGTAGAGGTAAAGGCGTTTCCACATAAAAGTGACACACAAATCTAAGGGAAGTTATGTAAATTCTAAATAGTCAAAGGAGACACATACTAGTGATGCCTCAGTTTTCTATTCTGATGTTAATTAGTAAAACTTTTATATTTTCCTACATCAAGATTGATCATGGATCAAATTGACCACAATATACAAAGTTGTAATAAATCTAGTATATATTGTAGCTTCAGAGAATGAATCCAGCTGGGAATAATCCCATGATGTCTTTTCAAGGAAAACCAAGATCAAAGGGGAAGAAAAGACTGTAAGAAGTTATCCTGTTTACAAATGTACAAATGAATGGAGAAAAGAATTACATATTTAGAGTGGAAGTTGTAGTAGTAGAAGGAAGCATAACAGAATGAGTAGGTGTGAATGAAGGAGTGTTAATTCAGTCATTATCATGAGAGAAGGGAATAAAATCTGTTTCTAAGAAGTATTGTTATATGTGTGTTATTAACTATTTGGCTTCCCAGAAGGGCATATACGCATTGGAAATTGAGAATCTCAAACATTTTGGCACTGGATAAGTACTGAGATGATGGGAAAAGGGCAAAAACAGTGAGAAATGTATTCAAGTTGTTAAAATTGGTGTGAAGTCAGGAATACTCCTTTCAAGAAATTTGTGAGCCGTAGGCTAGAAAAAAAGGAAAGCTGAAATCACATTTTAAAATTAGGGTAAAACATGCATAAAAAATGTTAAGTATATAGAGGGAAAAATTGCAAGTTCTCAAAAATAAAAAATAAAAATATCTTTGATATTTGAAATTCTGAATGAGTGATATTCATCAGGTTATTTCTTTGTAATGTATTTAACAAATATTAAAAACAGTTTAAAAGTTTAAGTAAAATAGTTTGGGACATTTTTTAAAGTAAGAAACTATAATACTTCAAATTAACACTCAAGCCTGGTGCTAGGTTATCTGTGTCACAGCTGGAATGTGGCAAAGAAATGGAGAAAAACTAAAATAAAGAACTTTCAGAACTAGACCACCTACGGCTGAAATGAAGTTGAGATTTCCGTTTTGTCTCTAATGATAGAAAATATTCCTGACTTGGGGACACAAAGTGATAATTCAGAACCCTGGATAGAAAGAAGAAATTCATGTTTAGAATATACTGTAAGTAATAATTTTAGAAACATCTCTGATTGTAATCTTTCTCAAAGGAAAAACTTGGTGGATAATATAGGTATGGAATTGGAGAAAAAATAAGATACCCAACCAAAAGAAAAGAAAATGACCTCAAGTGTAATATTTAGTTCTCTTATTGTATTCCATATTAATGTTTGATAGCTTTTGTTTTTCTTTTCCCAGCATACATTCTTTTCTTTCCCCTGTCTCTTGATCCAGTAACAAACTATGCTCATACAGCTGGACCTGTAACCTAGGATGGGCCAAACTTTGTACATATCATCTTGGCCATGGTAACTGGTTTGGAATAGGACTCTGTCACAAGCAAGGACAGTCTTTCCTATAATTGATGTATAGATTCTGAGAAAAAGAAACTGATTCTTCCCAGTGATGTTGCTAAAAAGGATGCTAACAGCCTATCTGACCAATAGGTACCTTCCCTTCAATGGGAAAAATGTCCGTGCTGCTTAGAAGTGTAAAGATAAAAAGCTAACTGGTTGGTGATACTTTTGAACCCTCAAAAAACCTGTGAATGGGAATGATGCCTATTTTAGTGTGATTTTCCTAATTACATGAGCCAATAAATGCCCTGCCCTCCTTTCTGTTTTGTTTTAGACAAGCTGTCTAAAGACTGAATTTGGAGTTTTGCTATTTTGTTATTTACTGACAAAAAAAAAAATTAGACTAATAAAATCTTCCAGCAACATAAAGACTCCATGTTTTGAAAGGTACTGTCTATTATGTTGCACTTATTAAGTAAAAAGTAATTTGTTTTGCATTTTTAATAACTGACAAATTTTCATCTATTCTAAACTTTTAATCAGGATGAAAAACTAAAATTACTATTTGATATGACAGAAATCCAACCAAAGGAAAGAGTGTAATGCTTCACTAACTTTTAGAAGCTAATCAAAGGTATACACATGAATTCTGTGAAGTTTTTCAAAATATTACAAAGGTTTTGGACCTACCTGACTATCCTCAGTATACCCTAGGTTCCAGAGACTTCAGTGTGAAAACTATGCTCACATGGACAAATCTCCTTACAGCACTTAAAATATAATAATGTAACATATGGTTTATGTTCCTATCTCCCCTTTAGACCTTCAGATTTTTTAAAATAAGGAAAGTGGTGCAGAAAATGCTAGATTTTCCCTAATATCTATTTTTCCATTCTCCTGTGGTGGCAGAACCTCCACTTTTTGGCTGGGTATATGGTCATGGACCTTTCCCGGCAGGTTCGGTAATATTATTAAGTTCTGGTTAATGACATATAAACTGTAAGCCTGGGTGTTGTGGTAACTTGAGTTTAGAAATTTCGTAAGAAATAGCTAGCAGATTTCTGATTCCATTGAAGGAGTCAGCATAATTTACCCTTTCTCCCACTGATAACAGCTAAAAATGCCTCGTCAAATAATATTAAGGAACAATCTAAGAACTCTGAAAAGTAAAGAATAGCAGTCAGAGGACCGGCCAAGTGGCACGTGGTTAAGAGCGAGCTTGGGATGCCAGCGGCCTCGGTTCGGATCCCACAGATGAGGTCCAGTGACACTGCCCTCTACAGCTAAGATGGTGAACAACAGCTCCACCTGGAACTGGGCTGTGCGAGCCCCAGCGATGGTATAGCCTGCAGCCCCTGCTGCAGTGGGCTGCCATAGGCTACAGTGAGTGGCCGGCAGCCAGCGTGAGCAGCTGGCAGCCAGCGTGAGCTGCCAGTAGCCATGGTGAGCGACCATCCAAAAGCCAGCGACCGATCTGCCTCATCCAAGAAGAGCACAATGATGATACCAACATGGGCCAGTGAAGCAACGTCCTCCGCAACTAGACTGAAGAACAAAAGGACAGCAACTTGTCTGTTCCTCTTCCCGGATTCCACAACGTTGTTCCCCTCCCCCAATTTCCCAATAAAATCTTAAAAAAAAAAAAAAAGAATAGCAGTCAGACTAGGGATGCAAATTAAAATTTGAAGAACATCCCATATAGCAATGAATTCCCTGTTTGTTTTCCTCTGTTACTTTTTTTTTCTTTTAGTTGGAGAATTGGGGGAGGGGAACAGACAAGTTGCTGTCTTTTTGTTATTAAGTCTAGTTGCGGAGGACGTTGCTTCACTGGCCCATGTTGGTATCGTCATTGCACTCTTCCTGGGTGAGGCAGATCAGTCGCCGGCCTCTGGATGGTCGCTCACCGCGGCTATTGGCAGCTCGCACTGGCGCCAGCCGTTCACGCTGGCTGCCGGCCACTCACTGTGGCCTATGGTAGCCCACTGCATTAGGGGCTGCAGCCCACACCATCGCTGGGCCTTGCACAGCCCAGCTCCAGGTGGAGCTGTTGTTAGCTGTAGAGGGCAGTGTCACTGGCCCTCCTATGTGGGATCCGAACGGGGGCCACTGGCATCCCCAAACCAGCTCTTAACCAATGCACCACTGGGCCTGCCCTTCCTCTGTTACTTTTATATCTCCTGGATTACACTCTAGGTATCTCAAACCCTAGAACAGTATGTCAGACATGGACAAAAAAAAACCCATGAAAAATTCTCTCTCCTACCAGAGGGAGAGAGGCTTTTGCAGGATGGAGCTATAGTAATGAAGGTGCTTCTCTACATCATTGGTGGCAGTACCAGCAGTGGTGCTAAAGGCTCTTTTCTCTGAATTCTGTCCTTCAATGTGGACACAGTTGGGGGAAACACAGGGCAACCAAGGAGGCTAAAGTCCTGAATTCAAAGATAGAGTATCAGAAAATGGTGCCTCTGAGAACCAGAGTATCTAGGAGAAATCAAAGAAAGGAGGTGAGAAAGGGATCCTTTAATCTGTGTATGAAAAATAACATCTACAAAATATTACAAACTAATATCACATTGAATGGTTGAAGACTGAATGCTATATTCCTATGTTTGGTAACAGGAAAAAAATGTCTGCTTTCACCATTCATATTTGTCATTGTACTGGAAGTCCAGTGTGATAAGGCAAAAAAAAAGACACAAAAAGCATCAGATATAAATAAACCTCTCCCTATTCCTAGATGACAGGATTGTTTGCATAGAAAATCCCTACACGTCTACAAAAAAACAAAACAAAACAAAAACCCCTTCTAACATTAATTAGGAATTTTAGCAATATTTCAGGAAAGGGTTAATATAAAAATCAATTGTATTTATATATATATTGACAATGAACAACTGGAAACTTAAAAAAGACCATTTACAAATTTACAATAGCTATAAAAATAAGAAATACTTAGGTATACATTTTAGGGAGACAATTTTTCATGGGTTTCACATTCCTGTATGTCTTGCAAGCAAGGCACTGGGTGACTTTTGTTCCAAACTATCCTTTTAGAAACACTTATACATTTAAAGAAACATAAATTTAAAATCCCAGCGAGACTCTGTTGTAGATACAGACAAGCTGATTCTAACATTTTAAGGAAGGACAATAGAATTAAAATAACTATAATGATTTTAAAAGACGAAGACAGAATTGGAGGACTCACCCTACCCAATTTTACAATTGAAGCTACAGTTTGAAGAGTGTGGTGAAAGGATACAAACATAAGCCAATGGAATAGAATTGAGCATCTAGAAATGAACCCATACATATGTTTAATTGACTTTTGTCAAAGATAAAAAGACAACTTAAGGATAGTCGCTTCCACAATGGTGATAGAACCGTTGGACATCATTATGTAAAACAAAACAAAGAACCTAAAACAAAAGTTAATTCAAAATGGATCATAAACTTAAACCAATAAAACTCATAGGAGAAAATTTTCATGACATTAGGTTGAGCAAAATGCTCTTATATACAACACCAAGGTACAATACATGCATGCGAGCGCACGCGCGCACACACACACACACACACACACACAATTGAAAAATTCTATTTCATAAATACTGAAAACTTTGCTATGAGAAAGAAACTCTTAAGAGAGTCACAGCTTGGAAAAAATATTTGTATATCGTATAGATAAAGGATTTTTATTCAGAATTGTTTCAGTTGGCCTGGGCTGCTATAACAAAATACCATAAACTGTTTGACTTAAACACCAGACATTTATTTCTCACAGTTCTGAAGGCTGGGGAGTCCAAAATAAAGGTGCCAGACAATTCAGTTCTTGATGAGGATCCTCTGTGTTTTGCAGATTACTGTCTTCTTGCTATGGCCTAGCAAGTTAGAGGAGAAAAGAAAAAGGGAGAAATAAAAGAGTGCTTTCTGGTTTCTTCCTATAAGGGTACTAATCTAATCATGAAGACTGCCACCTTTATGATCTCATCCAACTCTAATTACTTCCCAAAGGATCTACCTCCTAATACCATCACATTGTGCTAATGCTTTAACATATGAATTTGGGGACACAAACATTCAATCCATAACAGTATATGAAGACTTCTCAAAATTCAATAATGATAAATCAAATAATTTGATATATAAGTGAGCAAAAAAGGTGGACAGTGTATTAGTCAGAGTTCTAGGAGAGCTCAGTCCTTTTCCTGAAGACCTTCAACTGATTGGATGAGGTCCACCCACATAATAGAGGATAACCTGCTTTACTTAAAGCCTACTGATTTATGTATTTATTTTTTTAGCTGAGCTATCCTGCCACCTGTTGGCACCTCAGCTCAGGCTGGGCATCTAACTGCTGTTGCTCAGAGCTCAGCTCACACCCGTGAGCGAGCTCTTAACCAACTGAGCCACTCAGTAGGCGCAAAGTTTACTCATTTAAATGTTACTCTTACCTAAAACATATCTTCAGAGCAACATCCAGATGTGTTTGACCAAAGACCTGGGTCCTGTGGCCTATCCAAGTTGACATATAAAATTAACTATATATAGTCATTTCTCCAATTGAAATATATGAATTAAAACAAGCACTTGAAACAATAGTCAACATCACTAGTCATTAGGGAAATGCAAATTAAAACCACATTGAAAGACCACAACTTATGTATACCTATTAGAATGACTTAAAAAAGTCCAACAACAGCAAAAAGCAAAACAATACAAACAACAAAATATCACAAAATTAAGTGCTGGTGAGAATGTGGAGCAACCTAAACATTTATGCATTGTATTGGGGTGTTGGAAAAGTCATGATGCATGTTTGTGACAGATGGCACTGGTTCATTTTTGGAAGTACTAAAGTCATCTGCATCTATGTTATTGTTATGTCATTTGACAGCTGACAGTTCCAGCTTAATTCTAAAAAAATATTGAGCGATTTGGTTGAATTTGGGAGATTTTACAAGTTAAAAAGGGAACACCAAACTGTACATTTTTGCCATATTTTACTGTTTTACTTCCACAAAGGGAAGAACGCGCATCAAGCTTGTGAAAAGTTGCAGAAAGTTTATGGTGACAATGCTCTATAAGAATGTCAATGCCAACAATGGTTCACAAAATTCCGTGCTAGTGATTTTAATCTCAACGATATTCTTCGGTCAGGGAGGCCCACCAATGTTGATGATGACAAAATGAAGGCATTGATCTAGTCAAACTCACATTATACAACATGAGAGATTGCAGAAACATTGAATATCCATCATTCAAGTATTCACAACCCCCTGAAGAAGCTGGGATATGTAAGCAAGCTCGATATTTGGGTTCCACATGAACTCAAAGAAGTTCATTTGACGGCGCATATAAACATCTGCAATATGCTCATTAAATGTGAGGAAAACAATACTTTTTTGAAGTGATTGATAACTGGTGATGAGAAGTGGATTGTTTACCACAATGTGGTGCACAAACAGTCTTGGTCCTGACATGATGATTCGCCTCAAAAGACATCAAAAACAGACATTCATCAGAGGAAGGTTATGCTCTCAGTGTGGTGGGATTTCAAAGGTTGTGTTTTTCAGGCTCCTTACGAAGGAACCAAACAATCAATTTGAATGTGTACTGTCGGCAATTGGACAGTTTGAACAAATCCATCATCCAGAAATGTCCAGAGCTTGTTAATTGTAAAGGAGCTGTGTTCCATCACAACAACCTGAGACCACACACAAGTTTGATCACCCGTCAAAAATTATTGGAGATTGGATGGGATGTGTTGCCACACCCACCATACTTGCCTGACCTTGCGCAGTCAGACTTCCACTTGTTTTGCTCTCTTCAAAACTCTTTCTGTGGTATAATGTTCAATTCAGATGAGGCTGTAAATAAGCACCTTGTTCAGTTTTTCACGGATAAAGACAGGTCCTTCTATGAACGAGGAATTATGAAGCTCACTGAAAGATGGCAAAAGGTTATCAAACAAATCGGGCAATATATCATTGATTGATCTTTGTTCTTTATATAAATAAACGACCTTTGAAAAACAGACAAAATATGTCATGACTTTTCTGACAACCCATTAGAAGAGCATGTAATATGGTATGGCTACACTGGAAACAGGCAGTTTTTTTATAATGTTAAGCATATGCTTATCCTATGACTCAGTAATCTTACTGCTAGGCATTTAAAGAAGTAAAAAAAACAACTTAGGTTCAGAACAAAAACCTATATATGAATATTTACATCAATACTATTCCCAATCACTCCAAACTGGAAATAGCCAAATTGTTCTTCAATAGGTAAATGGTTTAATTGTAGTACAGCCACACAATGAAATATTGCTATGCAATAAAAAAAAACTATCATTCACACAATATGTGTGAATTTCACATTCATTATGATGTGAAAAAAGCCAAAACTATAAAGTTACATATTGTATTATTCCATTCATATGACTCTTTAAAGGGTAAAACTATAGGCATGGAGAACAGGTCAGCAGTTGCCAGGGATTGCATTTGTAGGGGGTGTTGACTAAAATGGGGCACTATGAAGGAACTCTGGGAGCTGATAGAATTGTTCTGTATCCTATTTGTGGTTACACAAATTATATATATATATATATATATATATATATATATATATATATATATCAAAATGTTACACAAAAAAAGTGAATTTTTGTATGTAAACTAAAATAATAATTAAAAGTCTTTCAAAGCTTAGACATCTGACACCCATCTTTTGTCCCTTCTATTTTGGGGACATGAATGCTAAATTGGATCATAGCAGCATGGATGGGTGAATTATCTGGAAATAGGCAGTATACTAGCCGTGTAATACCTATTATTTGGAGGTTTTCTGTAAGTAGCACTCAAACTATTCTAAAAAATGTAAATGGTATCTTTCATTTATGACCCCCCCCAAGAATCTAGAAATGTGTATGTATTCAATAAATAACCACTGGACAAATAAAAGTTAATTTTATGAAATGTTAAGTATTCACTATCAAACATTGTGTTCCTCAGTTTAGCCAGCTATAAAATGTTGTTAGAACCATTTCATTAATGAGTTGAAAGATAAATATTTACCATTGTCACTCTCCCCTGGTAAAATGAAGGATTTGGTTGAGCCTGTCCTAGGTAAGACAGGCATTCATTGTATATATGGATCCACCACATCAAAATAATCCACTCAACTGACTTAAATTATTCAATCTAAAGCAGTTAGACTCTCTCATGGCTCAGGTTTCCAGGCCTTTGACTGTAGATAGCCCCTACCCATATTTTTCTAGACTGATTGACTTAAATTAAAACTTCTGTTTTAGAGAATGTGAGTTCCCAAACATTCCTGTCTGTTGTAATCTTAAAAATACGCTTTAACGTTGACAAAAATGGGCAAAATTTCAGAGGTACTTTTATTTTGAAATAACTTTTGCCAAATCCTGTGAACCCAACTTACCATCTTTCTGTGAATGAAGCTATCAGCATTTCAGACCTAAGCACTTTCTGCAGCAATCAGAATCTACACTTCAACAATTTTCTTTTCTTTCTTTTTTCTTTTTTAAGATTTTATTGGGGAATTGGGGGAGAGGAACAACATTGGGGAATCAGGGAAGGGGAACAGACAAGTTTCTGTCCTTTTGTTCTTCAGTCTAGTTGTGGAGGACATTGCTTCACTGGCCCATGTTGGTATCATCATTGCACTCTTCCTGGGTGAGGCAGATCAGCCACCAGCCTCTGGACAGCCACTCAGAGCAGCTCTTGGCCACTCACACTAGCTGCCGGCCGCTCACTGTAGCTTATGGCAGCTCACTGCAGCAGGGGCTGCAGCCCATACCGTCTCCGGCCATCTCAGCAACCAGGTGGAGCTGTTGTTCAGCACCTTAGCTATAGAGGGCAGTGTCACTGGCCCTCTATGTGGGATCCAAACTGGAGCCCTGCTGCTCAGAGCTGGCGTCCCAAGCCAGCTCTTAACCAATGCATCACTCGGCTGACCCTCAACAATTTTCTTGAAATCCATTTGTTCATTCAATAAATAGATATTTTTTCAAAGTAAGCTTTCGACCTGGAATTTGGAAGCTGGCTCTGGTTTTATTCTATCTAGGCTGTCTGCTTTCTCCATCATATGTATCACACACACACACACACACACACAAAACTGTCTCCCTTATCTCGTGGACAAAGATTCTATTTAACACTTTTCATGTCCCTATCTGCACCCACACAGCCCTAGCATTTCTGTGGTATTTAGCCCATGGTAAACACAAAAATATTGCTTTAATAAATAACAGAAACTGTAATTCAAAAGACCAGAAGAAATAAATATTGTTATGGTATGTAATCGAAGAAAGGAAAGAAAGAAGTGGACAGACATTTTCAGCAACATATTCATCAGTTGTTTGCCCCTCACTGGGCCTTGGGTCTATTCTTTAATGGTTGCTCTGGTGCCATAGCTGCTGCTGGACTCTAGAGATTAGACCTCTTTTCTGCAATAGATCAAAACCTGACTATGGTTTTGGATCAAAATCAGAAGAGCACTTTGAGGCCTTAAGGCCTTCTGAACTCTGACAATACGAAGATGTTGGATCAAAGTGTCAGTAGCAGAACACGGATTTTGTGTAGAATGAATACATCCTGGGGAGTTAAAGGTTTTCAGAATTTCTGTGTCAGACTTTTCTGACATTATTTTAAAACTTTGATGTGGTTCAGCTGGCTCACTTTTCTGAATCTATATTCATTTATCACAACAACTTTTCAATAGCATCTTGGAAAATATTCCAAGTGCACTTGAAAAGAATATATATTCTGCTGCTTTGGGGTGGAATGCTCTAAAAATACTAATTAAATCCATTTAGTCTAGAGTGTCATTTAAGGTCTGGAAGATCTGTCCATGGTGTCAATGGGATGTGAAAGTCCCCTACCATGGCTGTATTACTGTCAATCTCTACTTTTACATTGGTCAATATTTACTTTATATATTTAGGTGCTCCTATGTTGGGTGCATCCTATGGATTGTTGGATTGATGCCTTTATAATTATGTAAGGTCCTTTTTTTTCTCTTTTATTATAGTCTTTGTTTTAAAATCTATTTTCTCTGATATAAGTACTGCTACTCCAGCTTTTTTTTTTCCATTTCCATTTTCATGAAATATCTTTTTCTATCTTTTCACTTTCAGTTTGTGTGTGTCTTTTGATCTGAAGTGAGTCTCTTGTAGGCAGCATATATAAGGGTCTTGTTTCCTTATTCATTCAGCCACCCTATCTTTTCATTGGAGCATTTAATCCATTTACTTTGAAAGTAATTGTTGATAGATATGTAGTGATTGTCATTTTATTATTCATATTTTTAAAATTTTTTTTTCATCTCAGAGAAGTTCCTCTTACATTTTTTGTAATACTGGTTTAATGTTGATGAACTCTTTTTTTTTTTTTTAAGTTACCACTTTCTCATTACTTTTTTTTTTTTTAAATTTATTTATTTTCGATTAGTTTCAGGTGTACAACACAGTGCAATAGTTATACTTTTTACCCCTCAAAGTGACAGCCCCCCTCCCCCAATTCGCCACCCCACTCCTCCCCCCCATGATGAATTCTTTTAGCTTTTTCTTATCTGGGAAGCTCTTTATCCTTTGATTCTAAATGATAGTTTTGCTGGGTAGAGCAATCTTGGTTATAGGTCCTTGCTTTTCATCACTTTAAATATTTCATGCCAATCTCTTCTGGCCTGCAAAGTTTCTGTTGAGAAATCAGTTGACAGTCTTATGAAATCTCCCTTGTAGGTAACTAACTGCCTTCCTTTTGCTGCTTTTAAGATTCCCTTTTTGTTTTTAACATTTGGCATTTTAATTATGATGTGTCTTTCTGTGGGCCTGTTTGGGTTCATCTTGTTTGGGATTCTCTGTGCTTCTGGGATTGTATGTCTATTTTCTTCACCAGGTGAAAAAAGTTTTCAGTCATTATTTCTTCAAATAGATTTCCAATTCCTTGCTCTCACTCTTCTCCTTCTCGTAATTCTATGATGATGCAAATATCACACTTGATGTCTCAGAGGCGCCTTAAACTAAACTATCTTCATTTTTTTTTTAATGTTCTGATTGGGGTTTTCTGTTACTTTGTCTAACAAATCACTGATTTGATCCTCTGCTTCATCTAATCAGCTGTTGATTCCTTCTAGTGCATTCTTTATTTCAATTTTTTGTGTTCTTTATTTCCGACTGGTTCTTTTTTATGGTATCTATGTTCTTTTTTCTACTTAAGTCTTCTAAAATTCTCACTAAGTTGCTTGAGTATCCTTACAATCAATGTTTTGAACTCTGTCTCTTGTAAGATGATTGCCTCCATTTCATTTAGTTATTTTTCTGGAATTTTATCCTGTTCTTTCATTTGGGACATGTTTCTTTTTCCCATCATTTTGGGTGCCTCTGTGTTTATTCTGTGTATTAGATAGATTTTCTATGTCTCTCAGTCTTTTTCAGGTTGTGTAATGTAGTAGTTATCCTGTATGGTCCAGTGATGTCTGCTCCTTTATCATCTACACTGTGTGCTCCAGGAGTGTCCTTTGTATGGGTTGTGTGTGCCCATTTGTTGTATTTGAGCCTGATTGCTTTTGGCATGTCAGTGGGTGGGATTGACTCTCAGGCTCACTAGCTGTGAGGATTGTTCATGCCTGCAGTGTATGAGCTGCTGTGTGGGGTCTGACCTTACAGAGGATGTTTCACCGCTGTGGATTTCATGTGCATGTTGAAATCACCCTTTGGGTGTGCTGCTTGTGGGACTAATTGGGTAGCGCTCTGTTTTGGTCTGAAGCTGGCCTCCTGGTGTGTTGGTTCTGGGGCCTCTTGGGATGGGCTCCTGCTTGCCATTGCTTGTGACAGGCCAATAGCTACCTGGTAGGAGCTATAAAGCTATCTGTTGGCTAGTCACTGCCTGTTTTTTTGTTTTTTTGTTTTGAGGGCAGTGTCACTGGCCCTCATATGTGGGGCCCAAACCGGGGTTGCTGGCATCCCAAGCCAGCGCTCAACCACCACACCACTCGTCCACTGCCTGTTTTTTTAACTGGAGGCATGTTGGAGGGATCAAGCTGAGAACTGAGGGTAGGTGCCACCAGTACTGCACCTAAGGCAGCTTAGCAAAATGCCCAGGTCACCCTGAGGCCTAACACCACCTGCTGAGTGCCCATAAGGCTCAACTGCTAAGAGAGCCTCCATCAGAAGGTGAGTTGGGTAAGGCAGTGCTCCAGGTGGTCACCAGGCTTGGGTGAGTGTTCACCAAGTTAATGTACATTCATGTTAAGCTCCAGTGCTGAACCTGGGGCCATGCCACAAAAGGCTCAGAGCACACTGAGACCAGCTACTATCAGCCTCAGGCCAGGAGACCTTCAATAACTATCTAAGAAAGACTGTAGCACAGCTTGGGGCTGATTTCCCACCAATGAATTTGCTTCAGGTAGCATACAAGTCAAGGCTGGCTATTTGCTGCTGAAAAAGCTTCCTGCCATATACAAGGTAGGACTGGTTGCATGGGCTCTGAAAGTGCCTCTCATGGTGCTACCTGAGTTGGGCAGGGCAGGGTCCCAGAGAGTCACCAGTGTGGGGCAAGTGGTGTTCACCAGGTTAATGTAAATTCAGTTTTGGCTCCAGCACTGAGCCTGAGGCCACTCCAGGATTATAATACTTTTAAAATAAAAGGTAGAAGATCGGTGATTGAAAGCTTAAGCTCTGGAATCAGAACACATGATTTTCAAATCCTGGCTCCAACTTACTAAGTGTGTGACCTTGAGCAATACACTAATGATAATGAAGATGGTGCCTGTCTATCATGCACTGAGTACTTACTCTGTGCTAAGCACTGTAGCCAAGATGTTTTCACACATTATCTCATTTATCACTATCAACAACTCAAGGAAATACAATAGATACCCAAGTTGTCAGATGAGGAATCTAAGGCTTTTCAGACTCACTACTCATAAAATGTATGACTTTGGGCAAGTTACTTAATCTTTCTAAGCCTCTTCCATTGGGGTGTCAGGAAAGTCATGACTCATGTTTGTGACAGATGGTACTAGTTCATTTTTGGAAGTACTAGAGTCATTTGCATCTATGATATAGCTATGTCATTTGATAGCTGACAGTTGTAGTTTCATTCTAAAAAAATATTGAGCAATTTGGTTGAGTTTTGGAGATTTTACAACAAGTTGAAGAGAGAACACCAAACTGTACATTTTTGCCATATTTTACTGTTTTACTTCATAAAGGGAAGAATGCGCATCAAGCTTGTGAAAAGTTGCATAAAGTTTATGGTGACAATCCTCTACAAGAACGTCAGTGCCAACAATGGTTCATGAAATTCTGTGCTGGTGATTTTAATCTCAATGATGCTCCTCAGCCAGGGAGGCCCACCGAGGTTGATGATGACAAAATGAAGGCATTGATCTGGTCAAATTACATGACACAAGAGATTGCAGAAGCATTGAATATCCATCATTCAAGTGTTCACGACCACCTGAAGAAGCTGGGATATGTAAGCAAGCTTGATATTTGGGTTCTGCATGAACTCAAAGAAGTTCATTTGACGGCGCAAATAAACATCTGCAATATGCTCATTAAATGTGAGGAAAATGATCCTTTTTTGAAGCAACTGGTAACTGCTGATGAGAAGTGGATTGTTTACAACAATGTGGTGCACAAACCGTCTTGGTCCCGATGTGATGATTCACCTCAAAAAACATCAAAAGCAGACATTCATCAGAGGAAGGTTATGCTCTCAGTGTGGTGGGATATTTTTTTGTGTGAAGATTTTATTAGGGAATTGGGGGAGGGGAATAGCGTTGGGGAATTGGGGAAGGGGAACAGAGAAGTTGCTGTCTTTTTGTTCTTTAGTCTAATTGCAGAGGACATTGCTTCACTGGCCCATATTGGTATCATCACTGTGCTCTTCCTGGATGAGGCAGATCAGTGGCCGGCCTCTAAATGGTTGCTCACGACGGCTATTGGCAGCTCACGCTGGGTGCCGACCATTCACTGTAGCCTATGGAAGCCCACTGCAGCAGGGACTGCAGCCTATACTGTTGCCGCGGCTCGCACAGCCCAGCTCCAAGTGGAGCTGTTGTTAGCTGTAGAGGGCAGTGTCATTGGCCCTCATATGTGGGATCTGAACCGGGGCCACTGGCATCCCAAGCCAGTTCTTAACCAACGCACCACTTGGCCAGCCGTGGTGGGATTGTAAAGGTTGTGTTTTTCGAGCTCCTATGAAGGAACCAAACAATCAATTTGAATGTGTAGTGTCGGCAGTTGGACAGTTTGAACAAATCCATCATCCAGAAACATCCAGAGCTTGTTAATTGTAAAGGAGCTGTGTTCCATCGCAACAACCCGAGACCACACACAAGTTTGATCACCCGTCAAAAATTATTGAAGCTTGGATGGGATGTGTTGCCACACCCACCATACTCACCTGATCTTGCTCCATTAGACTTCCACTTGTTTTGCTCTCTTCAAAACTCCTTCTGTGGTATAATGTTCAATTCAGATGAGGCTGTAAATAAGCACCTTGTTCAGTTTTTCATGGATGAAGACAGGTCCTTCTATGAATGAGGAATTAAGAAACTCACTGAAAGATGGCAAAAGGTTATCAGACAAAACAGGCAATATATCATTGATTGATCTTTGTTCTTTATATAAATAAATAAACTTTGAAAAACATAGACAAAATACGTCATGACTTTTCCAACAACCCAATACAAGTGACTGACATCATTAAATGAGTTTATGCATACAAAGAACTTGGCCTATAATGAGCCAAATAGTATTACCTGCTAATACTATTATTATTATTTCTCCTATATGTGAATTATTTATATATGCTATGAAAAAAAACAAAAAACAAAAATTATTTGGTTAATAGGACTAAAGAAATACAACCAACATGAATTATTCAGTCTAAAGTCTTCATTTTGGTGATAGCTGACAATATTCACTTCAATTTGCATTAGGAAAGCAGAACTCAGGATATAAACCTATGGGATTATGTGTCAGGTTGAAAATGAGCAAATAATCTGGGATCACTTTAAAAATACCAGAAATATCTCAGGATCACCTAGTGATAATTAGGCAGACAGATGGCCCTTCTCACCTGTTTTCTCACCCTCATCTCCATACCCAAATATTTGAGGAAATTCGAGGTGCCACAGTCCTCAGCCCACTTTGTAGCCTATATTATGTTATTTCAAGCAACCCAGCCTCAACTTCCCCTTCAAAGACCACAGAAATTCAGTTACCCTTGCTTAGAGAAGCCTTTTGTTTATCACTCTGGACATCTATGGTCTCACAACTCCAGATACAAGAATCAATGCAGTCACTATTCATTTCCATCTATCATAGCACATAAAAGAGATGTCCTTCACAATGACACTATCTTATTCTAATCCTTTATACAGAATATTCTTTTGTCTCGTTAATAATTTGACGATGATAAAAGATGCCTTAAAATTCAGTTTGCCTGTCAGTGGTCCTGCTTTCTGGTGATTCCAATTATGTCCGGATGTTTCCCTGCCCTCTCCACCTCCAGACACACACAGGGAAAATGAAAGCTCTCTTCAGTTTACTTTTTGTTGCTGATAGTGTGCTATTTATAGAGAAGATGATTAGTTCCATGTTTTCATTTGGTTCCAAATTCTTAAATTTATTATTAAAAACCCAAACAATGTTGGCCAGCACACATGCTAAAAGTGGCTTTTCCAATTCAATAACTACAAAAATTAAATCAAGCACTCTGCCCTTTCTCATGATATATACTTAAGAATATATATATATATATATATATATATATATATATATATATATATATATATATGATAATTAAAGAAAAAAATTAAAGACTACCTTTTCTGACTGTGACAAGGAACCTCTGGATTTGCCATTTTGTCTGAAACAACTCCAAAAGTAAATTAAGTACACAAAACCTTGGTTTTCTAAATACTGAACATTAAGCAACGAAGAACAGTAATCTCTGAGAAATGGGGGAAAAAAATGGGGCAAGTTTTATCATTGTCTCAGCATACTACTTGAAACAGTGTCCAGGCCATGTCTCAAGGAAGGGGAACCCTAGTAGTCTGGTGGATACTTTGAGTAGAGAAAGGAAAGCTGGGGTTCTAAGGAAACCAAGGTGACCAGAGTTGGCAGGATAGAGTATAAAAAAGGAGAAAGATGCAAAGAACTTCAAAGATTTGCAGAGGATACCCCTAGAGTCTTCAGATGGGTGTCAGGACATACATTTGAGACCAGAGAATTGACTACCCAAAAGACATAGAGAAACAATTACCAGAGTTCACACAGGATCATGAATAGTTCCTATTCGCATTAGCAAAAACGGAAAATCTCATAATTTATAGAGCATTGAGTAGACTATTTGAAAGTTATTGACAGAATAGTGGGGAATAATTAGCCCTGGCCTTAACACCACTCTGGTCACCCCTAAAAAAACTTAAGAACAAGATCCGAAAGGATTAAAATGAATTCTAGTAACATAGTCATGTCTTAAAGGTCAAGAATATTTATGGGAATACGAATATGTCCATTTCCCAACAAAGTAAAATCTACCATATCTGGCATACAATAAAAAATTACTAGGAATGTAGAAAAGCAGGAAAATATGAAGAAAAGGCAAGTAAAGCAAATCCAGAGTTGACACAGGTGTTAGAAGTAAGAGACAAGATATTAAAACAATTATTATAGCTGTTGTCCATATGTTCAAAAAAGTAAGACATGAGGGCCGGCCGAGTGGAGTGTTGGTTAAGAGTTGGCTTGGGATGCCAGCTCTGAGCAGCGGGGCCCCGGTTCGGATCCCACATGAGGGCCAGTGAAGCTGGGCCCTCTACAGCTAAGTAGGTGAACAGCAGCTCCACCTGGAGCTGGGCTGCCGTGAGTCACCAGCAATGATATCGGCTGCAGCCCCTGCTGCAGTGGGCTGCCATGAGCTACCATGTGGCTCGCAGCCAGCATGAGCTATCATGAGCCGCTGTGAGTGGCTGTCCAATGGCCGCCGAGTGACTGCCTCACCAGGGAAGAGCACAATGATAATACTAACTGGGTCAGTGAAGTGACGTCCTCCACAACTAGACCGAAGAACAAAAGGACAGCAACTTGTCTGTTCCCCTCCTACAATTCCCCAATAAAATCTTTAAAAATAAAGTTAAGACATGAAAAGATATATAAAAAGACTCATCAAATTTCTGGGCATGAAAATTGCAATATATGGAATTAAAAATATGCTGGATTAAATTAACATCAAATGATTAAGGAAGAGAAAAACTAGTGAACTTGAAGACATAGCAACAGAAGCTTTTCAAAGTGAAACAGAGAGAGAATAAATAAAAGTGTGCTCAGAATTAAGCAAAAATTTGAAGGAGGAATGGACATAGCCACATGAATAGCCAAAGGAAGAGTACCCCAGGCATTACTGGAAATGATGGATCCAGAGAGAGTAAATATAAAGTACTTAATGTAGTATTTAGCATTTAATAAGCACTCAAAAGATGGAAATTATCACTGCTGCTGTTGTTCTCCTTGTTAAACTTTGAGGGTCAGGAACAGGGGAAAGGGGAAGTAACTCATGTATATAGAGGGCTCCTTTTTCTAGGCACTCATCTTAGCATTTTTGTATATATAATTGCAATAACCCTGTATTATGGATAATCCAATTTTATAAATAAGAGAGCAGAGACTTTGAAGAGTTGAAATATTTAAGCAAAGTCACCAAGTGACCAAGATAGGAGGTATGATTTGACCTCAGCTTTCTTTAATTTCAAATCTTAGACACTTTCCATTATGCCATATTGCCACACATGGAATTTCAGGACTTCGGGAATTTGAATGTTCCAAGCTCCCACACAGCACTGTTTTACCCAGCTACCATGATATGTGCTGCTGATGGGGGAGAAGACAGGTCAGCAATCAGTTTCAGCCCTCACTTAATATTGTCATGATGGGAGATAGACCCTGTGTTGCTTGGGCTTCTTCATAAATTTTCTCAAGAGAAACCAGGAATTTATGAAACTTCCTTATTTATAAATTGCTTATCATATGTCTTTATTTTTAAAATTTCTATTTGGACCATTCCAAAGACGACTGATCCCAAACATAGATTTAGAACCATTTGTTTGGCACTGCTAGTCTAGGTAACTAATTAATTAGTTTACATGAATATAAATGTATTGGGTTTTTTTTTAGTATAAAAATGATGCATATATACAGTCAATTAACATTTAACAAAGGCCCCAAGAATATACAGTTGGGAAAAGGATAGTGTCTCTAATAAATGATGTTGGGAAAACTGGATAACCACATGGGAAATATGAAGCTGGAAACTTATGTTACATCATATACAAAAATCAACTCAAAGTGGATTAAAGACTTAAACATAAGACCTGAAACCATAAAATTCCTATAAGAAAACATAAAGGAAAAGCTCTATGACATTGGTTTTAACAATAATATTTTTGGATATGATACCAAAAACACAGGTAACAGGTAAAATAAATAAGTGGGACTACATCAAGCTAAAAAATTTCTGCACAACAAAGGAAATAGTTGACAAAATGAAGGGGCGACCTACAGAATGTATGTGGGGTCCGAGTTGAGTTGTATTTGCAAACCATAAATTCTATGGGAAGTTAGTGTCAGGGATGTGTAGGAAACTTATATAGCTCAATTAAAAGGTAACCCAATTAAGGGCTGGCCGAGTGGCTCAGTTGGTTAAGAGCTCACTCAAGAATGTGAGCTGAGCTCTGAGCAATAGCAGTTCAATGCCCAGCCCAAGCTGAGCTGCCAACAGATGTCAGGATGGCTCAGCTAAAAAATAATCATAATAATAATAACCCAATTGAAAAATGGGCAAAAAACCTGAATAGACTTTTTTTTCAAAGACACACAAATGATCAATAGGCATAGGAAGGGGTGCTTGGCATCACTGATTGTCATGGAGGTACAAATCAAAACCACTGAGATGTTGCTCCATACCTGTTGTGATGGTATTTTCAAAAAGTCAAAAGATGATAGGTGTTGGTGAGGATATGGAAGAGGAGGAATCCTTATGCACTGTTAATGGGAATGTAAATTGGTGTAGCCATTATGAGAGATAGAATGGAGTTTCCTGAAAAAATTAAAAATAGAGCTACCAGAGTGGCAATCCTGCTTCTGGGTGTAAATCCAGAAGAAGTAAAATCACTACCCTAAAAAGATATCTGCATTATTCACAATAGCAGGATATGGAGACAATGTAAGTGTCTATTCATGGATGACTGGATAAAAAGAATGTGAAATATAAATACAAAGGAGTAAGGAATATTTTTGAGCCTTAAAAAGAAGGAAGTCCTGCCATTTGCAACAACATGAATGAACACAAAGGACACTATGTTAGGTGAAAAAGGTCAGACACAAAAAGACAAATATTGCATGATCTCATATGTAGAATCTTAAAAGGTGAAACTCATGGAAACAGAGAGTAGAAAGGTGGTTATAAGGGGATGGGGATGGGTCATATGAGGAAATGTTGGTGAAAGGGTGCACACTTTCAGTTATAAGGTGAATATGTTCCAAAGACCTAATGTACAACATGATGACTACAGTTCATAATAATGTATTGTATACTTGAAATTTGCTAAAAGGGCAGATCTTAAGTATTTTCACCACACATGTGCACATACAAATAACTATGTGAGTTGACAAATATGTTAATTAACATGATTATGGTAATCATTTCAAAATGTATACATATATCAAAACATCAGGTTGCATATCTTAAATATACATAATTTTTATTTTTCAATTATACCCAAATAAAGCTGGGTGAAAAAAGAAATACATAGTGAATGAATTAAATTTTCTAAGAGAATAAATCTTAAGTGTCCTCAACACACACGTGCAAGCACACGCACACACACACACACACACACACACACAATAAATAGAATAAAAAGTAACTATGAGGTGATGGATGCATTACTTACTTAATTGTAGTCATTTCACAGTGTATAGGCATATCAAATCATTACATTGTATACTTAATACATTTTTGTCAATTATACCTCACCTCACTAAAGTGGGAAAATATTTTAAAATACAAAAGGAAATACATAGACAGTGAATGACATAATCTCTTTCAGTATCTCTAAACATCACACTACCCAGTTCATTTTTACTCTGCAGCCCTCACACGTACCTTCACACTGCTCACACTCTTACTTCATATCAACCCCAGGCTGACAGCAGAGCTATCCTCTAACCAAGATGCAACTCAAATGTCATCTCAACCATGAAACCTTTTTTCATCCTCCCTTCTGTTTTCAAACTCATTTCTAAGCTTCTACACCTTGTACTAGAGTCATTTTTGTATCTGTCTCATCTTTTCTATGAAATTGTCATTTACCTGAGAGCAAAACTGACCTTATTTTTTTGTATTTTTTCTTTTATGCTACATAGAACATAGAACAATCTTTATAAAAACTTTTTATTATGAAAAATATACACAAAGTCAAAGGAATTGTATAATAAACCTGCATTACCCATCACCAAACTTCAGCATTATTGTGTATTGTTTTACTATACTTCAACACACTCTACCTTTTCTGGTTATTTTTGACAACTTTATTTAACTATAATTTTCATACTATAAAATTCACCCATTGTAAGTGTACAGTTCACTGAGCTTTAGTAAATTAACAAGTTGTGTGTCATGACAGTCTAGTTTTAGAACATTTCCATAGCTCAACAAGTTTCTCCATTGTCAGTTTGATGTCAATTTCTGCTCTCACTTTCAGTCCCAGGCAACCATTGATCTATGTTTTGCCTCTATAATTTTGCCTGTTCTGAACATTTCATGTAAATTGTTATATGTTATATAGTCTTTTGTGTCTGGCTTCTTTTCCTTAGCATGTATTATGGGTGTTCTCTCATTTATGTATTATGTAACAATATTCTGTTCCTATCTATTACAAAGTAGTATTGCTTTGCATGGACTAACCATATTTTGTTGCTCATGACCAGTTGATGGACATTTGGTGTTTTTTTTTAGTTTAGGCCTGGGATAAGTAGTGGTGCTATGAATATTTACACACAACTCAATGTGTGGACATGTGATTTAATTCTTCTTGGGTAAGCTTCTAGGAGTAGAATTTTGAAGGAATATATATAGTGAGTTTGTGTTTACTTATTTGGGGAACTGCCAAATGACTTGTAGGTGGCTGCTTCAGTTTGCATTCTGACCAAAACTGAATAAGGGTTCTGGTATTTCCTCATCTTCTCTGACACTTGATATTGTCTGTATTGTTGATTATGGCTACTCTGTTGGGTGTGTGTTGGTATCTCATCGTGGGTTTTGATTTGCAAAAATCCCTGAGGATGAATGCTGTTGATCATCATTTTGTGTTTTTAGTAGCCATTCATATATTTTATTTGATGAAATATCTATTCAAATATTTTGGATGTTAACAATTTTTTAGGTGTGTATACTTATGATTGAGCTGTGGAAGATTTTATATATTCTAGGTGCAGGACCACTGTTGAATTGTTTGTAAATGTTTTCTCCTACTCCATAGTTCCTCTTTTTGTTTTTTATAAATCATACATTTAAATGTAAGAACTAAAATTATAATAAGTCTAGAAGAAACAAAAACAAAAAACAAAACCAATGATACATAATCATTGTAAAAATATTTAACTAATACAAATAAGTTTAAAAAAGAAAACAAAATGTACTGGAATTTCTACAAGTAACAACTACTATGCCATTTTCATGCATATTTTCTGGTGCTAATATATATTGTATTAATCAGTTACTGCTGCATTAAAGAAAAACACTTGAATATACATTTCTCCTAAAAGATATATATATATATATATATATATATATATATATATATATATATATATACACACACACACAAATGGCCAATAAGTACCTGAGAAGATGCTGAACATCACTAGCCAGTAGGGAAATGAAAATCAAAATCAAAGTGAAATACCATTTTATATCCAATAGGATGACTATAAGAAAGAAAGAAAAGAAGGAAGAAAGGAAGGAAGGAAGGAAGGAAGGAAGGAAGGAAGGAAGGAAGGAAGGAAGAAAAGAAAGAAAAGAGAGAGAAAAAAAGGAAAGGAAAGGAAGGAAAGAAAAAGAAAAAGAAAAGAAGGAAGAAAGAAGAAAATAAAGTAACATTTTTTGATGAGGATGTGGAAAAATTGGAACCCTGTGCATTTACTAGTGGGAATGTAAAATGGTGCAGCAACTATGGGAAACAGTCTGGAGATCCCTCAAAAAATTAAACATAGAATTATCATATGATCCAGAAATTCCACTGCTGGGTACATATCAAAAAAAAAAAAAGTGAACAAAGGAAGAAGGAACTCAAGTAGAGTTTTGTACACCCATATTCATAGAAGCATTATTCACAACAGTCAAAAGGTGGAAGCAATCCAAGTGTCCATTAAAAGACAAATCAATAATCAAAATGTGATGCATGCATACAATGAAATATTATTCAGCCTTAAAAATGAAGGAAATTTTGACACATGCTGCAAGATAGATCAATCTTGAAGACATTATGCTAAATGAATTAAGCCAACCACAAGAGAGCAAGTAATGTATGAATCCTCTTATATGAGGTACTTAGTCAAATTCATAGAGAGAGGAAGTAGAATGGTGGTTTCTAGGGGCTGACAGGAGGAGGCAATGGGGAGTAACTGTTTAATGGATACAGAGTTTCAGTTGGGGAAGATGCTAAAGTTCTGAAGATGTATGGTGGTTATGGTTGCTCAACAATGTGAATGTACTTAATGACACAGTATTGTACACAGAAAAATGGTTAAAATGGTAAATTTTATGTTGTGCATATTTACCACAATAAATCCACACATTTCAAAACCCAATAGCCTTTTAAAATATTCATGTTCACCTTACATGTCTGCAGGTCGGCTAGAGTTTTTCTGAAATTCAGCTGAGCTTGGCTTCAGCCTGAGGGTTGGAATCAGGTCAGCTCCATATTTCCTTTCATAACCCCTGGATCAGGAGCTCCCTGGGGCCTGTTCTTCTCATGTGAATGACAGATGAATAAGAGAATGAGTGCAAGCACATGATGCCTTTTAAACTCTTGGCTTTGAGCTGGTCCATTTTCACTTCTGCCAACATTTCATTGGACAAAATAACTTATGTCTAAGTCCCATATCAATGGAGCAGAGAAGTATACTTTGGCCACTCTCAGGGGATATATTGCAAAAATTACATTGCAAAAAGTAGAGTTGTAAAATTATAACTTATGGAGAGTAAAGAATTGAGAACAAGAACTCAATCTACACACAGACATAAAGACATATTTATAGAATTTTACAGAAAAGGCATCATGTGTATCTAGTTTGTTCCAAGTCTTAGAATTGGAAGAACGTGGTCCTGGCTTTAAAACTTCCAAACACCAAAAAGTTTATTAATAAACTTAGATATAAGAGGAGGAATAAAATTTACAGCTTCTTTGAATTTTAGTAAAAATCTAAATTTTTTTCATTTGCTACTTTGCACTTGCGAGTTTCCCTATGAATCAACAACAATATTTGTGAATCAAAACAAACAGAAATGCAAGTAACCTAGAAAGTAAATAAGGAACACTATGAGTGGGTGTGTTTGACTTTCCAGAGCCTATAAAGACATGTTAGCCTATAAAGGAGAGAAATGATTTTCAAACTCCATATGGCCCTAGATAAGATGGGCCTTGTAGAGAAGATGGGCTGCATTTTCAAGAGATTCTCAAACCAAGGTGCTTCACCCCAAGTGAAAGAGCTGTTCTAAAAAAAAAAAAAGAGAAAGAAAGAAAGAAAAAGAAAAAGAGTAGAGAAGGAGGTAGAAACATGACATTTTCTGCTGAAGAAGGGGACTTTTATAAAATGCTTCCATTTGCCCAAGGTTAAAAACAAGAGACTCTTAGATCTAGTATATTCAGGTAAAGGCAGAGCTTCTTCAAGCCTGAAATATTTATTTCCCACGTAGATTATAAGGAAACAGGGGTTGTTAAAATAGATCTTGTGTCATCAGATAGCCATGTTCCTATTAAAATGCAATATAATGTATTGATAAAATGAAGTTCCCGTTTGGGGTCTGCTAGGTGACTGACCTTTGCACAGAGGGGTATTTTGGGGAATTATATCATCTTATAACAGTGGTGGTTGCAACCCTTTATCTTCTCAACGCTTTGGACACAAAAACCATGGGATTAATTATATACTATGAGCAACAACTCATGAATATTTAACACCCTCATCTATACTTAATGAATAAATTTGCATTTTGACACTGTTATTTAATGTGCTTTAAGGAAATACTGCTCATTACCTTTCAATTTTGTAGATTAGTTGAATGTAATCAGAATGATAAGGCAGGAGAGATATAGTATTATTTAAATAACATTGTTTTTTATCACTGCTCCTGCTTCCTTGAGTCCCCCCACCCCCACCCCCGCCTTTTTTAAGCAACTGGGTTTATTTTATTCTATTCTGACTGTTCTGTCTTAATCATTTTGCCTCCATGCTTTTTGCAGAAGGGAGTTTCTTTAAATTCATGGAAAAATAATGCAAATTAAATAATCAGTGTTTTGCTTCCCTCTCTGTGCTCTGTAACAGGGCATTCTCTCACACAAAATATCCCAGTGCAGTTGGCAGTAATTGTGTCCCACCCGGGCTGGCAGGCTCAGCAAGGTTGCCATAACCTGCACAGCAAGCAGAGGGAGCTGCATAACCAATGACAATGAGCAGAGGTCTCTAACTTCAGTCAGACAGGCAGCACACCATGAAATCGGGGCTCAGAAAACCTGACCAACTGGCCAGAGTACTGGAGAAGATAAGCTTTTCTGTCTGTTAGGTCGATTGGTTATTTTTTAATATTTGGCTCATTATGTGGGTTTTGTTTTGTTTCTCATAAGGAATGAATCTTTTGTTTGTGAGGTGGGCACTTTATCTGCATATCCACTTTAAAGAGTTTGGGCATGAGAACATGCCTCTAGGAATCTTATTTGCATACGCTGTTTCCAAAAGGAAGGGGACTTTGAAATGAATGACCAGGCTCTTAGGAATCAGAATTAAGGTTGCTTGACAAAGATGAAGGACAAAAGCTGGACAAGAAGAACAGAGAAGAAACTAAAATCTAGATGCCAGACACTGTGCTAAATACTTACATATATAATCTCATGTAATCCTTATCTTGTGAGGTCTCCACCATCATTATCATTATTGTCCATTTATAAATTTGGAAGATAGGACAATACAGATAGTAAAAAATGGAGCAGAGATTTGAATCTAAGTCTGTTAAACCTAAGATTCAAATGTTTTCAACAGTTCTCAACTATTTGGAGTTTTAAAATACTGAGTTTTAAAAAAATTGCTGTCAAAAATACTGAGATTGAATTACAATGTCCCTTCCTCAAGGAAGCCTTTCTTTTCTCTTAGTCCTTGGTCAGTATGTGAATATAGTGAATATATATATATATATATATATATATATATATATATATATATATATATTTTTATTTTTTTTTCATGATAACTATGGAATGCTGTTTCATTATGGAATGCTGTTTTAAATAATGTCAGTATAACTACGCTGTAATTAATCTTCAGGGTCATTTAGAATTTTTCGGTTTTGCTTTAAAGTTTTATTTCACATTTCGTTTCTATGGATATATATATATATATATATATATATATATATATATATACAAAAAAATATATATATATATATAAATAATACCTTTACCCCTCCACACATTTGACTGTGAACTCCAAGAGGGCAGGGACTGCTGTTTGCTTACTAGTCTATCCCTAGCACTTAGTAGAGTGCCTGGCACAATGTCACAATGTAGGTATTGTGTGTGTGTGTGTGTGTGTGTGTGTGTGTGAGAGAGAGAGAGAGAGAGAGAGAGAGAGAGAGAGAGAGAGAGAGAAAGAGAGAGAGAGAGACTGAGAAAGACACAGAAAAAGAGAGAGGTAAGTAGATGCATATATACATACATAGAGTTTCTTCATCTATAAAAATATGGTGAAAAATACTTATGGTGAGAATTAAATGAGAGAAATACTGTAATGTAATTATCTATCACAGAATCTGAAAAATAGAATACTGAATAAATGGCAGTATTAAAAAGTAAAGCTGTGTAAGTTATTCTGGGCCTGTGGGAAAGGCTGAGGCCAGGTTTGGTGTCCTGGTAATAAACATCCTGAGATGTTCCAAACCAAACAGAGAAGCTTTTCATTTTTCCCAAGATTAATTTGACCTGGGAAACCCAGTACAGAGACCAGATGAGGTAGCTTCAAAGGGAGTTATGACCAAACCTGAACCCTCAGTTTTCACGCAGCCTGTCTACCTGCTCACTGTGTCCCACGCCTGATTTCAGAATCACAAATGTGGTGGAAATGGAAGAAAGCATTTTCACACACTCTACCTTACCTCACACTCCCACTACTTTTCTCTCGGAAGGATTCCAGCTCTCTGTTTCAGCTTTAAGGTGTCATTAACAGTACTTTAGAATTGATGCCCCAAGAACCAGAAAAAAAATATGAGTAGAATTTCACTATCTAATCCAATGGCATTGAAATGACTTCAAAACTGTGACTGGTTGCTAAAGAAATTCAGATGTCAACCTGAATGGAAATAGAGGTTTCCTATTACCCAAATCATTAGAAAGAATTAGGAAAGGTGTGACCTTTGAGTCCTCTATTGACATAGAGACTAATTTTTAAAAATGACTAAACATATCCATATATGCCTCAGAAAGAATGACTTGAATGAATGTATATTCTATATCTTCCTTGTAGTCTCAAAATCTTGACCAATAAGTAACACTATTATGGTAGCTTGTCCAAGATGGTGAATATCACATGAGTATGAATTACTGACCTTCCTACCCAGAGGTAAAACTGTCCCATAGCTGGGTAAGTGTCTATTTAACCCTGGGAAAGTTTGGAAATAAGTATAGAAATAAATAAGTAGCTCAAATCTATAGCTTAAATACTTTTGTGTTAAATTCAAGGTGATCTATATTCTTTATTTAAATTGCTGTTTAAGATACCTTGTCATATTGAATTAGAAAGATTAGCCTTCTGATGCCAAATTTAAATGAGTAGTTGATTTTAGATTTATGATTTAAATGGAAATCTCTACAAGAATTTCACTGTTTATAAACAAATTAGAATGCTCTTGTGAATTTGAAGTTTCTTATGTGTATAAATTTAACTTATTAGATTGATAAGGTTTTCTTAAATATTTGGGAAGATTTTGCTTCTTAGGATTTTACGTATTCCCTTTTAGTCATTTCAAATGGCTAATGGGGAAGTTATATGTATTAAGTACATACGTGAAGTTTCAAAGTCGAAGCATGTTTAATTAATTAGGTCTATAAATGGACTGCTTGTTTAAAGGGCATGTATTAGGTTCCCATCAAGAGACAGAAATAGAAATCATACAGCAACTATCATAGGGAAAGTTTAATATAAAGAGTTATTATTTATAACAAGGGATTGGCGTAATAAGAGATTATCTAGTAACAAGTGAAGAGAGCTATAAACAATATAGGAATATCAGATACAAGAAGTGGTTTTACCTTTATGATGAGATAGAGCCAGGGTTGAGATCCAGACCTTCTTGGAGAAAGTTCATTGGATGGCAAAGAAGTCTAAGTTTCTTGTGTTGCTCTACTGGTGGAACTTTCTGGAAACCCACTCTCTGGAACTTTCCAGAAATCCACTCATGAAGATGCCAAAGAAAGCTGTTTATGGAGTGTCTTGCCAGAAGCATGCTGCTACAAAACCTTCTGAGGTGGTTGTTTGCTGCCAAGTGCTACTAACTGCTGTGCACTGCAGGTGGCTGGTACTGGGGAAACTGCCCACACTGCAGGAGCCTGGAGGTGGACAAGCCATCTGCACTGAAAGCTCTAGACTTTGGAGAAGTCACTCATACCATAGTAGATGGAGCACTTGGAGAAGCTGTACACGTTGCAGGAAACTTCTAAGAGGAACACATTAGAACCAGTAAGGAAAGCCACATCCTGCTGCAGTGTCTCTTAGCACCTACTACTGACAAAACTTAACATCATGCCAGAGGGCAAGAAAAAAGATATTTCAAGGGCTCAACTTTTGAAAAGCAGGTAATGAAGTGTGGGGTGGTCCAATTGACACCAGAGAGAATTTAGTCTGTTAACTTGAGTCAATGGACATTAATAAATTGTTTTTATTTAATGCCAAAATTACTAAATTCATAAATAGATTAATAAGACTTTATAGTTAAACTGAAAGGTTTAACTTAAAGAAAACCAGGTTTTTAAATTATGGCTGATTTTAGTAAATTAATATTAAGTTAAAATTCAGGTAACTATAAATAAAACCAAATTTTTTCCTATGTTCAAAAGGTACCGTTGGATATTAAAAATTTCATATTGACACTGGGATCTCACTTTTCTGGAGAATAAGATCAGGCAGAAAAAAATTGTCCATTTTTTTATAAAGAAATAGCAGTGGGGCAGGGGAAAGGAAACAAAAAAGCAATTATGATAATAGTGAGGAGATTCTAGAAAGTTTTGAGCACAAGTCTCAGGAAGCAACTGAGATTTGTGAAAAAAATTGTGGAGGGACAAACATGATCTTTGAATAAGATCTGTATTTTGAATTAGATCCCTTCAGGAGATGCAAGTAAAAATTGGGACGACATAAATTTTTAGTTATTTTTTTGTTGCTAAATTGTGTTTCCTTACCTGAGACAATATGGAAATTGAATTATGTGAAACACTGGAATTTATCGGGATATCACTTAAAGAATGTCTTCCTAATAATCCAATTGAAAAGAAAATGCAATACTAAAGCCCTTCCCAAGCCGATGACATCAGCAGCCTGGGCTGACTCCCTCTGGAGGGCTGCATCAGTGACAGAGCCAGCCATCTAGGATGTTGCATCTGTACCCTCATTTGCACACCATATGATACAGCATGGACTAATGGATTGAAGAAGAGCCTCCCGACTCTCGTGGGTAAGGGTTTGATAGGGTTAATCCTTAATACTCCTTTCCTTTCTCCACCCAAGTTCAAAATCAATAAAGAGAGAACTAAAAGTCAGACAGATAATTGATAAAAACTGATAATGGAGCCTGGTGACTTAGGTGTACTGGCCAAGTAGGCCTAGTACTACTTTGCCCTGATTTAAGCAGACTTATCCATCTGCAATCATTGGAAGTGCTGAACAGCTATAGGCTTCCCATGGAAGGGCAGAACAGACCATAATTTATACTCTCTGTCAGCAACAACTGTTTCCAAAGATTCCAGGGAGAGGAAGGAATTGAACCTTGTGAACTCAATAATGTCTCCAAATGCATCAATTATTTGAGGTTTTTTTCATTTGGAAACATGAAGCTGGAGAAATGAGTTTCTCGCCCAGATATTCCCTAACCTGAACATGACCCAGGAGGTAGTTATTCCCACGAGGAAAAAAATCACCCTTTAGCACTGGTGGGCAATTTATATTTTGCCCCCAGAAAACTCTGAAGTTAGTCAAAATAGTATAGGATAGGACAGTACAAGTTCGTTCTATACTCAAGGCTAAACATGCACTCTGCCGTTTTATTTCCCATGTCCAGTCACAATGCCTGATTTAGCTCATTTCGTAGTTCTGCAATTAGATTACATGGCAACATAAAGACTCTCCAGCAACAGGGCCGGCAGAGTGGTGCGGTGGTTAAGCGCTGGCTTCGGAAACCAGCGGCCCCGGTTCGGTCCCACACATGAGGGCCAGTGACACTGCCCTAAAAAAAAAAAAAAAAAAAAGACTCTCCAGCAACAAAAATACCATGGCATATTTGAATGTAAGCCATCTTCCCTTATGACATTCCCAAGGAGAACAGAAGTTCAAAGATGAAAGTCACAAAGAATCATGCGCTGCGTTGCACACTAAAGGGTCTTACTCCTCCATTGGGTTCCTGCAAAACTATGAACTCAGAGGAGCAGAGCAGATTGTGTGCTTCCTGAGGGCATCCAGCTCCTAAAGAGAAACAGGAAGTGCCCAGTCATGCCTGCTTTCCTCCTTCAACTAGTAGAGATATTATATATTATGAAACTCTAGTAGATATATTATAATTTTACTTACATGAAATATCCAGAATAGGCAAATTCATAAAGACAGAAAGTAAATTAGAGGTTACTAGGGGCTGGGGTTGGGAGAGGAGAGAGGATGGTGAGTTATTGCTTAATGGCTCCAGAGAATCTGTTTAGGATGATGAAAAAGTCTTGGAAATAGACAGTGGTGATTGTTATACAACGTTGTGCATATAATTAATGCCACTGAATTAAATTGTACCTTAAGAATGATTAAAATGTCAAACTTTATATTATATATATCTTATCACCACCAAAACAACAATAGATTAAATAAGTGACAATTATGTAAAAGCAGTGATTAATTTCCTAAAGATTTCTGGTAAGACTTCTGGGGAATAATGATGATGTAATACAATTTTCACCAAACGCATGGGCTGTGCATATGGAGACCATCTCTAATATAAGAATCCTATTAGGGCTGGCTGAGTGGCACGTTGGTGAAGAGTGGGCTTGGGACGCCAGTTATGAGCAGCAGGGCTCAGATCCCACATGTGGGCCAGTGACACTGTGCCCTCTACAGCTAAGATGGTGAACAACAGCTCGACCTGGAGCTGGGCTCCCGTGAGTCGCCGTGAGTCGCCAGCGATGGCATAGGCTGCAGTGGGGCTGGCCGGCAGACGGCGTGCATTTTCGTGAGTTGCCATGAGCTGCCGTGACTGGCCGTCCAATGGCTGGCGAGCGACTGACTCACCTGGGAAGAGCGCAATGATAATACCAACATGGACCAGTGAAGCAACTTCCTCCACAACTAGACTGAAGAACAAAAGAACAGCAACTTGTCTGTTCCCCTTCCTCTATTCCCCAACGCTGTTTCCTCCTCCAATTCCCCAATAAAATCTTTTTTTTAAAAAAAATCCTATTAGAGATTTCATTGCATTTTCATGTCTGAATGTTCCACCTCCTCGTGCTTTAAGCCAGCCTGTGTTTAACTCTGTTTTTTTTCCACTGTCTGCTTGTGTCTACACTCTTGCTCTTTAGGTCTCCTTTATCCTTCTGAATATTCACATTTTCTGTACTTGGAAATGACCCTGATTTCTTCTGTCTGATTTCCTTAGTCTGATATTGAGGATCTGGGCAAAGCTAGAATGGAAAACAAGAGGTATTTTTAAAACACTTGGGGAGGGCTGGTCGAGTGATGCGGTGGTTAAGGGATGGCTTGGGAAGCCAGTGGCCCTGGTTCGGTCCCACATATGAGGGCCAGTGACACTGCTCTTAAAAACAACAACAACAACAAAAAATACCTGGGGAAATTAACAAGGAATTTCACACATGTAGTAGACGCATTGCCAGTTTTTGTGTTTCTCATTTATGGGCAAGAGAAGAAGAAGCAACACTTACAGATATTAACAGCCTAAAGCTCCAAGTGACCACAGCATCGACTAATACCTTGGTGATGGTCTCCATACTATATAAGAGCACTCCCAATACTGACTCCAAATGTGAGTTCTAAATTTATACTGCCATCCTGGGCAAGGCCAGAGACCCACTTGCTCCTAGGTACAGGGGGCATGCCTTCTGGTGTTTCCAACACAAGGCTTTGTTTTTAAAGTTTGTAAAACCTAAACTGAGAGGCAATACCCATGTCTCAGAAGCCAAAACCAAAGGAGGAAAAGATGATTGCCGAAGTCAGTCTTTATCAAGTAAAAACCATGGCACTAAAAGTTTTCTGAAACTTATAATCAGCACCCAAAATAGCCTTCAGAAGTGTAGGAGGAAGAAAATTTCTTCAAACAAAAGGAACTGGGAAAAATTCTTTGCCATAAAAAATGCCTTTCAATCTCTCTCAGATCAAACTACAAAGCTTGATTTGCTTACCCCGCCTACATATATTTTTCTCTTTTAATCTTAATGTCAGAATAACATAATAGCCCTCACATAAATTTTTCTCTGACAAAGCAGATTTATCATTATATATGCCAATGCCGGACCACACTGTGGCTCCTGTAATATCAGAATCTCAAGGTTAAGTAGGTTGTTAGTCACTGAATTCTAAAAATAAGAATGGTATTTCTTAAAATTTATCATGCTTTTCATGCAGCTGAAGGTAATTTTCTCCAGATTTGTAAGGTTCTGTAGATTGGTATTCTATTCACTGACCTTAAGCCTCAGGGTGATCTCCGGGCTGCAGAATTTGTTGTTTAAACTATGCAACTGGCTCTAACCAAGATGATATTTTTTCCATGTGACCTATTAACATGGGACATAGTTGATAATTCATCACCCACAAGCTCTGAGGTTAATAGGGGTACTTCTATCTGATTCCAAGGGGAATCTAGTCATCACCCAGCCCCCAAGTTCATTTACCAAAGAGGACTACCTGGCTATCAAATCATCATTGTGGAGTCCACATTTTATAAAATTTACTAAACTGCTAAAAGAAAAAAAAAGTGACAATCTTATTACTTAAGTTCCCTCTCAGAAACATTTTTTTCTGCTAACATTAAGAATTTTTTAGGGCCGGCCGAGTGGTGCGTTGGTTAAGAGCTGGTTTTGGGATGCCAGCGGCCCCAGTTCGGATCCCACATATGAGGGCCAGTGACACTGCCCTCTACAGCTAACAACAGCTCCATCTGGAGCTGGGCTGCATGAGTCCAAGCGATGGTATAGGCTGCAGCCCCTGCTGCAATGGGCTGCCATAGGCTGCAGTGAGTGGCCAGCAGCCAGCGTGAACTGCCAAGAGCCGTGGTGAGTGACCATCCAGAGGCCGGTGACCGATCTGCCTCATCCGGGAAGAGCGCAATGATGATACCAACATGGGCCAGTGAAGCAACGTCCTCCGCAACTAGACTGAAAAACAAAAAGACAGCAACTTGTCTGTTCCCCTTCCCTGATTCCCCAACGCTGTTCCCCTCCCCCAATTCCCCAATAAAATCTTTTTTAAAAAAAGAATTTTTTTATAACACTTCTCATCCTCTACCTCTGTTCACCCTCTTCACAGCCCCCACATACAGCTACAACATAAACTAATTAAGGAATTATTTTACATCCTATTCTTTTGAGAGAACTGAGTGCTTTTCAGCGACACAGACACCACTCAAATGTGGTATGTGACAACCCTTATTCCATTTTAAGTTGCTAAAACTTGGAGGGGGAGGAGGCTTTAATACAATAAATATATCCAAGGGAAAACCAGAGGCGATGTGCTGGTGATGGGCACTACATGAACAGAATAACTCAAATCATATTTCAGGCTCAATACATTTCTGCAGAGCTAGAAAATTTTTGAAGATCATTTTACATTTTAAACCAATTTCTCCATTTTGAAGAAGAGGAATGTTGAAGCCTGAGAAGTTGAAAATCTTCTAATTCCAGTCTGGGCCAGACCACTGGCTCTCTGTTATCAGTTCCTTCATGGGTAGGGACCTGCTGCGGATAGTACATCACTTGCTCCCAGCCCCCACCCATGTGCTGCCTGCTTTTGGTTATATGATACCACAGCAAAAGGAAGATGCAACATAGCGAAGTGGAATAGGAGTGAACCCTTCTCTCACCCTCAAGGACAAACATGTCACTTTAAAGGTGTGATGTCCTCTTGCAAACCACATGGTTTAATAAATCAGTTATGGCCCGGGACATAGAAACATAGATCCCAGCCATGTCCCTGGCACCCTGTGCCCTGCCCCTCTACACTCCCTCTACCAGTTTCCCCACCTCAATTTCCAGCACCTGGGGGCAGGCCAGATGGTGAGCAGGCAGCAAAGTGTTTGCATGTATTCCTAAGAAAAATAAGTAAAATTTGCCCTTGTTGTTTAATAGAATGATGAGGAGAGAGATTGTTACTGCAGTGATCCAGGGAGAAGTTATTTTATAAAGTGTAAATTGGCCACAGTGACTCCATTTCTTGCACCAAGAATCACATTAAAGAAAACTTCATTAACAGTTATACTGGGTTAAGAAATTTGGTGGAGTTTGCAAATTTCACTGGTCCAGTGAGAGAGAAGGGTGGGGGGGAGAGAAAGAGACAGAGACAGAGACAGAAACAGAGACAGAGAGAAAGAGAGTATTTCTCAGATTTTTAAATCCAAGACCCTATTAAGTCATTTTTCCCCTTTTACATACTAAGTGGCATTCCATGGCACTGCCTTACTAGTGGATGAGTTCTTTCATGCTACTTCATCCCTGGATAGGTTATTTAACTTCATGCTGATTTCTAAACAGTGCCAGGTTGCTTTTCATAGTGATAGTCCCCTAGCCTTTCAAACATGAAACAATCCTGGGATAGCTTTCCTGGTGGCTGTCAGAAATGGTCCTACTCAGGCCTGAGTCCCTGTGTGTTTCTATCTGGTCATGCTGCTCTTCTCAGAGAGGAGACTGACACCTTGGTTTGTACATCATATTCACGGCAACACAATCATCTCAAGTGGGATTCTTTCCTCCAGTATTCACTGAAAATAATTTTAGATTCACTTAGTATTCCATTGCCAACCACAAAGAAAATGCCAGGCTGACTGTGGCCTGCTGTTTATTCACAACAAGGAGGATCGTCAGAATGACTGTTTCTGCCATCTTCCTACTACCATTGCTCTGATGTGATTATTCAATATCAAAACATTGCATTTCTGTTTCAGCGGTCACATGTTGAATGAAGCATGCCTATTCTCTCGGTGCTCATTTTAATGAAAGACCTTTAAGATGGAAGTAGGCTGTCTCAATGGAAACCACGTTGCCTTTGGAATGGTAAGTTGGATTTGGATTCTGTCTTTCATGCATTCAATTACTATTTACTGATGGCCTATTGTTTTTCAGGCACTCTGCTAGGAGTTCTGTCACTTACCAGCTCTGTGACTTGGGCATCTTATTTAATATTTCCACAATTTATTTAGGCCAGGCCCCTTTTGCAGTGCAAAAGTGCCCAACTGTACATGGCAGCCCAATCTCAGAACCCCAGTGCCATCCTCCCTGCAAAAATGTGCATGTTCTATTGCCATTCATTGTCCCTTGTCTAAAAAGTAAACACAGGCACAGGCCAACACTCTAGAGCAATTCCTGCTATTAAATCTCTCTTCCAATCTCTTCCCTCCAATACATACTATAGACAAATAGAGGGTAGTTCAAGACGGACAGAGAGATGGAATCTTTTTAGCCCCTAAATATCTAGAGTCTAAGTCAATGTTCCCGCTTTTAAAAGTTAGCCAGAAAGCCAACTGGGCTGGAGAAATTGAGTGTAAACCAATCTATGCATCTGTAAAACTCTCAAACATCTGCATGTTTATCCTTAATGGTCATGAAAACCTGTCTCTTCAGTGCTGGAGCCATTTACTACATATGGGACTATAGCTAAGTCACTTAACATCCCAGACCACTCTGGGACTCACTGATATTATCATCGCCTTCACTATCACCCTCATCTGGACTTCCTGGTCCTAAAGAATATGATTCCAGTGCCTCCCAGATAGCCTTTGTGGGTAGTCAGACTGCCTGGGGTGTGAAACTTCATCTTTCATCAATGGTGCTCTCATTCATGGGAGGGCTGTCTGCCCACTAGAAGTCTACCTGTGTGAACCAGCCCAGAAATTTAGGACTGAAGGGGAGTCATAGCGACCTTCTGGGCTTGGTCCCATTAGTGGAGCACAGCCAGAGCTTCTCATTATTCTTTCTAATAATCAGCAACTGGGCTAGTCGCTGGGCATGACAAAGAAAGCCATTGGAGCTCCCACTTCAAGATTGTCCAAAAAGACTCAGTTCTCTGACTGTAATGGGGGAGAGGTAAAGAGTGGAATGGGCACAAGCAAAAGCTTCACTGTACTTCACATTCTGAGGTGAAGCTGATGGTAGAGTTCTAAGGCCACTCTCATGCTGAGAAAAATCTCTTGGGGGAGCAGGGGGTGGGGTGGGGCACATAATTGTCCAAGCCTTGGGGACCAGTTGCAGACTCAGGCAGTGCTGGTAGCTAAATGTCAAGAGAAAAAGCAGTTTCCATTTCTATCTCAATGATACAAAAATTCATCCTTCCCAAATAATGGTATCAGAAGTATGGATGGTCAGAGCAGGAAGCCCTGGTTTCCTCCACCTGGTCAGGGAAGTTTTTATTTTAAATCTGACAGGTGTAAAGCTTCTAGCATTTCCTTAGTTGTATTTAATGCTTGATTGGGTTTGTACAACCAAAAGCATGTTTCTGGGACTATGAGGTCATGGTCTGATGTCCAGGTTGCATTGCTAGAAATTGAGAAGCACCTCTTGGAGAACTCGGTGGGTGGGCATCCGAGGAAGATGGTGGTGTGGTAGAATTCCAGGCTGTATAACAATACTGTGCAGGTTACACACTGGGCAGCCTAAGCCTCCTGTAGTAAAAGTGTGTAGAGTAAAACAGCTCTCACCACTTAGTGGGAATTAGAGTCTAGGCCTTTTCTTTGGCCCATTAGAAACCAGTTTGTTAGCCTTAAAAATTAATAAGGCTGACATAAAATATTTTAGATTGATAGACAAGATGTAAAGAGTAATTTCAAGTGTGGGATTTGGTAACCTACTGATCCAGTCTCTGACTAATAGCCTTCTACTTTCAGAATCAATGACGATAATTTGAAGAGACAATGGGGGAACCCACACACACCATGCCCTCACCTAAGCAAGATGTCATTTACAATGTCTATGCCACCCAACCCCCTTCTCAGGGAATCTGCCCAAGCCCACAGTTTCTGGCAATGGGCCCAGCCATGCCCTGTACTACCTGACCTCACTCTGGCCATAACTATCATCCAGAGTGTGTATCTCTCTCAAGGGCAGTCCAAAATAGAGACCAGTAACCCATGATTTATGATGGCTGCACTCCAAGTGTTTAAGTGAGCTGGACCAATGAGATTTCTCTGTAAATATTTTGAAATGGGAAGCTGAGAGGCTATTTTATTTGGGGTACTGCTAATAGAATGATACAGATTCAGGGAACAGAAACATGAGTAAGCAGAAGAAGGAGTTGATGGCAGAGGAGACTGAGCAGAAAGAAAATGTTGCCAGGAGAGAGAGGAAAATAAGAGAGCCATGAGCTATGCCTACACCCCTGCTGTTCCTGGCTTGCACATCCTTTCAGGCAGCTTCTCTGTTCTGTCAGTGAACATACACAAATGTATTTAAGACACCACCTCTGGTCACTCCAGGGACTGGCCAGCTAGCATTTGCCAGCTGGAGCATCTGGGAGGTCCGGAGGCCTATTTCTCTTTCAGTTCCCAGCTAGATGGGGGTCTCTAGCCTCTTACACTCCATGATTTTGTTTTCTATTCTTCCCAGGCAGAAACTGCTATGCTTGCACACTGTTGACATTAAATATATGGTACATGTTTCCAGGTCAGTTCATGAAAGTAGTGGCCTTTGCCCCAGAAACTGGTTGTTTGATCACAGACTTATTAGAGTTGGAAAATATCACTTTTGAAATGATTCTTTACTGCAGTTTCCACAACAACCTCATTTTTCTTCCTGAGGGACACATTTTAAGGAGCCAGATGGCGCATATGCTGCAGCGGAACTCTCTGTTCTCTCATCCGCCCCCATAGGTTAGCTTCAGACTCTTTCTTTTCATCCGGAGAAAATATTTATGTGCACTTGTTTACCACTATTCCAAATATCTCATGTGGCCCTCAGGCAATGAGGTGATGGAAGTACATGAGGAATTATTTCTTACAAATTTAAACTGAGGGACTCAAGGCACAGAGGGATATAATGACCTACAGAAAGTCACACAGCACTGACTAGTAGCAGAGCAGAGACTTGAATCCAGGTCTTCCGAGGCATATCAAGTGTCTTTTCCACTACAACAGAGGACATCTATGAATTTTTTTTACCAAAGTTTTCCCATTAAATTAAAGTCCTAAACATATGATTAGATTGAACCAAAAGTCCTTTACTTTTCTATACAATATCTTTAGGGCACGTGTGTGCTGAAAAGAAGGATACACACTGGAGCGCCTCTCTACTCATCTGTAAAGGCCAACAGAACTCAAACTAATGACATTTTATTGCCAATTTGTTAAAAAGCATTAATATATTCATAGTATTAATTGTATTCTTTCAATGATTCATTTAAAATATACTCGCTAAGTACCCACTATGTGGCAAACATGATTATACCAGCAAGAGGTACATGTGAATAAAATAAAGTTCCTATCTTCATGAAACTTGCATTTTGTAATAGAGATGGATAGTAATAAGGAATTAAATAAAGTTGCATACAGATTAGTGCTATGAAAATAAAAAGAGCATAGAAAAGGAATAGAGAGTGACAAGGAGATTCTGAGGTGGTTAGTAAAGGGCTGAGGAAGTGATGTTTGGGTAGAGACCTGAGTGAGATTCAGAAGTAAGGAATGCAAAAATAGGGGAAGAGAGTGCCAGGTAGATGGAACATGTGTGAAGCCCACCTAGGAAAATGCTTGGTATGTCGGAGGAAGCAACACAGGAGGCCAGTTGGCTGGAGTTGCATAGTTGAGGGAATGAGTGGTAGGAAATAAGGAAGACGAGTTTAGTCAAGCAGGGTTGTACAGATCATGGTATTTCCGATTTTATTTTAAGTGTGATGGAAAGAAACATGACATTATTTGGTTTATGATTTAAGGGGACCACACTTAGGGGATATTTGGAATAAAGATATTTGGAATGCAAGAGTGAATGTAAGAAAGCAACAAGAAAGCCATCGCAGTGTTCGGGGTGAGAGAGAATGATGCTGTGCCTTTCGCCCGTTAGCACACAAATATACTGCTATTTCTTCCATTTCTCTTGACCCCATGACCTCCACCAGGTATTGCCTGACTTTTCTGCTCCTTTTGGGCAGCAAATGTCCTCCAAAGAGCTATATTCATGGTGTCCAATTCCTCTGCTCTCATTTACTCTTAAACCCTTAACATTCATGCGTTGGTGCCACTAGTCCTTTGAAACTCCTCCTGTCAAGGTCATGCATGGCATCCATGTTGCCATATTCATTGATGCATTCTTGGTCCTTATCTTACCCATCAGCAGTGAGGGTTACCATATACAGTTGTGCAGGTTATGTCTGCACAAGACACCTGGAAAAGGGGATGGGGGCAGATGGTGAAATCTATACCACACTACAGCAGCTGGTTTGCAGGAACTATGTCACAGCAGTTGACATAGTCAATCACACCTTTCTCCTTAATTCACTTGCTTTACCTGGTTTCTAGGACCCACACACCTGGCTTTCCTCCCAGCTCACTGTTTGTTCAGGTCAGTCTCTTTTCCTAGTTCTTCATCTCTTCTTGGCAGGCTAGTCATGTTGGAATGGCTCAGCACATTAGATTTTATTTCTTTTTTTTTCCCACTACACTTACATGATCTCATCCATTCTGTCAACTTTAATGCTATCTCTATGTCCATGATTCCCAAAAATATATTTCCAGCCCAGACTTATATTTCCTAGGCTCTCCCTGAATTCAAAGCTTTTAAACCCGACTGCATTCTCAACATCTCCGCTTGGAAGTTTAATAGACCCCTCAAACGTAACATGTCCACAACTGAATCCTGATTTCTGCCTCCTAAAATCTGTTCCACCCATAGTCTTCCCATCTTAACACCACACAACTCTACCCATCCATTTGCTCTGCCTAAACACCTTGAGTTACTTTTCGTACTTCTCTTTGTCTTGCAGGCTACATTCCATCCATCAGCATATACTATTGGCACTACTTCAAAGTCTGTCTACAATTGAACTGCTTCTCACCTTCACTACCCTATCCTGGTTTGAGCCATCATCACCGTTGCTTGCTTCACTGCAGTAGCCTCCTAACTAGTCTCCTCTCCCACCTTTGCTCCATACATTCTATTCTTGACAGAGCACTCAGGCACATCCTGTGAAAACTGGGTCACTCCTCTACTCACAACACTGCAGGGTTTCCCCATTTCCCTCAGAAAAAAACCCAAAACTCTTGGTCTTTTCTCTTTGCTTCTCTGACCATATCCTACTATTCTCTTTCTACTGTACATGCTCCAGTTGTCTTGCTGTTCCAATTGTATTCCAACTTTAGGGCCTCTGAACTGGATGTTTCCTTCGCTGAAAACTCATTCCCCCAAATACTTGTGTGACTCAATTCTTCTTTTTGCCAGACTATTTAAATTTTATCTTTTAAAATTACAACTCTTACTCTTCCTCTACTTCCCTGATATGCTCTATTCTATTTATCCAGCTTTATTCTCTTCCACAGCACTATTCATCTTTAAACATTTAGTTATTATACTTAATTTGTGGTCTCTCTCCCCCAACTACAATTTAAGTTCTATGAAAACAAGAATTTTGTCTGTTTCCTAATGAAGCTCATGTGTCTAGAATAGAGTCTTGCACATAGTAAGTGTTCAAAAAATATTTATTGGCTAGATGAAAGATGAGAATACGTTATTAAATGCTAACTTTTTTTTTTTTTTTTTTGAGGGCAGAGTCACTGGCCCTCATATGTGGGACCCGAACTGGGGCCGCTGGCTTCCCAAGCCAGCGCTTAACCACCGCGCCACTCGGCCGGCCCATTAAATGCTAACTTTTATTCCAAATATGTCCCAAAATGTAATACTATACAGTCATGTAAACTGTTAGAATATTTAATTACTTGGAAAGCTATTTGCAGTCTAATGCTAAAATCAAGTTTCAGAAGAGTAGGTACAATATGATCTAAATTTTATTTAAACAATGTATATATTTGCATGTAAAAAGACTGGAAGGAAATATTGATTTAACAAATTTTTCTGAAGTACCTACTTGTACTAGACATTGTACTAGTTAACTCTCTCTGGGATAAGATTATAAATAGTTTTTATTTCTTCTTTATGATTATCCATGAATTTTCTGTGTTTCAACCCTAATCATCTATTAATTTTATAATAAATGTAGTTAATCTAATTGCTTGTATCTTCTTATGTGTTTTTGAGTGGTCTTTTGGGCTGCACATTTTCAGGATAAATGCATGGCTCTATGTGCATACAGGTTTGCCACAGTATTAATAGAATAGGCTACAAATGGGGTTTCTCTTCAATTCCACTAGCTACAGAGAATTCCAGATCTCATTGCCTGCTCAAACAACTCTAGGGACAGCTATAACATCAGCAATCCACATTTCTTCAGCAACAAAGAAGATATTCTAGGCAATTTGTAGATGACTGGGATGACCAATGTTTCACCATTGCCCATCATCCCTGGTCTTAGCATTTTAAATACTTGGTAGTAAGACACTTGGGCAAATCTTGAGCATGAGAGAGACAATGTATGTTGAATTCCAGTATAATTCCCTTGTATTCCTTAAATCACTTCAAACTTGAACATGATTTTCTTTGTATAGAGGGTGCACTATTATTTCTAAGAACAGTAAATTCTATGTGCAAGTTTGAAGAGCAAACTTTATCTGGAGTTTATTCCCTGGAGGTATTTCTACAACTTGCTCTTTGAAGATTCCTCTATTTCAATTTTTAAAACTTTCATTTGCAGATGTTGAGCTGGGCTGTGAAGTTCTCAGTATTAGAATGGAACAGATGTTTTCCAATGCTGATTTCTTTTTACCATCACTTTGTGCATTATGATATCAGTCAAATAATGAAACGATTAATTAGCACTTTCCCTTTTACCATAGGATCGTTTTATACAATGATAAATTAAGAGCTTTGAAAATGAGACCTCTCCATTGGCATGTAGGTTTCTAAGTCCAGGTGTGTCCACTAGCCATCTTTATCTAACTGAAGTGTTTATTCAGCGGTGTTTCTGGTTGCTGGGGATGGTGGCCACATCAGGCCTCCTTCCTGAGCAGCCTAAATATCACATGTTTTATCTGTATATAACCAACAGGGACAAATCAGCAAGCATAGTCCTGGTTTCTGGGAAAATACTTCCAGTGAAGTTCACTCTAGGCTACTTAGAAGCTTTGTGGTGAGCAATCCAATGGGAGAGTCAATAGTCCTTTTCCAGATGGTTCTTCTGCCCCAAATGCAACTCTCATTGTCAGGTATAATCTAGTCCCTCAACTTCTCGAATCTTAAAGTCATTTTATTTTCTCTCCACTTCCATCTTGCACCTCATGGCTGCTGCTTTTGCAGTTTGCTCATTATATACATGATGTGCCCAGCCAACTGCCTATGTTTCTTTTCCTGTGTAGCCTCTTTAGCCCTCATTATGAACAAAGGTATTTTCTTAAGAAGAGAGAATGTTATCTATGGTCAAACTGGATTTTCCAGTGCGAGCTTTTTTTTTTTTTTCTTTTCTTTTTTCCCCTCTCTTGGCTGGCAGATATTTGCTCAGGCAAAAGCTAGCAAGCAGGCAAATCAGCTGACATATCTCCTGAAGTGACCAGTCAAAAAATAAAACCTTCTCAGAATGTTCCTATAACTATTATACTATTTTTGGCTGGAAGAGACATTCTTTCTGCTAGTAAGGATGGTGATTTGGTTGGATTAGGAGGTGCCATTATGCACCTCTGGATGATGGTGCATGTGGCGATCAGAGCTTTTATTTAATGTAGTCAAGGTCAAAGAGGTCTGCTTCTTGGTGGTGCTAGGCAGGAAACTCAAAATATTATGTATGCCAGCAACAAGTGCCATGATTGATTTTTGTTATGGAATTAATCTGTCAAAAGCTGCAGTTTCAAGTTTGCTGCTGTGAATTATATGTCCAGTTCAGCTAGAAGACAGTGCTGGAGAAAAGGACTCAGTCGTCTTTGGCTATTGCCTCAATCAGAGCTTTATTAAGTGCTCCCTGATGCTGTTGATAGGGATTTAGATGTGAGGGCTGAGGCAGAACATCATTCCATTTACATTTCAGTGAAAAAATACACCCTTCCCCCTTGTCATGGCAGTCAGACTAAATGTGGATGGCATAGTGGATTGTTTCTTAACCTCTGGGTCCAGCTGCAGAGACTAATTTAGTGTATATAGGTGGAGCCCAGGGAGCTACATTTTAACAAACATCATGGGTGAGCCCCTGTCTCACTCGGAAAACAGGTATTAGGTATGGAAACTTCCCCATGGTGGAAGATGAGTCATTAAACAAAGAATTTACTTGTCATGCTGTAAATGTGTGGGAAGCCCTTGAGAGGTTTAATAAGGCAGGGATGAATTGATATTTCAAGAGGAACACTCCGGCAATAGTACAGAAATGGACTGGACATAGGAAAGACTAAGGTAGTGGGAATAGTAGGGAAGTTGTTTACATAGGAAATTATTGCATTGCCTAAATGTGGGGACACCCACCAAGGCTGCCATCTTGTCCCCTGACAAAGCTCTGTATTCAAAGCCTAGGACTGTACTCACCATAGTCAAAAGCAATCATCCTTCAGTTTGTATACATCACACTAAAGCCATTTTATAGACTGGTCTCTTCTGAAATTAACTTAATTTTGATTCCCATCTCCCTCTCCTTGCCACCTATCTCCCTGCTGCTGTTTGGCACCCAAGTACTGGTGTATGGGGAGCTAATTTCTTTGGGGTGGGGTCAAAAATTATCATATGAATGATTATTCAAACAAGCTATTCATTACTATCCAAAAACGGATAGTCAAAGATGTTTTTTAGAGAAGTGTGAGTTTTTGTTGCTTTGTTTTGTTTTTCAAAAATGCCTCAGCCAGTGCTGAATTGATTGGCAATTTTGATTCCTCAAAGGAAGGAAATGTAGAAACATAGGCTCTCAGAAGAGGCAGATCCATTATTTATTATCCAACTAAAGTCATCCAAAGCATAAATTCCTTCTACAATATCCCCTCTAAGAAATATCTCCACTAAAAAAAAAAAATGTCTAAAGCATTTATGTGCTTTATATTTGTTAATTATTTAATCCTCCCAACAATCATACGATGCAGGAATTATCTTTATCACCATTTTACACTGAAGCACACAAAAAAACATAGCTTGTAAGGGGCAGAGCTGTGACTTCAGCCCATGCAATCTGTCCCAGATTGTGTGGTTAGCCATTATGCTATACTGCCTTCAGTGAAGGTTTCGCTTGAATACTTCCTGGTATGGGGCCACCAGTCCCAGAAGCAGCCTACTTCATTCTTGTTTATTCTGGCAGTTAGACATATGTTCTAATGATCTAAATTCTTCTCTAATATTTCTACCCATTGAACTCTCTAAAATAATAAGAATGTTTAATCTGTATGTTACCAAAATTCTTTTCCTCGGAATTCAAATTTGTCCTCCAAGACTTAATTCGTAAGTCATTTCTCTGTAAGGTTTTCTTCTTCGTCTTTGACAGTTAAAAGTTGTTGTTTTTTTTTTTCTTTTACAAGTTCTGCATGTGTGGAATTACTACTGCATTTGTGTGTTTGGTGCTGTCATAATTGTTTTAAAATCATAGGAGTAGAATTTTATATTCCCTTATTAAATTTCATTCAAGACTGAGCCTATTTGCTGTAATCTTTTGTGATCTACTGCCATCCCCAAATATTGTCCATTAATTCTGCCTTCACATTATCATTTAATAAAACATGAAGAAATCAAGGCTCAGAGAAGTTAAGTTGCCCAAAGTTTTAGTAAATGGAATTTGCAGTTCTCTTGAACTTAAAATGCATGCAAATCCAGTTTGCTTGTTGTTGCAGCCAGGTCTGCTTTTCACTATGTCTGTTTCTGGTTTGCGTCAGGCTCAATCTCTGTCTTTCCCCACCACTGTGAAGGGGGCACGGTTGCAAAGGATTTCCTTGTCTTAGGAGCCACCTCACTCTCTATTCTTCATTTTTATTTGACTTGAATTGTGAGAAAATGTGTTGTCCTGATATATTGGCTAATCATAGTGTAGCTTTTGGCTTAATACTGACTCTTTTCAACCATCTCAACTGTATTATCTTTGATTATGGTTTTTTAAAAAAAACTTAATTAAAGTCATAATGAAATTAATTCACTGCTGTACTAATGCTCAGGAAAAAATTATTCCAAAGCCTAATGTGAATTGGTAGGAGGGCTTTTAAAGTTCTATTATTGGTCTAGAGGATGACACAGAGTTAAAACTGCCAGCATTAGTTTTTCTAGAAAAACTAATGCTTAGGAAGATATTTGCAAGTTTTACAAACTAGATAGAAATTTGCAACTGTCAAGCAGTATGACAGCCTATACTAAGAAGGAAGGGTGTGGTGACAGATCACCTCAGAGATCACTTTGAATCCTAAAAATAAGGACAGTAATAGAAAAGAAAAAAAACAGAAATAGAATTCTCTCTGCAGGATCTTGAGATAATTTCTAATCTTTAATTTTTATCTCCTTTCCCCATTACCAAAATACATCTGTGGACATAGGACATTCTTTACCTTCATTTTAGAAGTAGCCATCTCCATTTTGATCCTAAATCATTTTCTTCACATCCTTTGTTCTCCAATCAACTTAATAAGGTATTATTAGAAACCAACTATGATCTTAAAACTACGCCACTTACTCTGAAAGAGTCATAGAAAGATTCACACAGTACCCTTTTTAGAATTTTAAATCAGTTGGTAAGACAGACTATGCAGAGGAGAAACAGCCCTCCTGCTGATATATTCAATATGTCTTCCAGGACTAAACCCATCATGTTAGATACATATGCTATAAGAATCATGGATTTATTTATCCTAAAGACATTCAGTGAATACCTCTATCTGTAGTATTCTGAAGGAGACCTGGAGAAACAAAGATAAATCAAATATGCTCCCTGACCTCAGGAACTCAAAAGCTGCAGGGAAAGACAGAAACATAAACAGATAATCAGAAATCTCCAAGGATGGCTTTGTGTTAGGCCTGGAAAGACAAGTAGGGTTTTACTAGATGCAGAGCAAAAGGAAGCTGGTAAGATAGCACAATTCGGCTCAGCAACACAAGAGAAATATAAGAGGGTGGTAAGGCACACAGCCTGGGGAGGAAAGTGATTTTTTATTTGGAGAGGGATTAGAGAGGAGTGAGGAAGTCAGCCTGATTTACAGGGCCACCTTGTGAATATGACAGTTAGGGTGTTGCTCCGGCCCTATGTTGGGAAGAAATGCAATAAGATGCTGTGTCTTTCTAAAAGAGATACCTAAAGCATTTGTTTTTATGACTTTTATTTTATATATACATGCATTGTTTTATGACATTATTTTATATACACACCAGCCTTAAGAGAGTCCTTCTACCCCTTGCTTTCCATCTTTAACATTTATAGGACCCAGAGAAAGACATACAATATGTTTAAATATTTATAATTTATAAATAAATCTAACAAAATGTTAAATGAAAACTGCTCTATCATTCTGCCTTGACAAATATATTTTCATAATAACCTGGAAGATCAGTTTTGAATTTAAGAGTTCTTAGTATCTTATGAGTTCCATTCTGGAATATGGTGGTTTGGGGAAATCTCACTGATAGTCCACTGCCCACTCTTTCCACACTGTGGGATATTAAAACATATCTGGACATTTCTCTCCACTTGTCAAGTTCAATCAAAACGCCACACCACCACCACAAACAAGCAACCATTGGACAAACCCCGGGCCTAGAGGGATGTTCATTTGAGATGGTCCACTCTTGGGTGAACAGGTTCAGGGAAGAATTCTGCATAAACCTTACTAATGGACTTTGAGCCATGGATTATGGGTACCCAGAATGTGGTCTAAAAGTCAGGGTGGAGGAGATGCAGTTCCTGGTGGTCCTGTTCCTTTGCCACTGATACTCCTACCCCCAGTAAGGAGGGCCATGGACAGAGGAAGTGCCTCAGTTGGGTCCCCTAAAGTGCAGGACACAGGGCAGGGGACTCTCTTAACTACATCTAAGGGCAGTACTTCCCTTACTCCATTTTACACTAGTTAATTTATCTTGAGTTCTTTTCTTTTTTTTTTTTTTTTTTGAGGGCAGTGTCACTGGCCCTCATATATGGGATCCAAACCAGGGCCGCAGGTGTTCCAAGCTGGCACTCAAACACCGTGCCACTCAGCCGGCCCTATCTTGAGTTCTTTATGCAGATGGTCAGGCCAGATGGTCTTACAGGCCAAACATGATGGATTATTATCAACATTAAAACCTTTCCAAACTACTTTAGTTCATATTTCACATGTGCTTCTCCACCACTGTAGAGAAGAAGACATAATTTTTTGATCTTGAGGCTGAAAAAGGAGTAAAAAAATACAATAGGCAAAGGAAAAAGCCCTAGTCCTCTGACCACAAGGAAGAGGAGGCAGGAGTCCATCAGAGGAAGGGGGTCCGGTGTTGGCTGTGAGAGACTGCTGTAAGTCCCATCCTGGGAGGTAGTGGAAGGGCTTTGGATTATGAACCGGGACTCGGAGGGATCAAGGACTCTTGCCTCACTCTCTTTACAGACATCTGGTGGAGGTTGTGCAAACCACAGAAGGGGCAGCCCCATCAAAGTAAAGGTGGATGGCCAGCAAGGTTAGCAGAAAGGAAGAGCCTGAGTGATCTTATCAGACTGCCCTTCCCCTTGGCTCCTTGATGACAAAGCTAGGACCCCAACACCCTGAATGCTGGCAACTAGTAATACATAGCTGTGTGAATGGCAGCTCTCACACACGTATTTCTGTTCCCATCGATTGAGATATATGGCTACAAGAACCTTTGGGTTCGTTGTTCAATTCTTAGTACTCATCTTACTTGACCATTCAGCAACATTTGACATAGTTAATGTCACTACTCCTTGAAAAACTTTCTACACTTGGCTTTAAGGATATGATTCTCTTTGAGTTTATCTCCTACTTTACTATCTTCTTTCTCTTTCTTCTTCTTTTTCCTTGTCTTTCTTCTTTCTTCTCCTTCTCCTTCTCCATTTCCTTCCCCTTTTCCTTATTCTTTTGGTCATTATTATCTGTTCCTCCCTATCTCCCTAGCCTATAAACCCTGTCCTGTCCCATGGCTTAGTCCTCAGACTTCTATACCTTTCCCCACTATTTTTACTCTTTGTGATCTCATACAGTCTCTTGGCCTGAAAAATCATCTATATGTAAGGATTCCTAGATGGGGATTTCCACACTGGACCAACCCTCTGAACTCTAGACTCATATATCAATCTGCTTACTCAACAGTTTATTCGAAAGTCTATCATTAAATTAAAATTGGATATTAATAATCCACTATCATAATGGGGTACTTAAACATAATATTCTCAATAATTGATAGAATAAGCAGTCAAAGCTGAATAAATATACATGAAATTTAAATAGCACAATGAATGATATACAACTAGTAATAACATTGTACCCCAAAACTCCAGAATACACATTCTTCTGCAGGTACACATGGAATATTCATGAAAATCAGTGATGTGGTAGACCATAAAGACAGCCTCAATAAATTTCAAAGAATTTTTACCATGATAACTTATCACAATGCATATAATTAGAAATTAATAACAAAATATCTAAAATACCATAAATGTTTGGAAATTTAAAATCATGCTTCAAAATAACTCATGGTGAAAAAAATCCCAGTGGCAATTCAGAAATATTTATAACTGAACAATTTTTTAAAACAGTATTTATCAAAACTTGTATGCAGCTAATGCATTACTTAGAGGAGAATTTATAGCCTTAAATGCTTATACACATATACAAAATTTCCTTTGGCTACATCTAGGAATAGAAATACTGGGTCATAGGTAATGGGAATATTCAAATCACTATGTAATACCAAATAGTTTTCCAAAGAGGCTGTACCAATTTAAAATCCTACCAGCTGTATGTGAGAGCTCTCATTGTTCCACATGATCACCAACATTTGATATTTTCCTACTGTTTATTTGGGATACTAATTCATTATTGGATACATATAGTTATCATCTTTTTGCCAGCTTTTGGATTCTCATGATTCTCTTTATTGTCTTTAAGTAAACAAGAATGTATTATACATATATACATTTCTATGTAACAAAATGTGTTGTATTTTAGTTTATAAATTGAGTTTTTATGTCTTGTTTAATAAATCTTTACTATCTCAAGGTCATAAAGGAATTTTTCTGTATTGTTTTAAAAGCTTTATAATTTTTCTTTCACATGTAAATATTTAAACTATCTGGAATTGATTTTCATTTCTGGAATGAGGTGAAGGTCAAATTTAATTTTATTTTCTTCCAGAAGAACCAATTGTCCCAGTGCCTTTTATTAAATAATCTGTCATTGCCACAGTAATCTGCAGTGCCAGTTTTCTCATATATCGTGTTTCCCTATTAAATGGGTTTATTTCTAGGCTTTTGTTTTCTCATGTATTATGTTTCCATATTAAATGGCTTATTTCTAGGCTTTTGTTGTTCTATTAGCTTATTTATCTACTTCTGAGCAAATATGATGGTGATAACTGCTATAGCTTCATAATTTTTAAAAATATCTTATGGGGAAACTTTCTCTAATTTCCCTCTGTGAAAAACAGGCAACTTTATGATATTGAGTTCTCTTAGCTATGATCAAAGTACAGTCCTTCATTTACTTACATATTGTACATGAATGTCCATAGTAGCAAATCCTAGAGACCCACTCTTCATCAACAGTAGAATGGATAAATTGTGACATATTGAAACTATGGAATAATACACAATAGTTAAAATAAGGGGAGAACAGAAATATATATTAACAAGATTTTCAAAACAATAATTTTGAATTAAACAAAGTAAATAATTGATATGCTGTATGATTACATGTATATAAAATGCAAAAAATAGCAAAATAAAACAACATATATTTTCAGGAACATCTAGTAAAACTATAAAAGAAGCAAAGGAAATGATTAACATAGAATTCAAGATACAGTTTACCTCAGAAGTAGGAGAAGAATGGGTATTGTATTGAGGGGAACAGAATGGGTTGTCCACTGTACAAGTAATATTCTATTTCTAAAGATGAGTGGTAGGTCTATTTTTTTAATATATATATATATATATATATATATATATATATATATATATATGTAAACATATATATTTTTATTTGATGCATTTTACCATAAAAGAAAAAAATGAGTATGAGTGTCTTGGAAAATCTTGGTAAAAATAGGTCATTTTAAAAAATGACTTTCAAATTAGGTGTGGGAGAGACAACTCTAAAAGATAGAGGGAGTTGGAAATTTGCTTCTTTTTAAGAAAATTGGAGATAAAAATTATAGAAAGCACATAGTGGATGTAGTTTATTCAAGAAAGATAAAATTCACTTTAATCAAAACATCCATACACAAATGAAGGTGTGCATTTATATTAAAAGATAGGCAAAACAATGTGTATTTATGTTTTAAGTTAAAATCCTTAATGTATTTATGAATCTATTTTTATGATGCCTTGCCTTACTAAGCTTTTTCAAATCACCAACAAAATGTTGATAGCGACAGTATCAGATAAGAAGGCTTCTATGGTACTGTATCACTCAGTTGAACTAAAATCGAGTTTCTTTTCTTTCCCATTACCCAGTGGGTGGCAGCTTATAAAAAAGAGTGAATAGCTAATAGATAAAATATATATCCGTGTATAGTGTGAGGTAAAATTTCTAAGTCCTCTTATGTTTTCTGTGAATTAATACCTAGCTTACAAATACCATGTCTATTTAATCTTTGTTGACTATTGTGACAGAGATGGTCTGTTTTTGTACTTCTAGAATGATACTGGAAAACATTCCCAGTCTCCCTTGCATCTGGATATGGTCACATGACTGAATTTCAGCCAGAGGAATATAAGTGAAAATTATATTTACAACTTCTAGGCCTATAAAAAAGAAAAACACATCTATCAGAAAACCTCCCAGGTAAGACCTTCTATGTTACCTTCTCCTTCCAGCTGAGTTAAATAGAGATGAGCCTACAGTATAACCTGGGAGGCACTAGTAGAAGGCAGTACAGCCTTACAATGGAAGGAGACTTAGTCACTGTAACATAACTGACAAAGAGCCTGCTTGACCTGTACTGGATGCCATGAGTAAGTAACAAACTTCAGTGATAAGAAACTTAAAAGATGTTGGGGTTTATCTGTAACAGCCATTAGAATTTATCTTAACTAATACCATGAAAGCTATCTAAGAAAAAAATAAAAAGAAGAGGAATGGGGATACAATTGGATATCTTTTTCTCCTCTCTAGAGAACAACAGATCCACAGCAGTTCCATACATACCAGCTGGCTGGGCAGGCCCAAAGAAGGAACAGGGAAGCTGCTCATTTGTTGCCTAGTGAGCTTTATAAACTATGGCAGACTCTCCAACCAAAGCTATGTTACTACCAGTGATCCATTAGCCAACTAGTGAGGGGCTGCAAGGCTATTCAAGGCTTGAATTGAATTGACAAGCATTCAACAAATATTTATTGAGCAACTATTATGTATCATAAACTGTAAAACTATCTTAGGATACAGTTTTGTAAAAGTGCTTTCCAAAGTGAAAATACACGGCATTGCTAATGTTGAAATTAATGGTATTTTTGAATGTCTAGAATTCTTTAATCCATAGAGCCCTCTACACCCTTGGGAAAAGGTGAATATTTTGATTCTGTTTAGCTACACCTTGAATTTTGTTTTCACCCCTTCCCAATATAAATAATTCTAATTTTTTTCTTAAAATATGCCTGAGGGTGTTGATATGCAACAAATATCCATGTACTTCACTGTATTTTTCTGCCCTCGTGTATCTAGGTGAGCAAATGTGACTAATTTCTACTGGTGGAAAATTAAAAGAAGTATGTACCCCTTCTAATCTGAGGCAGATAAGAGTGGATGTGCTTTCTCCACAGATGTTCTTTCTCTTTTCCAGCCAAGAGGTTGGATATTAAAAAAAACAGTAAGAGGTGAACAAGGTTTATTAAAACATTAGAAAAGAAACTAAGGGGAAAAATACAATCTCAGCCCCACATGTAGTTTACTGAAGAAGGCTCTTGTTGAAATTCTCAGCCTCTTCTAACACCTCAGAACTTGCTCTGCATTTCCTTATGACTGGCCACAACAATGCCACATAATCACAAAAATTTACCATTATGTCGGTGAAAGCCTGAAAACTTAATATTGAAATAAATGGAAATTTCTGTGAGTCAACATAGAATTACTAGTGATTTCTTTCTAGCACAAGGGAATTGATTTAATTGGGAAAGAGAATTAAAATATTTTATTAATGTTGCTAACATAATTGTCATTAAATATTTGTAATACACCAGCAGTGATATATGCAGGGCTATGCTATAGAGAGAATAAATGAGAAAAAAAATTGCATCAATTTGTTAGATTTGAGAGGGCAGAGCTATTCCCTAGTGCAGGAATTTTTATACTGTATTTGTAAAAGAAATGGGGTATTTTTTCAAAGTCTGCTAAAGATGAGGGGAGCCAAGAAAAGTTTACATTGGATGTAAACAGCCTCTTTCTTCACCAAGAACACTGCATGCTTGCAAAGAAAATATTGAAAAGATGATGCTGCATACTAATAAAATGAATTTCTGTGCTCTTTTCTGTAAAACACAGTTTATCTAGAGTACCATAAGCTGGAAGGGTATCTTCTGAAAATTTTTCCTTGCTGTTTTTTCTTTTTTAAAACATTTCTGTCAATAATCATCAAAGCTTCGCAACTTATTAAAAAAGAGCTATGACATTTCTCTAAAGAGGACATACACATGGCCAACAGGCATATAAAAAAATGTTCAACCTCACTCATCATTAGGGAAATGCAAATAGAAACCACAATGAGATACCACCTCACTCTGGTCAGAATGGCTATCATCAATAAATCAACAAACAAGTGCTGGTGAGGGTGTGGGGAAAAGGGGACCCTGCTGCACTGTGGGTGGGACTGCAGATTAGTGCAGCCACTGTGGAAGTCAGTATGGAGGTATCTCAAAAAACTGGAAATGGAACTACCTTTTGACCCAGCAATTCCACTCCTAGGCATTTATCCTGAAAAACCCAAGACATTAATTTGAAAAAATATATGCACCCCTATGTTCACTGCAGTGCTATTTACAATAGCCAAAACTTGGAAACAATCAAAATGCCCAGAGCTAGACGATTGGATTAAGAAACTGTGGTACATTTACACAATGGAGTATTATGCAACTATAAAGAAGAAAGAAATCGTACCATTTGCAATGATATGGATGGACCTAGAGAACATTATGCTAAGTGAAATAAGTAAGGCAGAGAAAGACAAATACCATATGATCTCACTTATATGTGGAATCTAAAGAACTGAATAAATGAGCAATGTAAATAGAAATAGTCTTAGAGACACAAAGGAAAAACTGATGAGGGCTAGATGGGATGGGTGGGCTTGAGGGAGAAGGGGAAGGGATGAGGCAACATAAACTGGTAATTACAATACTACTGCAGGGATAGAAGAGACAGTTTAGGGAATATAATCAATAATGTTGTAAATATTTTTCTTAGGGGATCAGATGGACTCATGTCTTGTCAGGGAGACCACTTCATGGATGGTGTAGTGGCCTGACCACTGCACTATACATCTGAAGCTGCCACTGAATCATATTAGATGTTGACTATAATTTAACACATATATAGTCATGGGATGTGGAGTATAGTGTAGGGATGGAGTCAATGGAATTGTAATAGATATGTATGATATCGGGGGTCGGGGGCAGGGAAGGGAGTAGTCACTTTGTAAGGGGTGAAAAAGATAACTATTGCATTGTTTTGTACATCTGTAACTAATAATAATAATAATAAAAAGAAAGAGCTATGTTTATTCTTTAAGCAATATATACATTCTCTAAGAATTATGTTACTGCCATTCTGTTGATAGCTGCACTTATAAGCCGACTGGAAATCCAAAATATTTGTCTCAGATATTAGCTACCGGTAGTACACATTCCTAAAGACATATTGTTGCAGCACAGTTTCCTCTTTCTTATTAATTACCTTTCTGAGCTCCTTGTTCACCAGACTTGAGCTTTACTTCTGTATTTTATAATCAGCAAAATGCACTTCCTAAAGAAAACAGCTTGTACCGTTACTGTGTGGCTGGAAATTCTAGTGCAAGGAGGCACAGTTGGTTGTTGCTTTCAACCAGCTCCCACTGTGATACAATAAAATGTGTCTAAACATGTAATCATAATCTCCAAAGGTAGGCTAGGGTTGGCGTCAGACTTTTAAAAATCTCATCATGACAACCTAGGAAGGGACTGAGTTCTGTTGAGAAATTTGCATAAGTTCTTTAATAATCATAAGCCTTATTTCTTCAATGGTCCCTCAGACCAAATTTCTGTTACCCCTGTACTGACATGCCAAGTGAAAATAAGCTGCTGATGTATGTATTCAGGAAAACCAGGGCTTCACAGTTGTATGGATGGATAAAAATATTAATTTACTTTGGAGAATTTGATACGCTATACTCAGACAACAAAATCTGCAGGAATGAGTTTTTGTGTCATATGGCATTAACAGCATCATATGGAACAATAATTAAAATCACAGAATCGCAAACATTTAGATCTGGAAACCACCTCTCATGCTGTCACCATTTAATGCCCTTATTTTCAGAAAATGAAACAGAGTTCAGAAGGGTCAAGTGACTTATTCAAGATCATAAAGCTATTTAAAGATAAAACTGGGTTAGAAATACACGTCTTTCAAATAGTCAAACAACCTTTTGTGCATACAAAGCACAGGGTTAACGAGATAAGTTATGAGTGAATGGAAGCCAATGCAGCAACCCAAGTGATCCATGCAGATATCTGTAGGCAGACTTGTTCATTGATTTGCTACAGACATTGGGAAAGGAACTTGAAAATATACTACCACTCTCGAAATTCACTCACTTCAATGCAATATAACAAATGTTTATGGAGACCCTAGTGTGTGAAGTCACAGAATCAGGAAATTTTGGCACATTGAATGTTAGCATCTAATAAAACCCTTTAGGATATTCTCATGGAAGCCACACATATCCTCTGCATATTTTAATTTGCATATTTTCATCAGTACAAAATCAGCCAATAGAGAGCAAAAGGGAAAGGAGCATTTCAGTCTTTGTGGGGAGAGATGGAGGGCATAGCAAAGGAATCATGAGGGAAATAGACTAACTCCCTCTGCATCAAAATTGGAAGTCCTGTCCTTTTTTTTTTTTTTCTCCTGTCTGATTTTTCTTTCCCCTTCCTTCTCCTCACCTTTCATTCTCCAGGGCTTCTCAGGAGTATCCCAGAAATAGATAGAGGTCTGAGATACTGAGAGCTTTCCCTTTCAAAGAGGTTTTTTTTTTTTTTTTTTTTTTTGAGGCTTCAAGCATATAAAAATAATGACAAATCAGGATACATATATTAAATGTTTTCATTTAACAAATTAAAAATTTTAATGTACATAAAGCAATATAACTGTGCTATTCATAAGATAATTATGATAGTTTCAAGGAATTATTTCACTGTATAATAGGCATTCTGATCTGAAATGGTTCACAAGCCTAAAATTGTAGAGAGAATGCTCTCTTTCTAACCAGAGTCTCTAACCTTTTTCAAACCTGTCTGTGTGATCAGATGACAGATGCCAGATGTTTACATATGAGGGCTTTTATGTACATCTCAACCAAGTGACCTCCTCTCCCTCTCTTCCTCTACTGCCTTCTTCATCACCATCTTTCCCTTTCTTCCATTTCCTATACTCAGAGAGGGTGGAGTGCAGTGTTTCAGGAAGCACAAAATCAGGACCACTCTCAGGCCCTCTCACTGGGTTTCAAAGTCTGAGGAGTAGAGATTAGTGGGGCAGTTGCAAACCATAAAAGGGACTTCACTCGAGGAAGCACCAACAATTGTTTGGAGGGAACAAAATCTAAGAGCAAACCAAATCAGAAAGTAGATGTAGTAAGCATTATTTTGATTTTGAAACCAGACTCAAAGTCCAAGGAGAAACAGGCAGAGGACGGCAGCTACTAAAATTAGGTCAGGGCCGGTGAGACACTGCAGTACACTGTGGAAATCCCCCATTTTTGTTGGCCCCTCTGATGGAAGGAGCCTCCCATCATCTTGAACTTGGAGGGGAAACATTTGGTTCAGAGGTGAGGCCAGAGTTGGTGGAAAAATATGAACAAAACCATCCTCTATTCTTTCATCTCTTCCCTATTTCAAGACTGATAGTCAACTTTCATCAGTTAGGAGCTGGTCATCTAAAATCCTCTTTCTTTGTCAATACACTAGACCTTTGTTCTCCATTGTTCCTCTACCAGAGTAAACATGGGAAAGAAGAGAGGGTGAAATCCAAACCAGTTAGAATCTGCCTAGGTGGGAACATAGGAAGACTGTTTAGCCAAAATCACTCTTTTAAATTACATGGATTTAATTTCACCACTATCAGTGGCCTTATTAAATCAAAATGTGAGAACTGGCAGTCGTACAAGCTTTATCTGGATAAAGAGCTGCAAAAGTTGAAAGTGGCTATTTCTTATATGTAAATCTAAACCTAGGAATACAAACTTCCTACCAGGTTTCTAACCCTGAAATTTCATGTAAAACATGTATGTATATGTGTTTTTCTGGGCTGATAGTCTACAGATGCCATTAGATCCTCAAAACTATAAAAATATCTTGTTGTTTTATAGCCTCACAAGCATTCCCTGCCCAAAGAAACTTCTTTCCAGGTCAGAAGATATTTGGCTTTGTTCTTTTTACATGTATATGTCAGACATCAAAGTGGTTTTAGACCAGACAGAATATACCCTTGCCACATTAGCTTGTTATCTAAGGCATACTGAGCACAGCTGACGTGAAGCTCCAGGCATGTGACAGGATTATTGCAAAATGCATACTGGAGTGGGAGAAGCATCTGTGCACCCAGTTTTTCATGGAAGTTGAGGTTCAAGTCCTGGACACCATGCTTCAATCCTGTCCTATAAAATTTTAGGAGAGGAATAGGAAAAGGGACCCAAGGTTGAGTTCCAAGCGGACTTTCCCAAATAGAAAAAGGTATGCAATTGTTCTCATTATCTTAAAGACCAAGTCTTCCTCAGTGAAAGACCAAGTAGGGATTCTCTTTCATCTGTTTTGAGTGGCTTGAATATGGCCCTGCCAGAGAGCAGAGGGATGGACCAGAGGATTCCTCAAGGATCTCTGAATTCCCAGCATTCTTTGAAGTTTAGACTTCTATTTTATCTTCCACAAATCTACCTTGAAAATAGCCAGACATGACTGACACCTTGTTGCAAGAATGTATCTTCCCCTCCAAAACCAGTCTCTGGGCAGGCGTCTAGGTCGTCTTGAGGGGCCAAGCCCTCTTGTTTCTGCCAAATGCACTTAAGTAGCACACTTTTCTTACACTTCAACTGTGCTTCAGTGCCTGACCCTTTGTCTAGATTATTGTTTTCAGCCCGCCTGGTGTTTGGCTGACTCCCAGGATTCTGATAACTACATTTGGAAGGGTATATCTGGAAATGGAGAGAGCCATATAAATTGTACTTAGAAGTGTACACATTTGAAAATTTAATGGGATACATCCATCACTCCTGGACACCAAAATGATGATTTCATAGATCATGTAATTGTTCTGAACACCTTCTTTTGACAACACTCATCTTTGAACTTGTAGCTGTTTCATTTATTGCAGCTATTTGGATCATTTAAAATTTAGCCTACTTTTCTCCAGGTGATTTATTTAGTGTTTATGAGTCCATTTTGACATCTTCTTCCATTTCTTCATCCAAAAAAAATCTCATCCTTATGGACTTAGTGGAGGCATCATTTACAGCTAGAGAAGCATATCTGAAAATGCATTACCTTTAAACAGTGGGATTCATCATATCTGAGTTCATATGTCTGATAGCCAAAAAGTCCCATTTCATTTCAAAAGAAAAATTGCTTCTGTCAGTGTAAACAGAATGCATTATCCTCTTTTAATAACCATTCTTAAGTATTCTGCTGTATTACTTTTTCACAGCTGTATTCCAATAAACTGTAGAGTAATTGCCAGTTCTCCTGTCTAATAGGTTCATTATTCTTTTGCCATAATTGCAGCCATTAAATGTTCAATTGTTAAATTTCCACTCCTACGTTTACTTAGTGTTACACTTTATAATGGGCCATGTCATTACAGCACCCAGTGGCCATGGCTGTTGTTCAAAGTATTTCTAAAAGTCAATGAGATCCCCATGAAATATGTCTTCATTTTTCATTTGTTCAGATACCCTCCCCCTCTAAACTTCCCTTCCCGTTTTTAGATCTTCTAAATAGGCTCTTACAAATTGGTAGATTTTACTAGTAGTTTAAGGACCTGACCTAGGTGGGGAGACATAAAGCTGAGCCCTCAATGTATCTGAGCACTGCTTTCTCACTTTAATGTCATGATTCATACATGATTCAAGGTGATAGAGTGAATATTTCACTAAGGAAATTAACACTTAAGACTTAATGGTTTTTTCAAGAGCTCTGATTTGTCTTTATCATGTTAAATTTGTAGGGCTTTTTCATCAAATGAAAGGTACATCGGTTTGAGGTTATGGGATTGTTAACCTCCAGTCTGTGATGCTCCTGATAATAAAACCAATGCTTTCCTTTTATTGCTTGACAATTCTGGATTTGTCACATCTTTGGGTCTGGGCTCACCTATTCTGTCTGATACAGTAAATTGTGTTACTTTACGAGGTTATACTGATGAAGATGTATAGGGAAATGGTAAGAGATTTTAACTCACTGTATACAGTTGAACATCTCTTGATTGGTTTGATTTGTTTGTATATTTGTTTGCTTTGGGACCTCAGTATAGGATTGAAAGGCCTAGTATTTCTTAAATACTCAAATATTAGCCAAGAGCTTTGATCTAGGTCACATGTCATTTTTAGAGAGTTTTCTAGTAATCTATTCATCAGTTAATCATTACTTTCAAGGTTATTTTATTTCACTTCCATTTCTGACATTAGCTTTTATTTCCTTCTAAAGCTGAAAAATAATTTTTACAGCCAATGGATTAGCATTGTAATGTAGTCTCACTCATATCAGCTCTGTGTGCTTTTGGGAATCATCTATGATTTACAGTAGACTTATTTCTGGTAAGAATAATAGGAGCTTTTTTAATAACATGGTTCATGATATCACATGTGATATAAATCAAGTTATACCCCCTACACCATAACCATTTTTTTCCCATACATTCACTTCCACTCATTTACCCTGATGTTAGTTAACAATAATAGCTAACACTTGTTGAGCATTTACTCGTGTCCTGTCTCTGTACTATGGTTATATACATTTTCTCATTTAGCTCTATGAGGTGAGTATATTTATTATTCCCACTTTACAGATAAGGAAACTGAGACTCAGAAAATTTAAGTAACTTGCACAGTTATAGATGATAACTGAATCCAGAGGCCACACTCTTAACTTCTATTTGACATTTTTATAGAGGGAATACTGCTATAAATAGTAAAAGGAACTTAAATGTATTCATGAAGCAGCAAATGGTAAATAACTCTTGAGAATGCTGCCGCCTTCCTAGGCAAACAGATCGGGGAAAACACTTGCCAAAAGTTACAGGGCAAAATGAATATCCAGGACAAAATTCTTCCCCTGTCAGTTTTCCTCCACAATAAGCTTACTCACAAAATAGATTAAAGGAAATAACTGTGAAACTAACCTGAGAGTGGTTTATAGTTTATTAATCCCAATAACTTTCCTATAAAGAAAAAATAGACTTAACATATTTAACGTAGTTGTATGCATCCCAAAAACTCTATCAAAATGTCCAGGGGTTATTGTCCTTCATATATCAGTAATATAAATTTTGTAGTAAGACTTTAGATATAATTTGATTCCTGATGAAAAAAAAAAATGACACTTCTTTTCTCTTCCCTGGCTACACTGGCTTTGCAACAAGCCCAAAACTGAACATTTGTTGTTGTCAATAAAGCAGTCAGCTGTGTCACTTGGGGAAGAGATATATGGAGATAGAATGGTATTATTTTGACAACCACTTTCTCCAAAGCAATACAGTAAATGTATCTTATTTTGCTTGTTTACTCACAACACAATGGCCAAGGTGGAAAAAGAAAGAGCACAGCATAGGTAGTGTCAATAAGAAAGCCATATTGTGTGATTAACAAAAAGAGGCACATTACCTGATGAAGTCAAAGGTGTCACCCAGGGAGAATGGCTACAATGGCTGCACAAATAATTGGAGAGGAAGTAAAAAGATAAGTGTCCTCATGTCTGAAAACAAGTTTCTTACTTGTCTCATTAACTAGGTAATCTTTTGGTGGTACCATACTTTAGAAAAGGGTCAGCTACCAAAAATAGATGTTGTATAAGATTTGCCAATCATAAAGTGACTATCCTTAGAGTTAATTTAGTGCAAGATAAAATTGGCTCATCAACTTTTAGAAGTTTTTTTCAAAGAATTGAGTATAAAGTAGTTAAAAAAAAGGTTGTCTTTTCTGCTCAAATTTTCTTTTGATTTGAGATGTCACAAAGAATTGACACAACTGAAGGAAATACATGCAAGATCCATCACTGTCGATACCTAATATATTCAAAAGCTTTTATCAGATCGTTGAGAGTTTGCTCTAATAACAAACTTTGCTCATTTAAATTAACTATTCTTAATGAGGTTAGGTTAAAAGTACTTATTTCAGATATATATATATATGTGTATATATATATATATATATATATATATATATATATATGGATTACAAATGGTGAAACAGAGAAGGGATTAATAGATGATTTTTTTTCCTGTTCTATAGAAAAATAATGGCTTTAACTTCTTTCATAACCTTTCACATATATGAAATATGACACATTTTGATGTTTACAAAACTCTAAACTGAGGGCCGGCCAAGTGGTGCAGTGGTTGAAAGCTGGCTTGGGATGCTAGCAGCCCCGGTTTGGGCCCCACATATGAGGGCCAGTGACACTGCCCTCAAAAAAAAAGAAAAAAGAAAAAGAAAAGTCTAAACTGAATCTATTAGATGGAAAACTTACCTAGATGTGATTCCATTCAGATGTGACCAATTCTGGAGAGGTCCAGAATCCATAGAAAGATTCATGACGCCAAAACATTGCAAAAGCAATATGAGAAACCCCTGGAGAAACAGAAGGTAGTTGGTTCCCAGTACATATGTTGAGTAGGAAGCGGATGGGGAAGCACCTAGAGTGGAAGAGGAGCAGGGAGATGGGGGACATTTTTCTTGTATTGCACTCTCCTCCACTTTATGTTGCCCTAAGTAAGGCAAAAATTCAGCAGGTTGAATTCAACTAATTGGATGTTCTGTCTATTGCTGGTAAAGAAATGCAATCTGTCTTCCATATTGATCTTGTATCCTGCAAATCTGCTAAACTGTTTTATATTTAAGTAATTCCAAAGTGTATCTTTTTACACATTTTTTTTTTTAATTTTATTTTTTTTAATTAGTTTCAGGTGTACAACACAGTGCAATAGTTATACATTTTACCCCTCAAAGTGACAACCCCCCACCCCAAATACACCACCCCACACCCCCCCATATCATATATATCTATTACTCTTCCTCTGACTCTCTTCCACAGTATAATCCACATCCCGTGACTATCTATATATATTCAATTACAGTAGGTATACCACCTCCACTTTAGTAATACAGTGCAGTGATCAAACCTCTACTCCATCCATGAAATGGTCTCCCTAACAAGACCTATGATCATCTGACATTCCACAGAATATTTACAACATTATTAATTATATTCCCCAAACTGTTTTTCTTATCCCAGTAGCAATATTGTAGTTGCCTATTTTTGCTGTCTAATCCCTTCCCCTTCTCCCTCATCCCCATTCCTCTCCAAATTAGCAACCCTGATTTTTCCTCTATATCTATGAGACAGTTTCTGTTTACTTTGCTCATTCATACAGTTTTTCATATTCCACATATAAGTGAGATCATATGGTATTTGTCCTTCTCTGACTGACTTATTTCACTCAACATTATAGTCTCTAGGTCCATCCATCTCATTGGAAATGGCACGTATTTCATTCTTCTTTATAGCGGAGTAATACTCCATTGTATAAATATACCACAGTTTCTTAATCCAGTCATCTACTGATGGGCATTTTGGTTGTTTCCAAGTCTTAGCTATTGTAAATTGTGCTGCTATGAACATCGGGGTGCATAACTTTTTTGAATAAGTGTCTTGGTTTTTTCAGGATAAATACCTAGGAGTGGAATTGCTGGGTCAAATGGTAGCTCTATTTCCAGTTCTTTGAGATACCTCCATACTGACTTCCATAGTGGCTGCACCAATCTGCAATCCCACCAACAGTGCAGCAGGGTCCCCTTTTCCCCACAGCCCCGCCAGCACTTGTTGTTTGTTGATTTGTTGATGATAGCCATTCTGACTGGAGTGAGGTGGTATCTCATGGTGGTTTTTATTTGCATTTCCCTAATGACCAGTGAGGTTGAACTTTTTTCATATGCCTGTTGGCCATCTGTATGTCCTCTTTAGAGAAATGTCTCTTCATATCTTCTGCCCATTTTTTAATTGGGTTGTTTGTTTTTTTGGTGTTGAGTTTCATGAGTGTTTTATAAATTTTGGATATTAACCCCTTATCAGATATATCGTTGGCATAAATATATTCTCCCATTCAGTAGGCTTCCTTTTGTTTTATTAATGGTTTCCTTTGTTGTGAAAAAACTTTTAAGTCTGATATAATCCCATATGTTCATTTTTTTCTTTTACTTCCCTTGCCCGTAGGGATGTATCAGTAAAAATATTGCTCCGAGTAATGTCTGCAAATGTACTCCTATATTTTCAATTAGGATTTTTATTGTTTCAGTTCTTACATTTAAGTCTTTAATCCATTTTGAATTTGTTCTTGTATAAGGCGTAAGGAGATGATCCAGTTTCATTTTTTTGCATGTGTCCGTCCAATTTTCCCAGCACCATTTATTGAATAGACTATCTTTACTCCAGTGTAAATTCTTGCTTCCCTTGTCATAGATTAACTGTCCGTAAATGCTTGGATTTATTTCTGGGCTCTCTGTTCTGTCTCCACTGATCGATGTGCCTGTTTTTATGCCAATACCAAACTGTCTTGATTACTGTGGCCTTGTAGTAGGTTTTGATGTCTGCAGCGTGATCCCCCGACTTTGTTTTTATTCCTCAGAATTGCCGAGGCTATTCTGGGTCTTTATGATTCCATATAAACTTTAGGATTATATTTTCTATTTCTGTGAAAAATGTCTTGGTAGTTTGATAGAATTGCATTGAATCTATATATTGTTTTAGGCAGTATGGACATTTTAACTATATTAATTCTTCCTATCCATGAGCATGGTAGGTGTTTCCATTTATTTGTATCTTCTATGATTTCTTTCTTCAGTGTCTTATAATTTTCTGAGTAAAGATCTTTCACTTCTTTGGTTAAATTTATTCCTATTTATTTTATAGTTCTTGGATGCAATTGTAAATGGACAGTTTTCTTAATTTCTCTTTCCGTTAGTTTATTATTGGTATATTCAAATGCCACCGATTTCTGAACATTGATTTTATATCCTGCTACTTTACTGAATTCGTCTATCAGTTCCAATAGTTTTTTGATGGAGTCTTTGGGGTTCTCTATATACAGTATCATGTCATCTGCATATAATGACAATTTTACTTCTTCCTTGCCAATTTGGATGCCTTTTATTTCTTTTGTTGTCTGATTGCTGCGGCTAGAACTTCCAGCACTATGTTGAATAAAAGAGGAGAAAGTGGACAGCCTTGTCTTGTTCCTGATCTTAAGGGGAATGGTTTTAGCTTTTCTTCATTGAGTATGATGTTAGCTGTAGGTTTATCATATATGGCTTTTTATTATGTTGAGATATGATCCCTGTATTCCCACTTTGCTAAGGGTTTTTAACATAAATGGCTGTTGGATTTTGTCAAATGCTTTTTCTGCATCTATTGAAATGACCATGTGATCTTTATCCTTCATTTTGTTGATGTGGTGTATCACATTAATTGATTTACTTGATGTTGAACCAGCCTTGCGCACTAGGGATGAATCCCACTTGATCATGATATATGATCTTCTTAATATATTGCTGAATTCTGTTTGCTAATATTTTATTGAGAATTTTTGCATCTATATTCATCAGGGAGATTGGCCTGTAGTTTTCCTTTTTGTGATGTCTTTATCTGGTTTTGGAATCAGGGTGATAGAGGCTTCATAAAAAGAGTTTGGGAGCCTTCCTCCTTCTGGATTTTTTGGAATAGTTTGAGAAGAATAGGTGATAGTTCTTTTTGAATGTTTGATAAAATTCACTTGTGAAGCCGTGCCTGGTCCAGGGCTTTTGTTTTTTGGGAGCTTGTCAATTACTGATTCAATTTCCTTGGTAGTAATCAGGGTATTTAGATTTTCTGTTTCTTCTTCATGGCTTTGGAAGGTTGTATGCTTCTAGAAAATTATCCATTTCATCCAGATTGTCAAATTTGTTGGCATATAGTTGCTCATAGTAATTTCTTAGAATTTTTTGTATTTCTGTGATGTCTGTAGTCATTTCCCTCTTTCATTCCTGATTTTGCTAATTTGAGTCCTCTCTTTTTTTTTTTTTTGATGAGCCTGGCTAGAGGTTTGTCAATTTTGTTTATCTTCTCAAGAAACCAGCTCTGGTTTCATTGATCTTTGAATTGTTTTTCTGTTCTCTATATTGTTTATTTCTGCTCTGGTCTTTATTATCTCCTTTCTTGTACTCCCTTGGGCCTCTTTTTGTTGTTCTTTTTCCAGTTCCCTTAGGTGTAAGGATAACCTGTTGATTTGAGATTTTTCTTCCTTCTTTAGGTAGGCCTGCACTGCTATAAACTTCCTCTTAGGACTGCTTTCGTAGCATCCCAGAGATTTTGGGTCGTGGTGTTTTCATTTTCGTTTGTCTCGAGGTATCTTTTGATTTCCTCCTTGATCTCATTTGTGACCCACTCACTATTTAATAGCATATTGTTTAGCCTCCATTTATTTGTCAGCTTCCTGGATTTCTTCTTATAATTGATTTCTAGTTTCATAGCATTGTGGTCAGAGAATACAGTTGAAATTATTTCAATCTTCTTAAATTTATTGAGACTTGTTTTGTGGCCTAACATGTGGTCTATCTTAGAAAGTGTTCCATGTGCACTTGAAAAGAACGTATATTCTGTAGCTTTAGGATGAAATGCTCTGAAAATGTCTGTTAAATCCAGCTGGTCTAATGTGTCATTTAAGGTCGCTGTTTCCACATTGATTTTCTGTCTAAAGGGTCTGTCCATTGGTGACAATGGTGTTGAAGTCCCCTACTATGATAGTATTACTGTTGATCTCTGTCTTTATGTCTGACAATATCTGTTTTATATATTTAGGGGCTCCTATGTTAGGTGCATAGAGGTTTACTAGAGTTATGTCCTCTTGTTGATCGATCCCTTCATTACTATGAAGTGTCCTTCTTTGTCCTTTTGTTATATTCTTCAATTTAAAGTCCATTTTATCTGATATAAGTATCGCTACTCCAGCTTTTTTTCAGTACCATTCGCATGAAATATTTTACTCCATCCCTTTACTTTCAGCCTGTATGAGTCTTTGGATCTGAGGTGAGTCTCTTGTATACAGCATATACTGGGGTCTTGCTTTCTTATCCATTCAGCCACCCTATGTCTTTTTATTGGAGCATTTAATCCATTTACATTTAATGTGATTATTGATAGGTGTGTCTTTATTGCCATTTTCTTATTTGTGTTCGTAGTCTTTCATAGGTTGTTTTTCTCTTCTACTTAAAGAAGCCCTTTTAGCATTTCCTGCAAAGCTGGCTTGGTGGTAATGAATTCCCTTAACTTATTTTTTCTGCAAAGCTCCTTATCTCGCCTTTCGATTTTAAATGATAACCTTGCTGGATACAGCAATCTTGGTTGTAGGCCTTTATTTTTCATCACTTTGAAAACCTCCTGCCACTCTCTCTTCTTGGCCTGCAAAGTTTCTGTAGAAAAGTCAGCTGATAATCTTATGGGGTACCCTTGTAAGTAACTTGCTGCCTTTCCCTTGCTGCTTTAAGGATTCTGTCTTGTCCTTTAACCCTGCTATTTTCACTAGAATGTGTCTTGGAGTGGGCCTGTTTGGAATCATCCTGTTTGGAACTCTCTGCACTTCCTGGGCTTGTATTTCAATGTCCTTTGCCAGGTTAGGGAAGTTTTCAGACATTATTACTCAAATATATTCTCAATCCCTTGCTCCCTCTTCTCCTTCTGGTACTCCAATGACCCTTAGGTTATTGCGTCTGATGTTGTCCCCCAGCTCTCTTTAAACTATTTTCCATGTTTTCATTCTTTTTTTCTTTTTGTTGTACCGCATGGGTGATCTCTGCTATTTTGTCTTCTAAGTCACTGATTCTGATTTTCTGCTTCATCCAGTCTGCTAGTGATTCCATCAAGTTTGTTATTTAATTCAGTAATTGTGTTCTTAAGTTCTAGCTGGTTGCTTTTCATGATTTCTCTATCCTTCTTTATATTTTCATTAATTTCCTTGAACATTCTAATAATCAGTGTTCTGAACTCTGTCTCCGATAGGTTGGTTACCTCTATTTCCTCTATTTCCACTGATTCAGGAAGTTTCTTCTGTTCTTTTATTTGTGTTATGTTTCTTTGTCTCCCCATTCTGGCTTACTCTTTGTGTTTGCTTCAATATAACAGATAGATCCCCAGATTTCTCAGTCTTTTCTGGGTAAACTTATATGGTGTGTGTCCTTTATATTTGAATTACTCAGTCTCCCTATTCTCCTGTGCTTGTATCTGAGGTGTTCCTTGTGTCGCGTCCCTCACTTGTTGAAGTTTTAGTTTTGATTACTTTTGGTTTGTCAGTAGGGTGGGATTGACTCCCAGATTGATTAGTTGTGAGGATCAGCAGCTTCTGCAGTTTATGAGCTGCTGTGAGAGGATTGACCCTCTGATGAAACTCGGACCCTATGGGTCTTAGTACCTGTAGTAACTTCTTTTTGGGTGTGACTCTTGTATGTCAAACCCAGAAATGCTCTAGTTTTATCTAAAGTTGGCCTCTGGCATGATGATTCTTGTGTCTGTTTGTTTGGACCTAATTGCTGCAGAGTGATTTTAGAGCATAACAGATCAACAAGAACAACCTCCGCAGCCACCAAAGGAAACCAAATGCTCGCACAAGTAAAAACAACCAACCATCAAACTACAGTCAACTTGTACAGAAATATCAATCATACTAATGAAGAAAACAAACAGAAACAAAACAAAACCACATACTCAATAATAACAGAAGAGGAAACAAAATAAAATACAATATCCTAAAATAAAAATAGAATAAACATGAGAAACCGATTAGCTATACCTAAAAATAAAAAATAAAAATAAACTAAAATAATAATAAAAAAGTAAGAAAAATTTAAAAATAAAATTTGCAGAAAAAAAGGAAAAGAGGAAAAGTATAGCAGTGAGAAGAATGAATAAAATAAGAGAGAAAGTGAGGGTGGGGAAAAGAAAAAGAAAAGAAAGAAAAAGCAAAAAAAAAAAAAAAAAATATATATATATATATTTGTCTACACACCCATATATATGGACATATATTCACCTATATACACCTATATATATATGCCTATATTAAAAACTACAATATGATTAGAATGAAATAGAAATAAAAACCAAAAACAACCAAGATAAGCAGCCAATAAAGGGAAAACAAAACAAAATAAAACCAAACAAACCAAAAATACCCGTGCTGGTCTAGGCTAAAGTCCACCAAGCTCTCTTCAGTTTGTCTGCTGTACAAAAATTCCTGTGCTGCCTTGTGGGGAACAGTAGGCCACCTGATGCCTAGCGTAATCCTGGCACTGCAGGTTTGCTGTACTTGAGTGTGGTTGTGACGTATGATCGGTGGTTTTTACAAAGTCACTGCCTTTTTGCTTTTGCCTGTCCCAAGGCAGGCTGCACCCCCAAAGGCTCAATGAGTGTCTCTGGGCACCCTTTGGGTTGACAGCCGTGGAGAATTAAAGAATTCCTCACTACCAAAAGCCTGCTGCTAAGAATCTGTTAATTAGTGCCTCAGCAGATGAACCTGCCCTGCCTCCCAAGCCTTGCCTAAAGGTGGGGCTGGTAGTCTCACTCTGCAGCCTTTACTGGGTGGAAATTCTCAACCCTCTGCAGGTAAGGATATCTTCCTAGTCTGCCCCTATTGCTCCCTTCAGGAGTCAGTTTAAGACTGTCTTGGCGGGGCCAAAGTTTGTGGGAGTGGGTGCGTTATTGGGGTTTTTTTGCTTTCTGTTCAAGAGTAGAAAAGGGAAAAAATAAAAAACATAAAAATAAACAAAGCCACAGTTCCAACACTGTTTCAAGCTAAGGCCTTTGCCTCTTATGCTCCAGCGGAGTTCCTGCTGCTCTCCCAAAGGGTCTGCCGGGATTTAGGGAATTGCACGCACCCTACCGTGTGGCTCAGATCCCCGCTCCGCGTCTCTCGGGGACCTGCGTCTCTGCCCGGCGCACTGCGTGTCCGAGTGAGCCTTCTTTTTCCCCTGCTCCCGGGTTTCAGGCTTGCCTTGGAGCCGGCGCGCGCCCGCGGTGCTCCTGCTGCTCTCCGAAGAGACTGTCGGGTTTAAGGGACTGCAAGCCCCCTGCCCCGAGGCTCAGATCCCCCGTTCCGTCTCTCGGGACCTGCGTCTCCACCCGGCGCGCTGCTTGTCCAAGCGAGTCCTCTTTCCCTGCTCCCGGGTTCCAGGCTTCTGCCTCGGAGCCGCGCGCCCGCGCGGATCTCCTGCTGCCTCCCAAACGGTCTGCCGGGATTTAGGGACTGCGCGCACCGTGCCGCGTGGCTCCGATCCCCGCTCCGTCTCTCCGGGACCTGTGACTCGGCCGGCGCGCTGCGCTCCGCGGTGAGTCCTGTGTTTCCCCTGCTCCCGCGGCGAAGGCTTCTGCCTTGGAGCCGGCAGGCCGTGCCGTTCTCCTGCTGCGCTCCTGGAGGGACTGCCGCCAGGGTTCAGGGGACTGCACACACCCCTGCCGAGCGGCTCCGATCCCCGCTCCGTCTCTCCGGGACCTGCGCCTCCGCCCAGCGCGCTGCTTCTCCGCGGGCGAGTCCTCTGTTTTCCCCTGCTCCCGGGTTTCAGGCTTCTGCGCTCCGCAGACCCGGTGGGCACAGAGACTGATCCCTGAACTGGGAGGGTGCAGGGACTGATCTTGCCCTGCCGCTGCGGGGCTCTGCACCCTGCTTCCTGGGACCTGGCCCGCGGGTGCAGCTCGTACCTCTGCACAGTCGTCTCCTCTCTCTCCTCCCGCACTTGCCCGGCCTGACGCTTCTGCCTCAGACCGCAAACCAACGCGCTCTGGCTGAACTCGAGGTGGGCCGCGGGCCGCAGGGAGCGAGCCGGGGAACACTCACCGTGACTCAGCAGCCGCGGGTGCGGGCTGCACCTCACGCGTCTCGCCGCCTTCTTCCCCTACTCGCCCAGCCTGCCCACCTTCCAGCAAATCCTGTGTGGGAACTCTTAGTCGCTCTGTGTGATGAGTAGATGTCTCTTTGAAGCGTATTAGAAGTTCAAATTGTGGATATTTCCAGGGGAGATTTCATGGAGCCCTCCTCACAGCCGCCATCTTGCCCCTCCCTCTCTCTTTTTACACATTTTAACATTCCTAAAATTGAAATGAATCTGAAAATCTATTTTATAATCACTGTTTTCTAGATAGCAGTCATCATTATCAGTGAATGAGTGAACTTGGTCATATCTATTTCATCCCTTCAATTGAATTCAAGTGTATATGGTAAGTACTATATGTGCTAAACATAACTGTCAATTAAAATACCTTTAAAATAATTACACTATTATTGTTTTAGAAAAAAAAGCTATTCAGTACATGAAAAAGCTCAGAAACAGCAGCAAAGCACAAACTAGATATTAATGTAGTAAATATTCATTAGGGGAAGAATAATCATATTTACTTGCAAAACAATAACCAAGTGATATACAGAGAGAAAATACAGGAAAATATCCATAAGTAGATAAAGTTGTCTTACAGTTTGTTACTGCAGGGAGTGCAAAATATTTGTCTACTACACATCAAGCAATAAAACTTAGGACACAACTTCCCTGAACTCTGGAAAAACTGGAGAAACCGACAAATCACTCTGTACAATAAAGACTAATTCAAGCAGTATGCAGGGTTATCATTCAGGCAGTGTCAGAATTTAATCGTCATCATTTTTTTTCTTAGTAGAAAATAATTATGAATTTATTTTATTTTATTTTAAGGTTTTTATTAAAATATAGCTAAGATACAATGTTATATTAGTTTCAGGTATACAATGTAGTTATTGCTCATTTATATACCTAAAGAAGTGATCACCATGATAAGTCCAGCAACCATCTGACACTGCACCATGCTATCACAATATTATTGACTATATTTTCTATGCTATACATTACATCCCCATGACTTATTTGATTTATACCTGGAATTTGGACTTCTTATTCTCCTTCATCTTTTCCCACCTTTTTAAATTTTACAATTACAGTTGACATTCAGTATTATTTTATATTAATTTCAGGTGTACAGCATAGTGGTTAGACATTTATATAATTTAAGAAGTGATCCCTCTGACTAGTCTAGTACCTGCCTGACACTATCCATAGTTATTGCCATATTATTGACTATATTCCTTGTGCTTTACTTTACATCCCCATGACTATTTTGTAACTACCAGTTTGTATTTCTTAATCCCATCCCCTTTTTCACTCACCCCCAACACCTTTCCCACCTGGCAACCATCAATATGTTCTCTGTATCTGTGAGTTTGTTTCTGTTTTATTTTGTTCTTTAGATTCCACATATAAATGAAATCACATTGCATCTGTCTTCCTCTGTTTGACATGCTCCCCTCAGGACAATACCCTTCAGGACCATCCATGTTTCTGCAGATGACAAGAACCCATTCTCTTCCATGGCCAAGAAATATTCCATTGTACTTCCTCCTTTGTACCAATTCTTCCATCAACAGACACCCACACTGTCTCCACATCTTGGCCATTGTAAACAATGCTACAATGAACATATGGATGCACAGGTCCCTTCGAAGTACCATTTGGATTTTTTCAGATAAACACCCAGAAGTGGGATTACTGGGTCCTTCTTTGTTACTTGCTAGAGCCTTTGTTTTAAAATTTATTTTGTCTGGTATAAGTATTACTACACCAGGTTGTTTTGTTTTTTTCATTTCCATTTTCATGAAATAACTTTTTCCATCCCTTTACTTTCCATCTGTGTTTTTTTTTTTTTAATCTGAAGTGAGTTTCTTATAGGCATCATATGTAAGGATTTTGTTTTCTTATCCATTCAGCCACTCTGTTTTTGATCAAAGCATTTAACCCATTTACATTGAAAGTAAGTGTTGATAAATATGTAGTTATTGCCAATTATTGATAATTTTGATATTTTTTTTATCTTAAAGGGGTCCCTCTAACATTCCTTATAGTATTGGTTTGGTGGTGATGAACTCCTTTAGCCTTTACTTGTCTAGGAAACTATCTCACTTTCGATTCTAAATCAAAGCTTTGTTGGGTAGAGCAATCTTGGCTATAGGTCCTTGCTTTTCATCATGTTGAATATTTCTTGCCAATCCCTTCCTGCCTGCAGTTTCTGTTGAAAAATCAGCTGACAATTATGGGGGCTCCCTTATAAGTTACTAGTTGCCTTTCTCTTGCTGCTTTTAGGATTCTCCCTTGGTCGTTAACCTTTGCCATTCTAATTATAATGTGTCTTGGTGTGGGCCTGTATAGGTTCATCTTATTTGGGACTCTGTGCTTCCTGGACCTGTATGTCTATGTCCTTTTCCAGGTTAGGAAAGTTTTCCATCATTATTTCTTCAAATAGGTTCTCAATCCCTTGCTTTCTCTCTTCTCCTTCTGGTACCCCTATGATGTAAATGTTATTATGCTTGATGTCATCCCAGAGGTCTCTTAAACTATTCTCATTTTGGAGGCTTCTTATTTCTTTTTGTTGTTTTCATTGGGTGTTTTCTGCTGCCTTGTCTTCCAAATTTCTGATGCAATTCTCTGTTTGTGTAGTCTGCTGGTGATTCCTTTTAGTGCATTCTTCATTTCAGTTATTGTATTCTTCACTTCTGACTGGCTCTTTTTTATTGTTTCTACGTACCTTTTTATGTTTGCCATCTCTTTGTTGAAATTCTCAATAAATTCCTTGAGCATCCTTCTAACCATTGTTTTGAACTCTATCTCTGGTAGGTTGCTTGCCTCCATTTCATTTATTTATTTATTTGTTTGTTTGTTTATTTATTTATTTCTGGCATTTTCTTCTTTTCTTTCATTTGGGATGTGTTTCTTTGTTTCCTCATTTTGACTGCCTCCTTGTGTTTGTTTCTATGTATTAGGTGATCTGCTATGTCTCCCAGTCTTGGCCTGGTGGCCTTATGTAGTAGGTACCCTGTGGAGCCCTGGCACATTCTCCCTGCTCACCTCCACCAGGCACTCCAGGAATGTCCCTTGTGTGGGTTGTGTGGGCCCTCCAGTTATAGTTAAGCCTCAATTGCTATTGGGACATCAGTGGATGGGATTGATCCTCAGGCTGATTGGTTACAGAGTTTGACCACATCCACAGCTTACAGACTGCTGTGCAGGGGCTTACCTCACTGAGTGGGATTTGCCCCAGAGGGCTCTGGTGTCTGTTGAGCTTGCCTTTTGTGTGTGCTATTTGTGGAGGTAATGGGGTGGTGCTCTGGTGTGGTCTAATGCCAACCTCCAAGTATGTTGGTTCTCGGGCCTCTTGGGAGGGGCTCCAGTGTAGGCCCAGGTCACCCACCGTCTGTGACTGATTCTGGACTACCTTGTTGGAACTACACAGCAAACTGCAGTTTTTTTGCTGCCTTTGCTAAAATCAGCAGCATGTGAAAGAGGCCATGCTGCAAATTGAGGATAGCTGACATCAGTACCAGGCCTGGGGTAGCTCCAAAAATAGCCAGAACACCTAGAAGCCTGCTACACCTCCTGGCTTCCTTAAGGTTCAGCCATTGATAAAACCTCATGTGGTACACGATTTGGGTGAGGCAGTCTTAGGGAGTCACTAGAGTAGGAAGAGTTGTGGTCACCAGATTAATGTAGATTTTAGTTTTGTGCCAGTGCTAAGCCTGTAGCTACTCAGCAAAAGCCTTAGAGCACACTGAGGCCAGTTGCCACCTGCCTGAGGCCTGCAGACTCCAGTAGATTTTTAAGAAAGACTGCAATGCCAATGGTGCTGGCTGCTCTTGGAGAAAGTGTCTCCAGTGTTGAGGGAGCTGAGCAGGGTGCAGTCTCAGTGAGTCAGTATGGAGGAGCATTGGCGCTCGCCAGGCTTGCCAGATTCAGATTTTGGGGGTAGGCTCAACCCAGAAAAGGTAGCCCCCACATTCTGGCTGTACAGGAGGAGGGTCCCACACAGTAAAAATACTGACTGTCCTCCAGTCCTCCCCCTGAGGCCACACACCTCAATCTGCCCCCCGTATGTCTCTGAGGACCCCTGAGTCACCGTCCCTCCACTGGAGCCCAAGGTGAATGCTTGTAAATGAGTGAGTCTGTGCACAGGCCTATAAGAGGACAGTTCAATTTCCTGTAGCCTTTCATCCTACCCAGATTATTGGAATCTTCACTATTTTTCACAGCCAGATGTTGTGGGGGCTCCTCTTCCTGGCACCAGTACTCTGGGCTGAAGAGGTCAGTGTGGAGCTGTGGGCTCTCATTCCTCCTGGGGGAACCTCCATGGCTGAGATATCCCTCCCAGCTCTCAATCACCACAAGGAAGGGAAGATGAACCTGTTGTGTTTTAGTGGTTTCGAAAGCAAAGCTTTCAACATTTTACTTTAAATATGTGGTTTAGTAAAAATTGTTATAAGTACCTTTATGGCTTAAGAAATTTCTTTAGTTTGCTTAGAGTTTTAATCATAAATAGATGTTAAGTTTTGTCAATAAGTTTTTCTGCATTTATAAACCTAATCATGTATTTTCTTTTCATCTGCTGATGTGAAAATTGCATTTATTAATTTGTCTAATGTAAATCAATCTTGAATTATTGGGTTAAACCCAATGGCCATTATGCATTATTATCCTTCTTGTACAGTGTTGGATTCAATTTAATATTTTGTTTAGAGTTTTTGTATCTATGTTTAGAAGTGACCTTTTTTCTTTTTGAATAATCCTTTTCAGTTCTTAGTATCCAGATTAATCTAGTCCCATAAAGTGAGTTTGGGAGCATTCCTTCTTTTTCATACCTCTTAAATCATTTGCTGAGGTTTGTAAGTACCTTTTCTTTGAATGCTTTGTGAAACTTGTCATTGAAGCCATCTGGTTCTTGAGTTGCTATGTGGGAAAAATTTGGACTACTAATAAAATTTCTTTAATGTTTATAGCTCTATAAGGTTTTCTGTTTCTTTTTGAAGTTTGAATAGTGAATATAACATATTATAAAACACAATATACTTATATTTTTATATTGTACCTTATATTTTAATAGCATACATATTATTTCATATGTATTTTTAAACTTATTTCCATGAAACAGGCTGTAAATTAATATTTTATTATCTTTAATGTCTATACTTTTTAGCTTCTACACTTTTACATTCTTAAGATAGTTTGTGTCATTTTTTTCTTTTTGCTTCACTCTCACCCACAGGTTTGTCAATTACATTAGTCTTTTCAAAGATCAGTTTGTCTATGTTGTACATTTAATTGTAATCATTAATTGCTACCTATTTATTTATTTATCTATTTATTTTGGTTCTTTGAGCTTATTCACTGTTGTTTTCCAATTCTAATTTAGATGACTACCTTATTGATTTTTGTTGTTTTCCTACTTTTCAACTGTAAGCATTTTTATACAATATGGCTATATATTACCTTCTGGTTTTTGTTAAATCCCTCGATATTTGTATGTGACTTTTTCATTTTTGTCAGTTCAAAATATTTTCTAATTTCCAGTGTGATTTTTTTGATTCATTGATTTACTTTATAAATGTATATTTTAAATTTCAAAATATATAATTTTAAAATTATTCATTCCTATGTTAATTTCATTGTAGTCAGAAGAAGTGTCTATATTGATTCCAATCCATAGATATTTGTTGAGATTTGCTATACTAACCAGAAAATGTTTAAATTGGGCATGTGTTTGAATAGAATGTGTTTCTTGTAGTTGTTGGATGTAATGTTCTATATATGTCCATTGCATGAGTTTTGCTAATCATGTTACTTAACTCCAGGAAAACATTAATGAACATAAGTGTAATGCAATTGTCATTAATAATGAAACCATATGGCTGTGAGTGGTTTAGAAATCATGCACATATTACATTTTGTTCACATCCTCCAGTGGTGTGTTCAATCTTCAACATTAATGTTGAGAATTACTGGTCACAAATGGAATAATGTTGGACCACTTCCATTTTTCTTCTCTCACTACAGTCAACCTACATACCACACAAGAGATTCTGAAACATTCTTATATTATACTTACACAACATGTTTGTTTAAAAATCAGAACAGCAGCTACTATGTGTTAAGAATAGAAGCAAGAACTTTAATACTATATACTGCAGTGAACAATATCACTAAAGCAGGATATGCTAGAACACAATGAACTAATTTATTTGCTGTAAGCTGCTGAAGAAGCATCCAAATTCATGTGCCTTGAAAATGCAAGTATTTCTTACTTGACACTTGCTGAAAAAATTCTTCAATCATTCTTCTCAAAATAAGAATATGAAATTGTGCATGCAGTGAAAGCTGAGATTCAGATGGAAATTTCCAGATCACTTTTTTAAAAAAATTGCTAATCACACAGTTTTTTAAAATCAATGTGATGGATATAGGAAAAATTAAAGGCAAAAATATTAGAAATAAAAAACATATATGAGGGCCGGCCAAGTGGCACAGTGGTTAAGTGCTGGCTTGGGACGCCAGCAGCCCTGGTTCGGTTCCCACATATGAAGGCCAGTGTCACTGCCCTCAAAAAAAAAAAAATATGAGGACATTAGCCTTAAATCTACTTCAAAAAGAGTCAGACACAATCTTCTTCAAGTAATACCCAAAGCTTCAGTTTGGTTCAATAAAATTGCATCATTATCATTGACCAAATTTTTAGGTTCATGAGTCAAAGTGAAGCTATGTCTTCAGAGTAGCCTTTTACCATTAGAAATAAAGGAATGCATAATAACAACCAATGCCCACATTCCTGTCAGAGAGCTTGCTCCTATATTGGCAGACTGGGTGAAATGAAACCTTGTTTCTCACCTGACCCTAATTCAAAGTAAGTGTCTAGTATAAAAATGCAATACGGTAGCTATAATATCATCAACAGAACTGATGTGATCAACAGCACTGAGAAATTAGTATATTATTTCAAGTGTTTAAAGTGTGATCCCTAAAAAATTTAATATTTAAATTATAATAATTACATTTTTATGGAAATTTTTAGATTTTATTCTTATAAAATAGAATTGATCCTATTAGAATAGCATTTATTTTTGGCCTCAACTTTGAATATTGATTTCAATACCCTGCTGAAATGTGACCTCTAGAATAAACCTAAAGAAACTCCTGTTTGTGTGCATCCAGAGATATATTCAAAATTGTTCATAGCAGCACTGTTCATTAATTTAAAATACTGGAAACACAAATGTCTATCAATGTTAAATTGAATAAATAAATTACAGTATGTTTATGCAATCAAATACTACTTAAAAGTGAAACTAGAGATAGACACATGAACAGGGATGAATCTTACAAACATAACTTCAGTGAAAGAATCAAGTCATTGAAGAATATATGGTATAATTCCATCCATGTAAACTCAAAACCAGACAAAATTAAACATATTGTCTGAAGACAGAGATGTAGATATTACAACTATTTCTAAAAAGAGCAAGAACAGATTATACACAATATGGAATCCTGGCTACCACTGGGAAGGAGACAGTGCAATTAAATAGTTGGGAGTACTTAGGAAGCTATAAGTAAGTGGTAATGTCTTAGTTCTTGATTAGGTGATGAATTCACAATTTTCATCATATTATTATGAAATGGAATGAAAATAGTCTATTGTAGACCAATTAGAACAGTGTGCCGTGAACCAAGAATTACGGCTAATACAATTCTGTCCACCTGGGTCCCATAGAAAAAGCAAGCAAAACCAGCAAATGATTATTCCAGAAAATCAGTGTCATGCATCTGACCATGGCTGCCATCCTGGGTGACAGAAGAGACCATGATTGGGAGCCTCTAAGGTACTAGTAACAGTCTAGTTCCCCATCTAGATGGCAATTCTACAGTGTTCAATTCATAGTTACTTAGTAAGCTGAATTTATAGGTTTTGTACATTTTTCTGTATATAGAAAATAGTCCATAATTTTTAAAAGGTAAAAGTAAACACACACAGACACACAAACAGACACACAGATACATACATATTACATATTCAATTGTATATAGTAAACACATAGGGTAAGTTTTGATGGAAGTGGACAGTGGTGGTAGTCACTGGGGATGGTAGTCACTTGTTAGCAAATCTGTTTCTAACAAGCTAGTGCCTTTGTCAGTTCTGCTTACACTCTGTCTCTGTAATTGATAGTCATGGAAAGAAAACTGTACACTTAACTCTAAGGCTTAGACCAGCTCCATTAAACTCCCATCACCTGTATAACCACTTTTAGTATAAAAGGTAACTTATATTACACATACTTAAACAATGATTTTCCTCTGCTAAACTAAAATAACAAAATTTCCACAGGCATCACATAGCATTGCCTTATATATCCTTTTTGCCACTTTTACTCTATTATTTACTATTTTTATCCCCCTTGACAAGTTCTGTATCCACTGCATTTCATTAAAATATGTTTATCATTTATTAAACACAATTTGAAAAAGGAAATAAATTATCCATGAGTCCTCCAAACTAACTATAGTAAGTTCTGCACATTTTCTTTCCACTCACAAACTTTTAAACAGATGTAATCCTAATGTACAAAGTATTTTAATTCCACTTTTTTAAACATCATAGTATAAATATTTTTCCTTGTTATTCATGGTCTTCATAATTATAATTTTAATGGCTGAATAATTTTCCATGGGTTTAATGTTCCATAATTTGGAACATTAAACGTTGTTTCTCAAAAGTATTTTTGTAGTTGTTATTATAAAGTTGTTATAATTAACGTTTTCTTGCATATATGAGTAGATAGATGTTTGCTTCTGTGAAATTATTCCCTTAGGACACATTCCCCAGGGTGAGATTCCTGAGTTAAGGGCTATGACTATCTCTACAGTTCTTGTTTATGTTGCCATATTGCTTTCAAGAGGATCGTATGCATTTATAATTGTCACCAGCAATGTTCAAAAGTGCCCATTTGAATGTAACCAGTGGCATTGGTGGGAGTAATTATTTCTGCTACCCTAAATTCTTTCTCTCAAGATGGAAATTTTTTAAATTGCTTTTCTCCCTTTTTGAAAAATTAAAACTCCCTTGAATCTGGCCTGTCCAAAGTTTCTTCACCAACTTGATTGATCACCACAACAATTTGGATTTGAGCCAAGACCATGCAGGCTCTCCATCTCCACCACATGCTCTTTCTTCTGTGGCAGGAACTCATACTGGCTGTAATGAGGCATTTGTTACAAGGCACCCACGTTGAATAGGATTCCTGCCTTGAAGATATTTTCAAGATCTTAATTCCCAAGTGAACCTTCTGCATTGCATAACATTGTTTTTTCTGTCTAAATCTTGGAAGTTTACCTTCTTTCTGTACCTTCAACATGTCCTGTTTCTATTTTAACCTATAAGAAAATTTTTTTAAAGCATTCCTTTTCAGATGAGCTCTCCTTTTCTACCAGTATTTCAACATGGATGGGCAGGAGCTGTTTTAAACTAACATCCTGCCACTGTCACTTTCTGCCATCCTCATTTTGAAACACAAGAATATTAGAGACTGGAACAATTATGCATCGAGTAATCCCAGGCCTTAGCTTCTTTATTCCAGTGGGAGCCCCATTCATCAGCATTCCAATGACATCAACCCACTACTCCTGGATCCATCCAAAACACCCCATCGGGGAGTCCATATATATGCTGGAGTTGCTTAGAGAAGACATCAAAATTGACACCAGAAATTTGGAAACAATTTTACCCCGTTTTCTAAGGTTAAGTCCTAACTGTGTATTCTCACATATTTTCTTCTTTTATTTTGTTCTTCCAACCACTTTCAGTACTTTTACCCCTTCCAGAGTGTATGGTTGAACTCCACAACTTGTCCACAGCCCCTAAAGAAAAAAAAACCCTAATAAACAATAAATTAATTTCAGCTATAAAGACACATACTTGGCACTGAAAATAGTTTGTTCTACAGCCATAGAGAAGAACACCAACAAATATCGTTGATTTAAGTATTTAAGTGAGTACTTCATTGTACACAATGTCAAATGCCAAGAAGAGGTAGCTTACTCTCTTTTTATCTTCCATGTACATATCAAATGTCTGTCAGAATATGCTATAGTAGATGATATTGAAACTTGCATTTCAGAAACCATATTTTTACAAAAAGCATCTACCCCAGATTATAGCCTATCTTATTTTCCTCCTTTCTGCTGAATGTTTGGGAAGGGAATAGCCATTTCTATGTTGTATAACAGCAGACATAGATGGACAAAAACACACATGCACACACAAAGGCAAAGCTGTTTCAACTGCTTTTAGTCAACAGCGGTGCCCTTCCATAGGCTGGCTTCAATTTTAATGATGTTACATAATCTAAGAATGAGTCACAAAATAAAAATGGGCATTGCAGTGCTCCCCTTAACACATTATCACCTCTAATATCATTCCTTGTGCCCATTTATACCTCAAATTAATTTTCCTAGGCAATAACATTTGCCAGTAAGTATATGTCATCCCTATATTGGAACTTGAGTTTGTACCTGAACCATTTTTCTTTTAGACCTAGTTACAAAGTTGATATATCTAATTGTAGAACAGTTGTATACTGAACTATAGTATACTGAACTATAAAAGCCTATATGTTATAGCAGATAATGCTCAGATTTAATGTTTTATAAGGAGAATAAAATCTTCAGGTTGTGTTTCTATGCCCAGCAAAAATTGCTGTTAACTAAGCAACTAATACAGGCCTGGTTCACAGGACACAAAGCATTCTACAAAAGTAGGCCAGAATATAGTCAATAATATTGTGATAAGTTCACATGATGGCAGATGATTACTAGATTTAGTGGGGTGGTCACATTGTAAGATATAAAAATGTTGAATCACAATATTGTACACCTGAAACTAATATAACTAATATAATATTGTATACCAACTATAGTTGAAAAAAAAAGGAGGCAAGAGCCATTGGCTAAGTGGATGAAGAAGTTCAAAGTATGAAAGAAGCTTCAGACAGGAATACTGGGGACGAAAACAAGCCTGAGGGGTGAGTTTTCAGGCCTCAGTGCAGGAAAGGGAGAGAGAAGCCAAATATCTCAGCAGGTTTGCTGAGCCATGGAGACATACTTCATACTTCAGAGATGGCAAATGGCAAGAATTTGTGGGACAGACTATGAAAGATGAGGGAGCTACATGAAAACAACTCTAGAGATTTGCAGCAGGTCCCCTCAAATCATTGTTAGATCTGCACATGAATGAGAGAAAAAAAAATCCAAATCTGAAGAAGAGGTACTGGAAGGGTGTAGATGAAAACAATCGCTGGAGCTCTCACAGGGCTGGGAATAGTCTCTCTTCTAACTAGCCAGAGTGCAAACCCCACCTAATAAACAGGGCACTAGATAGAGTCCTCAGGGGATACTACATTAATAGGGCAGCCAATTAGCCCCGGATTAAAGACTGCTCTGAACCCACCTTCACAACACTTAAAATTAAGCCTTGAAAGAGTCAAACTTATCCTAACTTATTTAACTACATCCCAGAACAAAGTCCAATAATATTTAAAGAAGTACAGCAAAATCCAGCACTAAATATTATAAAATTCACAATGTCTAAGCTTTAATAGAAAATTATGAAGCATGGGAAGCATCAGGAAAACACAACGCTTTAGCAAGAGGAAAATCAATTAGAGAGCTGACATCAGCAAAAATGTCAGAGTCAAGAAATCCAAATTTCACCCTTCCATGAAAGCAATGAGAGCCAGGCAAAAACATTCAGAATCAACTTCTTCAGAAATCTAGAAATTAACCCAAGGCTTGCTGCAATCTGAATAGCACCTTTATTTTTTTTTTTTTTTGGATAGCACTTATTAAAGAAAATGACTCGTTCTCAGTAAAAACAGAGGACTTCTGGCATTTTTTTTTTTTTTGAGGGTAGTGTCACTGGCCCTCATATGTGGGATCCGAACCAGGGCCACTCGTTTCCCAAGCCAGCGCTTAACCACCGCGCCACTCGGCTGGTCCACTTCTGGCATTTTAAGTGACCCCAGTTCCATGCCTTGCTTCTCAGCTCAGCAGTAGCCCTGAAAATAACAGTCCTCATTCCCCACGGCAGTGGCAGCAGAGGGATCTCACTTACAAGGACTTGAAATTATTTGTTCTGACTTATCTGGTAACTCCGTGGAAGACAGGGTCAAAGGGCTTGTCTTTATCACTGGGTCCAGTGCCGGAGCTGCTTTCCGGTGGCTCCAGCCCTCCTAGCTGAGGCCCTGGATATTTGAAGGGGGCCAAGGAAATTGGGCAAGCCCTGCCCAGACCAGAAGACCACCACACTGAACCCTGTCCAAATTACCAACAGAACTGTGAGCTAAATAAAATCATTGCCTCTATATTTGGGGGTACATGACTGATTTGGAAAGGTATTCTGTTTGAGGCATAGGATGAGGCAACTCTCCCTAAACAGTCAGAAAAGCTCTTCTGTTTAGGAATGTGCTAAGGCAGCTCTCACACACTCACTGGTGATCAGGCCTCATGTAAAGCATAACCTCAGGTCTGAGGGACCATTTGTACTAATGGAATTGGGGTCCTACATCATACTGCTTAATCTAAGCCTGAAACCCACTGGACTGCTCTATGCAGTAGCTTCCTTTGCCTCCAAAATTAGAGAGTGATGGTGGCACCAAAGGCAAAGGAACATCATCTGGTCTTAGAGTCACCTTCAGAGGATTTACTTACATATGGCTTCAGAGTGTCTCAGAGTGCCGTTCCAGCTGAAATTCTGGAAGTAATGCAGGCCTCAATAACTGAAAGATGAGTAAATGAAACAACATGGTACACATATAAAAATTATGGCCTGTAGAAATCAGGGAAACTCAGTTTGAATCACAGCTCTGATACATAATAGATGTGTTTCCTAAGCCAACTTCTCTGAGCTTCAGTATTCTCATCTGCAGAAGAGAATTAAATTATCTACCTTAATAGGCACATGTGGCAAGGCTATTGGATCTGGAGTCAGACTTCCTGACTTGGGCTTGGCATTAATCTCCCTGTACTGCCATTTTCTCTCCTATGAAAAGGAAAGGATAGTAGTACCTACATAAAATTCTTAGGACACTACATGGCACATAGTAAGTGTTCAACAAAATGTTACTTCTTGCTCTAGTTGTTCTTTCCTTTCATCCTTACTGTATTCACAAGAGAACAACCTAGAAAAGAGCCCTAAGATCTAACTATATAGAGTTAATTTGATAAATAAAGCAGCATAGTTGCTGGCATGTAGTAAGCAATCACTAAATGGTATAAAAAAAGAGGCAAGGGGAAGACACAACAATGGTGAGACAGAGAGACAGAGCAGCTGGTGGGCTGGTCAAGTGGGTCAGACTAGTGTGACCCTCTCAGTTTCAGGGCCTTGTATTCAGCTTTACACTTTAAATTTACACACCCTAGAAAAAGTATAGACTTTACATCCAGATAGCTTTGGATCCAACAGGTCTTGGGCATGTTATTTAAAAATTGTAACCACACACTGGGGATAATTGTTCCTACCTTTAGGTACTTGAAAGGAATATTTAAACTGTATATAAAACATGTGGAACATAATATATCCTTAATGAATTATAGCATTATCTGTCCTCTGAGATTGGGAAAGCAGTATTACCCTCTTTATAACTAAACATTGGAGGATGGAAGGGATTTGGCTGGGGACATACAGCAAGCACATGGCAGCACACAAGCCCATATCTCCTGACTCTGAGTCTATTGGTCTTCCACTGTGTGAGTCTCTGCTAGGCAACACAACACTGGGGCTAATGGCACAGGCTTTGGGGTTAATCTGCCTAGGTTCAGTTTCAAGACAGCCCCTATGTAACCTGGGAGAAATTATTCAATCATTTGGTGCATCAGTTTACTCATGAATAAAATGGAAAAACGAAAACTGCTTTACTCACAGCGTTGTTGAGAGAATTCATGCATATGAAATACTTGGTGCATAATAAGTGCTCAATAAAAGTGAGTGATTATTACATTACAATGCTTTATCCAATTAACCTAGATGGATTCTTATTGTGGGGTGTTTTACACCCAACCTACTTCTCAGCAACTGTGGAGCAGACTAAAAATCGTATCACTGAAATCAGATTAGGCTGAGAAGAAACAAAACAAGACCAACACCATGAACCAAATCTCCTCATCTAGCTGTGTGACTTCCTGGGCATACAGTGCATGAATTCAGCTTCACATGCCAATCAAGCTGGCTTTGCTTAGCCTGCTGCTGAGGCCAAGGTGTTTTTCTCCTGACTCCACTTCTGAAAAATTCTGAGACTGGCTAAGTCAGCAAAAGCATTTCATTTCCCCAGCGATCCAGTGTTTAAGTGTAATTAAAGGTGCACCTACCTTCCCTTAGCACCATGAAGACTAGGATTGGGATTTTGAACAACTCTATCCTTGAGAAAGACATCTCGGCATAGTTCTTGGTGCTAATGTAGATCTTTGTGTGTAATTACCCTGTCACCCAGAGGAGTTATTGGTTTCCTTCTCTTTCCTCAAAGGACAAATGTGAAACACAAAAGCATCTATCAAGATGAAGGATTAAAAATATTTTAAGAGGTGTCATTATTTACATACTACATGGCCCGTAACCAAGTTGACAGACCTAAACTGTGGCCCAATGAGCTGACTGCTTGAAATCTCAAAGCTTCATCCACCAGAGTAGCAGCAGGACCTAGCGGACAGGAGGACAAGTAACAACCAGGAGAAGGGCAATAAAGTGCTTTGTCTTTACATATGTAGATGTGTCCACATAGAAACAGCCTTCGGGGGAAGGAGTTTCCCCAAACTCCTTGTTTGTATAATCCTATAGATACAAAGCAATGGTGAGAAGAAAAGGACTTTGTGGGGTTGTGAGGAACTTTTCATATCTATTCTTCACAGTAGCTCTTTGAACTAGGTAATCCTGCCTCTATTTTGCAGATGACAGAACCAAGACCCAGGTGAGGTTACATACATTCGCAAGGTCATAGAGCAGAAGGTCAGACCAGGATTCAAATCATTATCTCTCTGGCCCCAAAGTGCCTGCTCTTTCCATAACTCCTGCTTTTCCTTACATTAAGCAATTGTTCTGTGAATATAGAACCTTCCCAATTACTGCCCAGATATTTCAGGCAAAACAAGAGTTGCACAGATTCCTCACTTAGAAGACAATTTGAGTGAAGAGGCAGTCACTTAGATTCTAAATGAATCTCCCTCTCTCTCTCCCTTCTTCCCTCCCTCTCTCCATTCTTCCCTCCCTCTCTCTCTCTTTCCCACTGTGGAGATGAATACTAGCCAAAAAAAAAAAATATGAGAATAGAACAGGTAAAGGCAGTGATTAGAAGAAAGGATGTGAAAATAAACTATAAGACAGCATGAAAGTAAGGTTCCCTACTTATAATTGGCTTCAATTAGGAGTTAAGTGCATGGAAGAGAAACTAGACCAAGGCCCTTATGTATAATGACCAGGAAAGTGATTTTGATTTTTTTTTTTTTTTTTTTTTTTTTTTTTTTGAGGGCAGTGTTACTGGCCCTCATATGTGGGACCGAACCGGGGCCGCTGGCTTCCAAGGCCAGCGCTTAACCACCGCGCCACTCAGCCGGCCCAGGAAAGTGATTTTGAGATGACATCTTATTACTCTACACATCTGTCTGCTCCTGCCTGAGATCCTGTGCTTATTTTCATATTTTAATACGAGTCCACCACAATTCAGACAACAGAGCCCTTATAATTGTGAATAACCTACTAGATTCCATCCTTCTTTACAAATTCCTAACAATTAACTAATCTTACTAATTACACACTATTGAAGGAGGTAGGTGATTTTTGTCACGAGTGCCAATGAGTAGAAATTTTGAATGGCATTACCACTCACAACACTTGATATCTATTTTTCTAATTTCTCTCCTTGGTACTTTCCTTTCTTTCTCTTTCTAATTGCACAATATTGGAGGAGGTAGATGATTTTTGTGAGTGTATGTGTGTGTACAAAGTAAATATAAAAGTAGCAAAAACAATAACAATGGTTATCTCTAGGGTATTATGAACAGTTTTATCTTTTTTTCTCTTGTGTATTGTCTACAATTTCTAAATGTTCTTCAATTATTTTCATTTGAATAAGATTACCAGGCAAGATCTTACTCCCTGATATTTTACTGAGTCTGCCCAGCGGTGTAAAGGGAGGGCCACCCCAGCCCTGCATAGTCCAGTAACACCTCCTCCATTTGCAGGTTATTGCACCTGGAAACTCAACTAAGTTGCTCCCTTCAGTCTGTGGTTTGTGTGAGAACATAAGTGACACAATAACACACCATGAGAGCCATGGAGTTGAGTAGAAATCTAGCTGATAATGAAATGCCTACCCCAGGCAACATCCCTGTGGCACTTCCAAACACAAACGGAAACAAGGTGCTAACCAATCACACAGGACCGCAGCCCCTAGCAGAAAGCTTGAGACATATGGACACTCAATAAATGCCTATTGAATAGAATGGATGATTACAGGGTTTATTGTTCATAGGAAAGTAAGAGGCAGACCACACAGCTGGATGTTTCCATCTCAGAACAGCTCTGGGGTTCCTGTTCTCGGCAAAATGACTATCAACATGTAAACTTTGTGGTTTGAAGAGGATGGAAATCAGGAAGGAAAGTGAAGATAACCATAAAATAACCCTTGGTATCATTTTGCTGTCATTTCCAAGATATTTACTTCTCACTTCACAATAAGGAGCTGGCAAAATGGCTCACCTGGAAAAAAAAGAATTAGATGCTTTTGATCTTTGCTTCCTTTAACCAGTTCTTTAGGGGCACATGGCATTCAGCAGCAACCACTGTCATTTTCCTTTTCTCAGCAACGACAGTCAAATCAGCTTCAGTTATGTGGTTATGCAAAATCAGTCGTTCAATAGCATAATTATCAGCTATTCTGAAGAAATTGAATTTATCGATGAAAGTCAGCAAGTCCTATGCATCTGATCTATCAGGGAGAAAAGCGTGAGGTGCTAACTATTCAGCGAACACACTTGGGCCTCTGCAATTTTCATTATGACAAGTTGTTGACCCAAGGTAGATTTTTCTAACCTGACGGCCATCATATCATTCTGCTAGGGCATTCCATTGCAGGCAATGGCGGCTGTTACTGAAACTTGAATGCGGGAAATGAAGCTAAACATGACCAGGCTATGGCATAGCATGTTTTTAGATCAATAATCAGCACTTGCACAAGTGAGCTTGGAATATAGAGAATGAGCCGCTCTGATTTGCTTTTATTAAGGTGAAGTGGGTTTTACTGCAGCTGTTATAATCGATTGAAGGCAAAAAAAAGAAAAAGAAAAAGGCGGGGAGGGAAATCTACACCAAGGAGAGGAAGATCTCCTCTCAAGGGTATCTAGAAATCTATCATGTCAACTTAATCGTACCCGACAGTGTGATCCTGGTGATTCTTTCAACGAAAGCGTTTCCATCTGGACTCAAGCAAAGGAAATGGTGCACGGTCTTGTGAGCTTCACAGTTGCTGCATAGTCTTACTTAAAAATATTGTGTATTGGGCCGGCCAAGTGGCGCATTGGTTAAGCGCTGGCTTGGGAAGCCAGCAGCCCCGGTTCGGGTCCCACATTAAAAAAAAAAAAAAAAAAAGTGTGTACGATGACAAAATGAACAATCTTACGTCTGAAGTTGAAATCATAATCACGTTTTCTACTCAAGTTCAGTATAATTAAGCACAACTCTGCCTGTGGGGAAAAAGGAAGTGGATCTGTAAACAAATGATCCAGATTCATGAAGTGAAATTGAAAAGCAGATGGGAAATGTGAGATTATTCCCACAAACATGTCAATGAGGTACCAAGAAACCATGTGACTTAAATTCTCTATCCTTCAACACTTGTGCCACTTCAGCTTTAATTTGTTTGCAGAGGGAGTGAGTGATCATGTCAGCAACAGCTTAGTGCAATAAAGCCTCGTTAAGTCTATTGTCACTTATTTGGAGTTTTCTGAGTTTGGGAGCGCTTTGTTTTTGACACTTTCTTCCCATCCTGGAATGCCTTGCTTTCTGGCACTGCTGTGTCACTGTTTATGCAGCCCGCCCTACACTGTAAATGTGCCTCACCGTATGTCCATCTGCCACTGTCCTGCCTCACCTGTGAGCCCTGCTCCTTCCATCTGCCTCCAGGTAACTCTCCCTGGGCTTCTCAATCAGAACTTCTTTCCCACTCACCGGTCTTCACACTGCCCATTATCCTTGATCCTTGCCCAGTGTTCACTCTAGGTTCCTGTAGTCATTCTAAGTGACTTCAACATCCCCAGGAGGACTAACCACTATTCCCTTCACCCTCCACTTCAGCATCTCATTTCCATGGTCCTAACTTTGGCTTCATTTTCACCAATAACAAACACATCTCAATTCATCCTACCCTCTAAATGCTCCTTGTACCCTTCCAGCTCTGTTACTCTGATCCTTCCAATCCAGCTCTTCTTTGCCCCTGTAGGAGTGGTGAATCTACTGGGCCCCCACCCCACCATTTCTCTATCCTCATGATTTCTAAATCTACATCTCCAATCCATGACCTTCCTATAAGCTGAAGACATACATTTATGATGATCTATGGACAGCTCTATTTGAATGTCTAAAAAGCTACCTCAAACTTAATGTCTTAAACTGAGCTCTTGATTTTTATATCCCAAACTTGTTATTTTCTCAGTGTTTTCAATCTCAGTAAATGACACCACTTTTCAGGAAGTTATTCAATCTAAAATCCTCAAGTTGCCATCTTTAATTTTTCTCTTTTTATTATATCCTTCATTTAGTCCTTCAGCAAGTAAAGTCAACCCAACTGTCAACATACCACTTCTCAATATCTCCAACTTCCAAAACTTCACTTATCTCCTGCTTAAACTTATGCATCATCTCCTAATTGTTTTCCTGTTTCCTTTTCATCTCCTAACTTCCATGTTCCACACTGCAGCCAGAGTGATCTCAGCGCTTACATTAAATCACATCACCCACCACTGTCTTTCTATGGTAAATTCATTAGGGAAGGCTTAATCTCCTGCTGACCTCATCTCCTCTCCTCCTCTCTCTCACTTTATATATTCTAGCCACAAAGGCTCCCTTTCTGTTCCGTGAACACACATTTTCTATTATGTTTCAAGGTCTTTGCACTGGCTCTCCCCTCTGCCTAGATTCCTCTTACTCCCACATATTAGTGTATTAGTTTGACTGTCTTCCTGTCATCATTGAAATTTTAAATCAAATAACATAACACAGAGATATTCCCCGACACTTTAACTGAAGTATCCCTCCTTTCCCTTAGGCACCCCCCTTCCAACTCCCTATTGGTGTGTCTATAGTACTTAATGACATAAAAATGTGTTGTTACGATAAAACTTCTATCTCACCATCTCACCCACCAAAATAAATGAAAGCTCCATGACGTCAGGAACTTGGGAGTTAATGCTTTATCTCTTAGACATAGGACAGGACTGAATGTAAAGCAAATTCTCAAGAAGTATTTGTTGAAGATGAAATCAATAAAATTAAATCGAGAAGTGACCTGAAATTTAATTTTGTACTTAATAAAGATGAAAGTGGTGTGCTTCCAAAACAATGGAATGCATAAACAAGATTTCAAGGAGGATGTTTGGTTATGTCATAGAAACAAAGCTCTCAAATATATTAGAAGCATTCATTTTCATACAAGCTTTGTGATCATCTAAATACTTATGCTGATACTTCAATTTAATAGCTATACTTTTTTCTTTTTTTTTTTTTTTTCATTTATGTGTTAGGGCAGGATAGCTGTCCTACATTGGTTGGCATGATTTCTGACACAACAGAGAATGACCATAGTAATGTTTATAAATATTTTAAAAGAACCCACAGTTCAGGCATTTTACTAATTATCGCAAACTGGAAGTGTTTTATGAGACATGATCTTTGCACTCTAAACCAATGTGACAAGGTTTATTTTATGTAACTGACACTGGGAGTGTAAAAAAAAAAATTTCAAGGATGCACATTCCACCAAGCTGGTCAAGGATAACATGCCAAACATTTTAGCACCACCACAGTTTCAGTTTTTATCATTTAAAAAAAGATTTTTATTAAAAATATAGCTAACAAACAATATTACATTAGTTTCAGGGGTACTCCATAGTTATTCAACATTTATATACCTAAAGAGGTTATCACCAGGGGCCGGCTGACTTGCTCAGTTGGTAAGGAGCTCGCTCAAGAGTACGAGCTGTGGGCCGGCCGAGTGGCACATTGGTGAAAAGCTGGTTTGGGATGCCAGTGGCCCCGGTTCGGATCCCACATATGAGGGCCAGTGACACTGCCTTCTACAGCTAACAACAGCTCCACCTGGAGCTGGGCAGCCTGAGTCCCAGCGACGTTGTAGGCTGCAGCCCCTGCTGCAGTGGGCTGCCATAGACTACAGTGAGTGGCGGGCAGCCAGCATGAGCAGCTGGCAGCCAGTGTGAGCTGCCAATAGCCGCAGTGAGCGACCAGCTGCCAATAGCCACGGTGAGCGGTGAGCGACCATCCAGAGGCTGGCTACCGATCTGCCTCATCCGGAAAGAGCGCAATGATGATACCAACTTGGGGCAGTGAAGCAATGTCCACCGCAATGAGACTGAAGAACAAAAAGGACAGCAACTTGTCTGTTCCCCTCCCCCAATTCCCCAATAAAATCTTAAAAAAAAAAAAAAATAGTGCGAGCTGAACTCAGCAACAGCAGTTCGATGCCCAGCCCGAGCTGAGCCGCTGCTGCTAAGCTGCCAGCAGATGGTAGGATGGCTCAGCTAAAAAAAAAAAAAAAAAAAAAAAAAAAAAGAGGTGATCACCATGATAAGCCCAGCAACCAATTTATACCGTACTATGATATCACAATATTATTGACTATATTCTCTATGCTGTATATTACATCCCCATGACTTATTTGTTTTATAACTGGAGTTGAACCTCTTAATTGCCTTCCCTCCTTTTAAAATTTATCAATTACAGTTGATATTCAATATTATTTTATATTAATTTCAGATGTACAGTATAGTGGTTAGACATTTATATAATTTAAGAAGTGATCCCCCTGACTAGTCTAGTCCCTACCTAGCACTATACATAGTTGTTATCATATTATTGACTATATTCCCTATGTTTGTTTGTTTGTTTGTTTCAGGGCAGTGTCACTGACCCTCATATGTGGGACTCGAACCGGGGCCGCTGGCTTCCCAAGCCAGCGCTTAACCACTGTGCCACTCCGCCAGCCCCCAGTATTCCCTATGTTTTACTTTGCATCCCTATGACTATTTTGTAACTACCAATTTGTACTTCTTAATCCTTTTTCATCCTGCCCCCCAACCCTCTCCCATTTATCAATCCAACAAATCTAGTACCCATATGATGCCATACATAGTTATTATCATATCATTGACTATATTTCTTGTGCTATACCCTACATCCCCATAACTCCTTTGTGACAACCATTTGTACTTCTTAGTCCCTTCCCCTTTTTCACTCACCCCTACCACCCCACCCATCTGGCACCCATCCAAATGTTTTCTATGTCTATAATTTCATTGCTGTTTTGTTTGTTAACTTGGTTCTTTACATTCCACATATAAGTGAAATCACATTGCATCTGTCTTTCTCTGCCTGACATACTCCACTCAGGACAACACCCTCCAGGGCCATCCATGCTGTCCCAGATAAGAACCCACTCCATTACATTGCTGAGCAATATTTCATTGTAAATATGGACCACCTCCTCTTTATCCATTCTTCCATCAATGAACACCCAGGCTATCTCCACATCTTGGCCATTGTAAACAACGTTGCAATGAACATAAGGATGCACACGTCACCTCAAAGTAGCATTTTGGGTTTCTTCGAATAAATACCCTGAAGTGAGATTACTGGGTCCTTCTTTCTCTCTTATTGTAGCCTTTGTTTTAAAGTCTATTTTGTCTGGTATAAGTATTGTTATCCCAGATTTTTTTTTGTTGTTGTTTCCATTTTCATGAAATATCTTTTTCCATCCCTTTACTTTCAGTGTGTGTGTGTGTTTCAATCTGAAGTGAGTCTCTTGTAGGCAGCATATGTAATGGTTTTGTTTTCTTAGTCATTTAGTCCTCCTGTGTCTTTTGCATGGGACATTTGGTCCATTTACATTGAAAGTAATTATTGATAGATATGTAGCTATTGCCATTTTATTATTCATAATTTTTATTTTTATTTTTTTTAATTTTTTGGGTCTTACAGAAGTCCCTCTAACATTCCTTTTAATACTGGTTTGGCGGTGATGAGACCCTTTAGCTTTTTCTTGTCTGAGACACTCTTTATCTGTCCTTTGATTTTAAATGATAACCTTTGTGGGTAGAGTAGTCTTGCTTGTAGCTCCTTGCGTTTCATCACTTTGAATGTTTTGTGCCAATCCTTTCTGACTTGGGAAGTTTCTGTTGAGAAATCAGCTGACAATCTTATGGGAGCTCCCTTATAAATTACTAGTTGTCTTTCACTTGCTGCGTTTAGGATTCTCTCTTTGTCTTTAACCTTTGACATTTTAATTATAACATTTCTTAGTGTGAACCTGTTTAGGTTCATCTTGTTTGGGACTCTCTGCACTTCTTGGACCTTTATGTCTATTTGTTTCTCCAGGTTAGGAAAGTTTTGCATCATTATTTCTTCAAATAGGCTCTCAATCCCTTGCTTTCTCTCTCCTCCTTCTGGTACCACTATGATGTGAATATTGTTACACTCCATGTTGTCCCAGAGGTCTCTTAAACTATCCATAATTTTTTTTTTATTCTTTTTTTTTCTGCTGTTCTGATTGGGTGTTTTCTGCTACCTTCTTACAAATCACTGATTTGATCCTCTGCTTCATCTAGTCTGCTGGTGATTCCTTCTAGTGCATTCTTCATTTCATTTGTTATATTATTCACTTCTGACTGGTTCTTTTTTATGATTTCTATGTCCTTTTTTATACTTGCTATCTCTTTGTTGAAGTTCTCAATAAGTTCCTTGAGCATCCTGTAACCACTGTGTTGAACACTGTCTCTGGTAGGTTGCATGCCTCTATTTTGTTTAGTTTTCTTTTCTGGATTTTTGTCCTGTTCTTTCAGCTGGGATGCATTTCTTTGTTTCCTCATTTTGGCTGCCTCTCTGTCTTTGTTTCTTAGGTAAATCTGCTGTTTCCCCCCATCTTGGCCAGGTGGATTTATGTAATAGGTACCTGGTGGGACCCAGAGGCACAGTACCTAGTTACCTGAACTCCAGGAGTGTCCCTTATGTGGGTTGTGTGTGCCCTCCTGTTATAGTTGAGCCTTGATTACATTAGCATGTTATTGGGTAGGATTGGCCCTCAGGCTAATTGGTTGTGGGGTTTGGCCATGTCCACAACTTGTGGGCTACTGTGCAGGAGAATAACCCCACTTAGTGGGATTCATCCCAGTGAGCTCTGGTGCCTGTTGAGACCACCCTTTGAGTGTGCCACTTTTGGGGCTATTGTGTAGTGCTCTGCTGTGGTCTGAAGCCAACCACTAAGTATATTGGTTCTGGGGCCTCTTGGGAGGGGCTCCAATGTAAGCCCACGTCAGCTACTGCCTGTGACTGGCCAGGGGCTACTTATTAGGAACTACAAAGTGATCCAAGGTTGTTCACTCCCTCTGCTAAACCTAAAGACACATGGAAGAAGTCATGCTGCAAACCAAGGACAGACAGCTGCTGTCAGTACTAGGCCTGGGGTAACTCCACAAATAGCCAAGACACCCCAAGGCCTGCTGCCACCTGCTGGCTCCCTTAAGGTTCAGCCACTGATAAAACCTTGTGTGGTACGCGAGTTGGGTAAGGCAGGGTCTCTGGAGGTCACTAGAGGGGAGGGTTTGTGGTCACCAGGTTAATGTAGACACTCATTTGGTGCCAGTGCTGAGCCTGGGGTGATGAACCAAAAAGTCTCAGAGCACACCCAGGCCATTTGCCACCCACCTGGGGCCTGTAAACTTTGATAGTTTTCCAAGAAAGTGCAGCGTGGGAGGGATTGGCTGCTCAGGGAGAAAGTACCTCAGGCCTTGCATGATTTGGATGGGGCGCCCTTTCTGCTGAGTCAGCAGGGAGGAGCAGTGGAGCTTCCCAGTCCAATCAGATTCAAATTTGGCCTATGGGGGCGGGCTCAGCATAGAAAAGATGGTGCCTGCCTGCTGGCTACACAAGAGTAGGAACCCTACAGGAAAAATGTCGACTATCCTCCAGTCCTTCCCCTGAAGACACACGATTCAGTCTGCTCTCCCATGCCTCTGAGGACCCTCGAGTCACTGTCCCTTTGCTGGAGCCCAAGGTGAGTGCCTGCAAGTGAGTTAGTTTGTGTATGGGCCATTTAAGAGGACAGCTTGGTTTCCTGAAGCCTTCCATCCCACCTGAATGGTCGTAAAACCCACTGTTTTTCACAGCCAGATTTTGTGGGGGCTCCTCTTACCAGCATCAGTACTCTGGGCTGGGGAGCCTGGTGTGGGGGGCTGGGGTTACATGCTCCTCCTGGGGGAACCTCAGCAGCTGAGATATCCCTCCTGATTCTCAACCGCCATATGGAGGTTTGGGGCTTGTTTTGCGTCTCCACCTCTCCTACCAGTCTCAATGTGGCTTCTTTATATTTTTAGTTATAGGACTTCTGTTCGGCTAGACTTCAGATGGTTCTCCAGGTTGATTGTTCTATAATTTAGTTGTAATTTTAATGTGTTCCGGGAAGGATGCAGGCACAGTGTTTATCTACTCTGCCATGTTGGTTCTCTTTGAGTCTTTGTCATTTTTTAAACACATGTCTGTAGAGACAAAAAACTGACTGATGAATTGTTGGAAGTCATTAGCTAACAATTGACAGAGCTTGACTGGAGCTGTGCACAGATTGGAATTGTACTGTCTTTCTAATCATTGTTTAAATTTACTCTGTATCAAGTGTGTTTAGGTAGTACTAGGACATGCTTGACAGAATTCATTTTGTTTGGAACCTGAACAAAATGTGAAAACATTTGGTAGAAGGCAACTGCCATTTATAGTCAGAAAGATTAGTTCTTGTTAAAAAATATATCCTATAAAAATTAGGTTTAGCTCCCACTGTAGCTTTCTCCTCTTCCTTCTGTGATTCCCTAACTCTTAATACTATTCACCATCATCAGGTCACATAGGCTGAAACCTTGGAGTCATCAGAACTTAACTCTCTCTCCCCTCTGTTGCCTCTTAATGGCTCAGATTTCTTCCATTTCATTGGTTCCTACCAGTGTTTTTTATCTAGCATTGCAGAAATCACCTAATTAAATTACCTCCCCGCCTGCTGTATCCAATTCTCTCTGTTCCCAGAGTTAAGGATCAAAGACTGGGGAGGGGTAGGTTGTAGAGAGAAGGGACTAAATGCTTAAAGACCTGTTAGAATTTTCTAATACCCCCACAGCCTCATTAAAACTGTAAGGTAAAGGACCCAGTGAAAAGGCCCTTGCTCTTGCCCTGTGACATTTATTACTGGGTAATCAGATCATCCATGTCAAGTAATCCCCATTGAATAAAAACTTCTTGAAGCAGAACAGAAGCCTTTCCTGATATGCCATTCCCTGCCCCCATGAGAGATTAAGTATCACTCCCCTATGCTCCCTTAACACCTAGGCACAGCTTTGTAAGGGACCTGACTGCCACGTTTAAGGAGCTTTATTAATTAAAACTTTGTCTGACCCATTTGAACCCCCAACACCACATACTTTATCATCATTTTAATTCTGGTACATATTACAATGTCTAACACATAATAATTGGAGCATAGACAAGCACCTATCATGTAATAGGCATGCAATAACTCTCTGGTTAACCAATTAATTAATTATTGCATGATTTATTAATCAACCAGGTTGTTCATGGGCTTGAGGAGATGGCATTAGAGACTTAATAACCTACTTTTTTGGGTACACAGATGTAGCATCAAGAGTTCCAAATAGAACGCAAGCGGCTGATAATCTCAGTGCCTATTGTGGGAGAAAAACATCAGGTTTTTTTTGAAAAATTTTTTCGCTTTACTTTATTAAAACTTTATTTTCTTTTCAAACTTTTTTAAAATTTTTATTCGATATAATAGGGTGACATTGTTTAGTAGAAGTAAATAGGTTTAAAGTGTGCATTTGTATAATACATCATCTGTATATTGCATTGTGTGTTCACCAACAAGAGTCAGTTCTTCCATCACCACCTTTACCCTTGTCTACCACCCCCGTCTCCCTCCATATCCTCTGGTAACCACTAAACTGTTGTCTGTGTCTATGAGTTTTGCTTTGTTTGTGTCTTGTTCCTTTGTTGCTTTTAGTTTTATATTCCACATGTGAGTGAAATCATATGATTCTTGATTTTTTCCTGTCTGACTTATTTTGCTTAGCATGATAATCTCAAGATCGGCCCATGTTGTTGTAAATGGCAGTATTTCATCTTTTCTTATGGCAGAGAATTATTCCATTGTGTGTGTGTGTGTGTGTGTGTGTGTGTGTGTGTATATATATATATATATATATATATATATATATATAATCTTCTTTATCCAATCACCTGTCAAAGGATACTTTGGTTGTTTCTATGTACTGGCCATCGTGAATAATGCTGCAATGAACATAGGAGTACATACATCTTTCCTGATAAATGTTATCAAAATGCTTCATATTTTATACATCAAGAAACATATGCTAGGTGTACATAGAAGGTCTTAATTCTCTGCATTCATTCTATGTTTCTTCAGAGCCCTGTGGGTGGTACTGTATGCCTGGACTCTTTCCAGCCAACTGGCCTTGAAAATTCATAGTTCCTTAATGAGCCAGTAGAAGAAAGATATTATTGGGTTGTCAGAAAATTCATGATGCATTTTTGCAACTAAAAACAGAAAAATACGTCATGACTTTTCCAACAGCCCAATATTTTCTTTACAGTCTCACTATTTCCACCCATGGCTCTTTTCTAAAACATTTATCAAGCACATACTGCACACCAGGCACAGCAGTCATCCCTTAGATTTACTTAATCATCATAACATTCTCATAAGGAAGGTTTTATTATCCAGATTTTACTAAACTAAGGTTTAGGAAAGTTGAATAATTTGCTAAAGGTCACAAAGCTAGTAAGTGCCACGTAGGACTCTAAACCAGTTCTGTCTAATCCCAAAGCAATATCTTAAGCACCATGATATTCTGCCTCTGGGTCAAAAGTGAAGGTAAATATAAAAAAGAGAGGGGAGACAAGTGATTGTTTTCATACCAGTACCTTTAGGTAGTGCCAGCATCATCAGCCAGGCTCAGGTTAATTTTGGTGTTGTCTACAGATCAACATGGATTGCCACACTGGGTTGGTCATAGTGAGTCTTACAGATGTCACTTACATATGCCTTGAGCATGTATGTATGGGCTGTAGGGAACAAATCAATAAGACATGGTGCCTGCTCTGGAGAGTGCCTTAATGTAAAAAAGAGATAAAGATAGGTTTAGAATTCTCAGGAAATACCAATAACTGTCGTTTGGTCCAGTCTTGGAGAAACCAGAGCTAAAAGTGAGGTATCAGAAGAAAAGTAAGAAAGGGTTTTCAGGCTAATGGAACATAACATACAAAAAGTCAGAGGCTTGAAATCAAGTAGTAGGTACAGAAACCTGAAAATACTTAAGTATATATGCTGCACTGTATAAAGTGGAAATTAAGGAGTGAGCAGATGAATAAAGTGACCATATGCTCAGGTTTTTCTATACCTGGTTTTCTAACTAAGTTGAGTGTGAATAATCCTCAAAAGTATCCTGGTTTGGGTGATAATTTATAAGGTCCTCCTATAATCACTCTGCAGAAGAAGCTACAGAATGAAATAGAGGCCAAATCATAAAGAGTCATTTATTTCATACTGAGAAGATTCCAACAATACACTAGGTTTACCTAGTATATTGATTTTAGGTAACACACAAACTTTGAAAAATTTTAATAGTTGTATATGTACTGTAATGTACATTTGGGGAAAACATAACTAGCATATCAAACTCATGATTTCATGGATATTATTGCCTTGGATGGACTAACATGGTGGCTACTCCAATGATCATTCTTCCTGGACCCAGTATATTTAGGCCCAGTGTTCCAGCAGGAATGTTTCAGACCTTGAACAACTGAAACTTCTCTGACAACTCTTTGGAAGGCTGGAAAGGAGGTACAATATGGTTTGGTCATATGGATCCTCCTATATTGAATATCATGGGTATCAATGTATTCTTTTCAATGTATACTGAGGATCACCTTCAGTGGTATAAGACTATGGCAACAACATGAAAGGACTATGAAAATGGCTTAAATCTAAGAAGCACGGAGTAGAAGACAGCGAGCTGTTGAAGGGCTTCAGGCCAGGGATTTCCATGGGAATATCCTTATTTTACTCTCCTGCTTGAAGCCCTTCACTACGGCCCCAGATTGGAGTTGAGGAAGCAATGATGAAAGGAGAAACTTTAGACAGAAAATTATTTTCATAATCCAAATAAATGGTGGTGAAGACATACATCTGAAAAGATAGTGCTGGGGTGGAAAAGGCAACTTTTTGAGATATCATAGGCTAAAAATTGACAAGACTTAATGATTGTGGGAGAAAAAAAGAGTAAATAGTCTAGTTTGGCTCTTAGGTCTCTGACTAAGAGAACTGGGTAAAAAGTGGTTCCACCAACCAAGACCAAAACTATAGGAGATGCAGCAGGTTTGAAGCAGGAGACAGTGAATTCACCAGTTCTTCAGCCACAGCATAACCCCAGGAAAGTGGGAAGTAGATGAGATGTTCAGAAAAGAGCATTGAATTTAGATTAAAAAGAACTTGCTTCAAATTTCAGTTTTGTTATTTACTTCTGGAAAATATGCATAATATATTAGAAGGTTGTTGTGAGAATTAAATGAAAGCCTATGTGTGAAAGCACATTGTAAATTCCAGTGTCAGTTTTTATTTTGAAGTAAATAAGCAGAAGTGATAATGAATTCTAAGAGTTTACAGATTATACAGCTCAAAGGCACACTTAAGGAGGCAGACCACATGGTCTGTTCCTAGTATGCTGCATTTAAACCACCCCCCACAGCTGAGAATCTATCTTATTTTTTAAAACCCATGGAGAAAAAAACAACAACCTTATTAGTCCATTTTAGAGTTTTGAAATCCTCACTATTTGAACAATTCTTAGCCTAATTTTATTGGCTTTAACTCCTTTTGTTCTATATCCTTAGAAACATCTCATGAGAGCTTTCAATCTTTTCTTCAGTGGCCGAAATGGTACCTTACCTGTAAAGCTTTCTGTAAGCTATTGAATGTATATATTTCAGAGTAACCAGATTAAAGACACAACAATCCCCCACCTTCTCAAATCCTTTTTGGAAAAAAGCAGGCTATAAATAAGGAAGGCTTATTGCATACTATTTTTTTCAAGCCCAAACATCAAGCTTTGCCACTTATAATTCATCTGAGCTTAGATCACTTATAAACTATGCTAGCCTTAGTTTCTTAATCTGACAAAAGTGGGTGTAGTGATATCTGCCCTCACTCTGTCACGGGTGAGGGGCAGAACTTGGGTGATTAGCAGGACTAGCTAGGCAAAGAGAGGCAAAAGAACTGAAAGCACTTAGCAGTGTAAGTCCCTACACTGCTTAAGAAATGTTTACCATGTTGCCTTATTTGACCTCTCTACAGACCCATGAGGCACATTTTACACATGTAATGTCATCATATCAGAGATGGGAAAAAGCAGACATGAAATGGTCAAGTCCCATCTCAAGGTCCCATAACTCATTGGTGATAGTACCAAATCCCAGACTTATTGACTCTTACTCATGCATTCACTCATTGAACATGTTATTTTAAGCAGTTTATATACATGATGCATTCAATGCTTGGGGGCAAAAACAGTGAAGAAGAAAAATATACACCCTGCACTCCCTCACTGCCTTCCCCACCACTCACCAGAGCTCATAGTCTAGTGGAGAGGAAAAATAAATAAGGCCTCTGAGATTAGATCTAATTTCTATACCAATCACTGCTCCACAAAAGTTTTTCAGAATCTGGTTATCTGTTTGCTTCATGTATTAAGAGCTTAGAATAGCCTCTCTGATGAATTATTTTAGAGTATCAAAAAATTTTAATGAATTTAGAAACAAATTGTTTCTCAGGTTATAGCTTGAACAAACACAAGTTGTCTTACCAATGTCCATACTGATAAAATACTCCCCATATTTCTTACCAGTAACACCCTGAATTTGTCTGTAACAGAAAAAAAGAAAATTCTCAAGCTTTCCCACTGCCTTTGCTGCTAATAGTGGCTATTTCATCCTGTTTTGACCCAAAATATGGAAGCAGAAATCTACTCAGTTAGGATTTTAGGAAAATCATTATTTTCCCAATAAAAAAAGGACAGACTTAGCTGGCATATCTCTTTTGCCCTTTAGATACCCTCCCTTATCCCACCCCATTCCCTATTTCTTCCTGGGATTGGACGTGATGCCCAGATGAGAAAAACCTATCTTGTGAGCATAAGGAAGAAAGTTAAAATAGTATAATATCACAGCAGAAAAGTCGGTGAAGCCTAGACATCATAGAGCCACTCTACAGCACTAGGCTATCTACCTCTGAACTTCAGTGTGCAAGAAAAATAAAACCCTATTCTGTTAAACCACTGAGGTCAAATCTCTGTTATATGCAGCCAAAAGTAATTACCAATAAAGATGTAGCCCTTGTTTTATTAGCAAGAGGGACTTCATCCAGCATTCTTTGATATAAAGGAACATTGACAAATATCATAGAGCATCCTGGACTTCGGTTTTCTTTCTGGACTGTGTTAGCAATTTGGAAGCAACAAATAAGCATAATCTATGACAATATGTGTTCTTAATTGAGTTTTTAAATTTTTTATTGATATGGTTGCTAGAGGACAATTTTAAGAATAATGTAGGCATCCCTAGGGTGGTTGGATGATGTCTGGTCAGAGTTGTTCCCTGTGTGCCATTACTTTCTTTGTGTGATAGTCTACTGCCATGACACACAGAGTTTGCAAAATCCATATAGGAGGTGTCTATAAGACATTAGAGAGAGACACAGTATCTTAGAATAGATATCTATATAGTCTGATGATGGAGATGCAAAACAGATTCTCCCCAAGACTAGTCTGTTTACATGGAGTTATAGATTCACACCACCTGGATACAAACACAAACCAGCTTTAATGTCTTGGTTCTACTGAGATCCAGTGAAAAATATAATGGAGGATCCCTACCAATGAAGAGATTAAGTCTTCAAGTTCATCACCACTTGTTCTAATAGCCACAGGTCCTCTGAGATCTGGATGGCTTCTTTGGGGGGCCCCCACTGGTATGAGAGAAGCATTGTGAGCTGGCTGAGTGTCCCCTGCCTCAGGCTGTCCTGGAGAGCGGACCATAGCACCCTCCTCTGATAGAGCCAGCTGAGAGAAGGCCTGACCCTAGAAGAAGTAGAGGGGTATGCAGCGATTGGGCTTTGAGTTTCATCAGCGGTAACCAGGTATACACATGTTGTACTGACCATCCAAAGTGTCCAGACATTCAAGTGCTGGAGATGGCAGATGAAAGCAGCTAATTCTCTAGCCTTTTAAAAAAACATATACTTAAAAGCCAACCACGCATTGCTTTTCAAAAATAGCACTGGCACCGAATTTCAAACAGAAGTGTTAAGTTCTACTTGCAACAGCTAGTTATGTAAGCAAGACCTAATAACTTTTTTTAAATCTCCCAGAGATCAATTTGATGGGAAAAAAATAAAAAAAGAAGAGGACCTCTGTGTTTTTATACCAAGACAGCACCTAATAAAAATTAAATAGTATTGAATAAGCCTTTTGCAGATTTCCAATGAAATAAGGAGTCATTACTTCAAAATCAGAGAAAAATTATTTTCATTCAACAGATGTTTATTACATGCTGATTTTATTGGCCTGGTGCTTTTAATTATATCAGTTTTTGACTATGTAGTTCATTCCTCATTGGGCACAGAAAGGTTTTGCACCACGCAGGTCCACGTGGCAAGTTTTTACCCTAGCCTGAAATTCCGAGAAAGCCAGCATAATTTCCAGTTGCCTCTCTCCTCCTATACCTTTCTTTCTTCCCTCCTACTCTCTGTCCATCCAATCCATCTGCTGCCAAACATCTTTCGAATGCAAATAGAATACAAGCTAATTTCACTATTAGCTTAAGCAAAGCAAAGAAGACATAAATCCTCTGCTGAAGAAGTCATACAGTGCATTCTAAGGCTCAGTTTTATATGCGCTTTTAAAAAGATCTACTGTTTGGTGTGACTCATGACACTGTTCTCCTTCCATTAACTCAGAGTTTAATTATGTGACCTCTTCTTTTTACCACCTGAGATTCTGGAGCTGAACCCAGCATTCTAAGAGGCCCTGTTTCTCTTTGCTGTGGTGGAAAGCCATCATTATCATATTGAAACATACAGAGAAAGTCATCTCAGATCATCAGCAACCCCACCCCCCAGTCCCACCAGCAGCTTGCAGTGATACGTAAATACGACCCAGGAGGGTTAAAGAGAATTCCCCAATTACAGGCAACTTCCTGGATCATTGAGTCCATGTAACAGTACAAAATTTCATGAAAACATTAGGTGAAAAGATGGTAGCACAGCTCTGAAAATAACACTGTAAGGGCTCAAATTAATCTCTGGAGGTAGAACATTTCATAACCCAGAGTTCTTGGCAGGGAATTATTTTAGTCCGTTTAAGCTTCATTGCCTCTGCAAGTCTCTCCCTGTCACTGAGATGTACCAGTTCAGATGGCTGGAGTTTATTTCCCTAGGCAGTTGTTTTCACAAACTTTTTCTGTTTATATTTTCTCCCTTCCTTCCTCCCTCCCTTCCATCCTTCCTTCCTTTTTTAAAAATTTTTTTAAGCTGAGCCATCCTACCACCTTGGCAGTTCAGCGGCAGCTCAGCTCCGGCCAGGAATCAAACAGGTGACCCTGTTGCTCAGAGCTCACACTCTTGAGTGAGCTCTTAATCAACTGAGCCACTCTACCAGCCCCTTTTCTTTCTTTCCTTCCTTCCTTCCTTCCTTCCATCCTTCCTTCCTTCCTTCCTTCCTTCCTTCCATCCTTCCTTCCTTCCTTCCTTCCTTCCTTCCTTCCTTCCTTCCTTCCTTCCTTCCTTCCTTTCTCTTCTTATTCTTCTAATATCCAATTTTCTTTTGGTCTCATGGCTTTTTTGTCCTAAATGACATTTGCTAGAATTCTCAATTTAAGTTTAAAAAGAAATAAATTTGATTTCCTGGTTGCTAATGGTAAGTACACAATGCTACCAGAGTGTCTTTCTAATACGTAAATCTGGTCATATTACTCTGCTGCACAAAATTCTTTGCCTGCCCTTACTATGCATTCAGAATAAAATCAAATTTTTTTTACCAAGGCCTTCATTTGTTTATTTATTCAATCAAACAAATGTGTTTTACTGAGAGACTTGTGTACCAGGCATAGCTCTAGTACACAGAGATTCAATATTAAACAAGATATCATACACCCTCATGGAATGTACATTCTAGAGTGAGAGAGTGAGACAATTAAGAAGAAGTAAGTAATATAACTTCTGATATAAACTATGAAGACAATAAGGGAAGGATAAGGGGAGAGAGTGACTGGAGGAAGAGTGTCTTTAGTTAGGATGGTTAAGGAAGGCATCTATTAGGAGGTGACATTTGGCCTGAGACCTAAATGGCTAGATTAATAAACTCTTAAGATTAAAGTGTTAGTTAAAAAATGAATGTAACATTTTTTAAAAGAAATATTTATTTCCAGTTGATAATTGGCTTTAAGAAATTTGGGAGCACTAAACTCAATTGACATTACTGATGCTCATATTCAACTGCAAGAGAAGTGCTGGGAAAAGGGGAAAATGTGTGTGTTTAAGAAAGAGGGGTGGGAAATACTTTTTTTTTTTCGAGGGCAGTGTCACTGGCCCTCATATGTGGGACCCAAACCGGGGCCGCTGGCTTCCCAAGCCAGCGCTTAACCACCATGCCACTTGGCCGGGCCAAGAAATACATTTTTTGAATATATTCCATCCCAGTCATTGTCCTTGATGCACACTTCTTAATTCTCAAGAAACCCTATAAGACTTGTATTATTTTTATTATTTTACAATGAAACTGAAATAAAAAAGAAGTCCTTTGTAGATTTCTAAAAGTCTTTGTGCAGTCATCGCATCATAACCATAGTATTAAATGTGGATGTTGTAGAGGATTGTGTTAGCAAAAATCTCCTCCAAATCCCTCAAAAAGCTGTTCAGAGAATTGTACTGATACAGTGTTGATTGGCAAAGCAAGAGAAAATGTAAGATAGTCAAATCTCTCCAGTAAGATCTAAGAAAATAAAGTGTTAGTTACGTATGAAATCCAGTTATATAAACATTTAATTCATTCCCTTATATATGTATTTTACATTTTAAGAATTATTTTGAATAACAGTCTAATTTTATCTCTTTCTATGTATTGCTTCCTTGCAGACTAACTTTTGTACTTGTGTGTGTCCTCCAAATTAATGGGATCGTACATCAGATAAAAGCAAACTGTCTTCCAGGTCATCCTATGGCTATTCAAAATAGGGGCCTTATTGGGCTTGAAACTCCTAAGTATTGTAAGACCTTGGGCAATGAGGTCCTTCTCAGGTAGATAATGAGAACATCTGATATCTATATCTAAAATATTTGAAATGCTCTGATTCCTTTTTGGTTGCTTTTGAATTCCAATGGTTGTAGTTTTAGAAGACCTAAGGAATGGCCTTGTCTTTGAAGTTTCAAATGAAATAAATAAAAGGAAAATTGGATGATAACAATAGCTAACATTTATTGAACTCTTATTAAAACCTATGCACTAAGTCTCCACATGTAAAAATTAACTTATCTGTTATAACACTGAGGTAGCTTATTATACTCATTTTACAGATGAAGAGTCAAGGTATGGTTATTTTAATAATCCAAAACCATTAATGAAAGAGCTGGGATTTGATCCCCAGCAGTCTGATATCAGAAGCTATAGCTTTAATTACTACAGTATATACTATACTCTTCATCATTGTACTGAAGACCCTAATTATATATAGGCAAATTCACACTTAATATCTGGACTATAAGAGTGAGAGGGGCTAGAATAGTTTTTGGGTATTTTTGTTTGTTTGATTTTGTTTTGGGGCATGAGCGTATACAATTTATTTAATTCATCGAAATAATTTATTTCTTCTTTTCCATTATGGGACAGCTAAAGCAGGACAGGAGCTGCTGAATCAGTAGATTTAGGGGATCAATACTTCATGATGGTTTTGTGAATTTACATGAGCAAGAGCAGTGGTGAGCAATAGGTGAAAGTGGTAGGATGATGAATACGGCGTGATTTTTGTATCACATGACACATTAGCTGTATTTTTGGAAAATGAACGCTTATAGGTACATACATATATTTTTGTTTTTTCAGAATGCATCACTTGCCACTTAAATATTTAACAAATTCACCTGTTACATTTCTATCTTTAAATAATATGATTTTTTTTTTTTTCAGTTTTTTTGTTTTTTGGTTTTTGGTGTTTTTTTTTTTGGACCTATACAGGAAGGCAAGCTTGTTGAGTTCAGTTTTATTGAGAAATAATTGACATACACCACTGTATAAATTTAAAGCTTAGAGCAAGGTAATTTGATTTACATGTTTATGAATGATTACAATAAGTGCAGCTTGCATCCATCTTCTCATATAGATACAATTAAAAGAAAAGAAAGAAGGAAAAAAAAGGAAAAAAATTTCTATTTGTGAGGAGGACTCTTAGGATGTATCTCTTAATATCTTTCCTATATATCATACTGCATTGTTAGCTGTAGTCATCATGCTGTACATTAGTGTTTCAGGATAAATGTGATGGTGTGGCTTAGAAGGTATTCTACTCTGAGAATCCTTTGAAGGACCGCTCTCCACCCAAAGAAATGGTATCCTCTTTAGAGTATAGTGCAAGTATATCATATAATTCCCTTTGTTAAGTCATAATATACAGGTAAGGGGAGGTGTAGGAATGGAATTCACATGCCTCTTAAGACCAGAGTGCAGTAGGGAAGGGATCAAGGCCACAATTGAAACTTTAAAGCAAATACATGATAATACCAATAATTAACTTTGCAGATAAGGGGTTAAAGGAGTTTAATTCACTTTCATGCTAAAAGGAGCTAGATATGTGGGCAATTTCAGATTTGATGAGCACAACTTAGTAAAGGTTTGCACACTAGACTCTGCCAAATGCAGTGAAATGTGACTGCGGGTACCAGATTATGTGTGTGTCTAATAACATTATGAAAATATTAGGCTGGTAGTCATGTGTATATAAGAAATGGATGTGACTTTTTTTCTCTTGTACCCATAAAAGAAGAATAAGAGCCTGAGAAATAAAGACGATAATTTAGAGCACATGCTGCTGATTCTAGGAGCTTTTTTTTTTTTTCTTTCGTGGAAAAAAGAAACTGCTCTCCACCCTGCTGAAAAGAGGAGTTGCATTGGGTCCACTACAATAACTCACCAGAAGACACAGCAGGCTTTGAGATGCAGACTATTAGTGCTCAGTGAATAGCCTCTGATGAGAGATTCTTAGAAAGAGGGATTACTGTCATTGCTCTGGCTGTTGCTGACCAGTGGTCTGGGCCTACTAACAGACAACATCTCATAGGGAGCCCTCAATGTGTAAGTCTTGACTGTGACAGAATGACAACCTTCGGCTGTTTCCCAGCGTTTGTTTCAGAGTCCCACATTCCACTCTTATGGGTGGGCTCAGCTCATGTTGTTTTCTTTCAGCTATAAAGTTGCAAGGCATTTCGGATGGGGAATTCGCAGGAGGATACAACGATGAATAAGATAGACTCTCTGCTCTCAAAAGTCTGATTTAAAAAAAAGTGTAACTAGGACCAGCCGAGTGACACGATGGTTAAGTGCTGGCTTGGGAAGCCAGCGGCCCTGGTTCGGTCCCACATAAGAGGGCCAGTGACACTGCCCTCAAAAAAAAAAAATGTAGTTACAATCCAAGGCAAAGTGAAATCCATTCTAAAGACATTCCAAGAAAGAAGTTGTAGAAGGACAGAACATTGGAAATCCTTAAAATTTATCATATCACATGGATTTGGATGCATCAGTCAGTTGAAAGCAACAGACAGTAGCCCTGGCTAACATAAGCAGAAAATGGGTTTAATAAAAGAGTTTTGGGTGATTTTTAAAACACCTCTAGGAGGGCCAGGCATGAAGTGTTCACAGAAAACAGGACACAAAATCACATAGCATAGAGCTGGTCTGACGATGGCACAACTGCCACAAGAGCTGGACACAGATTCCACAACCTGTACTACCCTTCCATGGACAGTGAACACAGCATTCTGGCCACAGAACCACAACCTGCAGTCCCTGATAACTGGATGTTGCTGCTGCCACTCTCATCAGAGTGGGATCCACACAGTCCCTGCCTCTTCACATCACCAGCATCCAGCTGCAAGCCTGGAATGGCTCTCACTACTAGGGCCTTGGTCATATTCCTACACCATAAATTCAAGGACCTGGGAAAACAATTGTGATATTTTCATTTTCTCTAGTCAGATTCAGCTCTTTATAATGTAAGCGGGTGGGGGGGGGGAGTGGTTCACAAACATATATAGGGTATTCAGATGCTGGAAGGCCAAAATTCATTGCAACAGTCTACTAATCAAACAAGCTATACTGGATACCCAGTTTAAGGGGTAGAGATCTATAATCAGCCCATTTGGGGCTTGCATGTCCTCTTTCCTTTGTTCAGTGAGATAATGCTTTTTATCACTTGCTGCCATCCTGTATTCTCTTTTATCCTGCAGCATTTAACAGTCTCTTTGATGAGATAGTCTGAGCTGAAATTCCTAGGATTTATTTAATTATGGTATTTTCATTTGTGCCCAGGATTATAAATAAGACTATATTGAAGGGCCAAATGCTTAATTAAAGGGAAAAATGTAATTCTTCTAAATTAGATGATGGTGTGGAAAAAAAATAGATATCATTATAACATGTATTTTCAAAGAGACAGTGGGAGATAACTCATAGGGGTGGATAGTTTATCTGACAGCCAAAAGAAGTTTGAGATGTAAACGTAGAGGTGAGACAATCAGCTTTTTGTTTCTTGACAATGAGCAATATTCCATATAATAAATTTAAAGATGCGGAATAATTTCAGGCAATGGAAAAATACAATAAAGGGAGAAATATCACCCAAGCATTTAACAGGATAATATGGAACAGGTTTCCTTAAGGGACTCTGATTCACTAGTAGACACTCCTTTGATTTCCTCTGACCATTAAATGGGGCACTTTTGGTAACTAAAAGGAAATTTAAATCAAATAAATACACAACACAAAGAACTATATAGAAGATACAAGGTATCCCCTCTGAATTTCAGACTTACATGTACAAATGTCTACTAGAAGTCTACTTGGCACCCCCAAATACATAACACTCAACAGCCTCCCCCTCCACTGAATCATATTATCTTCTCACCAATCCCTGTTCCCATTCTAGTATTTGAGTAGTGAATGATGCCTCCGTATGCCCTGACAACCAACCAAGAATTAGAATGTCACTAGTAAGATTTCCCCTGCCTAACCTCCTACATCTAAATCATTACAATATTCCTCAAATTTTACATCCTAGATATGTTTTCAATCTGTCTGCTTTCTCTCCTCATCACTATTACCCCAGCTGAAATGCTGGTCATCGCTCACAAGAATCACGGCCATGTGCTCATACTTGGCTCTCCAGCTCTGGATTTGTTGCCCTCAGAATCATCCTCCACACAGCAGTCAGAAGGGACTTCTGACACTCAAATCTCATCATGGCTCCTCCTTGCATGGGCTTTTACATTCAGATGAATCTGGTTTTGAATTCTGACTTCTCCACTTATTAGTAAGATGGTCTTGTGCAAGTCACTCAACCTCTCTAAGCCTCTGTATTTTCATTTCAAATGGAGATTACTCTAAGAATTAAATGAGAAAATGTGTTGAAAGTATCCAACCCAGTAGTCAGCATAAAGTAAATCCTCCTGTGAAATTGTCATAATCATTATCAAGAATTAAAGTGTTTTTTGTGTAGATTTTTCATCATGGGAAGAATCTAATACAAAGCAGTTTCCCTTTTTAAAATTAAGAAACAGAAAGGACAATGAATGAAGGATTATTTGCATGCTATACAGAGTGCCAGGTAACAAATGATACCCTTGGAATCTCCCAAGGGGAGAAGGGGTTGTTTACTTCTCAGTGGGAGCAGTGTGTCAATGCAAAAAAAAAAAAATCCACTGAGATGCATGAGGAGTGACAGCAGCAACAGCTGCAGCACCATTAAATGTTTTACAGGTATTCATTCACTTATGTATTCGTCAAACATTTATTAAGCACCTAACATGTGCTCTGTGCTTCTTGCTGGGAATACCAATAATAGAATTCAAAGTGTATTCTTAAAGGAGCTCACAGTTTAGTGAGGAAATTGTAAGTTAATGTGCTTTATATGATAATAGAAATATGCACATCCTTTGAGACCTGTAAGATCTCCATCAAAGGAAAAGGAACTGAAGAGATTGACAAGAGTTGGAGGAAAAGGGTGCGGAAGGGAAGGCCATCTGAGACAGTCGCACATTTTGACAGGCATGTCTGGTTACAGCAAGGTTCTGGTTGATGAGTCAGCAATGAGACTTTTGAGGTGGCTATAGCATGTGTGTCTGGTTGTGACAAGACCTTGCTTTGTACTAGGATGCCAACCTGGGACAATAAGTTGAGAACTATTACCTCCGGATCACGGGGTTACCTGAGGTGACTTCTTGATTATTGGTCTTCCAGGATCCAAGTGTAATTCGTTCAAAAGATTGATAGCTTCAGCCCCTTCTTCACCAAAATGGCACAACAGGGAGTTAAGTCAGCCTTTCTTCTGCGCCACTCTGTCTATCCACTTCTATCTGAACACATGCTCTGAATGATGCAGGGGCTTGTGGCTTGTTGGAGGGACAGCAGAAGCCAGGATGGGAGAATTGAAAGGGCACATTTTCATTAATTGAGTTGTATACTTGTACCAAATGAGGATTTCCCAGACTCGCAGGGCCTCACAGGGAAGGCCACAAAGGAGTCTCATTCATCTCTAATTCTCTCTCTCTCTCCATCCTTTCTTCTCCACGTCACCCCTTCATATCTCTGTTCAAGTAACCAAATTATTGTCCAAAAAAACTCAACTTCTCTCCATAACCCTCTCTCCCTTATGTTCCTGCCTCAGTTATTCATGGCAATCTCTTTAGCCCAGTCATTGAGAGCCCAAGAGAAGAAAACAAAGAAAGATGGGTTCCCCAATTCCAATTTTATCTCCTTCTCAATGAGACCTGTAGGCCTCCTGACTTCCCTACTAATAATGAAGTCACTTTACCTGAATTTGAATCCCAGTTTACCTCTACCTGTAAGAACTTTGGAGAATTATTCAACCTCTCTACTCCTCAGTTTCTTCATGTATAAAATGAGGAGAATCATAGTATCTACCTAATGTTGTCTAATGGTTAAATTAATTAATATATAGAGTTTTAAATAATGATAATGTATATTAAGTGGTAAATACTATCATTATTACCAATGAAGCAAGCACACCTCAAAAAGATACTCATTAATCTTCCTCAGAAAAAGTTCTATATCTTTGGCAAGGATATTTTGCCAATTGGCATACTGTTGGACTTGCTCCTAAGGTTAACTCTTCCACTCCATCACCACCTTATACTGAGGAGCCCTTGGCTGCTCCTACCTCACCTGAGCTTGGCTGTGGTATGAGATATACCAACACCTGGTTATTCTTTTTTTTTGTTTTAAAGATTTTATTGGGGAATTGGAGGAAGGGAACAGCATTGAGGAATTGGGGAAGGGGAACAGACAAGTTGCTGTCCTTTTGTTCTTCACTCTAGTTGTGGAGGACATTGCTTCACTGGCACATGTTAATATCATCATTGCACTTTTCTCAGGTGATGCAGATCAGTCACTGGCCTCTGGACAGCTGCTCATGGCAGCTCTTGGCAGCTCACACCAGCTGCCAGCTGCTCACTGTATCCTCTGGCAGCCCACTTCAGCAGGGGCTGCAGCTATGCCGTCCCGTGGACTCACAGCAGCCCAGCTCCAGGTGGAGCTGTTTTTCACCATCTTAGCTGTAGAGGGCAGTGTCACTGGCCCTCATATGTGGGATTCGAACCGGGGCTGCTGGCGTCCTTAGACAGCTCTTAACGAATGCGCCTCTCAGCCAGCCCAACATCTGGTTATTCTTGTCCAGGAGGAAAAGTGTTCCCATCCTACAGCTCACATTAAATCCTTGTTCTCTCAGAGCTGATTCAAAATTTCTTAGGACCAATCATGACAGTTTGTGGGTCATACTAGGAAGTTTAGATTTTAATCCCAAGGCAATGGGTATCCACTAAGATTCTTGAAGTAGAAAAATGGTGATCAAATTTCCATTCTAGAAAAGAATTCTTACAGCAGTTTATATAGATATATTGGATTGAAAATAGGAGAGACTAGAGGCAGGGGGACAACATACCCCTGGAATAGTCTAGGCAAGAGATGGTGAGGGACCGGCCTCAAGCATGGCAGAACAAATGGACTTCTTCTGAAGTCAACACACCAGAACCTGGATGTGGAAGGGAAAAGTAGGGAGTTTTCAGCTTAGGCAGTGGAGTGGATAGCAATACCACTAGTTGAGACAGAAAAGAAAGAAAACTGAAGGAAGGATAATGAGCACTCTATTTGACCATGTTACGATTAAGGGATCTCTGTGTGAAGGTATACAGTAGGCTGTTGGAAATACGGATTTGTCTCTTGGTAGATAGTTCCAAGAGAGCAGGATATACAGCAGGGAAGAAAAAGAACCAAGGACAAAACTCTAATGTCAAAGGTTGATGAAGAAGATCAAGTACAAGTGAAAGAAGAATGGCCAGGGAGACAATAGAACTAGAAAGTGTGGTACCACAGAAACTGAGAGATGAGGGATATTTAAATTTGTTCATTTGACCCAACGTTGGTAGAATATCTGCTATGTGCCAGACACCACTATAGGTGCAGAAAATGTACCTGCAAAAAAAATAATATAATAATAATAATAATCATCCCTGTTGTCATGGAATTATATTTTAGGGGAGACAGATGAGGAACAGGTATGTACTGATACATGTTATGAAAATATCTGAAGCAGGTAAAGGGATTGGAAGTGACAACAGAAGGGGGTGCCATTTTAGATAACCCTGTTCAGGGATGGCTTCTATTTACACAGAGATCCAAATGTAAAGAAGGAGAAAGCCATGCAGATATCTGGGAAAATAATGTTCTGGAGGGAAAAGCATCAACAAGTGCAAAGGCCTTGAAATGACACTGCTGGCTTGTTTGTAGAACAGTAGGTAGGCCAATGTACCTGCGGCTTGGTGAGTAAGGGGGATATAACAGGAAATGAGGCAAGAGAGTTGGCCTTGGGCCAGACCATGCAGGATCTCACTGAGAGGTTAAGTGTGATGACTAAGAAGATGCTATTGAAGTCAACAATTAACAAATCATTGATGACCACCAGGAGAGCAATTCAGTCAAGTGTTGTGGAAATAAGCCAAATAGACTGCAGGAGTTGAAGAGTGGATTGCACAAGAGAAAGGGGAGACAGCTAGTACAAACTCTCTTTCAAGATGTGTGTCAATAAGGGAAAGGAAAGAGGGCAGGAGCCTGATGGCATTGCAGGGCTGACACCAGATATGTCTTAAGATGGGACAATTTGACCAAAAGGAAAATGCAGGAGAAAAAAACGGCAAGTCATGGCCAAAGAAATGCCCCATGATGAAAGAATGAGATCAGGAACACAAGTGTAGGGAAGCCTTTGGAGGGGAGGAAGGGCTTCTGTATACTACTGTGAGTGTGTGTCAAAGTGATGGGGGCAAGGCCAGCTTAGGATCTCGTGTGTACTGGCCTCTGTTTGTCAAGGATTAGGAGGCTAAGCTCTATGCTGACTACAGTAAGAAGACTGGGTACAAGTGGCAGCCTGAGCAGGATGGGAAAGAAGATCCACAGAGAAAGTGGCCTGGGGCCGGCCAAGTGGCGCATTGGTTAAGAGCTGGCTTGTACGCCAGTGGCCCCGGTTTGGATCCCACATATGAGGGCCAGTGACACTGTTCTCTACAGTTAAGATGGTGCACAACAGCTCCACCTGGAGCTGGGCTGCATGAGTCCTGGCGACGGTGTAGGCTGCAGTCCTGGCTGCATTGGGCGCCATAAGCTACAGTCAGTGGCTGGCAGCCAGCGTGAACGGCCAGCAGCCAGAGTGAGCTGCCAATAGCCACCATGAACAGCTGTCCAGAGGCCAGCGAGTGACTGCCTTACCCGGCAAGGGCGCAATGATGATACCAACATGGGCCAGTGAAGCAATGTCCTCAACAACTAGGCTAAAGAACAAAAGGACAGCAGCTTGTCTGTTCCCCTCTCCCAATTCCCCAATAAAAATCTTAAAAAAACAACCAAGGTGTCTTTTCATTCTAGAGGAATTAAAAAAAAGAAAAGAAAGTGGCCTGGAATCAGGAAAGGGATTGGGGGAGTGACAATCCACACTGAAGACATTGACAAAGGCAGGAAGCCCATGAGTTTGAGGACTCCCTATATCCAGTGAGAACCTTGAGGGGCTGAGGGAGGCAAGTCAGGCCAGAAAGGACCCCAGAGGGTAAATGGGAAGGGATGAGAGAAGAAACGGAGCCATCTGGGCAGCTGGTGCCTACATGCTAGTGCCAACCCCTGGTGCAAAGAAAGTGACAAGAAAATCCACACTCTGCAATATCTGTGCATTTAGCAGTGCACATTCCAGTTAATTAAATCCATACACAATTTGTCTATATCCCTCTATTTCCTTTGTTTCTGAAGCTCTGGTAAAGTACATCTTTCAAGTATGATTGACTGATAAATACTTAAAACTGGAAGTATTTCAGTATTAGTTATCAGGATGTTACAGAATAGAGACTTAAGTGTTGTCTCTGGCACCCGAAGTGGCTTTTATAGATGTTCGGTTTTTTATTTTATTTTTTGGTTTGAACCCCTCTCATGATGCTTATCAGCTATGTAACCTTGGGCAAGTCATTTAACCTCTCTCTGCCTCATCCTTCTTGATTGTAAAATGGAAATCATAATACCAACCCTCATAGGATTATTATGAATATGTATAAATCACTTAGAGCAGGGTCTGGCAATATGAACACTGTATAAGTATTTGTTTTAAAGTAAAATTCTCTTTGGGTCAGTAATAATGCTACCCATTGAACATGCATTAGCCTAATCCTCATTTAAAAACTGTAAGATAGATTTTATTGTTCCCATTTTACAAATGAAATCAGCTTAGGAGGGTTAAGTGACTTTCCCAAATCACACAGCAAGGAAGACTAGGAGCTAGGATTTCAACCTGTGTTTATCTGCTCCCAAAACATGTGCCCCTTTTACTAAGTCATGCTACACCACGAAGGTTTTAACTTGCAAAGGTTACACCTGTGTGGTAATTTACAGGTAGAGAAAGCCATTCACTTACTTGAAGCTCTTCCCTTTTGAGTGGCTTATGGTGTCTGTTTTCATATGCATCACGGCTATGGAATCCAAATCATATCTCACACACACACACACACACACACACACACACACACACACACACACAAAACCCCCAAGCTCAGCACTGAATCACAACCCAGATTTAAGTTTAAAATATATTTGTTTTGGTTTGGTTATTTTAAACCTTTAATGACATTTGATACATTAGCTTTCTGCCACCCTGAAGTATTTTTTAAATGTCAGCTAAAATGATTGATTTGTACTCACCTTTTATAAGGTTGCTCAAGCCCTATCACAAAACATAGATGACTGATTAAAGAAAAATTTGCCATTTGCCTTATCTACCTTAGGAATTCCTTCCATAAACAGCACAGTTCATTTCCATTCTGGGTCCCCTTCTGGTCTACAGCTTTCAGCAGCCATCTAGGGCTCTCCAAATGCCAGTCCAGATTACCTTGTGATGATGTTATCACAGGTCTGCATCAACATGGGAAAAAATAGAATAAAAACATTCATGCACACTCAATTTGCTGAGGTTTCATTTTTGCAAAGAATGGTCTTGTTGGAGATGCAAGATCATACAATATTCAAGTTCACAACATCAGTGCCAAGCTTGTGGGTTCAACTCCCAGCTCTACCACCTACCACCACAGGGCAACTCAGACAACTTTTAAACCCGCTTATAAAATGAAGGGAGTAGTTTCAACCTTATAGTGTGTGTGTGTTGTGTGTGTGTGTGATTGTGTGTGATTGAGTTCATGCTTTTAGAATATGCCTGGCACAGTACTTAAAACATATAACCCAATAGTAACATCAGAGTGTTTTGTTCTTTCTACCTTCTTGGTTTGGGAAATAGCCTTTACTTTTATAAATAATATCACATACATGGCTTTTATAGATGTTCGGTTTTTTATTTTATTTTGTGGTATGTTTAGTTTTTTGTTGTTTTAATATTCTTACTTGGCAAAATTAAATTCAAAAGATATCACTGGCACACAGTGGTTGTTGATTCTTTTTCATTTTGTCATTTGTTGTTGTTTTACTATTCTGACCTCACTTAACAAAAACTTTACAAACCTAGGTCAGTCCCCAAATTAATTTTTGTAACGTAATGGTCCATGAAGCCCCCAAATTTGGATATCACTAGTCACTCTTAAGAATTTCCTCAATAAAATAGCTGTACTATTAGCTCATGTGCAGCCACGAATTGTAGGATGTTCCATTTTAATTCCAGCAAGTGGGATAAAGGAATACAATAAAGATAGTTCGTGTAACTCCTGGGACATTTTTGCCAACCCATCTAATTAAAGGTTGCAGCAGTTATTCAGGCAAAGCAGAAAGATTACCATCGGCTTTAAGTAGTGAAACTAGTTTTATAATTTGAGCGTTTGGACTTGTAAGCGGGCACCATGTCCATTTGCTTTACAAAATACCTCATGTAGTGGACCTAAGATTTTTCTTTTAAATATGAAATAACATCAGTGTAGTCAGAATTAACTCTACCCACAAATATATAGAAAATATTAAATTTTACACTTTTTTTTTTTAAAATTGAGGAATTGGGGGAGGGGAATAGGCAAGTTGCTGTCATTCTGTTCTTCAGTCTAGTTGTGGAGGACGTTGCTTCACTGGCCCATGTTGGTATCGTCATTGCGCTCTTCCCGGATGAGGCAGATCGGTCGCCGTCCTCTGGATGGTTGCTCACCGCGGCTATTGGCAGCTCACGCTGGCTGCCGGCCACTCACGCTGGCTGCCGGCCACTCACTGCAGCCTATGGCAGCCCACTGCAGCAGGGGCTGCAGCCTACACCATCGCCGGGGCTCGCACAGCCCAGCTCCAGGTGGAGCTGTTGTTAGCTGTAGAGGGCAGTATCACTGGCCTTCATATGTGGGATCCGAACCAGGGCTGCTGAAATCCCAAAACCAGCTCTTAACCAATGCGCACTCGGCTGGCCCAAATTTTACATTTCTTAACATCTTAGACTTCTGCAAATATGTTCTGAGACTGCTATCATTATTATTCTGGGGTGTCTGTGAAGCATCATTTATCCAAGTAAGTTCTTCAAAACAGTATTCGCCTGTGTACTGTATTAGTTTCCTGGGGCTGCCATAAGCTAGTACCACAAACTGAGTGGTTTAAAAAACAGATATTTATTCTCTCATGATTCTGGAGGCTAGCTGTCTGAGACAGAGGTGTCATCAGGGCCATGCTTGCTCTGAAGGCACAAGGAGAGAATTTGTTTTAGGTGTTTTTCTTAACTTCTGGTAGTTTGTCAGCTTGTGACAAACAACTCCAATCTTCACATGGAATTCTTCCTGTGTGTATGCCTGTCTCTGTGTTCAAATGTTCCCCTCTTAGAAAGACACCAGTCATACTGGATTAGGGTTCCAGCCTACTCCAGTGTGACCTCACCTTAAATTAATTGCATCTGCAGTAGCCCTATTTCCAAATAAGGTCACATTCTGAGGTCCTGGGACTGCATGTGGCTAGGATCTGAAAGTTTGTGTCCTCCCAAAATTCAAAGGTTGAAACCTAATCGCCAGTGTAGTGATATCTGGAGATGGGGCCTTTGGGAGGTGATTAGGTCATGATGGTGGAGCCCTCATGAATGGGATTACTGCTCATATAAAAGACTCAAACTCTGGCAAAGACTGAGCACAAAGATGACCATCTATGAACTAGGAAGCAGGTCCCCTCCAGACACCATATCTGCCAGTGCCTTGATCCTGGATTCCCACCTTCCAGGACTGTGAGAAATAAATCTTGTTCAAGCCATCCAGTCTACAGTATTCTTTGTTACAGCATTTGAACTTGAATAGGGCTTCAATATTTGAATTGGGGGTTGGGAGACACAATTCAACCCATAACAAATACTCTTACATAAAATAGTTCTAAGGCTAAAAAACATGGCCAAGTTTGCCAACTTCATACACTATCCACATCCATAAGGCACATCAGCATCTTGAAAGTATTGAGGCTCTCAATTACAACAAAGAAACTTTGTACACTAAAAGCACTTTATAAAACTCAATTTGTTTCTCAATCTATTTTCTTTTTTTTTATTAGATTTTTTATTGCGGAATTGAGATTGGGGAACAGCATTGGGGAATCGGAGAAGGGGAACAGACAAGTTGCTCTCTTTTGTTCTTCAGTCTAGTTGCATTGGACATTGCTTAACTGGCCCATGTTGGTATCGTCATTGTGCTCTTCCCGGATAAAGCAGATCGGTCACTGGCCTCTGGATGGTCGCTCATTGCGGCTATTGGCAGCTCACACTGGCTGCCAGCCACTCATTGTAGCCTATGGCAGCCCATTGCAGCAGGGGCTGCAGCTATGCTGTCCCAGGGACTCACAGCAGCCCAGCTCCAGGTGGAGCTGTTGTTAGCTGTAGAGGGCAGTGTCACTGGCCCTCATATGTGGGATCTGAACCAGGGATGCTGGCATCCCCAAACCAGCTCTTAACCAATGCGCCACTCGGCCAGCCCGGGGAATCTATTTTCTTAAGTGACATTCATTTACACTCACTATTATTCCTGAATACCCCTCAGAAAATGCAGTTAGATTTCAAGCAAGACAGCAGCCTGAGGCTAAAGCCATGGTCAGCATCCATAAAGATGCTGAAAACAAATTCAGGCAAAGCAGCCTGACCCTCTGGCCTCTTGTCCCTTTGGGAGAAGAGTAGGAGTATTACCAATCCTGGACATAGGAGCTCTTTGTGGCAATTACAACAGACTCAGAATCAAGTGGCCAAAAGAAGGAGGGGGAAATATGATGCTGACCTTCTGCCAAAGCTCTTTAAATGAGGTCATGTACTTGAGTGCACAGACTATTGATGATAACGGGCAGTGCAGGAATAACTGGTAGTGAACAGTGGAGAATGGTGGCAGCTGTTTTATGAGAGGGAAGGCAAGAGTGGGGATGAGCACGGGGGCTGCATTGCGGCTGCCGGTGATCCACAGCTGGCTGCCTTGGGCAAGCGCTCAGCCAGACTGGGAGCCCCAGCCGCAGTGCTGAGGCTCGCTGGCCCTGCTAATCCAACTCTGCACATCCCCCTACTTGACAGGAGCAAGAGAGAAGTCACTGTGCAGGGTCTGATGCGCTTCCCTTTTCAAGCAGATGCTGCTTTATTGGATGCCTGACTTTGCGATTAACTTTGGCTTAGTTTTTGCCATATGTCTTTCCCAAAGCTGCTTTAGTTCCTGGTGCAAGCTGAGCCCCTGTGATTTTATTAATCCAGTGCTGCCTCTGCTCTCTGCAGCTGGTTCACCACTGGGTCTGCAGTTGGCATTTTGCTCGCTTCCTTTGGCCTGGCTAGAACAATTGCTGGCCTATTTGTCTCCACAGGCTCATTATCGATTTAGCCCATAGATCCATATCAGATACTGCAGAGCTACTGTCTTCATTCATAGGTGAAAGAAAAATATGCTAAGCATGACAAAAACCTGTGGAAATCTTTTTTAGGCCTGATACGGAAAGGGGGAAAATGAACAGCTGTAGTGCAGAAAGGAATAAGACAGCCAACCGGGGACATTTAATTGGAAAGCAAACTAGACTCAGGTATGTGAAGATGTGGGAAGTTGATACCTGAATTTTGATGAGAAACAAATATTGAATAAAACATTTGAAAACAGATGGGGGAAGAACATGAAGGCTTTTTTAAAAAAAAGAAAACCCACTCAACTGAGTTCACATAAAAGGCAGTGTGATCTGGTAATAAAAGACAATTGGCATCCTCCAGTTAAAAATGAGGCTTGAAAAGCCAACTTCTGGGACTTTCAATTATATCCTCTAAATTCCAAACATAGGCTCTTATCCACATGAAACAACAGCTTGCCAGGTGAAATCATTAGCTGAAGAGTATGATCAGAGACTCAGGTGCCAAAGCTATGTGAGTGTCGTAAAACTCCAGCAAACAGTGTGGGTAAGATAAGCTGGAGCTCCCATTGGCCATTATTTGGAGCCATAGAAGAGGATCCATTGTCCTCCCTATTCCCATGTCCCAAAGGACTCAAGTACAACAACAACAACAACACACACACACACACACACACACACACACACACACACACAAACGCAACTAGAGTTTTTGCCTCCCCATTTGGAAAAAGGAGCAGAAACATCTGTACTTGTGACCTGCTTGCCAACAGCATACATGTTTACCTGCCTCCCCTCTCCATTTCATCTTTGGGTCATGGAACAAAATAAAGATGAACATATTGGGGAAAACTGTGGAAAAATATTACTTGGTTCCCCTGGTGAGAAATTGAAACCCAACAAAACTGTTGGATAAGATTCAATTTTTCTTCAGTCAGCAACATATCATAAATTCTGCCTTGGAAACCAAAGTGAAGGAGTGAAGAGAGCTTGATGATCGGGAAAGAAACAGCAACACAGGAGGGTGGTTAGTGATCCCCCACAAGTGATCTAGGGTATTCTTTAAAATGGCATCATTATGACAGGCTCCCTGCTGGGCTTTTTCTAAGCAATTCCTTCTAAATGCCCTCAGAGTGAAAACACGTTGTAAATTCAAAGAAGGATGAATTTCTGAGACAGAAGACACAACCTCTTAGGGATCTATAAACCAGGGGGTAGTGCAAGAGGGCATTTTGATGGTAGGAATTAGAATTGCTACAAGAGATACAACATGATGGGAATCCAACCTTGTTCTGACCAAGTTTGCGGTATTTTGCCAAATTTTCAAAAGCAAAAAAAAAAAAAAAAAAAGCATTTGATTTCTAACAGTATTTCCCTCTTTCTCACCCCAGTGCCATCCATTTTTTCTTATTTCCACTAATAAATCTGTTTAACAAAAATGTAGAAGCCCTGAGATAGTGAATTTCTATTCAAATTCACTTTATTTTGTCATCGAGACTAAAGTTAAGACAGGTGTCCCATGGCCCCTCTGATCCCTTTCAGAGAAGAGTATCCTCTGAACATTGAGCAACCCAGTGTACTCAATCTTGGCTGAACCTTGATATTACCTTGGGAAGTTTTATAAAAATACTGATGCCTGGATCCTCCTTCCCCAGAGATTCTGATTTATGATAGGTCTGGGCTGTAGCAGCATGGCACTAGGATTTTTTTAAAGCTCCCATGTAATTCTAAATTGCAGCCATGGCTGAGAACTAATGTGAAACCTATAGCATTTGGGTTTATTGTTTTCTCAAATCTTTTTTTCTAACATCCTATTTCTTCCCTGTCCTTCCAGAATTCCTCATGGGCCTCTTCCCTGAACCACCACTGACATTGTAAGCCTGAGTTGTAGCATAGTAAATGGGTCTGATGCCCTTTCCTGCTGGAGCCTAATCGTAGAAGAATTAGAACAGCCCCCCTTTCCCTACTACAAGGCCTCTCAATTGCCTGAGATTCAGTACACATAAACATACAGATTATCTCCCCAGATTCAGTCCACCACAGCAACAGGCAGATTGAAAACTTAATGAAAGGGTTAGGGCAATTCAAAAAGTAGTTACAAGTCTGCAAAGGAACAGGGGGTTCTACTAAAGTGGACTTTCTTGAGCCTCAGAAGGTAGGGACCCCTCATAGGTAGTTTCCCCACTATTTACCAGGGATCCTTACCATCATGGGCAGCAAACAACTCTAAAAAAAGCCTTCTTTATAAAGTCTTACAATAGATTTAATTCACTTAGCATGATACCCTGTAGGTCCATCCATGTTGTCGGCAAGATTTCATGTTGTATTGCTGCATAATACTCCAGTGTGTGTGTGCGTGTGTGCGCACATCCCTTTTATCCATTCTTCTATCAATGGATACCTAGGTTGCTTCTATATCTTGGGTATTATGAATACTGCAATGAACATAGGGGTGCATATGTCTTTTCAAATTTGTTCTTCAGATAAATACCCAGAAATGGAATTGATGCATCATGTAACCCCTATTTTTCCCAAGAAAACTCCATCCCATCCCATTCCTGGATCCTCCCCCACACACCATATTCCAAATTGAATTTCAGCAGTCTTGAGAAGCAGCCATATGTGTAAGCCAGATGGGCAGTGATGTTCTTAGCCTTCCAATCTTCTCAGTTTGCCAGGGGAGAAATGTGGTTCAGTCCCAGGAGCAAGGGTGGTCCTGGATCCTCCAATTGAGTATTCTTTCCTTTAAGTCACGACTAGAGTTGTAATCCTGCCAGTGACTTCAGCTAGAGCTTCTTATAATTTATTTAGATAACATATCTCAAGAGTGGCTCATTTGCACCTTCCACTCCCTCCCTACACACACACACACACACACACACACACACACACACACACACACACACACACCAGTATAGTCTTAGCTAGTTATCTCAAATTTAAATCACTTCAGAGGCCTAGGAGATACATGGGTATAAAAGATAATAGAGAAGGTTGGTGACTTAATTCATTTAATACTATCCCATGTTGTATTAGTCAATATTCTCTAGAGAAACAGATCCAGTAGGATATGAATACATATATTTCCACATACATGTGTATCTACATATTTCCATACATATGTACATATATGTATACACACATATATGTACATATGTGTGTGTATATATATATGTAAATTTATTAATTAGTTCACATGTTTATGGAGGCTAAGAAGTTCCACAATCTTCCATCTGTAAGCTGGAAACCCAAAGTCAGTGGTGTAGTTCAGTCCAAGTTCAAAGGCCTGGGCAGAGGGTTGCCAATGGTTTAAATCCCAATCCAAGGGTTGGAGAGCATGAGATGAGATGTCCCAGCTCAAGCGGGAAGGCAGGAAGCAAAGGAATGAATTCCTCCTCCTTCCACCTTTTATTCTATACAGGTCCCCGATGAATTGGATGATGCCCACCCACCTGGGGGAGGGCAATTTACTGAGTCCACTGATTCAAATGCTATTCTCAATCAGATACACCCTCAGAGACACACCCAGAAATTATGTTTAATTTGGATACCCCATGGCTGGTCAAATTGACATATAAAATCCATGAGTACTAAAGACATAAACTATACATATTATAAAATTTACTGTGTCATCCAGTTAAATACATTTGAGGATCAAGTCAGCCCATTGGTCCCAATTTGTGTATTTGTTTGTTTATTAACACTGATCTAAATCCATATTGAGAAAAGAATATTTTTTCATTCAGTCTTCAAGTCATATCTCCTAGCCTTGGAGTCAATAAAAATCATAATTGAGCTCAAAAATACATTGTTTATTGCTGCCCCACCTGAAGCATCATAGAAGGGCTATATTACCACTAGTGGAGGTATTCTGTCCCCCTGCTCAATAGTGCTTTATTTATTCTCACTTTTACACTTTTGATCAAGCTGCTCCCTTTACTCCCACCACCCTGCCCACTCTCCCTTCACCTGGCTGATGCCTGCTTATGGCACAAATCTCAGGTGATGTGAAACTTCTTTAAGGGAGCCTTTGCTACTATACTACCTAAGTTAGGTTGCACCTTTCTTATGCATTCCCTGTATTTACTCGTTCATTGAACCCTTTGTAATTTTAGTTACCTGCTCTAGGAACACTGATGAGATTGGAAAAGATTTATGTCAGGTGATATTGTATGTTAGTGAGGTTGTGTGGAAACATGAACTTTTTACCACTGTTGGTGGGAATGAAAATCCTACAATATGTAACAACATAGAAATTCAACTCCTAGGTATAAATCCCAAAGAAACCATTTAACATGTGTGTAAGGAGCTGCTGCTGAAAATGTACAAAGCAGTATTGTTTGTAATGTATATCATCAGGAAAATTGATAATTAAATTATATTTACTAAAGTATATTCATAAAATGGACCATTATGCAACAATAAAAATGAAGATATTAAAGCTGCATAGACTAATGAATGAATCTCATAAACATAATTCTAAGAGAAAAATTCCAGCCATAGACCACCTGCAGCATGATATAGTTTATATAAAGTTTTAAAATACCTAAACAAAATTATAACTTGTTTAAGGAACATATACTTAGTTGTATTAGTTTGCTCCAGCTGCTGTAACAAAGTACCACAAGCTGGGTGGCTTAAACAACAGAAATTTGTCTCACTACTGGAGGATATAAATCTAAGTCAAGGTATCAGCCAAGTTGGTTCCTTACGAGGGCTGTGAGAGAGAATCTGTTCCATGTCTCTCTCCTAGCTTCTGGCAGTTTGCAGGCAATCTTTAGTATTTCTTGGCTTGTAGATGCATCATCCTGATCTCTGCCATCATCTTCACAAGGCGTTTCTTCCTGTGTGCATATCTGTCCCCAAATTTCCCCTTTTTATAAGGACTCAGTTATATTGGATTAGGGCCCACCCTAAAGATCTCTTCTTAATTTGATAATTTACAAAGACCTTATTTCCAAATAAGGTCACATTTACAGATACTGGGGGTTAGAACTTAAACATATTTGGGGGGACACAATTCAATCCATAGCATAAATATATAAAGAAATACATGATAGGGCCGGCCGAGTGGCGTGGTGGTTAAGCACTGGCTTGGGAAGCCAGTGGCCCCGGTTCGGGTCCCACATATGAGGGCCAGTGACACTGCCCTAAAAGAAAAAAGAAAACATTAGGGGCCGGCCGAGTGGCACGGTGGTTAAGAGCTGGCTTGGGATCTGGTTCGGATCCCACACATGAGGGCCAGTGACACTGCCCTCTAAAAAGAAAAAAAGAAAAGAAAAGAAATACATGATAATGATAAATGCTAAATTAAGGAAAGTGGTTATTTCAGGGGGAAAGAGGATACGTGTTCAGGAATGAGTTGACAGAAACTTCAAGTTCAAGGTGTTATCAAACAATATGGTGAATGTTTTAAAAAAAAATGTGTTACAGTGAAAAACACATCATCATTAATCTTCCTCAAAATACTCCCTCTCACTTAAAACATACTATCCCATTATTCTTGCCACTTTCTGAAAGAATTCTGGAAGTCCTCTTTCGTGAGTGTCTTTAGTTGTGCTGTTGTGGCTGCCTTGATATCCTGAATCACTTTGACTTTGGGGAAGAGCCAGAAGTCACACGGCGCCAGATCCAGTGAATAAGGTGGATGAGGACACACCATAATGTTTTTATTTGACAGAAATTGCCATATACCAGAAGAGATGTGTGGCACAGAGCATTGTCATGGCAGAGGATGATTTACAGCATACTTTAAAACACACCTTCTCTCAACCATAGCTGACATACGACTGACTCCACCAAACAAGTTGAAACTTGCCACACACTGTTCCTAAGGTTCGATGCGCCACTTCCATATTGAAGATCCCTGCCTTTCCATTGGATGACACTTGGCAGCAGCATTAACAGTTTCTTTTGATCACAACAGAAAGGCTCTGTGTCACCCGTCACTTCTGGTACAACAAGTTTTGTCAAATAAAGACATTACAGTGTATCCTCATCCACTTTATTCACCGGCTCTGACACTGTGCAATTTTCGCTCTTCCCCAAAGTCAAAATGACCATGAAAGGAAAATGTTTTGAATCGATTCAGGACATCAAGGCAGCCACAACAGCGCAACTAAAGACACTCACAAAAGAGGACTTCCAGAACTGCTTCAGAAAGTGGCAAGAACGATGGGGTAAGTGTGTTCAAAGCAAGGGGGTGTATTTTGAGGGGGATTAATGGGAATGTGTCTTTTAGTGTAATACTTTTTTTATTTAAACATTCACCATAGTTTTTTGTTTTTATTTTTAGCTGAGCCATCCTGCCACCTGTTGTCAGCTCAGCGGCTGCTCAGCTCAGGCCAGGAATCCAACTGGCAACCTTGTTGCTCAGAGTTCACACTCTTGAGCGAGCTCTTAACCAATCACCATAGTTTCTAATCACACCTCATATCATAGGAATATTTTATTTCTTATGTCAATCATGAATACACAAGTGTTCACTTCATTATTCTTTATAGCTAATTGTACATCTAAAATATTTTGTGACTACTTATAAAATATATATTTTATGATAATTAAAAATTTTTTCTCCTTAATGTAGGTCTTCAAATTGTAAAATATATAAAGGCAGAACTCTGTATCACAAGCCTAGCACAATTCTTGACACACAATAGGCATCTAATAAGTCCCTGAATTAATGAATGAGGTGGACATTATTATACTACTTGGAGATGAGGAAATTGAGGTGTAGATAAGGAAACTGAGGTTATGATTACATCATTGTATGGATGATCAGCAGAGTCATGGCTTTAAATCAAGTAGTCTGACCTTCCAAATATTACTATTCCCCTTTCTTGGTGAGTAGGAGAATTGAGGGGCCCAGAAATTCAAAAAGCTATTGCTCCTTTCTTCTTGTCATTGAATACTTAACAGTTAATTAGGCAGAGACATTCAGACATTAACAGGCCTCAGCATCTTTAATGACAAACCCACTATTTGAGAATTTGGAGACCACGATGTTAATATATGGAGATCCATACCCACTGGAGTTGCAGTGCCACCCACCATATTACTCTGGCATGTATCAGATGGGTAGCTTTGAAGAATTACAGTGATCACATCTTCCTTGTGGGAAAAGTATATAAATAATGAACTGGAAAGAATCTAGAGGGGAAAAAACATAATATAGAACATTTTTGGGGATAAGGGTACCTAGTAGGTTTGTCTGCCTCTATTCCCAATTATCTCCCCTTATTTGGGAATTGTTATCTGGTCCACAGAAGTGGACTTTTCCATTAAGTTTATACTATGTGTCCCCACCCCTTACCTCATGGTTGATTGGCCAGGGATAATTACAAGACCAAAACTTACCAATCAAATCCACCTCATTCATTAATTCAGGGACTTATTAGATGCCTATTGTGTGTCAAGAATTGTGCTAGTCTTGTGATACAGAGTTCTGCCTTCATATATTTTACAATTTGAAGACCTACATTAAGGAGAAAAAGTTTTTAATTATCATAAAATATATACTTTATAAGTATTCACAAAATACTTTAGATGTACAATTAGCTATACTGAGAAGTATAGTTAGTCTCTGCAACTGAATACAAATATAATATCTGAATTTGGCTATTTGGCTCCTGTGAGGTAGGCACATCGTGTGTGTTGGGGAAAAAAAAAACTAGAAAGAGGGAGACAGAGAGAGAGAGAACCAGAGATAAGGGATGAACAATGGGCAGAGCCAGAGATTTTCCAGGTACTCATTCCATATCCTTCCTGAGGGCCACCTTCCTTGGGTTCTGTGCAAGATCCATATTTCTTAAAATAAATGTCCCCTTTACTTAAGTGAGGTCAAATTAGTTCCTGTGACTTGTAACCAAAGACCTGACTAATATAGCTTAGCAGATGGTGGGGACAATGAACAAAAGAGAAAGGAAGGAATTTCTCAGCCTAACAGGTTGAGAATGATGCACCCAGTTCCATTTTTCCAGCTTGCCCACCTGCTACCTTTCCATCCCACTCAGCTGATACATTTCCATTTTTTAAATCCAGAATGAGAAACAAAACCTTCTAAACTATTAGCACAAGCCAAATGGAGCTGGACAGGCTCCAGCTACCCACTCAGCCTCCCTCAAGCAGCTGTCTCCAAGAGCTAAATGGTAACAACTGAACCAATAAGAATTCAGCTTTGCGAGCACACAGAAGCCTATCCTGGAGATGGGGAGGCAGAACACTGGTGTAGTCATAGGAGTGGGAAGGGGATTCAGGACTGAGAAGTTTGAGTGACAAAGGTGAAAGCTATCAAAAAGAGCAACTGGAATAGGCAGAACTACCAAATGCCTTCTTTAATCTTTTTAAGGGCCACATTAGTCACTATTGAATGAGTCAGTAGTTGTTTGCAGCCAAGAAAGAAAAAAAGCGAGACTCATTTATTGAAATGTTTCTGTGTCTACCAGTTGCCCCATATTGGCTTATATTAGATGAACATCAGCAACTTTAAGGAGTTATACAGAGCTAAGCTGTATCCAGATCATGAGCATCAATAACCATGTCTTGTTCAACCTTGTGTCACCAATAAGTAGCATGGTGCTGGATTTAGAGTTGGCATTCAACACATTCTTGGAGAAATTTATTAAAGTGAGTTGAATGTGCTATCGAGATTAGCAGTATCAGTACTGAAAGCTGGGAGTACCCTTTAGATTATTTAAACCAGAGGTGAAGATCCAATATTAATACGTGGAACCATATTTCTGCCAAAAAGAAAGAAAATGGGAAAGCTACTTTTCTGCCAAAAAAGTTCAAAACAGTGTCTCCTACACAGTAGTATAATTGGGGAGGGAAAACATAGCAAGAAGGCCCAAAGCATTCATATTTTGAGGAGACAGAGCTTCAGCTTGAAGCAAAGTAAGACAGCAATGCATTCCCTACATGACTGGGATGAGTTTCTCCACTGTGCAACCCACCCATGTTCCCTTCCACACTGCCAACATGCCTATAAGCATCAAAGATTTTCATCATTGGATTAAGGGGGCTTGTGAGTATGCCTGAAGGGCTGAAAAACAAAACATGTTCACTCAGGATAGTTCATATGGGGCTCAGCAAAGCCTCACTTCTTCTGGTGTTAGAAGGGAACAACCCAGTAATGACAGGTGTTACTAAAAGGACCCCACAGGGCATTAAGGACATCATGAAGAGTTAACGTGGGTTCCTCACTCAGCTGATGGGCAGTGCCTCCCAGAATGCTGGTGGATAGTTGCAGGATTGGTCTAGCTTCCGTGAGGCCCCATTGTACTGGGGTGTGGGAAGCCGACAGCCCCCCAGTGTCTGACAAGGCCACATTGCCCTGCTCAGCACTGGATATTAGGGATGCTGCCTTATGGTTGGTCATGTAATATCTCCTGCCTCTAAGAACCCATGTGCCTTTCCTCCTATAGGAGACAATATACTCACTGCATTTATGGCAAGTTCCTGTATACCCCAATGAGCTAACTACGCAGCCAAAGACGGGTAAGATCTCCTAAATGAGGGGAGACAACCTAAGCCAGGCGGTAGTTCCGTGGGGAACCCCTAAATTAAGATATTGGGGACTCAAGCCCCTTTGGAAACTGAGGCATAAGCCTTTGGCCACATAGGCCTAAAAAAGCCAGTCTGTGAGAAACAGACAGCCTCTGTGAGAAACTGGTGCTATCGTTCGTCCTTGCCTGTGCAGCTGTGAAAGGTTTCCTTGGAGACCAGGAGACCAAGGTCTCTCGGCCATGAAAGTTCTGATAAGAGGCAACTTACTGACCATAAGTTATTTTAATTAACAGCCTTGTTTTAACTCTTTGTTCTGTACATTGCTAGCAACAGATACTGAAGCTTTGACTGAGAAACAGATGTTACCCTCTATTACAAAAACATGCAGCTCTTTGTAAGATAGTAAAAGTTTGAAACTCCTTTTGCTACTAAGTATTATAATCACATAGAAATAGTTTCTTGCCTAAACTCTTGGCAATAGTTCAAGTATATGCCCTGTAAGGTAGCCATGGTAACCACTTTTTAGATGATAAGTAAAATCCTTGAACAGGCCACAGTGTACCCTGGAAAGATACAATTACAAAAAAGTAAAAGTTCTGAGTAAGGAAAAACATCATGGTCATGTAAAACATAACTTGTAATTAAGATAATAGTCAAAAGCCCCTATAAAAGGAGCTAGGCTTTAACAATAAGGTGTGACACTTCTGAGAACCTCTTTCCGGTGTCTCCACTTTCTTTTTTTCTGCCTTTACTGTAATAAAGATTTTCTGTCTTTCGTATCGCCGACTCCGTGTCCACCTTCTTGGGACCCTGGTCAGCGGGGGCTGGCCCCCCGCACTGGGGGGTCAGTGAGTGACCTCTTGTTGCTGACTCCTTTCCCCTCCCTCTGGTTCCCTTAGGTGGGACCCCTACTCCAGCTCTTCTCTAAGCCTATGCCCCATTCCACTTTTAACTTAATAGATCATATATACATAAGCATTTCATTCTTACTAGGACAGTGGGAACACTGCACAAAACTAACCCAACGACTTTTACTTCACTTCTTGGTGTATGCACATTCCATGTTCATCTTACTGATAAGTAATTAAACCCAAAGGAATAGGAATTACAGGAAACTTCCCTTTTTGTTATCATTTTGAGCATAAGTTTCAGTGAAACCGCACAAGTAAGAAAGGATATGATAAGTTTTCTTGGTCATTTATGTTTCTTAGATAACATTGCCCTTTGCCATTCAAAGCAGGTTCTGATTAAAATGGAAGATGGCCTCTTGGATCTGTCAGTACCCTGTTTACTCAATTGTAGATGTACCACAGTTACAGTATTCTGGCTTTGTGTCTCACTGAGCTCCCATACATTGTGCATCTGTGCTCATGGAGCATTGGAAAGGCTATATGCAAATGAGGTGGCAAAGAACAACAGTGAACTTGCATATTGCCTATACCTCCTGTGCTCACACACCTACTCCATTATCCCATTGGACTTTACTTACAAAATATAACTCAAAAGATAAAATTATTTAAAGAAATTCAGGACACTGACAACAGACAAACAACTTCTGGCCAAGGGCGCCTATGCAACTGCATAGGTTGGACACTATGAAGCCAGCCCTGATACCTGCACAAGTTGCATTTGGAGCAATAGCAGTCAAACAGTTTATCACCCCACCAGCTTCAGCCCGGAAGTCTGCCGGCCTATGGACTCCTCATTACAAGGAGATGCCCCTGTCTGGTGGCTCACCCCAGTGTCCTTGCTGTAGGATTCAGGGAGAATAACAGGGGATCAAGTTTCAAATAAGGGTTTTATGCTTTTCTTGTTTAGGTGTATTTCAGGAAACTGCTCTAACCTCACTTAATGAAAGGACAGGAGAAAAGTCCCTGAATATTCTGCTGCTTCCTAGAACTGCAAAAGAAGAGAGATTTTCCATAGCAATAAAGTATCCAGTGACCCTCTCCTAGAAAAGGTGAGAGCATCACTGGAAATACCCTCAGAGAGAAACCTGGATAGAGACCCTCCTCATTCTCAAAGCCTCAGCTCTGCTCTCTTATTGTTCCAGTTCAGATGTGATAGCACTGGAGTCATGGTATCATACCAGTTTTAAATTGGAGGAAACCTTTGAGGTCCCATCTAACTCATTTCACAGATGGGATTAGATGACTTTCCTGAGGTCACAGCACTAGTTAGCAGCAGCACCAGGCAAATACCTTAATTTTTAACTTTTATGCCCATCCTTAGCCACAGCATTCTTTCTCCGAAAGATAAAAATGAAGGATATATTGTATGATTCTAGTTATACAATGTTTTTCAAATAACAAAATTATAGAAATGAGAACAGAATAGTGATTGCTGGGGGTTAGAGATAAGAGAAGTGAGAGAAGTAGGGTCAGCCGTGACAGGAAGTGTGACACGTGATGGAGCTTTGTAGTGGACCTGTGTTTTGAATGTCACTACCAATAGCCTGGTTATGATACTCTACTACAGTTTTTGTTTTGTTTTGTTTATTTATTTTATTTTATTTTTATTTTTTTAAGAAGTGCACAGCTGGCAGTGGCCCATGCAGGGATTGAACTGGCAACCTTGGTGTTATCAGCACCACTCTCTAACCAACTGACTTAACCGGCCACCCCTCTACCATAGTTTTAAAAGATGCTCACTGGGGGAAACTGGTAAAGGATATACAAAGTCTCTCTGTAATATTTCTTATAACTGCATGTGAGTCTATAATTATTTCAAAATAAAAAGTTCATTCACAAAAATTAATAAAGGTACATTTAAAGTTTAACATCAATCATGTAAGATAAATAAAGAAAGCCAAATACTATATTAATAATAACTGAAATGTTAAAATGAACCCTATTCTCATACAAGAGGGACTTGAGGTTCTGCCTGGGTCCATATATTTATACACTATTCCTGATTTTCTTTATGATTTTATTCTTATTTCATTATTATTAGGTCTTACCCTTCAAAACATTTTCCCATCATAGGCTATTTGACAATACCCTTCCAATAAAGCAAGAAGTCACATTCCAGGATATACACAATAGAGGTGCCATTGGTGCCATTGGTACCCAAGAATGTTTATATTGTTTAGAATCCAGAGAGATTATGAACATCAGGCAGCACCTCTGGACAACATGGGTTCGTCTCCTCAGGATGACTCAATGTAGGTGAAGAGAACATTTTTCTTTAAATGTCCATCCAACACAAAATCACCTGACGAAGATTATAATGGTCATTTGGAGTTGTTAGGGCCCATCCTGAAGGAGCAGAGAAATGAAATGTTCCAAATATGTCAGCTTCATCTCAAATTATACAAATCGTTAAATGATAGTGTCACTTCCCTGAGTAAACCTGGGTCTCAACTCAGCCATCTATGCTACCATCAGGGAAGAATCACTCGTTCCTTGGTCAGATATATCCTCCATAACAGGTGTTTTGGAAGGTAACTTCAAGGAAAGAGGGAAAGAGAAAAATAATAAAACTATTAAAATTCACAATAGGAATAATGAATTGGCTTCAAACGGAAGTTCTAAACAGGGAACTCTTTGTTCTACAGAATTCCCAGTGGGTCAACGTTTGGAGTTAAAGCTAAAACATGTTCAGCAAGAACCAGAATACTTTTGAGGGTGGATGTGAATTGCTTTTCATTGGTATGATTGCCTTGAAGCAATCATGAGACAGAAATACCTATATTATTAGAATCATTAGAAGTGTGGATATGTGGACAAAAAATATCACTGCACCACTTTGGGCATTTATCCTAATTTTGACTTTGTTCTAGCATTTGGAACAAAATGTAGGTATTGGCAAGTTTGGATTTTTTTAATCATTTAGCAAAAAAAAACTATTTCTTTCAAGAGGAAAATGAAATAAAACTTTTGTTTCACTTATTTATGCGTTCATTTAAAAAAAACTTATTTTATACTAGTTATGTACTGGGCATACAGATGTGAAGAATAATTATAATAGCAAAAGTTTACCTAGTTTCCATAAGTATCAGGTACTAGTACAACAAATTCAATTATATAGTTTTTCTAACAGTCCTGTGAGGTAGGTATCGCTATCTCCCTCACTATCTTCAGCAGGATGCATCCAGAGACTTGTAACTTCTTCATAAGAAAAATCATCTCTGGTCCACAATAAAGAGCAAAGCTGTAAATCTTGCCTGGCAATCAGGTATCAGTTTCCTAGCTACTTCTTGTGGACTTTTTTTTTTAATTCTTGCTATTAGTATTTTACATTTTTTGCTGCTGGTATTGCCACTGAAAGCAATTTTATTAATGAGATGATTCAAAATCACAATGTGAAAAGAAAATTAAATAATTTTTTCATGACAAAAAACCTTCATGTAGGAATGGACGGACGGTTAATGCTCAATTTCCTTTGCTCATTTTGGGCCCACAAGCCAAATTAACACTGGCTTGCAATCAAGACTATTATTCTAGTGGCTACTTCCTCCTGGACCTGCCACCACAGCACTCTGACCCTATATCTTGTTTTCAAGTTCACACAATAGATCTTTTTTAAAATGCCTCTTTTTTCCCCTTATGAGAATGAAACTAGTGGTATTAGCTATCTCCCCCATTGCTTTTCTTTTGGATTTTTATTTTATTTTATTACTAGAGCTTTCTCTGGAATGAAAGCACTTTTTCTGTTTTGCGAAGGCTTTCTTTCACACTGGAAAAAAAATGTACTAAGTAAAATGGAGGCCTTTTGACAGTAAAATGATTAGAAAGCACTTTGTTCAGAATTGTAATCCACTGTCTCACTATGAGCCTGGGATTACTCCCCAGAATGCATTGGAGGGGCCCTACAGGGAAGTGGAGGGACACGGAGCCTCAGAGGTAGACAGATTGAGCTGAAAATTCAAACTATGTCATTTTTTACCTCTGTGACCTTGGGCAAGTTAGCTGAGCCTCAGTTTCCTCATCTATAAAATAGAGATAATGGTTACTTTACAGAGTTGTTTTAAAGATTTGATGTATACAGAACAGCACCTACAGCAAAGCATGTCTGGTTCTTTCTTTGGGAGGGTCAAGGTCAAGGTTTAGAGGCACTGAGTAGAGAGTTAAAGGAAGTTGAAGAGTACACAATAAAGAGTTGAAGCCTGGGAATCAGTGTGTGCAAGGAAAGCCACCACTGCTGAAAGGTTCGGTGAGGACAGCAGTGTAGGAACCCACAATGAAAACCATGTGTGGGGTCTGGAGTCAGACCAGGGTTAAGTCCGTTCTGTGCCACTTACTGGTTGTGTGATCTTTCCCTCCATAATTTGGGGCAATTGAGACCTGTTTGAAAAGGTCATTATGAAGATTAAATTGGATAATAATTGCAAAGTTCTTAACTCAGTGGTTGGCACCTAGTAAGCTCTCAATAACTGATCACTTTTATTATTATTATTATTATTATTATTAATATCAGTAGCAATTAGATGTCAGTTTTACAAGTGAATTTCGGAATCTTTCCAGGCCTTGATTTTCTCATTTGTAAAATGGGTACAGTGGAATGTATCTCATCTATTGTTAGAATTGAAACTAATCATTTGGCAATTTAGTTGACACCTAATGGGTAATCAATACTGGTTTTCTTTCTTGCCAGATCTGATCATTACAATAGTAGCTCAGGGCTACCCTCTTGGCTTTCTGAAAATGTACTTCCATGAATGAATATTTTAATACTTGTACCTACTTCTCATAGCCTCTCTTTTAGTATTTTTCTCCACCTCTCTGAACCTTGTTTTTTTCTGTGCTTTTTATACCTGGCCCTTGATGTGGAATCATCCTTGATTACTTGGGAGATGTATCTGAAGTTTCCTCCTTCTAAAAATGTCTCTACTATGGTTCTCACATTTCTACTATCAGCAATTTATTTCGCCATGTTCTCTATAAAACAGAAATTCATTTTAACATTTCAATTGGAGTACGTTAAAATTTTCCTTCTTGACAGGAAAACTGAATATTCTAGAAGGGACTGGGTGACAGAGTAAATGAAGAGTATGGACATAGAATGAAAAGCTTTAAGAATAAAGTCAGGGGGAAATTTTTTCAAAGAACTCGATCATTTATTTTTTTCAGGGTTTTAAGAAATGGACCAAAGCCTTTTACAATTAATTTCTGTACTTTGTTTCTTCCCCTCCTGCCCCTTTCTCTCTCTGTCTCCTTTTATTCATCCCTCTCCCTTCCCACTCCCTTCCATCCTTTCTTTTCTGATTCACATTTTCATCCATTTGAACAACTTTCTCTTTTACTACTCAGAGTGTTTTAAACTGTTTCCTATTTCCCCTTCTTAGTTTAAGATACCATTTTGATTGCATTTGCAATCCATATGCTGACACAGCACCATCGCCCTCCTTCCCTTTTCCCATTTATATCAAATACAGTGCAGAAAATTCATCCTGCTCAGTGTCAAATGCCAGATCCACTTTGGACATGCACTATTATTATTCAAGATATGTTTTATTCCCACTGTCTTTCCCATAACCCTGAACACACACACACACACACACACACACACACACACACACACACTCCCTGTCATTGCCTAAGCAGTAAATCAAAAAACTGTCTATTCTTTATACTCTTTAGAGATGTGTGGAAATATTAGATGGTGAAAGCTGGATCAGTTCAGAGTGAATTAGTACCCAAAAGCTAGGAAGCATGAAAGCTTATCTTATCAGATTTCTTCTTCTTTCTTTTTCCCTGAAACTTATCCCAGCTTTTGAATTTGTAAAAGTGAATGAATAATTTGGTGAGAAACAGATTTCTCAGAAGATTTGAATGGTCTCCAGCTTCTCTTTAGGGTTGAATTTTCAACTAAGAACACTTTCCATCTGACAGTTGGAGAAATTCAGGTCCAGGGAAATGGAATGGACTCACAATTGCAGGCCATGCTACTGAAGGAAACACCTGTGCTCTTAGAAATATTAAGTGAGTCTGTAGTCACTGCCATTTGAGTCCAACTTCAACCTAATACAGAGATCAGTGTCTACTCTGGTGTTAACTTTCACTGGACTGAGGATCTAACATGTAATCTATGACCAAACCTGTTAGAGAAAACTGCCTGCAGAAATGCTCCCACACTCTGATCCCAAACCAGTAATCCTTTGGGGACACCATTAACGAAGTGATTTGGGATATAATTACTGTGCCCCTGTGTCTGTCTGTACCCTCTAAATTATTATAGCCTCTTTGAAGGAAGGCTGTCTGTGTCTACTAATATTCCTAACTCCTGGCCACCTCCCCCCCCCAGTACAGTGTATATGGCATGTCCTCAGTAAAAGCATTTTGAGGTGAGCTGAACTGAATGAATGTTCGCTAAGCCATGCTTGAGTGAAGCACAAGATGGATAGATTCAAGGTTCAAACTACCACAACCTGTTATCACATTCCACTATGTAATCCCAGCCAGATTCAAAACAGACCTAGGTTCAATTTAAAGACAGAAACAGTAGCCAGAGAAAACTGCCTTTTTCCCAGGCTCTTGTCCATTTTTGCCTTTGTAACAGTGCTATACATGCTCCATTTATTTGGTTTGTTGCTTCATTGAATTGTGCATGCAATGCAGTATTACCAGACTGTGAGTTGAGGCAGTCAATTTGTGTGCAACCAGAGAGATCCTAGAAAGCAGTCATGTTGCACTGAAACAGTTTTGTCCTGACAGTAAGCTATTAGCATTGAGCTCCGTCACTCCCAGGAAGACTTGACTTTCTAAGACCACAACACGGTTATTCATTGGAGCATCACTTCTCATAGAACTCTGAATGGGAATCAGGATTTTGGTTTCCATTTCTGCCTCTCCCCACACTTGGCTTTGGGGCATCACTAAACCTCTCTGGATCCATCCAACATCGCCTTGAATTGGTGTTTTTACATGTGTTATTTCATTTTTTCTTAATATTTTTTCTTTAGGTTAGCTGTTGCTATGCTTGCTCTATAGATTCTTTCAACAGCAAACATTTGTTGATCCCCAACTGCCTGCATGCCTTGTACTGTTCTGGGTGCTGGGAGTAATCAAATTTATGACTCCGAGTTTTTTAGTGAGGCCACTACCTAGAAACTTCTTCTAATAATAGCAATCGAAGTCATTATAATCAACCCTCAGACTGAAGACAACAAAAGGAAAAAAGATACACACGCACACACATACACACATACGTATATATTTATCCCTCCTCTTAAAAGCACCTAAGAACTAACAAGAACCCAAGAATGACTCAGCCACAGCCTAAGAGGAGCTGAGGATCCAGTGAATTAAATGTAGCACTTAAAGCTGCTGTTGCCCTGAGTACAGTTGCCTATTTGCAAGAAAGAGCTCTTGTCCTGGTGACCTTGAAAGAAGAGTGTGGGGGGCAGGGGAGGGGGGAGAGAATAAAACCCCAGAACCTGCCAAATCTAATGAGTAAGGCAACCCCTTCACATCAAGGAGGGACTCCAAAGGGGTACAGTCTCAAGAGTGAAACAGAAGTAAAACACTTGTTGCTGAACTTTCAGCCTATGTTAATGCAACTAGGGAGTTCAGGGAATCTCAAAGCTTAATCTTTGATTAATGCTGTCCGAGATGTGTCAACTGTAGCCCCTGGCAGAGGCCAACAAAAATCCTCTTTAGAAGAAAAGCATCATTATCTTAGGCCTCCAATTTTTAAAAAAATATAAGGTCAAGTACACAAATATAACCAGAGAGCACGGAGACATAAGTCAACAAAAGCATCTTCTCTACTCCCAAAGACTTGATATGCTTGAATTATCAGACATAGACAATAAAGTAACACATTTTGTTTACCATGTTTAAAAAACTAAAAAGCATACTATAAAATATCTAAAAATAATAAGAAACTATAAAAAGCTATATATCAGATTTGAAGAAGAACCAAATAGAACTTCTAAAACTTAAATTAGAATAACAAATTAAAAACAAAATTGTGTTTAACCCATGTTAAACCCAGCTGGAGATAGAATTGGTGAACTGAAAGACAGGTCAGAAGATTATGTCCAGAATTATCTTTTGCAAAAAAAGGCAAAATACAGAGTACAGAAAAGGTAAAATACATAAAAAATACTGTGAGACTGTCTAACACACATTTAAATCAGATTCCCACCGACTGACACTGGCAAGTAGTTTTCCAGAATGGGAAAATAAGCTCAAGGCTTGTAACTCCAAATTGTATGCACTTTCCTTGTGTTTGGAAGAGTCTTGGCTCTCTTTATCTGAGCCTTCTTTATTGTTTGACATTAACCCTTCTTTTCCATCATTTACTCTTATCATCTGTGTTTGTCTTGGAAAAATTTTGTAATATTGGTTATCATCAGAAGAATGATAATGACTCTGCTCCCTAAGATAAAAGACTTAGTGAGGATCTCAAAAAGAGCTCATTACAGTGGCAAGGGGTGAGTGCTACAGTGAAGTATTTGTTTGTTTTTTAAATTGTGCTGAGGGAAGCACAGAACAAGAAACAACTAACTGGGCCCTAGGGAGCTTGAAAAGCCTTTGCCAAGGAGATGACACTTCAACTGGGTCACAAAGAATCTTGAGGGAGGAGTGGGAGTTTCCCAGACTAATAAGGCAGAGTGTGCATTCTAGGCAGATGATAGAAAATGTGTGCGGTCACCAAGACATTAACATTTGTGGAATGCTTAGGGCAAGAGAAGCAATTCATGTGGCTTAAAGATAGAGTATATGATAAGAGAGGAGGGGAGATCTGCTGAACAATTAAGATGGTGCTAAAATGGAGTGAACAGTCCTTTAAGGACTTTGGTCTGATCCTATAGGCCAGTATTCCTCAAACTGGAGTCCATGGACCCTTGGGGGTAGAAGGGAGGGCACACTCTTGGGATGCAAAAGTTCTCACAAAAAGCTTTTTTCCCTCATTTTAATGAGAATCTAAACAAAACAAATCAAAGCCCCCCTAAGTGAATACAGATATATTCTGGATCATTTGTATTACCACCATATTTGTTGCTTGTACAGTGTCACCTTAGATCCAATGTAGGGGTTAAATACTCAATAGATTCCATTTTGCAAATAAATGATCGTGCTGGCTAAATACCAATCAAGAGAGGTAGGGCCCATGGTACATTAGAGATTACATGCCTCCCTTAAAAAAGTGTCTGACTGAATTTAAAAGAACACAACACAACATCATCAGTTTTCAACCCTAATCTAAAGTGACTGTTTTCAACGTATAAAGTGTTACTAAGTGTATTTGATTGTATGAGGTACATCGGCATAGTAGCAAAATAACAATTGTCCTACACTGAATTCATTATACCCATGTTGAATTATTTTACCAGTTATTATGAAAAACATGTTTCTTTCTCATTGATAATTGAAATAAAATGTTTTCCTAGAATATAACTTTTGTTTCTTAAGTTAGACAATAAATTGATGTGAGATCATGAAAACAACATTACACAGGAGAGTGGTTTCCTTTTGAAGGGTTTCTGGTGTATAACAAATGATCAGAGAAATTTATTAAGTAAATGCTTTGTTTATGCCCAAAAAAAGTCCAAATAACATTATGGGGCATTGTACAAGGGATCTTTTGCTGTAGTTTGAATAGATTTTCTTCCAAATTTCCAACGAAATGGAAACAATGATAGCAAACTTGATTTATGGTCATTTCAAAATGATTTGAATGAGTCACTTCTAGCATTTACTGACATCTTTTACTGGCTCTATGCTAGAGACGTGAATATTTTTTCAACAACTATAAGAAATAAAAACTAACATCAAATATTATTTTCCAATATACAAGTCCAGTAACAATTGGATTGGGTAATCATTTAATGAGATTGAAATATGCCATAATGGTTACCTTATCTTCAAGTTACCAAGATAGCCCCATAAGGATCAAGAGACAGCTCATTACAATTGGCAATTGATGATCATTCCACAGATAGAATTAGCATAAGTAGGTAGTGTGACCATCCTAAAATAGTAAACAAAACTGTGACGGTACTTAATACCCTTATGGACAACATTCTTAAGTAAACAACATTCCCTTTTTTCTACTTTTAAATTTAAGATACATAAAGACATTAAAGATAAAACAGAAAGATAGAAAGATTTAACTTTATCTTTCTACTATTTATCTTTCACATTAAATTAATGTAGAATTTTATTTTATAGTTTTATTTATATCTCATTATATATTTATTTATGGATTTAGATTTGTATTTTATCTCTGAGGAAAAGAAGTTGTCATACCTATTCTTATGCTCTACAGATTTTAATATTGTAATAAATAATTTAAGTCAGCACGATGAATCGGAAAGAAAATTTTTCCTTTAAAAGAAAAACACTGTTATAGGTCCTATGTTGGTACTGAAAGATTTTAAAAAGGGAGTAGGTGATCAAATTTTCACTTTAAATTCACCCTCAGACAGTGTGTGAAGGTTAGAATAAAAAGGGGCAAGACCTCAAGCAGGAGTTCAGTGAGAAAGCAGTACTCTGGTTGAGAGATAATGAGGATTTTAACACAAGACAATGCTTTAGGATGGAGAGGACCTGTGACATGCCAGGTGGGTCCCTTTGGCGTATCTCCCGTTATGCACAATAGTTTGGGATATATTATACAAGGGCACATGGCAAGGGTTATGGGAGAAGAGGATAACTTACAAGCTGGATCAAGAAGTCACGAAAAGGTGAGCGTCTCTGGATCTTAACATTATTCCACAGAGGGGCATGCTGGAGCTGCAGCTCTGATGAGCATGAATTTGGGGTCTATGTTGCAATGGAAAGATGCCCCCAATACAGCCATGGATTACTCTTTGGACAGGGCAAGCTTGAGAAAACAAGCCTTGCCACTGGAGAAATACATAGCCTGCCTAGCACAAGACTGTCTAAATTTAAGGTGCCAGCAATTTGGCAATTGACGAGGAATGCTAGCTCTTCAGAACCTAGAAAGCTTGAGCTCATAAGATGAAGCAGGTGACCTCACTGGAGGAAGGAAACCTCTTGACACTTGGGAAGCAGAGCTCCTCCCTCTGAGAGAAGAAGAATCCCTAGTTCCAGCTAGCTCTTTGTTCAGACAATGAGGGTGAGCTTCCAGTGTCACTTTCAGAGAATTCTGCTCATTACACCACAATCTAAAAGTTTTATTTTATAGATAGAATTAATTAGAGTTGGTTATTAGTTGGATTTGGGGGAGTGTGTGAGACAAGCAAAGAAGAGACAACAATTACTCTGAGGTTTATACCTTGGCTAGTTGAATTATGATGAATTCCTTAACTGAGATAAAGGATATGGGAGAAGGAAAAAGCTTTATAATGAGGAGGGAAATGATGCATTCACATTTGGGAGTATTGAGTTTGAGGTGTCTATGATACATTCATTTGAAAGAAATGGAGGCTAGGGAATATTGATTTGAAAGTCAGATGCACTGGTTATATTTGAAGCTCAGGAGGTGAATAACAATGACATTTTTCTGTGTAGACTGGGAAGAGAAGAGAAGAAGAATTTCAACATTTGAAACTCAGCTTGGTATATTAGATCAACTGTTGAGTGGGGATGAGGCTAGGGGTGGGAAGAGAAGAAAACATATATTAGAAGCCCAAGAGCTAGTAATACAATGAACCATCTAGACAATGTGAGAATTTTTAGGAAAGCAGTGAAAGCACATTTTGCCATTGTTTGAGAGATGACTGAATTTAGAAAGCAGATGACTTTTTTTCTAGAAGCTTGCTGATAAAGAGGAGACAAGGGAGATAGACCAAGAAGCAAAGATGGACCATAACAGAGCCATGTTATTTATTATATAATACTATAAAATCATATTAAAGACATTATGAGTTGGATTGACATTATATAAGATGTAGGAGATAAAGTTGGGTCATATTTGCCCACCTCAAGGTTTTTGTTATTTCTGTTGTTGTTGCTGTTTTAGTGATAATTATTTAGAAGATATTTACCAGAAGAGATTTTACTTTAAGTGTAAGGCAGATCTGTAAAATTGTTTCTCTTATTCCAATACCCTTCTAACACTTGCTCTGCCTTCATTTTCAACCCTTCTAAATCAGCCCTCCCCCCAGTTCCCAAGACCATGGTAATCTATCAAAAACAAAATTCCAGTCACATCACTCACTTGCTCATACTTTGCCCAAATTCAAATGTCCATTTAGCACATATTCACTACATACCTCTATTGGCAGTCTAGTGTGAGAGATAGAGAAGTAAATGAGCACAGCCAGGTACAAGCTATAATAGGGAGAAGTCTGGCAAACCGGATCCAGAGAGTTCCCCAGCATAGTAATGGCTGAGCCGAGTCCCCAGGGAGTGTCAGAAGTTGACTGACTTTCTCAGAAATGCCCTACCTTCCTTTGGTCTTTCTCTTTCAATTTCCATACCTTCATATACATTCCTTCCAGCTGAAATGCTCACCTCTTTGCCCATAAGCCTTTGGAACTCCTGTTTATCTTTGAGACTTCACACCCATGTCATCTTTTCCTTGGTTTTCTCTAACTCTCCCTGCCAGGCCAGGTGCCCCAACTTTGTGGTCCCAAAGGGAGTTACTCTTACTCCTGCAGAAACCTTTCTATCCACATCAATGTATGTATGTACTCTCTGAGGGTAAGATAGGACTTTCATCTCTAATACCTCCATTCTAGCATAGTGCCTGGCACATAGTAAACACTCAATTAATGTTTGTTAAGTGACTGAAAGAGTAAAAGTTGCTCAACAGGTGGGTTATCTAATTCTAGAACTTTATAAGCTTCTGGGAAAGAGGGTGCTGTGATCCTTGGAAAATTTATTTAATTTCCATGATCTTTTCCAGCTTTGTGTTTGGCTATTCATAACTAAGGTCCTTTATCACAACAAAATCCTGTAACTCGATTTGACTCTGTGTCTATGAGCACACATAAGATTTGCTTGTTCAAGCCTGTCTGCTCTTGGCAGAGTCTGATAGATGAATTCATTTCACTTTCAACCAATATTTATTAAACATTTACTGTGTGCAAGGAAGTGTACTCAGTGTAAGTATCAACCATGAAGATAAAGGCCTTGCCCTTATGGAGTTTATGATCTAATGAGGGAAACATAGTAAAGACATAAGTAAATATGATCTGGGATGAGAGCTACGAGGGAAAAATAACATGGAGCAGCAAGAGAGATTAATGGGGGATGCTTACATTAAAATGTGGGGTCAGAGTAGGCCTGTTATGGGGAAGGGATACTTCAAGTTAAGACCTAACGAATGTATGAGACGTGAGGACAGGGGGAGACCATTTCTGCCAAGGGTGGATATTTGAGAATGCCTTTTGACAGGGAAGTTGGTGTGTCCAGAGCCTGGGGAAGGAGGAGGTAACTCTCTTGAGATGGGGTTGGAGACTTAGGTGGAGGCCAGACCATGGTATGGCTTATAGTCAAGCTAAAGATTATAGAATTAATTATACAAGTAATGGGACGTTATTGAAGGGCCTTCAATAAGAGAATTATGTAATCATATTCATTTTAAAAGATCACTTGTCTATGGTGTAGAAAATGAAAGGGCAGAAAAGAATATGAGAGCCCAACTAGAAGACCTCTTAGTTAGAAATTTGGGTTTGGTAGCTTATTATAGAAAAACCCAGAGAACAAAGGCTTACAAAAAGCTAGGACCTGACTCTCCTCTCATGTATGAGGAAGCTTAGAAGAGCAACCCAGGGCTGGGGCAGAGGCTTTATATGTCGGAGCTGAGGCTTCTGTGATTATCTGGGCCTTTCCCTCATGGGGTGGTTACAAGATGGCCACTAAGGCATCTGCCACTACATTCACATTTCAGGCAGGAAGAAAAAGGAAGCTCTAAGGCAAAAATGGAACCTGTCAGCATCTGTCCCCACCCCTTTTAAAAGACTTTTCCAGAATTCCACCCAACAACCTTTACTCACATTTCACTACTAGAACTGTGTCACATGGCCAACCCTATCTGCAAGAGAGCCTGAGAAATGTTGTTTTGCTTTGTTTTGTTTTGTTTTAACTGTGTCTGTTACCAGCCCAGACAAAATCAGTCTTCAAAAGAAAGAAGGGAAGATGGATATTTGATAGGCAAGGAGCTGCCTCTGCTCCTGTCCACCCCTTTTCATCCCTTGAAGGGAGGGTGAGTATGATTTGCTGGTATAAGGGATGGCTGTGCTATATTAGGTTGAAGCATGCCTTAGCTTGTAAGTTTAATGATACTTAATGAAAATGAAATGTGCTGAAATGGAGGCCTAGAAGACACTGTAAGTTGGTTCACTCAAAAGCCATCCAGCCCTCTTCTAACTTGCTTTCCTGAACTGGATTCCCAGATTCACTTGCAGCTAGGATCCCTGGCTTATTATTCAGTTTACACCCATCATATAAAGCCTCCCAAATCTGGGATGCAGAAGTGAGCAATGCATGGTGGCATATCAATACTCATAGGTCCATCAGCTTTTCTGGCAAGCCGTTAACAGAGATGTCTGTTCTGGAGCTGCCACAGTTCTGGGGTCCTATCCTTAAGCCTAATAGGTGCCAAACAGTCCAGGGTATGGCTGGCCGTCTGTCCTGATTGTGTCGCCCCTGCTGTGCTGGTCATGGCTAAAGTATCCAAAGCTCATCCACTGGCTCTCTTACAAATTTTTTTCACTTAACCAGTTGGCTTTAATAACCACTGTCCTCTCCAAGTAGCTAGAGTGGATTCAGTTGTCTGTAACTAAGGACCTTGACTGGTATAGGAAGTACTAATCTGGGGGACAGTATGGGCAGTTTTTGTTCTGTCATGAATATAAAATGTGCACATGATATGATGAATGATACACACCATTTTATTAAAAGCTGACTGTGTGATAGCTACCTACTTAACTCTCCTTTTGGGTATCTCAAAGATACCCCAAACTCCACATGTCCAGATAAGGAACTCATGATATTTGCTGGTCAACCTTGTTTTCATGGCTTTGGGTCATGCAATCCAGAAATTTAGTAGGCTTTGTAGATGGTCCTCTCAGTGCATACATTCACTCTATAATCAAGTTCTATTCTGCCACCTGAATGCTTCTGGATTTCATCTACTTTTCTCTATTTCTACCATCACAATCCAGGCCAGAGCTACCATGATCTCTCTTCTGAACTACTGAATTAGTCTCTTAATTGATCTAACTGCAAATTCTCTGGGTCTTCTATAATCTAGTTTTTATAATTTTCAACACAAAATATTGTGGATTAGACAAGCTCATTAATTCATTCAGAAGTCCCTGCACAGTCTGGCCCTTGCCCACCTTTCTAAGCATGCTTGTCACTCTGTCCCTTGTTCCCTGTCCTACTTACTTGCCACACTCCCCAGCCATTGCACATGCCAATTCCTCCTCTAGGATGTTCCCATTTTAAGAGCAGGAGGAGCAGGAACTCTGAAGACTGTAAATATTATGTGGAATCTAAAGAACAGAATAAATGAACAAGCAAAACAGAAATAGACTCATAGAAACAGAGAATAAACTGATGGTTGCTAAATGGGAGGGGATTGGGGGGTTGGGTGAGAAAGGTGAAGGGCTTAGGAATTACAAATTGGTAATTACAAAATAGTCACAGGGATGTGAATACAGTATGGAGAATATCGTCAATAATGTATAGTGTCAGATGGTTACGAGATGTATTGGGGGGATCCATTCATAAATTATATAAAAGCCTCTTTCCCTGGGGAACTCTTACACATCTTTCAGATTTCAGCTTCAGCCCAACTTTCTACTTGATTAGGATCATGAAACTATCTTTTATAGCATTTATCACACTGGCAATTCTAATTTATTTGTTATTACTTGATTAATGTTTATCTAAATCCACTAGACCATAAGTTCTAAGTAAAGAGGAACAATGTCTGATTTGGCTCTCTCTGTATCACATATTGTTTTAATTTATATTTCTTTGATTACTGAGGTTGAACAAGCACAGTGACTTTTGAATAGTGAGTGAAACAATGAATAAACCAGGTAGTTGCATATGTAATTGATAATGTTCATATCAAAGTAGGTAGTAGTTCCAAATTTGCAGACAGGAAAGGTAGGACTATCTGAATCGAAAGCCTGAATTCTTTCCATTTCACCATGCTGAATTCCTCTTTTAAATGAGACAGTGTATGTGAGAGGGCTTTGTAAGAAATATTACTGGGTGTTGGGTATTTTTGTCATTATCATCTAGGCTGGGAGAATGAACAAAGGGCAGTAATGCTGCCCACCATCAATATAAAATACCGAGTGATAAAGGGAAATATCTAGCATACCCTATTTGGACAGCAACACCCTATCGGCATCCTTGCATTTTAGTTTGGCTGGCAGTCTCAGGAATTTAGTATTTTGTTAGGTGTCTTGTGATAACAACCACTCAAAAACACAATTCATCTTGATTATTAATGTCTCTTGAATATTTCTATAATAAATATAGTGCTCTGATCTGAACCAGATAAAACTAAGACTTTATTCAACTCTCCCCGTCTTGGAAACCCATAAGTCATTAAGGATGAATGCTAGAGACAAAGAACAAAGGGGAAGAAGATGACTACAGATGGAGCCAACTCATCATTTTCTTATCTCTGAGGAATGTGCCCTCCCTGTATTTCTGACCCACACCAACCAATTACTTTGATTTGTAGCTGCGAGTTGGTAGCTTCCAGGTAAACACATGGTCTGTTCCTCCCACTTAGCAGAGTCAAAAGAGGGAAAGCACATAATTCTTATGGTCTCAAGAGGATCCCAGTCCTGAGGGAAATAATAAAAGCAGACTGGTACTTGGGCAGCAGGGACTTTTAAGAGCAGGAACTCTGAGGACTATAAATGTCATGTGGAATCTAAAGAACAGAATAAATAAACAAAACAGAAATAGACTCATAGAGGCAGAGAACAAACAGATAGTTGCTAGATGGGAGGGGGGTTGGGAGGATGGGTGAGAAAGGTGAAGGGATTAGGAAGTACAAATTGGTAGTTACAAAACAGTCATGGGAACATGAAATACAATATGAGGAATATATGAGATCTGACAATTAAATTCATGAACCCATCCTAGAAAAAGTGCTACACACCTCATTGCTGAAAATCACTATGGTCTCCTTCAAAGCACTCCCCTTGGGAAGCTATGCACCAACACCAGCACCCAGTCCATCCTTCAACGCAATTTGGGAACTCTTTTTCTGGAATGGCCATCAGAGCTGTCGTCCTATTACCCTTGATGTCCTCAATGTCATCAAAATACCTTCCTTTCAATTTTTCCTTTATCTTTGGGTTAAGAAAAAAGTCATTGGAGGCCAGATCAGGTGAGTCGGAAGGTTGTTCCAATAGAGCTATTCGTTTAGGGGCTAAAAACGCTCCTTTGCTTTTGTTCATCGGTGAGCTTCTTCAGGACCATTTTTGCACACACCTTTCTCATGCCAAGATTTTCAGTTAAGATTTTCCTATTTTTATATTGATGTTTACTTGATCCGCCATACTTCTCATAGTCAGCTGATGAATTTGATGCAAAATTCAATGAATTTTTGCAATGTTTTTGTCAGTCTACTCATTACTTGCCACCCTGACCTCTCTTCATTAGTGACACATTCTCTCCTCCCAGAAAAACGTTTAATCCATTTGTACACTGACGTTTTCTTCATGCCATTATCCCCATAAACTTGGACTGACAGTCCCTGGTTTCACTTCCACTCTTGGCAAGTTTAACAAGAAGTTTAATGTTCGCTCATTGCTCTAATTCAAGCTCAGGCATTCTCGTGATGGCACACAAAAACATGCAACAATAATAATGAATGCCACTCAGCAAGACACCACCACATGTCAACACAAACACAGCTGTGAGACACTGATATACCAAGATTATGAAACCAGTGCTGCCAATGAAAGTACATGGTGGCAAGTTCGTGTATTTAATTGTCAGACCTCATAATCAATACTACTATAAAAGTTATGTGTAGTGTCAGATGGGTACTAGATGTCTTGGGGGGATCCCTTCATAAATTATATAAATGACTAACCACTATGCTATACACCTGAGACTAACATAAAATAATACTAAATGGCAACTATAATTAAACAAATCTAAAGTCACAGGATGTAAAGTACAACATAGGGAATGTAGTGAATGATAATGTAATAACTATGTATGGTGTCAGATGGGTAATAGATCTGTTGGGGTGTTGGGGTTATCACTTTGGAAAGTGTATAAATGTGTAATCACTATGTTGTTTTGTACACCTAAAACTAACAATAAAAAAAAATAAATACAATAAAATAAAATAAAATAATTAAAATAAATGTCATGGCTTACTGATGATCAGCTCCTCCACTCCTTCATCTCAACTGAGGATAGGAAGGAAACAAAATCAGGACAGTTTTTCCAACATACTCAACATGAGCAAAATAACTCATAAACAGTGATAAATAGTATAAATAATGCTCTGGTATATTGGTTTATTTTTTTTTTACAATAACATTTATTATTTTGCTATTGAGGATTTGAAAGAAAGGCTAATAATGTAAGAAGTAGAAAGACTTCAATTAAAAATCAGCCAATAATGGTGTCACCATAAAATAACCTCTGTTCATTTTTGATCAGACATATTTACTTCCAGTATTTTATGTTAATATTTTCATACAGCTGTTAACAATCTAAATATAAAATTTTGTATTCTTTTTATAAAATATTTTAGTATTATCATCTTACCATGTCATTAAAAATTTATTTATTTTTTTTTAGCTGAGCCATCCTGCCACCTGTTGGTAGCTCAACGGCAACTCAGCTCAAGCTGGCATCGAACCACCGTTACTCAGAGCTCAGCTCACACTCTTGAGCGAGCTCTTAACCAACAGAGCCAATTGGCCAGCCCAAAAAATTCTTCATAAACACAATTTTACTAGCCAACATAGCATTTCATTATAAAGATATACATATTTTACTTAGCCCTAGTTCTAATTGAAGATATTTTCTTTTTTTCCCTTTTATTGTATAATACCATAATGAACATTTTTGTTGCTAAATTTTTGTCTGTATATATCATTATTTCCTTAGACTAGATTCTGGAGGGGAAATTTTTGCATCAAAAGATCTGAAGAGTAAGATTTTCATACATATTTCCAAATTGCTTTCCTCTGTCAGCATAAGTTCATCTCACCATCTATTCGTCAGCTTTAAGTATTAGCAATTTAAAAATTCTCTAATATTCCAATAAGTAATAATAGTCTTACTTTAATTTATGTTTCTTTGATTACTAATGGAAGTCAATTAGAATATTTTATGTGTTGTTCATATTTTTTCTTTTATAAAATATGTTTACATACCCATTTTTCTATTGGGTCATACTCATTTTTTAAAAATATTTATGCGAGTTCCTTATGTATTAAGGAAGTTATCTTCATGAGCTTTTAAGGTCTATAAGTAGTTGTTTTTCTCTGGAATCAGCAGTTTGGCAATTCAACTGGCTTCAGTTCAGGTTACTACTAATATTTTAGAAGATGGGCAAAGAGATCATAAAGATTGAGAATACTAACAAGCAAGCTTAAAATTTATATCTATAACCAGTGATCTTTATATAACCAGGGCTCCAATAAAGCAGGCATTTTTAGGAGGAGAGGGGAGTTACAAGATTCTAATGACCTCAAGGAAATTATAGTATTTGCCTTCAAGGTAAGAATTTTATTTGATTTTTCTCTCTAGGTGGTGACAGACTATGGGTGTTAAAAGTGCAAACTGATCAGCAGGTAATCAAATTAAGATGAAAAGACAGAATGCCTTATATGTTGCTTTATATTGCTGGGATGATGGGCTCTTAGACAAGATAAAATAAATTATCCAGGAGTTGAGCAATAAAAAATATTACAAATGTGGAGAAAGAAATAAAAATCAAACATTAATAATGACTTGTAAGGTGAGAATTAGTGTATGTTTTATTTTCATCCCTATGCTTTTTTTAAATATTTTTTTCAGTAAGTATGTACTACTTTATAGTCAGCTATAATGATAAAGCTATCAAAAACCAGTCTGGACTATTGGCAAGTTCAACAAATTTAACAAAATTAAAGTAAGGAGAAATAATTCCACTAGAACTATAATAAGTATATGTGTCTGTTTATGGAGTGAAACTCGGGAAGCAGCGTCCCTTCTAAAGAAGGGAGACGTGTATTCAGTGATGCGATAAGTTCTCTCGCTGCTGCCAAAGGACCACCTAAAAGTTAACGATTTGGACTAACACAGACCTGGACTTAAAACCACCACTCTTTTGCTAAATAATCTTTAAAAAAAACTCTTAATCTCAGAGCCTCACTTTCCTCATCTGTAAAACAGGGGTTTATAATATCCACTTGCAGAATAACTGAAAATTAGTAACAAGATATGTAACATATTTAGAGTAAGTTGGCACAAAGTAGGTACTCAGTAAATGGATAAATATTTTTTATTATTATCATTGTAACATGAATGACTTTTGATTCCCACTTTCCAGATAGACACTGGTGTTCAGATAACTTGTCCAAGAATTGGTAAGTAGTGGAATAGGATTGAACCAACATGTGTTTGGTTTCATAGCTGAGCTCAGAGCTACTAAGGTGTTCAAAATATGATGTTTGAGAGAATGAATAAATACTGAATTTGATGAGAAGATCCCATAAGCCAATGATGCAATCAAAAGAATCTTGGATTATATAACTGGGGAGCTTAAATTTCTAGCTAGGAAATAGGAGGATTTGGAAGTGTACATGAAAATTTAACTCCTTCCCCCAATAAAATTGTTCTCTTTGTATGAGAAAGGAGCACATCAAGTCAAATAGGTCTATACAGCATGTTAGATGAATAGTATTTAGCTGGTGGATGCAACTTCTGGCAAGATATAAAATAAGTATCACAAAATCTGGGAAAATATATGTTTGCAAGAAGACTCAGTAACCTGACCAAAAATGTCTTAAGATGTGTGCAAGAGATACATAAATAAATAAAACCACTAAAACCACCAAGACACATTCTATGGAAGATAGCAAATGTGACATACAAAGGTGTCATTATGAGGGGTACAGTTGATAATTCTCAAGGAAAGACTGTAAGGAAGTAAGTCAGTCACAATCCTCACAGCACCAGGCTTATTTATATGCTTTAGGGAAAGTGGTCATGTATTCCAGGAAAGGTAACCATACATGGAGTGGAGGAAGGTGAGGGCGTGAGACAGCAAGGGAACTACAAGCAACTCAATGGCTATAAGGCAGGATGTACACAGGGCGCTTTGGGAGGGAGTTTAGAAAGACTGGCAAGATCCAAGATCAGAATATCTAGTATTTCCATGCCAGAAAGCTAGAGTTTTAAACTGAAGAAGAGAAGCTACTGTCAGATTATAAGGAGGGTAATAATATGATCAAATTTGTGTCCTTTTATGGAGGCTGGAATGAATAAAGACCATGACAGCTGGCCATGGCTGTGCCTAGGATGCATATGCTAATTAGGGCAAGAAAGCATGATGTCCTCAATGCAACAACTTGCAGGAAAACTGGAAGGAAGGAGGATGTTTTATGAGCTGTTTAGAAAATAAAAGCAGTAGACCTGGGTTATGTGGGATGCAGGAGAGCGTGGCATTGCAAATGACTCATTGAACTTGAAACATCTGCACTTGCTTCTTTTCTCTCTCCAAGCCTCAGTTAAAATGTGATACAAGTCAATACACATAATTAAAAAAATATTAAAGATAGATTAAATAATACCTCATTAAGATGAGAATCGAAGAAGTCAGCCACCCCAATATATAGTCACAATTCCTTGCCCAGTTTCCAGGCTTGAATCAGGTTTCAGATCTAGATCCATTGACTAACAGAGAGAGCAGGCCCCAGGAAGAAGGGCCTTCTAATGCCACACAAGTGTACATAATAACAATTCCCACAAAGTGACCTACAGCCACTTGAGTAGCTGTACAGTGAAGGAAGGAGACTACCCAAACATTAAGAGAACTCTGGGACACAGGGTCTGAGTTGACATTGACACCTGGAGACTCAGGGTGGCATCATAGTTCCCCATTAGTATGAAGCTGTAGAAAATTCAGGCAATAAATGTACCTCAAACCAGATTTAGGTCACAGTGGGCCCAATGAGTCCATGGGGCCTACCCAGTATTTATTTCCCAAGTCCCCAAATGTGTACTTAGTCTGAAGACACCTAGTAGTTGGCACAGCTGACACAAACAGTGCTTGGCCTGTGGGGCAAGAGCTCCGATAGTGGGGAAGGGCAAGTGGAAGCCTCTGAAATGGCTTCATACTCTAAACTAAGATAGGAAGTCAGTGTCACAAAATAATGTCACACCTTAGATAGGAAGAATGGCAGGAATCAGTGCCACTGTTAGACCAAAATGAGGTAGCAATGGTGATTTGCACCATAACAGCATTGAATTAATAAGTCTGGACCCCATAATGAAACAGATGGATCATGGAGGATGACAGCATGTCACTGCAAACTCAAAAAAGTAGGAGCTCCAAACACAGCTGCTATGTCAGAGGTGTTATCTATGCTAGAACAGATTAACACAACCTCAGATACATGCTATGCAGCTATTTATCTGGCAAATGAATTCTTTTCCATCCCTATCAGAAAAAAAAGGATTGTAAATAGATGCACTCACTTGAACAGATAGCAATATATATCTGCAGTATTGCCCTAGGGCTTTAGGAAGAGACAGACTGTGGGGCATCAAATGACCATATGGCCACAACTGTCCATCATGACCTGAATTCTATCAGACTCACCAAGTCATAAGATTGGATGGGCCCAGCAGCAATCTATCTTAAACTAGAAGTGGTCCAGCCAGGGCTCAGCACTGGCGATTCTGGAATGCAGGAACATGCTTCAAGTGGAGGTAGGACAAGTCCACTTGTCACCCACTACTGTTTTGTGTCAGCACTTCTTCCTCACCTGCACTTCACCACCTAGGGCCCCCTGGGAGATCCCTTATGACCCACTAATGGATGAGGAAAAGACCCCCCAAAGTTGGTTCATGGATTGGTCAGTTTGATATATGAGTGAAAGCTGAAAAGGGGGCCGGCCGAGTGGCGCATTGGTTAAGAACTGGTTAGGGATGCCAGTGGCCCCGGTTCGGATCCCACATATGAGGGCCAGTGACACTGCCCTCTACAGCTAACAACAGCTCCACCTGGAGTTGGGCTGTGTGAGCCCCGGTGACAGTGTAGGCTGCAGCCCCTGCTGCAGTGGGCTGCCATGGGCTACAGTGAGTGGCTAGCAGCCAGCATGAGCTGCCAATAGCCGCGGTGAGCGACCATCCAGAGGCCAGCGACCGATCTGCCTCATCCGGGAAGAGCGCAATGACGATACCAACATGGGCCAGTGAAGTAATGTCCTCTGCAACTAGACTGAAGAACAAAAACACAGCAACTTGTCTGTTCCCCTCCCCGATTCCCCAACGCTGTTCCCCGCCTCCAATTCCCCAATAAAATCTTTTTTAAAAAAAGCTGAAAATGAATGGTGGCAGCTCTACCACCTGGGCTCAGAGGTGTCCTTGACAGACAGGAATGAGTGGAAATCCTCCCAATGAGTAGAGCTTTGGGAAAGTTACTGCTTCACCCAATTTGTGTCAAAAGAGAAGAGTATAAGTTAAGAGTACAGGTGGACATATGGGCACATGGCTTAGCTGGTAAGGCGAAGATCTGAAAGGAGAAAGATAGGAATCTCAGGAACAAGGAGTTCCAGGGAAGGGGGATTTGGGTAGTGAGCAACAATGATTACAGTCCACTGAGATTATAGTGCAGCTCACTCTCTGTCTATCTAATTCTTCTTGTCCTTCCCTTCCCCACATGTTGAACCCAAGAATTCAACCTACTAAATCTCCAGCTCAGAGTCTACTTCCTGATGAAACCAACCAGCAAAAATTATTTAAAACATTGAAATTATAACTTCTTTCTCTGTTGTATCCCCAGTACCTATTAGGTTCTTAATAAATACTTGTTGAATAATGATTGAACCCCAAAGAGGCTGATTAGACAAGGCCCACCACAGAACTATTTCTAAGCTCTATACCCTCATGTAAACTCTTGCCTTCTTGATTCTAATGTGGTTTCAGTAGCCTGAGGACATAAAATGGTAAGGGTAAGAGGGTCATCTTTGCTATGTTTTTTTCAGGCCCAAATTATTACAACTGCAAACTCACACACACACACACACACACACACACACACACACACACACACTCAAATAGACATACCAAAACACACATTTTGGAGAAGTAGAATGCATATTAATTTTTTTTAAATCATCAATAACACAACTATATTATCCAAGAATAGTTCATGAATATCTATTCTCAGTAAATTGTCTCAGAAGAAAATAGCATTTCATAGAGAATTAGGTTTTTTTAACAACAAAAAAATAAGTTCCTTGTCATTCAATATTTCTGGTTTAAAATTTTCATGGGTGCTTAAATGCAATGCATCATTAAAGTTGAAGATGTGGTTTGTATTCTAAAAACAATTTGTTTTGCAAATATTCAAAATAATAGAAACAAAGAGTTTGTAAAAATATTTGTAGTGTTAGTTGCAAGGTCATATACCAAGAAGAAAACTGAAAGGGAGCTTGAAAATTGTCCTTGGTGAGATTAAATGTCACGTATAATAGAATCCTTCCTAAAATGTGAAAAATTAACTACCTGCTTATTGTTAGATTCTCTTCCTAACTTACTCTCATATTCCACTTGCCTAAAAGAATGAAAGAATGAAAAGTTACGTTTGCAACATTTGTGAGATAATGACAGTTCTAATTTTTATCAAGATAATTCCCTATGTAGATGGTCCAGAACACCTGGATTGAATATGAAGTTTGAGTTCTCACACAATGTGATAGAACTGTATTGACCCGGCGTAGGTGTAGGAAAGTGCTAGTAACTTCCAAAGTCTCCAAAGGCTGTGGTGGCAGCAGCTGTGCACCCTAACTTGGTATTTTAATGTATGACTTTGTTGTTTGGGACATTGAGGTGACAGCATTTTAATAGCCAATTGTAGATGGTAGGTTGTAATTCATATATCCCAGTATTTATTTTTTGTTCTAAATCTTTGTAATAATTTTAAGATAATCTCTATTGCTGGTTCATATTTCATTTATTTGTTTAATTTTTTAAATATTTGATCATGTTTACTAGATTATGAAACTAATACTTATGCACTATAAAAATGCTTTGACTTCTCTGTGAATGTACACTTGAAACTTATATAATTTTACTAACCAATGTCACCCCAATAAATTTAAGAAAAATTTAAAACAAATGCCAAAGGTAAAAAGTTAGAGTTCTGTCCTTACCTTCCCATTTTAAACCACATATGACTATTAACAGGTAACGTGTGAGTGCTGGGGTGGAAGTGTATGAATATTTCATATGCATTGAATTTTATATAAATAGCATCATAAAATTATCCAAGTTTTCATGTCTTTTCAATCTTTTGCTAGATGGTCTGTATTTTGGTTTTATTTGTTTTGTAAGTTTTCATTTCTGATCTGCATTTAGTTCTCCTGCTGTTATATTCATAACTGTAGAAAATGCATGTAAGTCCTAGTCTCTAATATGAAAGTTGAAACATTAGTGTATGTTTATCTCCCTTCCTTCCTCGCCAGACCCCTACCACCTCACATCTTGGGGTTTGTCAGTTCTATTACTACTTTTACTTTGTCAAGTATAACAACATCTACATTTTGGTCTGCAACCATAATTCTCATAATTAGTCTCTTCTTTCTTGCTACGGCTTTCTAATGCAAAGTGTCTTCATTTGATTCTCATGGTTGGCTTGATTCCTTTATCATTTATAGCTCAAATGTTTGAGAATATATTTCTCTTGTTTTTGTTAATAAACAACTTGGCTTGAAACAAATTATTGGTTTACCCATTCTCTCTTTTCAGACCACTAAAGATATTGCTCCAATATCTCCAAACTGTGAGAGCAATCTGATTTTTCCTTCTTGAATGTCATTTGTTCTTTCTATCTAGAGATCAGTAGGATTCTTTTTTTTTTTTTTTCTTGAGGTTTGTTGCTTCAGCAAACCATGCATTAGGGTTATTTACTTTTATATCTTGTTGTTGTTGTTTCTGGAACAACCTGCATGAGGGAATAACAGCCTCCCAGAGATCGGAAGACCTGGGTTCTAGAACTTGATATAAATGGATAACTTGGGATCAGTCATTGATGCTCTCTGGGAATTAATTTCCATATGGTAATGTAGGAAGAAAGATAAACATCATCTCTAACAAATCTTCTAGCTCCCAAATCCAGTGATACCCATTGGGATTCATGGCTTTATACAGTATTTGCTATGCCACTGCAATCCTTGATAAGAACCATAAGTTAACTGTAATAAAAAAGAGAGAACAGATGTGGATATCTCCTTAGCTCTTCTTCCTAGCTACATGTTCAATGGATTACATTAAACATAAATAAATGTTCATATGTATGATGTTATGAGGATATGGAAGAATTACTAGGAGAATAAAAAACAGTCAAAGCTTCAGGCTTTTTTTCCTCAGGCTCCATGTCCACCCTTGCTTGGAGGCATCATAGTGAGTTGCAAGGGCACTGAGCTATGAGTCAGAAAATCTGGGTTCTGGTCTTATTAAAGTCACTGACTCATTGGTATGAGTTTGGGCAACTGATCCAGGTAAACCCAGGTTTGAATCCTCCCTTTGCCATTTCCTAGCTCAGTGATATTGAGCAAACTGCAAAGCTTCTCTGAACCCGTTTCCTTATATGTAAAATGGCAATAATTATCCCAGCTTTCTAGTGATACTTCATATTAAATGAAGGCAATTTATTTAAATGGATGTTTAGTTCTGTACCTCGCAGCCACTTTTTCTCTGAGCTATCTTCTCATGTTAACATTCTGAGTCTAATTAAAATTGGGATAATATAGTATATTATTCATTTCCCCCTATTTCTCTGTGATATTTTTGTAAGGTACTTGCCGTTATAGCTTGGGTATAATATTTTTCTATTACATGGAAATCTCATTTTTAATGATATATTTGCTGAAGACCCATTTATAGTTCCTAATTAGGCATGACAGATGTATATCCCTGAGACCACCATTTAGTAATTGCAAAATAGATATCATAAAAATACATAAAGAGGAAGAGAACCACCTGACAGTGCCAGATTCTCCTCATTTCTCTGCCTAGCAGTTACTTTAGTATTGGGGAATTCTCTGAGGTCAAAAGGAAATTAGATGGGTGAACAAGAGATTTGACTTTTTTTTCCTAAATAATCCATCTGCAGAATCTGAATTTGACATGAAATCATGCTCAATTAAATAACAAGTTAAATATAGTATTTTGCAAATAAACAGGTGTTGGTGAATGCACTGTATTCTGGTTCAGTTAAAAATGCAAAAGAGAAATAAAATATATGCTTAACTGCTTTAACTCTTTTAATTTTGGTTCCTGAAGCCATACATCATCTGGCTAGGTGATTGATGATATCATTTAAATTCAATTTTCAAAAAAAAAAAAGTCTATTCGGTTGCAAATAAAATTTTCATATTTTCCACTACTTACAAAAAAAAAAAAAGGTAGGATATGAATAATTAGTAGTCTAGCATCCCCCCTCAGGGAATTTTGCATTAAGTCCTTTTAAAGTAATGAGCAGTGTGGTGGAATCAACATTGAAATCAGCTCTATTCATTAGCAGTGTGACCTTGGGCATATTGCTCAACCTCCTAGGGCTTCATTCTCCTCCTCTCTAAAGTGTGAATAATAAAACAAAAACAACCACAAAACTCAAAGTTTTGTTTCAAAGACTAGATTAAGACAGCAACCTTGAAATGCATTGTAAAACAAAATGACTTAATTAATAATAGCTAATTATTAAAATAAAATCTTGGCATCTTTTATGTTTCATTTCCTCACAACCCCAAATCTAGAATATTTTTGTTTTTCCTTTTTTCTCAGTTTGTAGGGGAAAGTATGAATTTTGAGAAACTGTACCATTCCTCTAGATTTTACCTCCACATTTAAAGCATTAATAAGTATCTAGCCAATCAAATCAACACATATTTATTGAGCCTCTCATGTGTGCAATGAGTTGCTTTGGGTGTAAGGAGAGAAGAAATGCAGCTTGTGTTAGCTTATAGGACTTAATGAAATAGAATCACATTCAGCAAAGCTTACCTTCAATACAGGGGTGCTGAACATTTGAGCCATCCTTTTAAAAGGATTTAACCTTCTCTTTTTCTCTATTCCCCTGTGTTGGATATCTTCCTTTCTACGGATCCATCTGCCTACTTTGCCCTCTTGTTCTCTGCCCTCTGGAGGCAGACCTGACTGGCTACGGTCAGCCGTCTCCCTTGCCCTGGTGGACTTCAGTGACACAGAGCCTCACAGGAGGATGGAGAGGGGAAAGAGGGTGTGGGCTGGCTGTGTTGCTCAGGTGAAGGTCACAGCTTCTTTTCTGTTCCTATTTTGGGGATTACTTCTCCCACTCTTGCTAACCTAGGGGTATTGATGCTGTCTGGACACTATACGTACTTTCCTTTATGGTTTTCCTTTACTTTGCGCAATGTTGTAAGTACTAAAGTCTCCTCAAATTAGTTTAAATAAACTTCTATTTGTTGCCAAGACCCTGACCGACACACCCTCCTACCCCTGACTTCCCACCCACCCATTTCCAGTTCTAGGTTCAGCTTGGCTTGGTATATTTACACCAGCATTTCTCTTTCAGGAACTTGCAGATTCTGAAAATACATTTTGGCCTCTGGGAGTCCATGGATACCAGTGTGGAAATATTGGTTTATCTAGTATTCTATCCCCACTCCCCAACATGAGTACGCTACTCCATGGGTTAACTCTTTGTCTATATAAAGGAATCTGACCTGAATAAGAAGTCAAAATAATTATATATTATTGTTTTTATAACTTGTTACATATTGCAAAATCCCAATGGTTTACAAAACCTACAGTTCTTAAGACAAAAATAATCCTAGGGTGTAACCCAGTGCATTCATTTTATAAATGAATGAACTAAGTAAGATTAAGAGAAGTTAAGTGATTTACTCAAAGCCATACAGCTCTCTTTGACCAAAGTTATAATCTGCTTCATGAGAAATAAAATGCTGTGTGCCTGAATAGGAAGACTTTTCTAAGAATCTGTTCCTAAAAGCAGGGGAGAAACTATGGACTTTTGAGATATTAGGGATAGAAGACATTTTCAGACTCTCCCTGAGCTTATATAAACAGGGATCTGAGCCCCAGTTCAATATCTTGTGCTCCTCATATTTCCTGAAGTATTTCCATAGAATTTTCCCCTTCATCCTTGGGATCGCTAAGGGAACTCTGAATAATTTCATACCCAGAGTGTCTCCATAAATCTATAATTTTTCCTAATAGGATTTTAAGATTCAAAGAGATAGTAAGATATAGAATAATAAAAAAGCAAAATATGCCATGTGATGAAGTGTGCCACAAAAGTAACCTGTAGATTAAAATATGTGTTAGTTAGCAGTTTCTTTTATACTAGCTTGATGGCAACTGACAAAGCCTCTCTGAAAGAGGACATAGTTGCCCAGTGAGCCCACAAAGTCACAGTGCCTACAACAATGGCCTGTTCAATCAGCATGTACCCTGGTGCTAACATTTGCATGGGACTCCATCACCCGTGCCAGACTTTCAAGATAAAGGTTTCTATCTCTGCCTAAGGAAGGAGCAGCTGCCATTCAATTGACAGGAACACGTCAAAAGATGTTATTAACACTGAGCAGACATCATTTTTCATCTTAAAGAGGATATTAAATAAGAACAGTAAATTCATACAGGTGAGCCTACATGTACTAGCCATAAAACAGCTCATTGTTCAGGTTGAATTCTTTTATGAATGCTTATTCTGTGAGTCAATTGGCCAATAACTTTGCCAAATTGTTAATATCTATATTGAGGAAGGCCATGAAATTGAGGTCGATGGCCACCACTACAATGAAATCAACCCCAATTTTCTTCTTTTACCATTATCAGTGGGCATATTGGAAAATGGACAAAAACTGTGGAGTTTTGTCCTTAGATGTTCCTTTGAGAAAACCCAGGCCTAGTATCTGGGCATTACCCCTTGCTCACCTCTAGAAAAGAAAGACCTTTTAGAACACAGGCATTTTGCTCAGTCAGATTAGAATTTCTTTATTAAAACAAGAGATGTCAGGGAGCAAAAAGGTGAGATGTTTCCAAGTCAGACATCCTACTGAGGAAATTCATAGATTAAGACAAGTCCCAAGGTGCCTTCATACTTTCTAATCCTCTGGTTTAGAAACACAACATAAGTCTCTGCCATGGTCTGTGGACTGACAACAGATAAATGTAATCCATAGAGATTTGCTGCAGAGTAATCTAGACTTCTGCGTCTCACTGTAAAACATTTCTGCCCCTACTTAACCCTCCATCTCTAATGGCAGTACTATGTCTGAGACTTACCTGGCCAAGAGGGGGACTGCTATGATGGAAGAAAATTTTTCAGGCCTGTCCTTCTCTTTTAAACCTCTAAATTGGCTGCAAAGCTAGAGAGGGCCCAGGAACGCCTCTCATGAAGCCTGCTGAAGTGTTTTACCCAGTTTAGTCAGAGTGAGAGGCTTGAACTCAGTCCTAGGTCTGAATTCTGGTGTGACCTTGATCCAATTCCACTAATTTCTCTGAGGGTCAATGTGTTCATGTATAAACAACACAGATATTTATTCAGTGGGGTGGATGAAGGGTTAAAGAAGGAATATATGAGGCTTGCATTGAAGTCCTAGGGTTTAGCCAAAATCTGGTAGCGGGCTTCAATTTTGACCTTGATCTTTAGAAAGTATGATAAACAATACTTCATCATCATTTCTGGCATTGCCCACCTCAAAAGTGATCAATGATTGTGGGTTTTCACCAGTTACACAAGATCAATATGACACACAACAATATCAGCAATAAGTGCTATTCAGATTCATCATTAATGTAAGAATATTCACCTTCTAGTATAGGTAAGTTTTTCCTGACCCTACTTTATTTTTCTACCTAGTCTTTATCACTACCTGACTCGTTAACACAATAACATTTATAAGTCTGTCTCACTAACTAGTAAGCTATACCAGGGCAGGAATTTCATTTATTTTGTTTACTGCAGTGTCGCAGATGCATAGAAGAGTGCCAGCCAGCCTTTCCACAGGCCTTTAATAAATTATCGCTGAATGAATGTGCAACAGATCCTAATCTCTGTCCTCATCTTCAGGTCTCCAAGAATAATCATTTTCTTTGTGTTTCTATAACCGATGTAAGCTGCTCTTCACCAGATTAGTAGCATGTGCTTCAGTTCCGTTTTTCTATGGTAGAGTCATTCATGACACCTAAGGTCTGGGACCTTACACAGTATCAAGGTAGTGAATAGTGGGCATGCATCCTCACAGTTGTCTTTCCATGCTGACACCCACAGAAATATCCTCCCTGGTTGCCTCTGAGTCATTCCTCCCACTCCCCAAGGCTTCTTTGGATTTCATGGCTCCCCCTCTCCACTCCTTCTGAACCACTCCTGGTCACACAAGAATCATTTTACAGCTCCCACGCCACATGGGATTCAGGGGAATTCTGAGTATCTAAGGTCTACTCTACCTGGACACAACACAGGCATTTCTCTTCTGGGTAAGTCTTGTCACTTACCCTGGACTCTGTGTAGAAGAAGGCCAGAGGCCCTCTCTGTCCAGATCCCACACACTCGTCTGGGCTTTCTAGCAGGCCCACATACCTTACCCAGAGGCTAGGCCCAGAGAGCAGGGCACACAGGCCTTCTTTCTTAGGGATTCATCACTGCCTCTCATCGGACTGTCTCCTCTCTCTAGTGACAGAAAATGTTTCCAGTCTTCATTGGAAACTTTGAGAATCTTCTCAGAGCCTGTGCTTTTAAAACTTAAAAGCTAGGACAATTCCCTTTTCTCCCCTCTATGTAGCTAGCCACTTTCTTCTTCTAAGTCAGTGAACACAGACTAGTTTAGTTGGTCAAACATGAGAAAGGTGAAGGGATACGAGGAAATATGAGGAGAAAAAGTTATTAGCATTTCCAAAACATCATAGCGCGTGTGTGTGCGCGCGCGCACACACACACACACACACATGAGTAAATTAAAAAAAACAAAAACATACCAGTCCAGCTGTTTCAGTCTCTCAATAAAAATCTCCAGTCATCTCTCTCATTTGGGAAATGGTAGATCAATTTATATAAGAGCTCTCAAACCCTCCTTCTAATAAGTTTGTCTAGGTAATTACAACAATACCTATAGATACAGTACCAAACTCCTAACATCTGGGCACAGGAAGCACTATGTCAGTTGGCAGCCTCCCTACTCACCCACCTCAACCTGCTTACTATCACCTCCTCTAAGAAGCCTTTCCCAATCCCCTATAAGATCACCAGTCCCTTCTTTGTGTTCCTCATTGTATCCTGTTGCAATTCAATTGTTAGGCTGCAAGCTGCTGGAAATTCTAAAGAGCAATGACTTAATCCAAATATATGCTTATTTTTCTCTCATGTAAATGCAATTTTAAGGTAAGCAGCCCAAAGCGGGAGGCTGGCCTCATGGTCACCAAGGATCTAGGTATAATGGCAAATCTGCCTTTGCTGCTGCACTCTCTCCCTGCATGACTTCCACCTCAAGTCCAAGATGGCTGCTTAGATTCTGGCTACCACATTCCAGATAGCAGGGGGAAAAAAAGGAAGCAACAAAGAAATATCTCTTTACCTTTAGGAAACATTCTAGGTGTTGAACATAGAACTTCTGCATATCTCCCATTGGCTATAACTTAATTGCAAGGACACACCTACATGAAAAGTGGAATTTGGTAAATTTGGGGTTATTTGTAATAAAGAAGAAGAGAAAAATACTAGAAGGCATCTAGCAGTTTCTTCTACTCCTTGTAAAATGGCTACCACAATTGTTTACCTGTCTTTTCAAGTGAACAGTAAGTTCCTTGAAGAAGCAAACAAAACAAAACAGTGTCTCATTCATCTTTCTTTCACAGATTCTAGAAGAGCTTGACTGGAGTTACACTCAATAAGTGTTTATTAGTAAAGAAGAACTTGAAGCACTTGCAAATGTACCAGGAACTTGATATATGTAATCTCTAGTTCTTAATTAAAATATAAAACAAAAACCATTAAAAGTACAAAAAAATAAACCTGTTCAAACCCATTTTATGAAAAATAGGAACCAGGCTCATAAATACTGGGGGTGCCAAAAGAATGTACACAAATGGACACTTTGGTCAACATTGCTCAAGCAGTAGTTTACTGTAATCAAAAGTGTCTGGACACTCATGGTAACCACAATGAGTACCTCTTGTAATTGCAGAATTCAAACGTGTCTTGTATTCATCTTTTGTTATTGGTATATATTGAGTATTACAATTTTAATAGTTTTTTTTCCTTTCTTAAAATGTGTATACTTTTATTGGCACCCTCTGTATTAAGTAGCCTATACAAGATCTCGTGTCCTGTGAGGGACAGAGATTAGACTTCAAAGAAGGCACTGCCTGACTCCAAAGTCACCTTCTTTTTACTCTGTGGGCTCCATACCTGCTGCTCCTAGGGTTTCCTTCCCTTCCACTAGTGTGATGGTACCAGAGAGGTAACATGGGTTTCTGAACCTTGGTTTATTGACCCATATCACAGCTATTATCATGGACTAAATGGTAAGGGCAGTGTGTCCTGGGCTCTTGAGGGCGAAAGCTCAGTGCTTCTCTTTTACTTATTAAGAAAACCCTTCCAATTTGATCTCACACTTTACCATTTACTCCAACTGTTCCTTCACTCAAAGCCCTACACCAAGAGCCAACTGAGGAGACTTCCTCTGCTCCACCTCGGTGACTGCTTATTTCCTTTGCAGAGATTTTTGCTCATCCTAGTATGTTGAGATAAAGAGGGACTGAGTCCCTAGACCACCAAGAGTTATGCTGCAGAGTTCATTCTTTAGCTAAGATTTCTGCCCCACCTAGTGAGACTCTGATTGCTGCCCTTGGCTCTCACCATTGCTATAGCCTCACAACCTCCTCTTCGCCATCTTGATAGCACCTTACAATAGCTTACTATCTAAAAATCTATTCCCCCAAACCCACTGATTTAGTACATTCTGTTTCTATTAATATGACACAAATTATTCCTAAGCATATGTAACCACATAATTATATCTTTATAAATCCTCTAACCAAATACATTTTATATGCTTAGTAATTAAACTAATAAAATTCCTAATAAAATTTCATATTGATCTGTATTACACATCATATCACACAATTTTGCCTTTCAAACTGAGAAATTCTTAAACACTTTTAACATATAACTACACAGTAAGAATCAGTCACAGATCAAGATTAAAATGCAATGCCTTGGGAGAAATAGACTAATTATATGTCTGAAATGTATATATTCTTTGGCCCTCACCCTGCCATACATCATATCAGCTATCACTTAATTGTCAGATTGATCCGTATGGAATAGCAATGTCAACAGCCAGTGAATTAGGCCCAACTCTAAATGTTCATTGGATTACATTCAGCAACACATTATGTTCTCCTAAGAAAACAATATTATAGCCTTATGACCAAAGATGCTGAGTTTTCTTCCTTCTTTCAAAATAGATATTTTCAAGGAACCAAATTGACTTAGGAAAAGTGTGTTTTGTTTATGTTTCAGTCCTATGTTTTCTGACCAAGCCAGGAAGTAATCAACAGCATATTAAGATTTATTATTATATATTTTTTACCAGACTAGCAAACAGCCCAACCACTAATAGCAATTTCTCATTTTCCTTAGGAAGTGTTGATGAGACCCCTGCCATCATCCCACCAAACTGTTGAGTATAGCCAGCAAGGGACAAGTGCAAATACCACTAGTATCCCCTAGGCACAGAGTTGGGAAACAAATTACTGGGGTTTTGGGGGAACTTGGACCAGGAATAAGCCTGGAAATTTTTCAAAGAATTTGAAAGGAGAAAAAAAAATTATATTTTAACTAAATTCAAGAATTATGTATTGAGTACTGACTACACACAGGGACATAGATCAGAAGACACTTCCCACCCTCAGTGGGTTTGTAGGCTATGGAGGAAGATAGAGTTATACCTAATTAGCTGGTGCTTGTCATACTGTGCCATCCATTCCAATAAAAGCACAATAAGAAGAACAAGAACAAGAATGTAAATACAAACACAAAAGCAAATACAAATATAAGAATAGCTAATGTTTGCTGAGTGCTTACTATGAGCTCTAAATGCATTATCTCTTTTATTTCTCTTGGCAATCTATCAGGTATAAGTCAGCACTCTCCATTTCTCAAGCAAAGAAACGCTGTTGGGAGGAGTAGACCAGGGTAACAAATTCTGCCTTCAGGCATTTGCAAAGGCTTCACAAAGGAAGTAACATTTGTTGGGATCATCAAATCTGGTTCCTGGTATAGCCCCCACCAGGCAGCAATGGAACTTTATAATAAAGTCACTAATAGAAATTACATACGGGGGGATTTCCGATGCAATTGCTAATGGGGAAACTGCCTCTAATAGATGACTAAATATGCTGTTCTAGGTCATTAAAATTGTATTTGCATATGCTGAGGTTGGGATTGGCTAAAGCATTATGGAGGGTTGCTAATCTGATCACTGGACCATGTGTAGTAAATTTGTTCAGGGATAAGCTAAAGTTAAAAGTATAAATCCAGATGTAAATAAGGAAATAATTGGACTGCCTGCATCAGTTAATGAGAATTTCTGGCCAGCTGGAAACTTTTAAAAAACTTATTTATCACAAAATATTTTGTGCATACATAAATGTATGTCTAGTGAATGGCTAAAGTATAAAGAATGCTTAAGTGAACATCCATGTACCCAGGGCCAGCTTAATAAATATATAATTACTAATTCTGGCAAAGCCCCTGATATCCTTCCCCATTCATTTTTTTTTTCCTTTCTCCTCAATAAGGATTGTAGGTTTTTAAAATCATTTTATGCTCTGAGCAACAGCAGTTCAATGCCCAGCCCAAGCTGAGATGTCAATAGGTGGCAGGAAGGCTCAGCTAAAAAAAAAAAAAAATCATTTTATAACATATGCATGTAACCTAGAAATGTATACTATTCATTTTTGTACATTTGAAATTTATTAAGTGAAACCGTATTCTGTGTACTCTTTTGTGATTTGCTTTCTTCACTCCACATTATGTTTTTGATTCTCATTTATGTTGAAGCAGAGTCGCATTCAATCATCTTCACTACTGTGTAATATGTAACTTATTGATCCATTCCCCTATCAATGGACATTTGTATAAACACAGTATGAATATTTTTATACATTATGCACATGAGCAAGAATTTCTCTACAGTATGAGTATATACCTAAAAATGAAATTGCATGGTAATAGGATACATTTTCTTCAAATTTAAAAAATAGTGGCAAATAATTTTCCAAAGTGGTTGTACTGATTTACACTTTCAGGAGGTCTATGGGTGTCACACTCTCATCAAGACTAGTATTGTCCAGCTTTGCCAGTCTGATAGGAGAAAGGCACTAAGTTATTGTAGTTTTAATTTGGATTTCTCTGGTCATGAATTAAGTTGAATTTTTTTCATGTAGTTATTAGCATTAACATTTCTTGTTCTGTGAAATGTCTTTTTCATGTCTTTTGACCATTTTTCTCTCAGGTTTTCTTTTTATTTACCTGTCTTCTGAAAAACATTCAATTTTTGGGTTAATATGATCAGATTTATTATTTTTTTATTTATGGTTTATACTTTGTGTGAATTGTTTAAAATTAGATCCCGACCTGAAGTAAAGATTTTTATCCTATAAACTGATAGAAGAATTCAGTAAAGTAGCAGGATACAAAATCAATGTTCAGAAATCAGTTGCATTTGCATATACCAATAATAAACTAACGGAAGGAAATATTAAGAAAACTGTCCTATTTACAATTGCTTCAAGAACTATAAAATACCTAGGAATAAATTTAACCAAAGAAGTAAAAGATCTGGGGGCCGGCCGAGTAGCATGGTGGTTAAGAGCTGGCTTGCAATGCCAGCGGCCCAGGTTCGGATCCAACATATGAGGGCCAGTGACACTGCCCTCAAAAAAAATGAAGTAAAAGATCTGTACTCAGAAAATTATAAGACACTGAAGAAAGAAATCAAAGAAGATACAAATAAATGGAAACACCTACCATGCTCATGGATAGGAAGAATTAATATAGTTAAAATGTCCATACTGTCTAAAGCAATATACAGATTCAATGCAATTCCTATCAAACTACCAAGGGCATTTTTCACAGAAATAGAAAATATAATCGTAAAATTTATATAGAACCATAAAAGACACCGAATAGCCTCGGCAATCCTGAGAAATAAGAACAAAGTTGAGGATATCACACTATCAGACATCAGAACATACTACAAGACTACACTAATCAAAACAGTATGGTACTGGCATAAAAACAGGCACATAGACCAGTGGAACAGAGCAGAGACCCCAGAAATAAATCCAAGTATATACGGACAGTTAATCTATGACAATGGAAGCAAGAATTTACACTGAGGTAAAGATAGTCTATTTAATAAATAGTGCTGGGGAAATTAGACTGACACATGCAAAAAAATGAAACTAGACCACCTCCTTATGCCATATACAAGAACAAATTCAAAATGGATTAAAGACTTAAATGTAAGAACTGAAACCATAAAAAAACTCCTAGAAGAAAATATAGGGAGTAAATTTGCAGACAGGTTTACCCTGAGCAATATTTTTACTGATACATCCCCATGGGCAAGGGAAATAAAAGAAAAAAATGAACATATGGGATTATATCAAACTTAAAAGTTTTTTCACAGCAAAGGAAACCATCAATAAAACAAAAAGGAAGCCTACTGAATGGGAGAATATATTTGTGAATGATATATCTGATAAGGGGTTAATATCCAAAATTTATAAAACACTCATGAAACTCAACACCAAAAAACAAACAACCCAATTAAAAAATGGGCAGAGGGAATGAAGAGACATTTCTCTAAAGAGGACATACAGATGGCCAACAGGTATATGAAAACATGTTGAACCTCACTGATCATTAGGGAAATGCAAATAAAAACCACAATGAGATACCACCTCACTCCAGTCAGAATGGCTATCATCAATAAATCAACAAACAACAAGTGCTGGTGGGGCTGTGGGGAAAAGGGAACACTGTTGCACTGTTGGTGGGATTGCAGATTGGTGCAGCCACTATGAAAGTCAGTATGGAGGTATCTCAAAAAACTGGAAATGGAACTACCATTTGACCCAGCAATTCCTCTCCTATGTATTTATCCTGAAAAGCCCAAGACACTAATTCGAAAAAATATATGCACTCCTAGGTTCATTGCAGTGCTATTTACAATAGCCAAGACTTGGAAACTATCGAAATGCCCATTGGTAGATGACTGGATTAAGAAACTGTGGTACATTTACACAATGGAGTGTTATGCAGCTATAAAGAAGAAAGAAATCGTACCATTTGCAATGATATGGATGGACCTAGAGAACATTATGCTAAGTGAAATAAGTCAGTCAGAGAAAGACAAATGCCATATGATCTCACTTATATGTGGAATCTAAAGAACTGAATAAATGAGCAATGTAAACAGAAATAGTCTTAGAGACAGAGGAAAAACTGATGAGGGCTAGATGGGACTGGGTTGGGCATGAGGGAGAAGGGGAAGGGACAAGGCAACACAAACTGATAATTACAATTCTACTGCAGAGACAGAAGAGACAGTTTAAGGAATATAATCAATAAGGTTGTAAATATTTTTCTTAGGGGATCAGAAGGACTCATGTCTTGTCAGGGAGACCATTGCATGGACGGTGTAATAGCCTGACCACTGCACTGTATATCTGAAGCTGCCTGCCGCTGAATAATATTATATGTCAACTATAATTTGACACATATATAGTCATGGGATGTGGAATATAGTGTGGGAATGGAGTCAATGGAATTGTAATAGATATGTATGATATCGGGGGTGTGGGGGCAGGGGAGGAGGAAGGGGGTAGTCAATTTGTAAGGGGTGAAAAGATAACTATTGCATTGTTTTGTACATCTGTATATTAATAATAATAATAATAATAAAAAGTTAAAAAAAAAAGATTTTATCCTATATTCTCTTCTAGAAATTGTAAAGATTTCTTTTCATTTTTAAACTTTTAATTCACCTGAAATAGATTTGTTTAGAATATGAGCTAGAGACCCAATTTTACCTGTTTCCACAGAGATAGCCAATTCTCCTAATGCCACCAATTGCATAGTCCATTTTTCCCCCTTGGTTTGTAATGCGAGCTTTGTATATGTTAGGGCTCTATATATGGGTAAGTTTGTATCTGGATTTGTTTAAGTGACCTCTTTATGTACTTATACATCAAGCTAATATAAAGCTTTATGACACATCTTTATAGGTGGTAGGTCAAGTTCCCCCACAGTTTTTCTTTTTTTAAGCTGTTCATAGCTATTTGTTTGCCCTTTCCTCTTTTATATACATGTTTGATGTTATCTACAAAGTTTCATCAAGAATTCAATTACTATTTTAATAGACCAATTATGGGAGACTTGATCATCTTATCTAGGAATGAGATATATTTCCATTTTTTAGGTCTTCTTTCATGTCTTTCAGTAAAATTGTGTACTTTTCTACATACTTAGACACCTTTGTTAAATTTACTTCTCAGATTATATTTTTGGTTGCTATTTTAAAATATTAATACATTTTATTTAAAATTAACACTTTTTAATTATTGGTTGCTATTGTATGACTATGCAATTGACTTTTGAAAGAATGATCTTATATCTGACGATCTTGTTAAATTCTTAGTATGTGTGTGTGTGTGGGGGGGAGGGTGTACATATTTGTAAATGAAGTCTTCTACTTGGGTGATTTTCATGTCATCTCAGAATAATCTGTTTTGTTTATTTCTTCCCAATCATGTCAACTTTTATTTCTTTTTCTTGCCTTGCTCCAATGACTAGGGTCTGTAGTACAATGTGGCTAAAATCATACCACTTGGAAAAATTGGAATATTTCAATGACCTTCTTACACAGGAGTTTTGCTGATATTCTTGGACCCATTCCATTGTTAGTTTATGTGCTGCCAAAGGGAGAGACAGTTAAACTCTGCTGTCCCAGGTGGCAGTTGGCTTCTCTTAGGCAGACAGGCAGGGACCTGAGGAGATGACTGCATGGGTCAGATCTCCTTTTAGGGAGGGAGGAACTGTTTCCAGAGCAACAAGCCCAGTCCTTGGACCAGAATCACCCCTTTGACCATATCTCCCTCTAGCCCACCTCCTTGGATAAAATCTTTAGCTTATAAGCAGCCATGCCTTTTGTCTATATTCTCTTACTTCAACTACTTGGAAAAGTGAGGCAACATTTTTGCCACAAGGTGAGCAGAAAGACAATGCAGGCAGAAGAATTATCAATTCTCCCGAGGACCAAATTTGCATTGGTACTAATACACTTGATTATCTTGCCAGCCCCAGATGCATCATCTTTATTATCTCCATAACCGAGTGAATGTGCTTAGGCTTTTCACATGCAGTCTCCTGCCTATCTTCTAAATCCCTATTAGACAAATTGGAATTTCAGCAGCCAGTGGCAGCTTTTGGTCCACACTACTTTTTTCTGGCTTTTGAGAGTAAAATTGAGCATTTCAGTTTTAACTCCAGTGGATATATAATTTATTGCAAAAACCGAGACACTGAGAGTGGAAAAGGGTGATGAGTAAACAAAATGCCTAAGTGCAGATGTAAACTGGGACCCTCCTGAAAAAAAATAGGACATACAGCCACTCCAGCTATATTTTCACAAGTGCCATTTCTTTTTTTAGCTCCTTTCTCCAAAGTGTTTCTTCTGTCATGTTTCATCCCTGATTCAAATGGTTTTCAGTTCTATTTTGTGAGGGATTCACCCAACCACTGTCCAACCTACCAGTCCACTTGGAAACGGTGAAACTGCAAATGAGGTGTAGCTGAAGTACCTCATGAAAAGTCATTTGAAAGAACCTCTGATTGACCTCAAATGCTGATTCACATCCTTTGTAGCATTGCAGAAAATAAGGCTCTAATCTTCTCATCTGTACTTTTCTTTCCAAATTACATTATTGAAATTCCTGTTAGAGTGAATGGCATACATTACTTAACACATACACAAGTATACGCATAAAATATAACATAAATGGTGTATTTGTCCTTGATCAGAGAAATTTGCTGTAAACATCACCACATCAAGATGCTCTTTGGTAAGCTTTTTGTGCTTTATTGGTGATATTCAGAGAAAAGCATTTCAGTTGTTTTCAAAGAACATTTACACGGGTTTCCAGCTTATTTTGCCAACCTGAAAGGCCTGATAGGCTGCTCATCTCCAAACACCTCTGCCACAGGCCAACCAGCATTATCAGCTATTAAATGCATTTTAATTGGTTTCAACTATTGTAACTAACAAGAGGAGATGACCATCAAGTACAGTAGATATGAACTTGAAAGAGAGTAGAGTAGCGACTACACCAATTGAAGAACTGGCTTATCTGAAACACATAATGTAAATTCCACAAACTACATTTCCTGATAATCCAAATAGTTTCCTGATGGTCTCCAGTTTTATGTTTGCATAAGAAATTAAAATGTTTAGGGCCGGCTGAGTGACGCGGTGGTTAAGCGCTGGCTTGGGAAGCCAGCGGCCCAGGTTCAGTCCCACATATGAGGGCCAGTGACACTGCCCTCAAAAATAGAAAAATAAATAAATTAATTAATAAATTAATTAAAATGTTTGTCTGCGAAGAAAGATGGTCCTAAGGGGCTAGATTCAAGGCCAGCACAGAGTCTAGTCTTACAGGTATATGGAGCTTGAGATGCTCACAAAATAACAAATGAAAATAAAAATCAACACGTATTGAATTCCTACCATGTGCCAAGTTCTTAACATGTTAAGAGTTTAATAGTTATTATCTGATTTAATATTTATGCCCTTGTGATATAGGTATATTGTTTCTCCATTTTACAGATGAGAAAACTGAGTAACTTGCTTGAGCTCATGACATAATGATAGAGCTGGGATTTTGTTCCAGAGCTGGTGCCCTTAAATAGTCCAGTAAATAGTGTGGTTTCTTGTAAGTAAGAATTAAGTGCCAAACTTCTGCTGCTTGCTTTCAGAGTCTCTTGTCATCTTATCTGCTGACTCACCCAGTGTGCCTTTCTGTGACTATAGTAAGATATAAATTTACTTACTCAACCCCACTTTGATTCATTTGCCAAGATATATATATATATATATATATATAAAATCTATATATATATATATACATATATATATATATATATATATATGTACTGCTACAGCTATTTAAAGAAGGGAGTCTTGCTTTCAGACTGATAATAAAAGAAGATTTCACAGGTAAGACTACAGTTGACCTATTTCTTCTAAAATTGAGGATGGGAGTCTTTCCAAGTTCAAATAAATAGAATGTGACAAGACAGAGTTAGGAAAGCATGAGGATTGCTTAGGAAACTTGGTGGTTCAGTGTGGACACAGCATAACATACTGTGATAGGATGCTCATTTGGAAAGGTAGGTTGGTTCAGATCACAGAAGTTATCAAGTTAATTCAGGAAACCACACACATACCCAAAAAACTGATAGTTCCTTGGAGTCGAGGATCATGATATTCATTTTAGTGACCCCTCTCTCCCACACAGAACATTCCATGGAATCTAGCTCATTTAAGACACTTATACATATGCTAAGCACATAAAGAAATAAAATGTCATTCTTCCCAAGGCAATATTCCTTTTAAAAAATATGGATCACAATCTTAAATGAAAGGAAATACATTCAAGCGGTGTAGTGAGGCTCACATAAAAAGATAAAAAAGAATTTAAGGAATTAGCAGCATCTCAGTAGAATTCCTAAAATTGCATGAACTAATTAAAAACTAACATTTTGCATACTTGTGCTATGTGCTGACCAGTATCCTCAGTGTTACACCATTTAGTGTCTCACTCAACAAACCTATGAATACATATAAATATTATGTCCAGTGTCAATTCAGGAATGCTGGGGGCCATTAGTAATCTATGTCATGTTAAACTAAAATTAGCATGTAACCAGAATTTACAGAAGCTTCTCATTTATGATTCTATTAAGTCTGACCACTCTTCCAGGATGGGCAACATTAGAAACCTTCTCTTGCATGGACATACACACATAGTTAAAATTTCCACTGTTGGGCAGGCCGAGTGGCGCATTGGTTAAGTGCTGGTTTTGGGATGCCAGCGGCCCCGGTTCGGATCCCACATGAGGGCCAGTGACACTGCCCTCTACAGCTAACAACAGTTCCACCTGGAGCTGGGCTGTGCGAGCCCCGGTGATGGTGTGGGCTGCAGCCCCTGCTGCAGTGGGCTGCCATAGGCTACAGTGAGTGGCCCGCAGCCAGCGTGAGCGGCTAGCAGCCAAGAGTGAGCTGCCAATAGCCGTGGTGAGCAACCATCCAGAGGCCAGCGACCGATCTGCCTCATCCGGGAAGAGCGCAATGACGATACCAACAGTGAAGCAACGTCCTCCACAACTAAACTGAAGAACAAAAAGACAGCAACTTGTCTGTTCCCCTTCCCCGATTCCCCAATGCTGTTCCCCTCTGCCAATTCCCCAATAAAATCTTAAAAAAAAAAAAAAATTTCCACTGTTTAGGGGAAGAAAGCTTGTTATTAGAATATAATTTGCTTTGTCTTAATTGATCAGGGGCTATGCTTGCTTTTTAATTACTATTACTTTAGTGTCATTATTTTTACCTCAATTTTTAATGGGTTAATAACTCTAAAATTGGTAATGACTTTTGGGTAGCTAACATTAAAGAGTTTGAGTACAGTTTTCATGATTTTGTTCTACTCCAATTTTTTGTTACTGTATTTCTTTTACACTAGAATATTGAGAATGAATAAAAATAGATGAATCAAGGAATTTTTTGTTCCACCTAAGAAAGAAAGAAAGAAAGAAAGAAAGAAAGAAAGAAAGAAAGAAAGAAAGAAAGAAAGACATAGAAGAAGAATGCTACATAAATGTCACCTCTCCCACCTGCTCTCACAGCTGACATCTCTAATGGTCATGGCACTTTTTCCCACTGAGCTAAGATGCAACTTCAGAATCCTCCTTAACCCACCATTCCAGATAAGATGTGGGCAGAGAAGTCAAACCCGATTTGCAGTCTCTATCCTATAGCTATCCTCTAATCCTTGGTTACAAAATAATCTACAACGTAATTAACACTTATAAGTTATAATTTTGGTTTTTACACTCAGGACTATCTTACAGTCAACGTCATCACTCTCATTACCATGCTAAGGGCTTCATGCGTTATCTCATTGAGTTCTCACAATGATCCTGTGAGGCAAGGACAACCAGTCACCACTTGGTGACAGTTTCACAGTTTAAGTTTCAGAGGCAAATCATATCTCCAAGTATTGACCTGAGAGTCGCCAGATCCTAACAACTAGTGACATTTCATCTTTGGGCAAAGGAATGAATCCCTAGAATATTCTAGAAAATCTTCAAATAGCAAATATTTAAGTGGTTCTGAAGAAATATGAAGCAGGTGAAATAAAAGGTAAGGAGGCTATGCAGTGGAAGTTTTCCAAGGCAGACAAGGTAGAGCTGAAATTAAAGCTCTAGGTATAATAGAGGTAAAGGATAGAAATACATGTATTTTGCAAGAGTGTGCATTATGTCAGGGAATGCAACAGGTACTTTCATCACATTGAATCTCCACAATGACCTGGGAAATGAGGATTGTTAGCCCCTTCTACAAAGAAGAAAACCAATATTCAGTGAGATTAACTTACGTTTCAAAGTCTCAACTCACATCTTGGAACCAGGATTCAAACTAGGTCACCTGAATCCAAAGCCTGGACACACCCAGATGAGGCAACCTGAGAAACAAATTAGTGTCAGCCCTAAATGATTTTTGATTGGGTTCAGAAAGCACTAACACCGAAACTCAAAGTCACTGCATCCTATAGTTTGGGACTGGTTAAGATCTGTGACAGACTCAAAAACAAGATCTAAGCAACCTTTAGGACTAAGTATTAAGTAGGAAAACAAAATTATCCACACATGTGAGCAGTGCCTATCCAGTAGCTTTTTATTTTAATCAAATATCATTTCTCTCTACCAGAACAAATATGTTCTTTCTACCCAAAGTATGGGTGTCAAGGGCCATCATCATTCATTTTACCCCATTGTACTGTCTCCAGACAAATCATGCTAGTGATTATGTCAGCTCAAGATTTGCCAGTGAAAATGCATCAGGAAATGCCAACTTTCCACTTCTCATCTTAAGAACAACAAAATAGGAGCTGAAATTCACAGAGGTGAACCCATCTGTGCTGAGCATAACAGCACACAGTTCAAGATGAGTTATTTCAGGGTTTCAGTCTTTTGAGTCAGATGGCCAATTTTACCAAATTATTAATGTGTTGGGTGTTTTTACTTTTTCTCAAAAGAGACAATTCAGAAGGAAGTTCTCACTCACGCCCGCTTAGAATCTTAAATTTAAATCTAGGGTTTTGATGGCTAAGCTTTTCTGACATTTTGAAAGCAATCTGGAGTTAGAGACTTTGCATCCTTTTTTTCTTCTTGTGCTTCATTAAAAACATGTGTCTTCTATTAATCCACTAAACAATCAGAAGCTTCCAAAATCAAATATGCCTTCTCATCTTTGCCAATCCCTCTAGGATAATATTGGTTAAATTTCATTGAAATCTCACTTAGTTGAAGTCACAGACATTTCAGAGTAGTGGAAGACCACTATGAGGGTCAGGATTGGGAATCTGTTAGTTTTCCTATGGCTCACTTGATCTTAATTTTTTTTTAATTGAAGACAAATATCTTTCCCTATATAAAATTTTGGATTGTAGGAAAAGTCATGCTGCATTTTTGCAACAAAAAACATATAAAAATATGTCATGACTTTTTCGACAACCCAATATTTCCCTAAATGGAGTGCAAGTTACATGCCAATAAAATATTTGTAACTTCTTCCTTTAGCAATCAAATTAAAAATGTAATTACTTTTATATGTATTTAAAGAGTATATTCTGGATTTGTATTTTAGTATAAGATCAGTATTTTCAGAATTATTTGTCAAGTCTTCCATTTTAGGTCATGTATAATAACACTAAAAATTATGAGCTTAAATGTAAAACTTAGACTTAAAAATAATTACCCAACTTCTTATCCCCTAAATAAATATATTCTTCAGTTTTTTTCTTATTATAAGAGCAATACATGCTTCTTGAAATTTTTGCTAAAAAATAAAAATAAAATTTACCTGTAGTTTACCGTCCATCCAGAGTTAAGCTCTACTAAGGTTTTAAGGTAGATGTCCTTGCTTTTTGTTTTTTCCCTATAAATTAACATGTAGAGAATGTATTCCATGGATGTGAGCAAAGGAAACTTAATTGAAATTAATATAAAAGGGGGCAATTTTCAGAAGGATAGTAGGATATCTCCCAGAACTCACAAGAAGGAATGAAGCCAAGTCTTAGAAACACACTGAAACAGTGCAAGAGAAGTTAAAAAAACCTTTTGTCTCCATCCTTCTTCCCTATCTCCTCATCCTGTGGCAGAAAATGGCAAGTACCAACGCCTTGTGATTTTAAATCTCTTTTCAAGTGATCAGCCAAACTGAGCCTGGACCTTCTAGGTCACAGTCCCAAAATTCTCTGGGAAGGGAATCAAGATTTTTTAAAGAACCCATCCTGATCTAATCAGCCAAGGACAAGGACATGCTTATGTTATATAAACATGGCTGCTTCCACTATAACCCAAGTTTGAGTTGAAGATGGACTGTAGCCAAAGAAAAGAATCATATAGCTGGCCAGACAGCCATGGATGTCCACTAAGAGTATTTTTATTTTGCAAAAGTAAAATAAACCATGCATATTGCTTTATAAATCTTCAGCTCATTTAATAGCTGTTGGCTAGTGTTCAAATGGCTTTCTGTTATCCTCCCTTTATTTTTATTGATCAAATTTTCTCTGCATGTTTGTTTCCCTAATATAATGCTTTCCAGTCTCTTTTACATTATGGCACACACATGGAAAATAACACTTTTGTTGCACACTGAGTAAACGGGAAGAAATATGAGGGCATCTATATAGGACCTGGTGAAAAATTTATTTGTATTATAAAGTTATGATTAAAAAGCAAAACAGAGGGCCAGCCAAGTGGTGCGGTGGTTAAGCGCTGGCTTGGGAAGCCAGCGGCCCCGGTTCGGTCCCACATATCAGTGCCAGTGACACTGCCCTCAAAAAAAAAAAAAAAAAAAAAGCAAAACAGTAAAAAAGTAAAATTGAGGAACACATTAATTATTGAATTTGCCTAAAGCTTTCAAATAAAATATTCTCAAGGTTTCATAAAAGCTTGATCTTGCTACCACTCTTATTTATATTAGTTTTTATGCTTGAAATAACTACACAAAATTCCTAATGAAAAATTTATCATGAGGATGTTTTCAAATTCTTTATAGGCACCATCAATGAGAAACTGTAAAGGTTGGTGATAAAAAAATTTTAAGCATTTTTATAATTATTCAAAAATGTACACATTTAAATTATATTTAGAGAAACCAATAGCTCTGCCTTTTCTTTTTACCTAATAATATAATATTGAAATTTCTTGTAATGATGTGAATGGATTTTGAATCCATTAAAGAATTTCAAAATTATAATTTGAAATATATATATAAATTGCTCTAAATTTCAGAATGAGTATATATTTTTGGAGAGTCCCATCCTGAAGCTAGCTAAATTGTCACTAAAATTGGTACTCTGCCACAAATGGACAAAAGTTTTCCATACATGTGAAGCCCCCACACTGAACCAACCTCACCTGGGACCAGTGCCGTATTCTCCTGACAACATCTTGGTAACATTGGCTGCTGAGATATTAGGTGGTATGAGTACCTCCTTGTCTGCACTTTACACAGTATGGTGGAGCAGAGTACCATCAGGGTTGACACAATGCCAGCCTGTGTGGACCAAGGGGAACTCTATCAGTCCACACCATCCTTCAATGATATAGCTCCAAGTCAAATGCTGTAGAACTCCAGCAGCCACAGGCCTGCACAGCCCACCTGTCAGAGGAGATCATCTCATGGCTGGTTATTCATAGCCCCTGTAGAAAGTTGTGATCTAATGAAATGCAAGTATCATTCATTTTATTTTACTAGGTCAGTGGCTTTCTAATTTTGTTCTATGAGCTCCAGGATTTTGTTACATGGCCTCAGAGTCCTCACATGTGTGAAGTGTTAGAGCTCTGGGTTTGCCTCTCTATCTCAACCAGAGCAGTCTTCATTGTTATCTCTTTTACATTCATGTGTATGAGTGTGTGTATGGAGAAAGGAAAGGATTTCAACTGCTTAAAACAAAAAAAAGTTTCACTAACGATATTGGTGTTCATCTTTAAAACTTTTTGAAAACATATATGAAGATATATATTTCTACCAACATCAAGCATGAAACTTCCGTCCCGAAAAAGGTGAAATTTCACCCCCTCCCTCTTTCACCAAAACCCAGGTTTTGTTGAAATGGTCTAAGATTTTAGATCTCAGTCTTTTTAACACATTTTGATGCTGCGTATCTTCTTCTTCTCTTTATTTTTGACATTTGCAGTAAGTTTCATAACTACAATAGCAATAGTAATCTTAATTTAATGCTATTTCATTTGTTCCATCTTTTACTATATTTTCTTTGATAAATCTTTTTGATTTCTAAATTCTTTATTATGATTAATTTCTTGGTTCACTGGAGCACTTATTCAATAATTTTTTCAAGAAAGGTACACTAACAGTATGCTTTCTGAAGCCTCGTACATTGGAGATTGTTTTTCCTCCCATATGAAAGCTAATGTTGCTGGGGTTGCAATTGTGAGAACACAATATGTTGCCCCTTGAAATTACATGGACAATGTCCCATTGGTTTCTGCTAGTGTATATTTTAAAGAGAAGAACTCTTATGTTAGTAAGATTATTTTCCTTCATAACGAATCTGTTTCATTGCAATAAGAAATCGTTGAATTAAAAAAAACTTTGCCCAGATGTATCTGGTCATTTTAATTATTTCAACTCTAAAATTCAAGATTTTCCCCCACTTAAAAATATTTTTCTTTTGAGATTTCCAGTCAAGATGGTGGAGTAGGTAAACTCTGTGCTTACGTCCTCTGAGGACAATGTCAACTACAACTAAACCACAGAGTGACCATTATTAATTTTTATTTATTTATTTATTTTTTCATTTTTTTTGAGGGCAGTGTCACTGGCCATCATATGTGGGACCCAAACTGGGGCCGCTGGCTTCCCAGGCCAGTGCTTAACCACTGCGCCACTCAGCTGGCCGCAGAGTGACCATTATTTAGAATCACCTGAAGTTTAGCTGATCCAAATCCCTACAACTAAGGACATACAGAAGAAGCCACCTCAAGACTGGTGGAGGAGGCAGTGATGCAGAACTTGTTGGTCTGACAACTGCGTGTGACCATTAAAAATCATGAGGGATTTGTTGGCTGTGGAGGCCCACCCTGGAAGAGTGAGAGGTCCCAGCCCATCTCCAGTCCATGGTTTCAGTGCTATGGAGAGAAGTCCCCATAACTTCTGGATGAAAAAAACTGGCAGAGATGTGGGTGAGTGAGAAGAGGACAGCTGCCCTCCCAGGCACTCCTTTTAAAGGGACTACATATGAATTTACTCACTGATGGACTCACTCACTCTGAGCTCCAGTGCTGGGGCAGCAGCTTGAAAAGTGCCATGGGCATATGGGGAAGAATAGAATTGTCTAGCTTCAGGGCAAGGGCTGGAGGGGCAGCATTCTCCCAGATGGTGGGGCTAGCAAGAACCATTGTTTCTTTGTTGAACCCTCCCCCTCCATGCATGCAGAGGCAGGTAGGTGCCATATATGAATCTCCAGAAGACTGGCTATCACCTTTTGTCTGCCCTACTCTAATGATTCCTTGAGACCATACCCAACCCAACTTTTGGGCACAACCAAGTCACTTCCAGTGGCTTTTCTATATAAATGGCTTGCCTTGGCTCATGCTGCAGACTTTCCTAAAATCTCGTAAAGGTTCACAAAACCAAAACAAGCAGCATCTGGCTTCAGCATGTTCTGTACCACTAAATGAGTAACCCTAGGCCTGGCACTAGTGACAGCTGGCCCTGGTTCATGGCTTGAACTCTCAAGGCACTTCCAAGCCTAGCCCAGGCATCAGCCATGTCTAGATTGTTTTGTGGCTCATTCTGGTGGCCCCAGGAAGGGCACAGATTGCAGCTAAACTTGGCCTGCAGCAGTTCCCCTTTCAGGAAACCGCAGGGCTGGCACACCAGGTGGCCAGCTTTGGACTGGGCTGGAGCATCACCTGGCCACCCCTAAGGCAATACACCCAAAGAACAAACTGGGTAGGCACCAGAGCCCCACTAAAGCAAACTCTGCTTTGTAGGGTCAGCCCCTGAACAACAGCTCCTCCACTGTAGTCATAGCCAGTCCTCACAACCAATCAGCCTGAGGGTCAATCTCTCTGACTGACAAGCAAACAGCAATCAAGTCTCAATTACAACAGGAGGGCACCCACAACTCACACAAGGGACACACCTAGAGCACTTGGCTCAAGTGACCAGGAAGAATGCATAACTGGGTTCCTCAGGACACCTACTACATAGGGCTACTCTATGAAGACTGGGAAGCATAAGGCCACTCTACAAAGACTAGACTATGAAGAGCATTGTGTGTGTCCTTCATAGAAACAAACACATGGAGGCAGCCAAAACAGAAAGAAAAAGTAAGATGTCCCAAGTAAATGAACGGAACAAAGTTTCAAATAAACAACTAAACAAAATGGAGAAAAGCAATCTACCAAATGCAGAGTTTCAAACACTGGTTATAAGGATGCTCAGTGATATCAGGGAGAGCTTTAACAAAGAGATAGAAAACATAAAAAAGATCCAGTCAGAAATAAAGACTACAATAACTAAAATGAAAAATACATTACAGGGAATTAACAGCATATTAGATGAAGCAGAGGATCAAATCAGCGATTTAGAAGATAAGATAACAGAAAACACTCCATCAGGACAGGAAAAAAAAAATCTAAAAAAGAAGAGTTAAAGGGGCCTCTGGGAGAACATCAAACATACCAACATTCACATCATACTGGGACCAGAAGGAGAAGAGACAGAGCAAGGAATTGAAAACCTATTTGAAAAATAATGACTGAAAACTTCCCTAACCTGGCAAAGGAAATAGACATACAAGCCCAGGAAGTGTACAGAGTCCCAAACAAGGTGAACCCCAACAGGCCCACACCAAGACATTATAATTAGAATGCAAAGATTAAAGGCAAATGAATCTTCAAAGCAGCAAGAGAAAAGCAACTACTTACCTACAAGGCAGCTCCCATAAGACTATCAGCTAATTTCTCAACAGAAAGTTTGCATGCCAGAAGGTATTGGCACAAATATTCAATGTGATAAAAGCAAGGGCTTACAACAAAGATTACTTTACTCAGCAAAGCTATAATTTAGAATCAAAGGACAGATAAAGAACTTCCCAGACAAGAAAAATCTAAAAGAGTCCCTCATCATCAAACCAGTATTACAAGGAATTTTAGAGGAACTTCTTTAAGACTAAATAAATAAATAAATAAATAAATAATAAAATGGCAATGATTACATATCTATCAACAATTACATTAAATGTAAGTGGATTAAATGCTTCAATCAAAAGACATCGTGGCTGAATGGATAAGAAAAGGAGACCCTTACATATGCTTCCTACAAGAGACTCACTTCAGATCAAAAGACATACACAGATGGGAAAAAAATATTTCATGGGCCGGCCGAGTGGCGCATTGGGTAAGAGCTGGTTTTGGGATGCCAGTGGCCCCGGTTCGGATCCCACATATGAGGGCCAGTGACACTGCCCTCCACAGCTAACAACAGCTCCACCTGGAGCTGGGCTGTGCGAGCCCCGGCGATGGTGTAGGCTGCAGCCCCTGCTGCAGTGGGCTGCCATAGGCTGCAGTGAGTAGTCGTCAGCCAGCGTGAGTGGTTGGCAGCCAGCATGAGCTGTCAATAGCCGCGGTGAGCGACATCCAGAGGCCGGCTACCAATCTGCCTCATCTGGGAAGAGCGCAATGACAATACTAACATGGGCCAGTGGAGCAACATCCTCCACAACTAGGCTGAAGAACAAAAAGACAACAACTTGTCTGTTCCCCTTCCCCAATTCCCCAACGCTGTTCCCCTTCCCCAATTCCCCAATAAAATCATTAAAAAAAAATTTCATGAAAATGGAAACAAACAAAAAAACAAGCTATGATAACAATACATATACCAGACAAAATAGACTTCAAAACAAAGACTATAACAAGTCACAAAGAAGGACTCAGTAACCCACTTCTGGCTAATTATCTCTCCTCGTACCCCTGTGATGCAAGTGTTGTTACACCTGATGTCCCAGAGGTCTCTTATCCTATCTTCATCTTTTATTTATTTATTTTTTGTTTAACTGTTCTGATTGGGTGTTTTCTGCTACCTTGTCTTTGCCAGCACTGGAGCTCAGAGTGAGTAAGTCCTATGCTTCATCTAGTCTGCTGGTGATTCTTTCTAGTGCATTCTACATTTCGGTTATTGTATTCCTCACTTCTGACTGGTTATTTTTTATGGTTTCTATGCCCCCCCTCCTTTTTTTGCTTGCAATCTCTCTATTGAAGTAGTCACTAAGTTCCTTGAGTATTCTTATAACCATTGTTTTGAACTCTGTATCTGGTAGGTGGCTTGCCTTCATTTTGTTTAGTTCTGTTTCTGGAGTTTTCTCCTGCTCTTTCATTTGGAATGTATTTATTTGTTTCCTCATTTTGGCTGCCTCTCTGTGTTTGTTTCTATGTATTAGGTAGATCTGCTATGTCTCCCAGTCTTGGCCAGGTGGCCTTATGTAGTAGGTGCCCTGTGAGATCCTGGCACAGTCTTCCTATTCACCTGTCCCAGGTGCTCCAGGAGTGCCCCAGGTGAGGGTTGTGTGTGCCCTCATTATAATTGAGTTTTGATTGCTATTGGCATATCAGCAGTTGAGATTGACCCTCAGGCTGATTGGCTATGGGTTTGGCCACATCCACAGCTCACAGTCTGTTGTGTGTGGGGCTTACCCCACTTAGTGGGATTTGCCCCAGTGAGCTCTTGTGCCTATTGAGACTGCCCTTTGGGTGTGCCCCTTGTTGGTCTAATTGGGTGGTGCTCTGATGTAATCTGAAGCCAACCTCCAAGTATGTTCATTCTGGGGCCTTTGGGGAGGAGCTGGTTCAGGCCCAGGTCACCCACTGCCTGTGACTGGCTGGGGACTACCTGCTAGGATTTACAAAGAGTTCCACAATTGTTTGCGGACTTTGCTAACCCTGGAGGTGACCGGGAGATGCCATGTTGTGAACTGAGGATGGCTGCCACCAGTACGAGGCCTGAGCTATCTCCTCGAAAACCAAGGGCACCTTGAGGCCTGCTGACACCTGCCAGTACCCTTACCCTGATAAAGCCTTGTGCAGTACATGAGTTGGGTGAGGCAGGGTCTCAGGGAGGCATTAGAGTGGGAAGACATGTGGTCAACAGATTAATGTAGACTCCGGTTTGGTGCCAATGCTGAGCCTGGAGCTATCAGCCAAAGTCTCATAGCAAACAGAGGCCAGATGCTGTCCACCTGGATTCTGCAGACTCTAATAGTTTTTCAATAAAGAGTGCAAAGTTGATTGCTCTTGGAGAAAATGCTTCTGGCATTGGGTAAATTGGGTGAGGCAGGGTCTCAATGAGTAGAAAAATGGAGCTCATCAGGCCAATCAGATTCAGATTTAGTCATGTGGGGTTCGGCTTAACCCAGGAAAAATGTCGCCCGCTTACCAGGCTGCAGGAGAGGTGGATCCCTCACAGGGAAAATGCTGACTGTCCTCCAGCCTTCACCTCGAAACTACACACCTCAGGCTGCTCCTTGTATGCCTCTGATGCACCCTGAGTCACCATCTCTCCACTGAAGCCCAAGGTGAGTGCCTGTGATTGAGTGAGTTGGTGCTCAGGCTGTTTAAGAGAATGGCTGCGTTTCCTGCAACATTCCATCCAACTGGGATGGTTGGAATCCCCACTGTTTTTCACTGCCAGGTGTTGTGGGGGCTCCTCTTCCCGGCATGAGTACTCTGGGCTGAAGATGTTGGTGTAGGGCTGGGGTCTGTTGCTTTCCAGGTGGAACTTCCATGGCCAGGATATCCCTCCTAGTTCTCAACTGCCACACAGAGGTGTGGGGTCCATTTGGCTTCTCTACCTCTCTTACCAGTTTTGATGTGGTTTCTTCTTTATATCCTTAGTTATAAAACTGTTCCACTAGACTTCAGATGGTTCTCCAAGTTGATAGTTCTATAATTTAGTTCTATAATTTTAATGTGTTCACAGAAGGAAACAGACACAATGTTTAACTACTCCATCTCTCTTTCAGAGTTCTTGTTTTTCATCTCTAAGAACTATTTCTGACTTTCAGGCTCTTCTCCTTCAAGACTGCCTATTTTTGCATCATTAATATAATATATTCTTATTGAAAATACAAATGAGACATTATCTGAGCATTCTTCTTTCTCCTGTGACTTGAAGGGCAGTATTTGCCCTGATTCATTAGCGTGTCTGCCGTCTTTCAGCTGCTGCTGCTTCTCCCTTTCCAGTGTGTTTCCTCCATTTGCTAGTTCTGCAGAGGGACAGCTATGTTTGCCCACCACTGAGCATTCAGGCAGATTCTGCCACAGAGAATATGGGTCCATGATGAAATATTTCAGGATCAAGACAAATAGAAAAGGAGGAAATTTAGATTCATTGTAATTTTAGTTTATGATATTAGAAGTCTGCCTGCCCCTTGAGAAACTGGAGGAAGCTGAGGTCTGGGGCAGTCACTTTAGGAAACCTCACCCCTATGTCACTGGTTCTTTATCACACATGTTTTGGCAGCCAGAAAGTTAACTGGGGCTCCTCCTTCCCCTCTCCAATTATCACAATTGCCTTCATTAGGAGCCTGCACAACTCAACTCATCATCTGAGCTCATTAGGAATACTTAATGAGTACTATGAGGGGCCGGTTTTCTCAGTTATAAGCAGGATGCTAGCTCGTACTTACCTCAAGGACACACACACACTCACCTGTCACATCTCGTGCCCCTGCAGGCTATTGTAGAAGTTGCTGTGGACTTCCACTGCATCTCCTCCTCTTTACCCTCACATGTGTTCTTTCTCCCCACACAGCAATTTCAAAGCTGGACAGCACTTCCCTCAGTCTGGACTCATCATCTTTTCCAATTACATTAACTTGCTCTTCTCAGTGGGAATTTGGAGGAGGGAGTAAGTTTTTACCCCTTCCACTATACTTGGCACAAAGTCAGTACTTAATTTAGGTTTGTTGAATGAAAGACTATACACAGCATCAGCTCCCCTCTCAATTCTAAAACTCTCCTGTTTATAAGTGTGAGGCAGTGACCTAATGTCACCTCCAGAATGCGAAGGCTTACTGAAAACAGTTTTATCACAGTTGGCAGCAGCTGACACCAATCAAAGTCCAATTAGTCAATGAGAATGTCAGAGAAATGATTTTAGACTCCTTTAGGGCTGTGAGTTGGAAAGGCAATCGGTCAGTTGTGTTAGACAAGAGGCTTGGAAATTTACTGAAGAGTTTTTAAAAGAGTTGGAGCACCTAAATGAACATGTCCTAATCAAAGATAGACTGAGCAGCTGAAATCTGTTCAAAGGTATTTAGAGCTTCAGCACTGAGCTAATTTTAATCACCATCTTTAGATAAGAGAGAAATAAGCAGGTCACTTTGGTACATTTAGAAATTCTATGTAAGGCTTGAGATTGAGAACAAGGAGGTAGAATACTGAGTTTCACATGAAGATTACAGAGGCCTGAATAGCTCTCTATATCATGAGACCAACACTCCTTTGTGGTTTCTGGAATAAGTTCAAAAGAGTATTGAATTTGGAAAATAGAATGGAAATCATTTTGGAGCTACCGAATTAATCCTTCTTTAATGATTAAAAACATGGTTCATCTAAGATCAAAACAAATCTCAAAATGGCAAGAGTCAAACCATATAAAGAAGCTAAAAGGATCTGTAGGACAAGAAAATAAAAATGAATATTCAGACTTTTTATGAAGTTCCATCCCAGTGGATTTTGTTATTTGTGGTACAAAGAGAAATTGATCAGATAAGATCAAAGCCATGGTTGTTCATGACAATTTATTTAGCAATGCCTAAAAGGAGGCTGAAAATGGAGCTACCACCACCCCACCCTAACTGAGAGAATTAAACTCTTTTATGTTAAGCCACTAAAACTCTTGGATTTATTTATGACTGCAGTCTAGTCTTGCTGTTTCAGTTAGCTTTCACTAAATTATGGTGTCAAAGCAAACAGCCACAAAATATTGGTGGCATAGAACACTATTGGATGGTCTCATATGAGATGTGGTTATGCCTCCGCTTTATGTGTCTTCATTCTGGGATTCAGGGTGAAGAAACATCCCTATGTGGTGTGCTGTTGTTCTCATGGCGTGGGCATTTGAAACTGGTGGAACCACATGATGACTTTTAAACCTCCTGTTCAGAAGGGGCACACAACACTTTTGTTCCCATTTCATTACTCAGAGCAAGTCACATGGCCAAACCTTACTACAGTGGGGCAGAGCACTATAATCCCTTCATAGGGAGGGGCAGCAAATAATGAGGAAGGAGAATACAGCCCACCACATTATCTCACCCTGGCTAATTTGGGGAATGGAAATGGTAAGCTGTCATTAAATAACAAAGCAACAACTAGCAAACAAACAAAAATTATAATGTGTGACCTTGGTATAGGAGTGAAGTGTTGATGAGGGTGCTACCTGAAGTTGGAGAGATGGAGATCCATGTAATATATTTGGTGAAACCATTCTCCTGAGGTATCATGGGAGGCAGATCATATCTACTAGGCAGGCATCTTTAGAGGGAGAGATAGGAATACTGAAATTTAATTTTCTGTTTGTTATTTGCTGTGTTTGGCACTATTACAAGACAAATAATACTTTAGGGAAAAAATGGGCAATTTTAAGCAGAAATGAAGTGAGTAGAGAGCCTAGAAATGTATGATCTTGCAAGACCAGAAAAACTGACAGCTTCCAGACCCCAGACAGTAAGACATGAGATGTAAACATAATCTTAATTGACAAACTAAAAAGAACCTTGGTCTTTGCAGCAGAACTGCCTACTCACCCCGGGACATATATCCATCCACATAACTCTGGATTATCAGATAAACTTCTATCTTATTTCAGTTAGTATGTTTTAGGATTCCTTTGTCATAGCAGCTTAGCTTATACCTTGACTAACACACAACTATAAAATAATTCTGGGTACCACTACTTCCATGATTGAGTTATATAGTAGACTTCTTGGAGGCCAGAACAATTGTCTAACCTTGAGTGGCTATTTCTTACTCACTTAGCCTTTGTAACTACCAAAACAGAGGAACTAATCTAATTTGTTTTCCTCCTGTTAGGAACTGTCACTCTTAGAGAAATATCAAAAAATTCAAAAGCCTACAGGAAATTATAATCTGGCATAGAATTTACATTGAATTTTAAAAAAGGGTGAGGATGTAAGGTCAAATCTAGGTACTGACATTCTTCCCAATTCAGTTCAGTTCTTCAAACATTTATTGCAAACCAGGGAGACAGCTACATGCAATATTTACCCTCAAGAAGTTACAATTCACTCAGGAAAACATCAACATCAATAAAGTTTTAATATAGTGCAGTAAATGCTATTGCAGAAGAAAGTAAGCATAGGGTGCTGTGGAAGCACAGATGTAAGACACGGATCTCAGTTGCACTCAGGGCAGGTTTTGCAAAAGAGCTGATGCCTCAGCAGAGTCTTTTAAAAAAAAAAAAAAAGCAAAAGAATTATCCTTGCAAAGGAGGAGAGACTAGAGTTCCAGGCAGAAAGTGCCATGGGAACGAAGTCAAGTATGAGAAAGAGACATCTTTATTCCTATTCCAGAGTCTCTAGTTGAGTATTTTATCCAGATTTGTCACTCATGAGTACCAGACCACTGGGACTCTGGAAGCTACCTGTTGTTCTTGCCTTCCTTTGGTTGGGGAACCATTTCAGATGGCCAGCCTTAGGGAGTGTCCTTAGATGCACTTGGTCACGTGTGTAAAGGGCTAAGGACTTCATGTTCTTTCTCTCATATGTTGGTTGACAATTTTTCATGGTGTTTCTGCATGTCTTGTATCAGCTTTTGTTCTAGACTACCTTTTCAAGAATATTTCTATAACAGACAGTCTTTGAAAATAAAGATAGTATCTCCCTCCAGGACAGAAAAAAAAAACATTTGTTTCCTGATCTGGAAAGATAAAGATAATGTTTCCCTCCAGACATTATCCCAAGCTTGAGCAAAGATTTACTGGCAAAACACCTTTTTCAATGATAACTGCAAACCTATCTTTCAGCTGTGATGCAAGCCTATTGTGTGCACATCACCTAGGTCCCCTGTGGGACTTGGGGGAGGGGGGGCAGCAAGTGGAGCCATTGCAGATATGCAGCTCATGCAGCCTGCTAAGCCATCAGTAATAAAAGTCCTTTGTCCCTGACCCAGGGGTCTCCTGGATTCTGCCAGCACCTGTGAAATTGTGGCAGTCTAACTTGTTAGCTTGCAAGTGAATAAAACCTCAGACTCCTCATAGTTATTGACATTCCGGAGATATTTTCATTCTGGGTCAGAACACATTCCCTCAAACCAAGGGATAAACTTCTAATAAAGAATTTCAGGCATTAGCAATAGGTAAAGAAATATTTTTTAAGTGGACTCTTCTATCATCACCACCTTGTCTACCTGTATGTTACGACAGCCCTGGCCAAGTGTTTCTGCAGTGGCTATCCCTCTGAAATGAAGGAGTGGGAAAATCAGGAGCCTTCAGAAACATATTACTGATGCTTCTCAATGTATTGCAAAAAAAAAAAAAACACACAAAAAAAAAACTGGAAGCCTGGCAATGATTCATACCTTTTATATTGTTGAATGTATTGTGTCATGCTAGAGTGTAGATCTGCAGTTAAATCAATTTTATGGGAAACCATACATGTCAAACTCCCTGCCTTCTGAACTATAGGGGTTCTGCCATCTCCTCGGGAATGGTCCTGGTCATATAATCAAAGCTATCTCAGCAGCACAACGTCCGTTTCTAGCCTGTGGGAAAGCAGAAAGAGAGCACATGGAAGGTAAGCACATTTTTTTTTAAGGGAAGTGGCACAGAAGTTACACATTTCCCTTCCACTCATCCTTTTTTGAGAGAACTTGGTCATATGGCCATACAGAGCTGCAAGGGGAGCTAAGGAAATATTACCTTTGGCAGGGTTGCCTCTAAGTATGTGCCCTGTTAAAAGTTAGTGGGGTTGAGTCGGGGCTTGATAACTATAGAAAGGAGAGAAAAAAAACAGGGAGGCACGTAGTTGCCTCTTTTGCAGACTGAAAATATGATAACCCACTGTCCGTGCTTCCTTGCAGTAAATCCAAAATATCAAAGGTAATCTGAATGAGTCAGTTCCTTAAAAAGCCTGACCAATACATGTATAAGCTCTCAACAAGTGCTTCTTAATTAATCTGGTGGGATAAAGTGTGCTCTCTCTCTATATGTGCAGTGACTACAACAGCACCTGTGAGTGTCCATGGTAGGTTTACAGAGAGATTCAGAGCTGATGGCCACATGGAAAGGGAAATCTTTTGTGTGCATGGCCAACTGGACTTACTCAGTGGAGACAATATCACTCTCATTCAAGGGCAACAGACGTTTTTTTCTCTTGCATTACTGTAGATGAAAAGCCAGTGGTGGTGAGGGTGGAGGAGTGATGAGGAAGGTCGGGTTTATTCTCCCTTTCACTCTGCAGGAGCCTGCTCATGGGAAGACACTATGAGAATAGGAAACAGGGAGGGAAATCTTTTTGCCTTGGTCATAGGTCGTTTTAGAATAAAGAAGAGAAATAATGTCCAGTTAATACTGGTCTGTTTTTGTCACTGGCCCTCATATGTGGGACTGAACCGGGGCCTCTGGCTTCCCAAGCCAGCGCTTAACCACCGCACCACTCAGCCAGCCCCTGGTCTGTTTTCTTAATGGATTATCTAAATAATTCAGCAACATATTTTCTTGCTCAATGCAGGGGATACAACTACAAAGGTGCCAACTAACATTGTATTTGATATTTCTAAGACTGTTTGGAAACAAATTACTAAATTGGCTTGGATATCAAGAACGAATCAAATAAAAGTTAAAAAAACAAAAATGGCAAGCCCACCATGAGTATTTATGTGTGTGAAGTGAAAACACGCCTAACTAAATAAAAACTAAGTCCGGAGCCTAGTGTCATCAGCACACTGTGTCATTAGTAGCGCATAGTCTGATAGAAAGATGCCTCCAACAGCTTAACCTACAAGCTACATTTGCAGTATACTTTTACTCATACTACTTTAAGTTGCTGACTGTTTTCGCTCAGTGCTGTCAATTCTAAAACAGTTCTCCCACATGCACTTGCCTTATGTCACACATTCTCGGGCTGTTTCTCTTTCCTTTGGATCCTCCACATTGTGGCTAGAATAATCCTTCTAAAACACAAGTCTCATCATGTCACTCTCCTACTTAGTTCTCTTTGGTGACTTCTCATAGCCAAGGACAGTGGCTCTCAATGGCTTCCCCACTGCAACACAAAAGACAAATGTCATTTATGTGCAAAAACTCACCCATTACTGACAAAACCCTACTCCCCACATTTTATAAAGAAGCAAAGCAAACACTAACACAAACATTTGTCAGAGGAACCTTATGTACATGTAACCAATTAACCATCTCATTTCAGGAGGAAAAAAAAATAGCTAAAAACTGCTGATCTTTATTTTTACAGGGATTTTTAAACTTTTTCTACCAGAAACCTAAAGTTCTCTCTACTTCAGGGCCTTTGCATCCTTCCAAATTTTCCCAAGTCTTTAGTAGCTCATAGTCCTGGAAGATTTTCCCAAATCCTCACATGGCTTGCTCTTACTTCTTCCAGCTTCTGCTCTGCTGCCCCGCTTAGGGAGGACTTCTCTGATGGCCCCTGGTCAATGTTTTCTATTTCTGTATATTCTTTTTTTTTTTAAGATTTTATTGGGGAATTGGGGGAGGGGAACAGCGTTGGGGAACTGGGGAAGGGAAACAGACAAGTTGCTGTCCTTTGTTCTTCAGTCTAGTTGTGGAGGACATTGCTTCACTGGCCCATGTTGGTATCACCATTGCGCACTTCCATGGTGAGGCAGATCGGTTGCCGGCCTCTGGACAGCCACTCACACCGGCTGCCAGCCGCTCACACTGGCTGCCTGCCACTCACTGTAGCCTAAGGCAGCCCGCTGCAGAAGGGGCTGCAGCTATGCAGCTCACAGCAGCCCAGCTCCAAGTGGAGCTGTTGTTTACAATCTTAGCTGTAGAGGGCAGTGTCACTGGCCCTCATATGTGGGATCCAAACCGGGGCCGCTGGCATCCCAAGCCAGTTCTGAACCACCACGCCACTCGGCCGGCTCTTCTGTACATTCTTAATTGCATTTTCTTAATTTCTTCTTCATTGCATTTATCACTTCATTAGATTTCATAATATAATTTTGCTTTTTTAAAAATTTATTTTTCTCTCTCCAGTAGGAGAATATAAGGTCTTTAAGGGCAAGATCTTTTTTGTTTGCTGCTATAGTCACCATAACCATGGGAACAGTGCACATATTGTTGGTTTTTTGTTTGTTTTTTTTTTTGAGGGCAGTGTCACTGGCCCTCATGTGTGGGACCGAACCGGGGCCGCTGGCTTCCCAGGCCAGCGCTTAACCACCGCGCCACTCGGCCGGCCCCAACATATTGTTGAATGAATGAACAAATGTTCATTATCTCTTCAGCTAGAATTATTTGTATAATCAAACTTTTTATTAAATATAATAGACATTCAGAAGTCTACACTTACATATCCTAAATGTACAACAATATGTTGTTTCACAAATGAAACACATTTGTGTAACAAGCACCCAGATCAAAAACCTTAACATTACCAACCACTCTAAAACCCCTCACACTTCCTTTCAGTCACTAATCCCCACCAGAGGTAATTATTATCTTGAGTCCTATAGCATAAACTAGGTTTATCTATTTTTGAACTATATCTAAATGGAATCATAAATATATTCTCTCTCTTTTTTTAAAAAAGATTTTATTGGGGAATTGGGGGAGGGGAACAGCATTGGGGAATCAGAGAAGGGGAACAGACAAGTTGCTGTCTTTTTGTTCTTCAGTCTAGTTGCGTATGTTCTCTTTTTTTTTTTTAAGATTTTATTGGGGAATTGGGGGAGGGGAACAGACAAGTTGCTGTCCTTTTGTTCTTCAGTCTAGTTGCGGAGGACGCTGCTTCACTGGCCCATGTTGGTATTGTCATTGCGCTCTTCCAGGATGAGGCAGATCGGTCGCCAGCCTCTGGGTGTCCGCTCACCGTGGCTGTTGGCAGCTCACGCTGGCTGCTGGCCACTCACTGTAGCCTATGGCAGCCCACTGCAGCAGGGGCTACAGCCTACACCGTCGCCAGGGCTCGCACAGCCCAGCTCCAGGTGGAGCTGTTGTTAGCTGTAGAGGGCAGTGTCACTGGCCCTCATACGTGGGATCCGAACTGGGGTCGCTGGCATCCCAAAACCAGCTCTTACCCAATGCGCCACTCGGCCGGCCCTATTCTCTTTTTTTTGTCTGACTTCTTTCACACAGTATGATTGTGAGATTCGTACCTGTTGTGTGTAGTTTATTCATTCTCATTGCTATATAGTTTTCTACTGCATGAATATACCATAATATATATATATTTTTTATCATTAGAATATGTTGTTGATGGTCATGTGGGCAGTTTCCAGGTAGGAACTGTTACAGATAGAATTGCTATGATGACCATTCCAGGACATTTTTGGTGCATATATGCCCACAGTTCTACTGGATCTGTATTTAGAAGTGGGATTGCTGGATGACAGGGTTTTCTATGCATTTACTTTTAATAGACACAACCAGTTTTCCCAAGTACTTGTACCACTCTATACTCCTCTCAGTGGGGTATGAGGGTTCTGGATGCTTTTGAGCTATTCATAATTTCAATGGTTATGTATATTCTTTCTAAACATTTCTGATTGTTTTCACAGGCTCTTGTTCTTTGCTTTTTGATTTTCATTTCTTTGATATTTCACATATATATCTATGTTCTATTCTATATCAAATAATCCAAATATCTGTAGTAGTTTATTGATTCCAAATCTTTGATTGGTTGTTTCTGGTGATTTTCAAACACAGTGGCTTGTTTTCTCATATGTTTGATAAGTTTGTTTGTTTTTTTAATCATGATCTCATATTTGCCTGAACTTAATCTTGGGAAATTTAAGTAGCCTAGGTTTAAGATGACTTTCTCCATCTTTAAATTTGCAAAAGCTTCAGATGCCAGCACATTTAATTTAATCTCTTAGCTTGATATTTGCCTGGCCACAGAGGTAGTATAAATGTAAACCTGAAACACCAAAGGAAAGTAGGTTTATCATAGTCAATTATTCTCAGAAGATACGTTTGTTTTTCCAGTTGACCAGTTTCATGGTCAATTTCTAGTCTCCGTTCTCTATGAGGGTGTGGCTCCTTATAGTGTCCCAAACATGAATGGGATGACCTGTTCAGCTGCCAGCATTGCATAGGCCTCAGATTTAGTATTTCTTATCTCTGTATGTGGCATCAATTCTCAAAGCTATATTTTACTGTGAACTGCATTTCTCTCCCCTCCCTCACCCAGGACAGCCCAGCTTTCTATGTTCACTCACCACTCTGCTTTCAGCTCTAATTATTGTAATTCTAATTGTATTTTATTTATTATGTTGTTGACTACTACAGGCCTTTAAATTTTTCTCTTACTTTCTTGCACATTTAGTAATGTATTTAAAGCTTTTTTGTTGTTGTTTGATTTAATTCATCCATCAACTAAGCGCTTGTCAGTGAAAGAGTTTTTCAAAATATCGAATCTGCCATGCTCCCAAAAGCCTATGTTTAACTATTTAATTAAAAAAAAATGTATTTCTTTTTCCTTTTCCCTCTCCTCCCCTTCCCTTCCTTTCCCTTGGGGACAGACAGAGGCATGGCTGGAGCTAAGAAAGGGATGGGGCTGACAGACAACAGCCAAGGAGATGGCTATAGGGTTAGGGGCCAGGGAGGCAGGGATGGGAAGGAGGTGGCTGTGAGGCCAGGAAGACAGCAACAGGCCAGGGAAGCTGCAGTGGGCTGAGGACCAAAAAGACAGCTGGCATGATCTAAAGATTGATGACATGCAGCAGGGTTAAACAAATAAATAAATATATTCAAAATAATAGAAGCCAGGTTTCTCACTGTCAGAGAAAGGATTAAAACCATAGAAAAGGGATGATTACATAGAACTGTAGGTGTTGGATTAGAATTGGAGGTATCAGTGTGAACTCATGGTATATATATATATATATATATATATATATATATATATATATATATATAACCTCTGTCCAGTGACCCAATATAAATAAACACATCACACACCAAAATCTTACATTAGAAGCTACCATCCTACTTTAGAAGGAACCAGGGCTCCTTGGGAAAATAGCTAATTCCAAGGGTGAGACAGGGAAAATACGAGATGAACCTAGAATATCTAATTGACCAGAATTTAAGGAATGCTCAAAGAATGACAAAGATATTTCAAAGGGATAGAGAAGCCAACTTGAAAACACTTCCATTTGTCAAATCTGGGACATTATAAGCAACAAAGTAAATACTGATAGTAACAGATTAAAATCTATTATTGAATAACAAATATCTATGAGTCCACATTGATATGAATGAATGAAAGGGAAAGAGAAATATTCATCTGTACAATAGAAAGCCAGCTAATAACAGAAAACACCATCTGGCAATCAATATACTGGTGATTGATTTATGCAAAAGTGTCTTAGAAGTAAAGGCTGGTGGGTGATGGTTTTATGAGGAACAGGATAAATACTTATCAATTACAAAAGGAACAATGACCACTTGGCAGTAGAGAAAGCTAGAAGACACCATCATGACCCAGGGACCAAGGTAACATCAGCAGTGATGAGTCAGGTCAATGCTGTGTGTCGTCTGATGTGATAAACCACAAAGAGCACAGCTTCATTCCCACAAAGAATTCGTGGCAAGCCTGGTCAGAGGAAGCACTAAGTGGGGCAAGACTGTAGGATATGCTAACACTGCCCCTGCCAGTATGACAGCCACTTGGTCACATGTGACTATTGACCCCTTGGAATGTGTCTAGTCTTAATTTAGATGTACTGTTTATACACTGAATTTTAAAGACTTTGTATGAAATAATAATATAAATATATAATTTTATACTGATTATATTATAAAATAACACCATGCAACAATGGATTAAATGAGTATATTATTACTCTTAATTTCACCTTGCTCTTTTTACGAATGTGGCTACTAGTAAAAATTTAAATATATACATGGTTCATGTATTGAGCAATGCAGTCCTAAAGAATGAAAGGCCTGCATTGTTAAAACAATCATGGGTGTGAAAGACAGAAATATGGAAGAACTATTCCAGATTTAAGGAGGCTAAAGTGACAGGATAATTAAATGCACAGTCTGGGTCCATCCGGTTTCCTCATGACCAGCTCAGGCATGCATTTGTTTTGCAAGAATAGCATAGAAGTAAATGGTTGGTACATATATGAATGAGAGATGAGAGGAGATAGAGTAAATGTATGAAATATTAGCAATTAGGAGATCTGGGTGAAGGGAACATAGCAATTCTTTTTGGTATTCTGTTAACTTTTATGTGAGTTTAAACTTTTCAAAATAAATAATAAATGTACCCATGGGTACAATGAAAGATAAAAAGGAAGTAATGATAGAACAACAACTCACAAACTCTACAACAATGCATTACCTCTATAATTGTCAATGTCATGTCAGTAACTGGCTCACCATGCTCTGTGTCTGATACAGAACAGATGATGATTTGTGTACATTTCTTAGAGCAACAGTTAAAATTCCACTCTGTTCTCGCCCATTCAAGAAAACAAAGCAGGATGCAAATAGACAAGATGCATTTACAGAAAGAACAGCCTTGAACCTGCTTTAATTTATAAAAGAAACAGGGCACCTATAAACTTTGATATTTCAACTAATATTAGTATTAATAGACAAGTGTGTTAACCACTCCACAGCTGAGAACTGCTGACTTAGACCAGTTGTTCTCTACCATTTCAATGGTAAGACCTTTCATATTTTAGTTTTTTTTTTTACAAAATATCACAAACAGTAATTCCATGAATTTTAATTCAATCTGCAGATGAGGTTTGCTTACATATGGATTGTTATAGACTTTGTTTTTTAGATTATACAATACCCTAGAGATCCATACCCACATATTGGGAATCACCAGGCAAGGATAAAAACGCTTTCAGGATTAGTTTTGTATTGACTCTTTGCTCTCAGCTCCATGAAGTTATCCAGACTCATCAAGCTGTTTGAGACCTTCATCATTTTGCTGACATCTTCCTTATGTCAAGAGTAACTATCTTTCCCATTCCTTCCTACCTGCTTTAAAAGTTTCTCTATTCTGGGCCAGCCGAGTGGAGCGGTGGTTAAGGGCTGACTTGGGTAGCCAGCGGCCCTGGTTCGGGTTTCACATATGAGGGCCAGTGACACTGCCCTCAAAAAAAAAAAAAAAGTTTCTCTGTTCTGACTTAGTTAGGGCTATTAGATTCCAAGTTTCTGATTTACACAAGACAAAATGAATTTGTTGGAAGGAATATTAGAAGGATCAGGTTCAGAAAGGGTTAGAACAACGACAGCTCCAGAGATTCTGGTGGAAGCAGCCAATCATGGCTGCTGCCACCATGGGGATGAGTCCAATTCAACCAGATTTGGTTTCCATCTTTGTATCACTCTGCTGAAGCTCTCAAGTCCTGGCAGGGAAAGTCCAATTTGCCTAGTACATGTGTGCTGGTTCATGAACTCACTCATTGGCTAAGAAGGGCAGAAACCCTCGATTGAGAGTGTCATTTAAATAACGTGAATGGAAGAGAGGTAATTTCCCAAAAAATAACCAGAAAGAATGAGTTATGGGCAGCAACAAAACTAAAAAAACTTACCTCTATAATCTTTAAGACTTAATCCAAGCAACACATTTATCAGGTAAAATAATGAAACCATACCAAACCAAAAATGTACTCACAAATTCCCTCACAAAAGGAAGGAAAGGCCACTGCAATATAATGTGACTGATTGACTCCTGTTCTCCATCCAGCTTTTGGGCTGGGCTAAAATTCTTGTCTCCTGGAGAGGTGCTAGGAGAAAGGTTAGAGAGTGAGAGGGCTGGCCGAGTGGTGCGGTGGTTTGGCGCTGGCTTGGGATGCCAGCAGCCCCAGTTCAGATTCCACATGTGAGGGCCAGTGACACTGCCCTCCTCAAAAAAAAAAAAAAAAAATTAGAGAGTGAGAACCTTATAGTTTTGGGGGGGGGGGGGTCTTTCCTAATTCTGTTTATAGGACATATTCTGTTTGTAATATTTTGTCTATTTCCTACATAACTAATAATTGAAAACATTTCCTTTCCTTTTATATAGTAACTGAAAGACCAATTCTTTTTTTTTTTTTTTTTGAGGGCAGTGTCACTGGCCCTCATACGTGGGACCCGAACCGGGGCCTCTGGCTTCCGAAGCCAGCGCTTAACCACCGTGCCACTTGGCCGGCCTGAAAGACCAATTCTAAATATTGTCTTTCACCAAACTCATACTAACACAAACACTTGCAAGTTTTAGGCTCCAATTATAATGTTATAGTGAGGTTTTACTATGTATATACATGCAAATATAAATATATAGATATATCTATATATCTATATATTTATATCTATATATCTATCTGTATCTATCTATCTATCTATCTATCTATCTATCTATCTATCTATCCATCCATCCATTATCATCTCCTTAGAATACAGCTTGGCCACACATTCTGTGTTCCTCTGTTTTGAACCACAAACTCATTTGTTGGGGTTCTTTGCCCGGTTCATTGATGCAGACTATCATTCTTGAGGGGTTTAAGCCCTTGGCAAACCTGCCTATGTGGGGTTGTGACAGTCTTCCATCAAGATTCCATGTGGCATCTACTGTTTCCATCCTTCTCCCTACTCTCACTGTGTAGCAGCAACCCTATTTTGTTTGCCTTGCTAGTCAGGATCAACCAGAACAGCTGAAGTACAATATCTTTTGGGGTGGTTGCCTAGTGGCATGAAGAACCTGAAAGGGCAAGCCAGCATCGGCAGATTCCAATTCATGGGAACAATTATTGTATCCCTTGGTTGAAATAGAACCCAGAGTCATAAGGACAGAAAGCACAAATGTTGCTAAGAGGCATTAAATGTATTCAGGAAAGACACTACTCTCCTCTAGCTATTCGTTTCCAGCTGCCTCTATCTTGGTCATAGAGAAGAGTAGGAGGAAACCTATTGATCTCTGATTTATAGCAACCTATGGGATAGCACTAACTTTATAGGATGTTTGCTTCAGCCAAGAACAATAGGCTTCAATATTTCATTCCTCCACTGTCCAAAAGTAGCTGCTTCCTGGGGTTGAGGAACAGTGACTTGCACAAGTATCATCCCCTTCACCTTTCCTCTGCTATGATGTGTATCGTTTGCTCCAATGCTGCATATATCATCATAACACTGCATAAGGCATTGGTTTGCAGAGTTTGTGCTGGCACAGGCATCATGGAAAACTAAATTCAAATCCTTTTACCAGTTCTATGATTAAGCATTCTTATTATTTCCATTTTACATGTGAGGAAACTAAAGCAGAAGTTAAATAATTTGCCCAAGGACACACAGTAAGTGACAGAGACAGGATTCACACCCATGGTCTGGATCCACTGGATGATCTTAACCACTGAGTCTCTTTGGAGAAATTAAGTAACTCAACCAGTGGAATAACTGGGACATCGGTCCTCCAATTACCACCTTATCACTCTGTACTTTCTGCTATACTCCCTGCCTTCTGGGATATTGAAAGGAGAGCACAAAGGATTTATATATAACCCATAGGAGATAAAGAGTAAACATTCCTTACATAACCATTGAAAGTACTAAACATATCATGTTGTTTAATCTTACAAAGAATAAATGTGAAACCTCATTAATTTTTAAGTAGCATAGATTCAGTAGCATAGATTTCCACCAAACAGAAGTAAGCTGAAATCATTTGTCACCTCCAATGTAAAACCCTTTAGTTATTCCTCACTACCTTTCAAATAAAGTCCAATTCTTTAGCCAGGCAAGTTTCATGGACCCCCACCCCCCTACTCTTCCACCCAACCCCCCCACACACACACACACATACACACACCTCATCCCAGAACTACTGCTCATGTTGCATTCTCACTCCAGACTCCAAATATATTGAGATACAAACATGTGTTTCCATGTCCCTGGGTATTTGCACAAGCTGAAACTTCTGGCCAGAAAGCTCTTCTCCTTTTGGTTTAGGCCTGCTCTCCTGGCCTAGCCCCAAATGGTTGTATTAATATATTTTTTAATTTTGTATATTTTGGTGCCTTGATATATAGGGCCTTGCTGACTCTAGAGGCACTGCCCCTCTGAGGGTTAGTTAATTCCTAGAGATAGCAAACAACTAGTTTAGGAGCATGCTTTTCATATGCAAACTAAGCAATCCAGAGCCCAAGCAGTCTTTATCAGCGTTTATCCACCTGCCCTAATCATCCCACTACAAGGTGCTAGAAAACTAGGGACAGCCCCTATGCTCCAGAGCCCACTGAAATTATTCAACTATCCAATCCTAAACTTGCTCAGTCTACCTTGCTCAACCACAAGAAAGGTTCTTGCACATATGCCCACCACCTCCTCTCACTTCCTGACCAATCCTGGTGCTTTCCCATGTGGCCCCCTGTGGTATGGCATGTCCCCACCTCTTGGGATCTCTGAGCATAACAAACTTTCTTTCAAAGGCACTCATCTCTTCATCTGTTGGCCTCACCATACCTAGATAATAATAAAACCAATACTTTAGAAAACATGGCGGGTTGATTGCTCTTACAATTTTGCTACCACCATACCTTGGACATGCATGCCACTGTTATGGCACTCTCCACACAACACATTGCAGTCCTTTATGGAACAGTCTACCGATTGCCTATGAGCTTCCTGAGAAACTCTTTCATGTTAGTATTATTAGCACCTAGCTCACTGCATGTCACAGTGTAAGCTCTCAAAAATGCTTGATAGATGAACCATTTGATTAATTAGTCCTAAAAGCCACTGCGTGTCAAGTCACTTAGATTCAAATCTCACCACTTTTCAATTAGCTGTTCTACTTATGACGCATATAAATCCAGACACCAATTTTATATATAGAAAATTAAAACTCAACTCATTGCTACATAGCACTAACATAAACATGAAACAATGCCAACCATAGTATCAAATATCCAAGGTGAAAATAAGTTTTATAACAGCAAAATATTATTATGAGGTACAAAGAAGTTCTGAGCAAAAGTACGAAATAGAACTTTATTACCTCAATTTTATACTATTCATCTCAACACTATGAATCTAAGGGTCCATAAATTCTATTTGATGATAACTTACAAAAGGAAGAAATAACCTCCATATATTTAAGCCCTTGAAGTATAACAATGCATGCATTGTAAATGATCTCACAGTATATAATTTTAGCTAGTGTGTTCTTAAAGAAGAGGGGAATTCACATGTAACTGAAGACCTACTATGTGCTAGGTGTTAACTGAATTACAGCGATTTAGCCTTGTGATAACCTTGCATGTAAGGTGCTGTGACAGTTCTGTCCCTTCAGAGACATCATGTCGAAGGAGATCCCAGACTTCTCTCTGACTTGAAAATAGAAGTAAATTCACATGAGAAGTTAGCTCTGCTTGAAAGCAAGTAGGAGGAAGGGTCTGAAAATAGAGAATAAAACAATGCATACCTCTACAGGAAGGGAAGATAGAAACATTACAAAACATATAAGCATATGTGAGAAAAGATGTCAGTGTGTGGACTGAGATGGTGCAACAAAGAAGTGGTCATCCAGACTCCACACAAGAGAGAGTGGGCAGCCAGAGGCAACCCACAGGTACCAAGTCAAATGACTTAGGGGAAACAGGTGTAAACATGTATATCTGGGTTTCTGCTTCCGTATCTTAAGCCCAACTAGCAATCCTTAAAATACCACAACCATGTTTGATACATACTTTGTAGTCTATCAATATTTGCAGAATGAGGGCCGGCCGAGTGGCTCATTGGTTAAGAGCTGGTTTTGGGATGCCAGCAGCCCCGTTTCGGATCCCACATATGAGGGCCAGTGACACTGCCCTCCACAGCTAACAACAGCTCCATCTGGAGCTGGGCTGTGAGCCCCAGCGATGGTGTAGGCTGCAGCCCCTGCTGCAGTGGGTGACCGACAGCCTGTGTGAGCTGCCAATAGCCATGGTGAGTGACCATCCAGAGGCCGGCGACTGATCTGCCTCATCTGGGAAGAACGCAATGACGATACCAACAGTGAAGCAACATCCTCCACAACTAGACTGAAGAACACTAACAACAACAACAAAAAGACAGCAACTTTTCTGTTCCACTTCTACTTCCCCGATTCCCCAACGCTGTTCCCCTCCCCCGATTACCCAATAAAATCTTAAAAAAAATAAATATTTGCAGAATGAATAAATGAATCAACAAATGAATGATTTTTTTGAACAATTTAAGTTGTTATTCAAGTAAAAATCTTAATACAGAGTCATCTGGTTGTGCCATTGACATATCCATGTTTGGATCTCATAAAAACAGGCCACTAGAATCTGCTATCGTGGCTCTTGTCTCTTCTTAGGAGATGCAGATATTTAGCTGAGGAATGACAGAAGAGGTTTTTTACTTCTGAAATATCCAATAGGACATACAAGGCCCAATAAACTGAACATGTGTAGGGATCCATCAGCTCGTATTCTTTTTTTATTAATGCTTGTTTTTCTCTACCAGCATTAGGAAGGCCATTGGTTTCCTAGTGATGTTTATTTTCTGAGAAGGCTCCTCCCTGGCAGCCTCAGAAAGAAGGAAGAGATCTGGGCTTCCCACTTGTACATGGGAACAGCTCCAATTTTAATTCATATAGTGAGCCTCCAAGTAATTTTATTTTAACAACAATAATAATTGACAATATATATATATTTTTTAAGTTCATGGTGTGCGAGGGTCCAAATAGTGACACTATCACTTAGTACCTACATGATCTTGGGCAAGATACTTTGCCTCAGCTTCCTTATCTGTAGAAGGAGCATAATATACATGACTCAGTAGCTTGTGATAAGAATGAAGTACATAGAAAATGCTGTCTACATATTATGTACCCTCATCATTATCTCAATCCTTAAAGTGGTCCCCATGCAGGAGGCAGTATTATTGTCTCCCTGACAAGGATGAGACAACTGGGGCTTGGAGAGATTTAGTATCTAGTTCAAGGTCACAGTCTACAAAAGGCAGAGCTGGGATTCAAATACAAATCTAGTTAACAGTGGAGCCTGCACCCCTAACTTCACTCAGAGGTGAAGTGTAGGTGCTACAGATAAAAACAAATTTGAAAATCACAAATTTAGGTCTTTCAGTGAGGAGGCAATGTTCAAGTTGACTTTTTTAAACATTGATTTTTTAAAAGTTTAATATTTCATTGCTGCTTAAATAAAATCAGCGATTTTGAATGGCATATGCAACATTTCCAAACAAAAGTAAGAAGACACGAGAATGACATAAATTAGCGTAGGAGGAGAAGCAGAAAGTTGCATATAGATCAATCATGCCTTTTACATTGGCAGAAATATTGCAAGGACACTCAACAATGCATATTTAAATTCATTTTGAAAACTCTTGAACTGATTTCCCCCTTTGCAGCTGCTAACCCTTATGTTGGATGCTGCTTTGAAAGAATCATGAGCCTGCTGTTGTCCATGGATGCCCAGCATCACCCTTGACTTCCTGGGTTAGCCAGGAGGGGTACAGGAAGCTTCACAACACATGACCTCACTCAGCTTTCAGATTGTTATTATACATTGGGTCCTGCAGGGATGGGCCCTTATCTTTCATATTTGGAGGGAAATTTTGCTTTCTTTTAAGCAAAGTGTTCACTGGCATTTGTCTTTCCCCATTTGACTTTGAAATATGATAAATAATAAAACAAAAATCAATTCCAAACATGAAAAGCTCCCTCTACTGAAGTAAGTTTCCTGGTCTGCTTTCATAGCTTTTTGCCTGACCTCAAGCACTCCATACTTCACAGGTCTGGGGGTCTATGGATAACCAACGAAGTTTTGCCATGTCCATCCTTGCTGAACAGTGTTGTGGTAACAAGATTTCTTGAGAGGAAGGTGGAAAAGCTAAGTTCAAGTCCTGTCTCAGTACTGGTTATGTGACTTTGGGTAGGTTGCTTTAGTTTTCTCAGTCCCTATTTTAACAAAATTCAAATGGTTCCATCCATCTATTCAATTGCACTCACTAAGCTCTTACTGTTTCCCAGGTTCTGGGAAAACAAAGGTAAATACTACAAAATTTCTAAATTCAGCTGCTCACAATCTACATCAGGAGACAGACATGTAAACAACTTGGGTGGGGGTGGGGGGTTTAAAGAGGAGGGACCTTGACCAGGCATGAGTAAAAGAGGCTCAACCTTAGTTGGAAACCACATCTTTTTCTACCTCACAAGGTTATTGGGAGGTTCAAAAGAAATTTGAATGCTTTGAAAACTCTAAAGAGCAATTTCTATGTGCGGCAGATGCTATCCGTGCCCTGTTCGCATACCCTGCCTTTGCCACTTTAATGCAAACGGAGGACTTAAAGCTCTGCCACCTGTGAGTCTCTACCTGAGGGATGATTCCTGTCTCCAGAGCCGACCTGCTTCGCCACCTGTGTGGCAGGTGGTGCATTCCAAAGAACAATGCCCACCACCCCACACCCAGAGCAGCCCTCAGCCAAACAAATAGAATAATGGTGTTCCCTCAGTCCTCGGATGGAATAACCAAGGCTTGATTTCTACACTAGCTGCTAGAATTTCCTCAGCAGGATTGAGCCCCAGTTGTCTATAGTAATAGCTTGCCTTATAATGCACCATTTACTGGCTGCCTTCCCCTCCTGTGTCACTTCCCTACTTCCCCCAACAGAATTTTCTTCACCTGCCAAACAAATATTTGCACAGGGATGCTTATCCCCCAATATGCTTCCCAGAACACCCCAACTAAGTCAAGATTTAAGCCATTTTTTAATTCTATATCATTTTGAAATGTGGCCAGAATTATTCACACTATTTTGCATGGAAAAATCACTGCTTTGTCTTTATAAATCCTCCTCTGCATAGTTAGGACTTGATCCACTTGAGCCATTATGGCATACTTCCTGCCTAAGAATTTCTAGAATCCATCTGACCAAGACTGCTCTGGCTAAAGCTTTTACCTCTCACCTGGATTTTCACAGTAGTCTCCTAACTGCTCTCTCCATCTCCAGTCATTCGATCTACAAATCCATCCTTCTCACTGTCTCGGGAGACATCCATGAAGAATGTAATTCTGACCACACTACTACCAGTCCAGGTGGCACTATTGTGTAAATTTCAAAAGGTTTCTGTTACTGGAAATACTTTGCTTCTATCTAATGGGAAATTGTAACATTCCGATATCTGTAGAGCAAGATGCTTACTGATCACTTTTTTAAAAATAAGAAAATAAGTATACAAATCTACAGTGTTGATGTGTGATGCCCACTAGATGTGCATCCTTGTGCATTGCACAACCTGCATAACTGTACAGAACCACCCTGGGTCTGACAACTCCCTGCTCCACCCACAAACTCATTACCTGTTCTCAGCACATACATGAGGTTCCATGTTTCTATGCCTTTGGTTACTCTGTTGTTCTCTGTTTGGGGACATTGGCCTTCTTCTAGCCTGTTTCTGGTGATCTTTTATTTATTTATTTATTTATTTATTTATTTATTTTTAATTAATATTTTTTTTTGAGGGCAGTGTCATTGGCCTTCATATGTGGGATCCGAACCGGGGCCGCCGGTGTCCCAACCCAGCTCCCAACCAACGTGTCACTTGGCCGGCCTTGGTGATCTTTTAAAGCCAACTGAGCATTTGCCAGAAATCATATATGAACCACTCTCACAGAACCATATGTCCTTCTGTGCCCCTTCTAATTCTTTATTACTCAACTTTTACATTTAGCATATTGGATTATAGTTACCTGCTCATGGGTTTGTCTTCTGCAGTGAGGGCTGTGTCTTATTCCTTTTTCCATTTCCAGAGTCTAGTGAAAGTGTTGGCCTAGAGTCAGAGAATTTAGAAAACAGTAGGTGTGGAATGTGAAGATTTTGAGGCAAGGCTCTGCAGTCAAACCAACCTGGCGAAGTCTTGGTTCTGTCACTGTCTAACCATGTGATTTGAGGCAAATGGCCTCACATATCTATGTCAGTTTCCTTGTTGGTAAAAGGGGGATGGCATCATTACAGATAAGACACTGCCTATAATTAACATAATGCACGATGGCAGGCAAACAATTCATCTTGATTATTATTTTTATTATAAGATCAATAAACATTTAAGGATGAATGTGTTTCTCTTTATACCTAACTAGTGGTCTCCCTTGAAAAAACACGCTTTAGTTTGATGTGTTTGTATAATCAGAATGGTGGTGAACACTTTATATACATTAGTAGATTTTGTCCACACAATGATTCTGCTAGAAAGGTTTTACTATCTGCCTATTACAAATGAGGAAACCAAGAAGAGCCATCAATGGCTTGCTCTCAGTCACAGGAGAGTTAAGTGTCAGAGGCTGGGCCAAACTTGGTCTGTGTGATTCTAAGCTTGTGCTTTTATCTGAGTTATGGGAACAGAGAGGAGGGGCCTCACTGTTCAACTGCAGGTTCAGAAAGGGGGGATGCTGGTGGACAGGACAGGGGAGTGAAGGAGGAGTAGGATATAGAGGGTTTTTGAAAGACTCAGCTGACTAACCATAAATACTGCAAATCCGGAGAATAGTTTTTACGGTGAGTTCGAAGCATTCCTGTATGGAGAGTCAGAAGATGAGATTAAAAAGGAATGATAGTCCAGCCAGCTGAGTGGCGTGTTGCTTAAGAATTATCTTGGGATGCCAGCTCTGAGCAGCAGGAGCCCAGTTCGGATCCCACATGCGGGCTAGTGATGCTGTGCCCTCTACAGCTAAAGATGGTGAACAATAGCTCAACCTGGAGCTGGGCTGCCTTGAGTTGCTGGTGACTGTGTAGGCTACAGTGAGGCTGGCCGGCAGCTGGTGTGCAGTTATGTGAGCTTCTGTGAGCTGCCGTGAGCCACTGTGAGAAGCTGTCCAATGGCTGGTGAGCAACTGCCTTACCCGGGAAGAGTGCAATGATAACACCAAGATGGGCCAGTGAAGCAACGTCCTCCACAGCTAGACTGAAGAACAAAAGGACAGCAACTTGTCTGTTACCCTCCCGCAATTCCCCAATAAAATCTTTAAAAGAAAAAAAGAGAATGGTGGTGAAGACTTCTAAGATCTACTCTCTTATCAACTTTCAAATATGCAATATAATATTATCAACTAGTCACCATGCTGTACATTATATCCCTATGACTTTATTATTTTATACCTGGAATTTTTTACCTTTTGACTCCCTTCACCCATTTCTGACTATGTATGGTGACAGGTGTTAACTATAGTTGTTGTGGTGATCGTTTCCCAGTCTATTCAAATATTGAATCATTATTTGAAACTGATATGTTGTATGTCAGTTATGTCTAAATTTTTAAAAATAACAATAAAATAAATGAAAGTCTAGAGTACTTGATAAAGTTTCAGGTTCTGGGACTCACCTCAGAGGGGGAAAAAAAAAAGAATGGTGGACAAATAGGAAGGATCTTGGGTACTAACCAAGGATTTCTGACTTTATCTTGAAAAGTGTACAAAAGCAGAGACCTTAAAAAGACTGACCACATGGAGTACTGACAAGAATATGAAACAACTGGGACCTTCATTCATTGCTGGTGGGAATCAAAAATGATTCAAACATTTTGGAAAACAGTTTGACAATTTCTTCTGAAGTCAATTATACACCTATCACATGATCTAATCATTCCACATCTAGGTAGTCATTCAAGATAAATGAAACCTTACACCAACAAAAAGGCAAGAATATTCTTAGTAACTTTATTTGTAGGAGCTCCAAATAGGAAACAACCCAAATGTTCATTAACAGAAGAATATATAAAAACTGCCTTTCTTTATTTTTTATTTTATTTTATTTTTTTGGGGGTGGGGGCAGCTGAGTGGCATGTTGGTTAAGAGCTGGCTTGGGACACCAGTGGACCCGGTTCAGATCTCACATATGAGGGCCAGTGATACTGCCCTCTACAGCTAAGATGGTGAGCAACAGCTCCACCTGGAGATGGGCTGCTGTGAGTCCTCGGGACGGCATAGCTGCAGCCCCTGCTGCAGTGGGCTGCCATAGGCTACAGTGAGTGGCCAGCAGCCAGTGTGAGTGGCCATCCAGAGGCTGACGACCGATCTGCCTCACCCAAGAAGAGCGCAATGACGATACCAACATGGGCCAGTGAAGCAATGTCCGCCACAACTAGACTGAAGGACAAAAAAAGAGAGCATCTTGTCTTTTCCCCTTCCCCGGTTCCGCAATGCTATTCCCCTCCCCCAACTTCCCAATAAAATCTTTAGAAAACCAACCAAACAAACAAAAACCTTGCCTTTTTCACACAACAGAATAATACTCAGCAATAAAAAGGAACAAACTGTTAATACACTCGACATGATATATGCACTCAAAATATTATGCTATATTAAAGAAGTCAGACTAAGTGCATATGCTATATATTTTCATCTACGTTAAGTTCTAGAATAGGCAAAGCTAATCAATAGTGATAAAAATCAAAACAGTGTCTGCCTGTTTGCTTGTTGGGTAGGGTTAGTATGAGTAGAAGGAAACATGAAGGTATTCTCTGGGATGATGGAAATGATCTATATCTTGATAGTGGTACTGGTTAATAGGTATATAATTTTGTTAAAACTGATCACTTAAATTTTGTGTTTTACTGTATATAAAATATATCTTGAAAAAATCAAAATAGCAAAAAGGTATAATAGAAAACAAGGAAGTGCCTTTGGTTATAGTATCTAAAGATTGGGTGTAAGTTATATTCTTGTCATCAGACCAATTGCGAGTTCAGAAGAACTTGGTTGTGGGAACTCTTAGAAAGCTTCTATTCATTCATTCTTTAACAGGTATTTATTTGTTTTAACCAGTATTTATTTAGCCCAATATTACCACTTGCTATCTGGGTGACTTTGGACAAATGGATCTCAGTGCCTCAGTTCATTCATTTGTGAAATGGGGACAGTAATAGTATCTACCTCATGGGATGCATGGGGACTAAAAGAGCTATTAATAATGCAAGTAGGGCCAGCAGAGTGGCGCAGTGGTTAAGCGCTGGTTTGGGAAGCCAGCGGCCCCGGTTCGGGTCCCACATATGAGTGCCAGTGACACTGCCCTCAAAAAAAAAAAGATAATAATAATAATAATACAAGTAAAACTCTTAGACTAGTGCTGACATATAATAGGGCTAGATAAATTTTAATGATTAATATTATTACCCTCAGTTATTTGCCAAGCTTGTATGGTATAAACAGTAATAGGACATAGTTCCAGTTCTAGAAAATTTATGATCTAGAAGGAAGGATGAACAATAAATGTATATAAATGAATATGCTTGATATAATAATATAATTTGAAAAGTGCTTTGAAACATAAATGACTTACTGTCTTGGAATGGAAAACCCATTCAAAATGACAATAATCAGCCACCTAAATCAAATCAAGTTCGGAGAGTCATTTAATGTTTTTCAGTATTATCATTATTATAATGAAGCCTCCGATTCTTGGCATCTGAAATTTGTAGCTCCCAGGCCTCCGGCCTGTAACCTCTTTTCTTCTGTGTCCTGGCTCATTTCTAGGTGATCTCATCCTTTCATGAACTATAATGCCCAGTTCATGTCTCTAAGCTCCACATCATATCTGAATTCCAAATGACTGTGACATCTCATACTGAATATTTTAAAATCCAAATTCTCTATTCTCAGACCCCAGATAACAGCTCCATTCTCCCAGCTGCCCAAAAGCCTTGTGTTTATTTGCACCCTTTCTTTTTCTCATATCTCACACTCAGGAAGCTAATCCTGAAACCAATCACTTCTCCTAAAAGCACTACAGTCTCTTTCTACCTACACACTACTGTAATAGCTTCCTAAAGGGTCTCCTTGCTTCCATTCTTCCTCTCTGAACAGATATTCTCAGCACAGCAACCAGGTGATCTTTTCAAACCATTAAGGATCCATGTCCTTTCCATGCTTTAAACTCCAGTTGGTTTCCTTCACACTGTCATTTTCGTGGCCTACAAGGCCCTAAACGATGTGGCCCTGGACTAACCACCTCGCTGCTCTCCTTCCCTACCACTCTTCATCTTGCTCCCTCCACTCCAGCCACACTGACCCCTGCAGTCTCTTCAATGTGCCAATCATGGCCTCTGCACATGCTGTTCTCTTTGCCTGGAATTCCCTTCCTGCAGATAGTCTCTTGGCTCACTCCCTCAATTTATTTAAATCTCTGTTCAAATGTTACTGTCCTAGCTAAAACAGCACTTACACCTCCAACCCAATTTTGAACTTCTTGTTTATCCCCTCGTGCCTGACAGTCTGTTATATTGGTTTATTGTCCTCACTTGAATATAAGCCTCATGGGAGCAGAGTCCTTGTGTGTCCTGGTCACATCCTGAGGGCCTGGCACAGAGTAGATGCTCAGTTGCTCCTTGTTGGATGAATGAATGAGTTATTATGATCTTAGCTATTGCACAGCTTTATAATGTACAAAACGGTCACAAACAATATCCTAATAAGCCCTCTAATAATTTGTGGGATAGATTTTGTTGTATATATTTTAGAGTTAAGAGTCTGCTTAATGTTTGTTAAGTACCTTGCTCAAGGTCATGCAGGTCTTGGTCACACATGTCAAACCCTGATCTTTGGCTTTCAAACCAAGTTTATTAATCATAATCATAAAATGTTATTAAAATAGTTAAGAATATGTTAGTACTCCTCTTGACACTTCATGTGTAATATCTCATTTACCTTTCACAACAATGTGTTGAGGTAGGTGCTCTTATGATTGCTACTTTACAGATGAGGAAATTAGGGCATACTAAGTGATTTACCCAAGGTCACAGAGCTGGGAGGTAATAAAGTCAGGATCTGGGTCCTGGCAGTCTGACTCCAGAAACTTATTCTCAACCAACTAGCCTACAAGTAAGGCACAGCCTGTGACATAAAGAGATCTAAGTAAACTGCGAAACACCAATGGTAAAGCATTTAATTCGTTCTAGGACTTCCTGCCATTATTAAGCCTTTTTGTTTTTGTTGCCTATAAGATAATTTTTTTTTCCTTAAAATCATTAGGAGAAAAGAAGTTGTACAAATGCACTTTACATTATGTTATTTTCTGCTTTTCATCCATCTTTGAAATGTTTAAAACACATGTTTCCGAATTGAGAGGTCACTTAAGAATCATGGGTGGGGCTGGTGGATTTCTGGTAGTTTGTCTTTTTGCCTTCTTTGGTAGCTTTGTGGTGACTTTGTGGCAATGTGCACAGGCTGACATTGCCTTTGAGCTTCAGATTCTACTTACTTCCTCCTCACCCTATTACATGCCTTGTTTTATAAATTCTTACCTTCAGTTTATCACATAACATACATTGTGGAGCACTCAATTTTCTTTTCTTTTCCTTTTATTTATTTATTTATTTATTTATTTATTTATTTATTTTTAAAGTAGAAATCTATTTGATTGGAGGTGATGGCATCAGAGGCAGAAATGTGGCAAAATTTTAAATGGTGAGAAATCCATCTCAGCTACCTGGATTTCGAGAAACAAATTGTGATTCCCTGACTCACTTTGTATTGAACTGGACAAGTTAGATGAACTAAAAAAGCTTTATTGACTTGTCTACTTGTCTCCAAGTCAATCAAGTGTCCGTGAACGCTGACTGTTTTCTGATCATTCTGGCTATTCCAATTATTAACTTAAATATGTGCATAAAGTTACATGAACATAGATGAATACCCTTAAAATATCAAACCAGTCAGATCTGAAATAAGCAAGTACTCAGAAGTTGAAAAATAAAGCAAGTATTTTGATTGTTTCCTAGTGCTTTGCAACATAAAACTTCATAGCTTTTATCTGGGAATAAACCTTGAGTTCCTTCCAACCAGCATGTGATCTATTCAATCAGGTATCCCTAATTACTGACACACAGTAGGTGCTCACTAGGGTAGGTGCTTAACATGGTAGGCACTTGATAAATATATGTTGAATCTCTAGTACCCTTTTATTGCCTCCTTGCAGAGTAGTATCACACACTTCGCACACACATTCGAGATGGTAGGCTCTTAGAGAAGAGGATCTGTGTCCTATTCATCTCTGCATCCCCGAATATAGAACCAGATGATCATTAAATGATCACTTAATTGAACAGCACAAAGATTTTAACTTTCGTTACTTGTTTTAGCTGCCCTTTCCCCACCCTATCTTGCCCATTTGGCTCTCAATCCAGACTGCCTAAAACCATCACATCAATCTAATCAAATATTTGAAAGCCAGAGACCTTGAAATTATTCAAATCAAGTTCAGAATTACATTTTTAAATTTACCCTGGCCATCTCAAAGTAGATTTAACAACTAGCTAACTTCTATCCCAGGAGGAAAAAAAAAAGCATAAGCTTAATGAATTTGGTCAGACATACTGTGTAACAGATGTCCAATGTGCTGCCATGAGCTTAAATCATAAAGATGATGGCTCTGTTTGGCATGGCAAAATATATTAGAAGTGTTTTATCGGTCACTGGACAACTTGCTAGATGGAAGGGGAATGATCCTGAAAAATGCAGGAGCTGAGTCTAGTAGCATCTCAAAAGGAGCCCTGGAGAAACACAGATAATCTGCTTGCAATGATTCATCAAGTTGGTCCTTTGTTTCACTAATTTGGGTGTCAAGTGCAACCATACAATAAAGAATTGCCAAGAGCTGATAAGATTCTCCTCTGGCTGCTGCTTTTCCTGCCTTAACAACTGGTACTATTCAAGCCTAAAGCACAAATTGAATAAATAGCTTCAAGGCTGGCAATGTTATACAGTGTTTCTAATTTTTTGTTTTTCCTTGGAAGGCTAAATTCCATGCGTTTCTTGCATTTCCCCAAACACAGTGCATTGATAGTTACTGTTGCCCCAATCATTTTAACTGTCTTAACATTAAGGTGGAAGGATGCCTCATAAGTTAAAAATAGTTCCTGTTGTATCATCAGTCCAGCCATGGATTAGTGAAGATTAAAAAAGGATTGTAATGCCTTTTTTGGCCTTGAGAAAGCTTTTATTATGCCTATGGTTCAGTTGGCCTGCTGATCATTTCCATCTTAATGTAATCTTTAACATTACACTGCTACAGGTGAGGTGTTAAGTAATATATTTAGACAACTATTCTCACTGAGCAATTTCACAAGAAATATGTTTTTAGCTAAATTAGACATTTAACAAATTCCATTTATAATTCAGTGTGCGGGGTAATGGGACAGTCTCCTTTAAACAGACTATAGGTGTGAATTTCCCAACATAAATAACTTTTTACATGTTTAATCGACGTTCTCAATGTGAAGTTGTGTACTGTCAGTGCAATAGACCAACATAAGGAGAGCATCAAAGGCCTTAAAAGTCTTATAAAATAAGTAGTAAGCAGTTTTATCTCTAGGAGCCAGAAATCTTTCACTAACATTAGGAAGAATCTACAGGTACAGTTAATCATATACATATGATATGCTGGATGTTTTTATACTTTAAAATCATTTAGATGAGCACTAAGAACTTCAAAGGTCCAATAGCAATATAAACTGTAATATTTAAAACAGGTACTGAATTAAATAATTTAGGTGAAAATTATGATATAAAGGTTACATGAGACTAACTGGATTTAAAAAGTAAAATTAAGGTTGAAGAGAATATTAGAAAGCTTACAATTGGAAAAGTAAATAATAAATATTTTTTGGAAAATTTGTTTTGTGACAGATTTCCCCATGCTATGAACATGAATGCAAAAGCTATAAATAAGGCTATTCAATTTAGGCCATTGACTTGGTTTTACTAAAATCATAAAACGGAAAATTTAGTTTTCAAATTTTCAAATAGGTATCATGTTCAGCATCCAGCTGGGTTCTCGTTTTCTCTCTCTCTCTCTCTCTCTCTCTCTCTCTCTCTCTCTCTCTCTCTCTCTCTCTCTGTCTCTCTCTCTCCTCTCTCCTCTCTCCTCTCTCCTCTCTTCTCTTCTCTCTCTCTCTCTCTCTCTCTGCTTCCCCTCCCTCCTTCCCTCTCTCTCTCTTTGGGAACTTCATAAACGATAAATACGTAAACCCTCGGACCAAGAGGTGGGTATAATAGCATGCTTAACTCTTGCCCCAGAAATTCCACTAGGCTGAAAAGAATATTATTTGGGGACGGGAAAGAGGGATGCAGAGGTCTTTAGGACCCAGCAGGCGGCGGCAGGCGGCAGTTGTGTAGATCGCTGAGAGACTACGAGGGTCCAGTTCAGTTTTAATTCTGTCTCTAATCTCTGCAACAGCAGTGCTTCTTGGGTCCCGCGGCTCTCTTGCCTGTTTAGTTGCGAGTGGCCGCCAGGCTAATATCAGAGCCGCCCGCGCCCCATCACCCACCATGGAAACTGTCCAAGAAAAAGTGGCCCCGTACGCGTGTGCCTAAGGATTCCGCACAAAAGAGGTGCCCAAAATGAAGACCCTCATGGTGAGTCATTTGTTGTAACTCCTCCGGGCAGAGGCAAGAACCCCCAGGTGCAGCGTCCCCGGGGCACTCGGGAGAGTGGCAGGGGCGCCGAACCCTGCGCTGCTCGCGGTCGCCTGTTACAAAGGGATAACTTTCCACCTGCTCCGCGCCCCCTCCCTATTCCCTGATTCTGCCTGGCTAGGAATCCCAGAGCCAGGATGGGAATTCGGTTTGACTCCTGGATCTCCAGCAGGAGGTCCGAGGGGACCGTGGCAAGCGGTAGAAGAGGAGGAGGGGGTGGGAGCATTGCTCGGGAATAAGGGATGCTTAAAAGCAGCCTCCTCGCAAAAACTAAGAGGGCTAGGTGGAGGTGGGGAGTGGGGGGACCTTTGCAGACTTTCTTGGTTTCCTTGTCGGGTTTCAAACTTGCAAGGATCGTCAAGGTAAAGCTCCACGGGTCCAGAAAGGAGAGAAGGCAAGAGCTAGAAATTCCAGCACCGGAGTTGAGGGGAGGGCCCCCTCCTCAAAGTGAGATCCCACCCCTGTCCTCGTAGCCGGCGTTCTCCCTCCGGTAGCCGGGAGCCGTGCACCACCTGCCCTCTGCCGAAAGATCTGGGAGGTGGCGGTGGCCGAGAGCAGCTGCGCGCCGGGAGCATCCCCTGCCGTACGCGCGGCGAAGGTGCTGCCTCTGCCCAGGCTGCTCGCAGCCGGGCTGGGACCCGGACCACTAGCTGCAGGACCTGCTCCCCGCCCGTCTGACAGCCTTGGCTGTGTCCCCGCCTGGCGCGCTCCGCCCGGGTCGGCTCTCAGCGGCTCTCCTCTGCTCTCTCCCGCCCGCCCGCAGCGCCATGGTCTGGCAGTGTGTTTAGCGCTCACCACCATGTGCACCAGCTTGTTGCTCTTGTACAGCAGTCTCGGCGGCCAGAAGGAGCGTCCCCAGCAGCCGCAGCAGCAGCAGCCGCCGCCACCGCCACCGCCGCAGCAGCCGCAGCAACACCAGCCGCAGGCAACGGCGACTGGCAGCGCGCAGCCGTCTGCAGAGAGCAGCTCCGCGTCGCGCTCCGGGGCCCCCGCGGGACCGCGGGCGCTGGACGGATACCTTGGCGTGGTGGACCACAAGGTGACAGCTGGCTCGCCAACCCGCACGCTACCCACCAACCTGGGGATCACGCACAGCTGAACCTGTCCCCTTCCCGGGGCTGTGAGGCACCGTGAGTAGGTGCCATTCGGAGGCTGGAAGGGGGAGTGGACCCGCTGAGGGGGTGGGATCATTCCTACTTGGTATGAATTCCTATTTGGAAAAGGATGCAAAGTTTTTCAGGGAGTAGAGATGGGATGAGTAGACCCCAAAGCTTAATTTCCTAACGGGAACGGGCCCTGGAACTAAAACCCTCTGATCCCTAGAATTGCTGCTGTGGGTGGGTGCTGGGTTCCTGAAGCCTTGTGTTTGGCCGCCAAGTCACTTCCTTGTGGGACGAGACTCTGGAAGGCGCGAATAGTAGCCCCAGCTTTCCTCCGACCGCAGCCGGGAGGGTGAGTAGCAGCCAGTCCGCGGCCACTGCTCAGGCTCAAAGATTACCCTTTGATCTCGGCTTCGGATTTCTCTGGGCAGAATTGCCACAGCTCGGGGGAGCGGTGCCCAGGCAGGCGCGGGAGGCTTGAGGCACAAACTCATCTTCCATTGGCTTGAAACTCATCGCTGAGGGCCTGTTTTCCTCTCTTCCGAGGAGCCTCTACATGGTTGGCTAATAATTAATAAGATGAATTTTTAAACATTGAGCCTCCTTTCCCTGAAATAATGAATCTCTGGTTTCAGTGTGTGAAGCCGCTGGGAGAATCCTAATCAAGTTTCCTTGTTCTGAAAAGATATTTTAATGCAATTTAAATGTATTTCCCATTATTTGAAGCTGCTAATATATTTTGATTAAAACACAGTTGAACTCTGTGTCTACTCTATAAAGCCAGAGGATTTCTTAAAACCACCAAACTATTCTGCGTATTACTAGGTTTTATGGTTGTGAACCAAAGTAATATTTAGCAAGTGCTCCTTTTATGTGAAAAGATTGCACTTACCCTGAATGAACAAGTCAACTTTTTTTTGAAGTGGCAAACAAAATATTTCCATTCATTTATACAATGCATAATGCTTAGGGTTTGGGAGGGTACCAAAAATTTAAATCAGGACCCTGCCTTTGGGGTCTTTGAATGCCTGTGAGAGAAAAACATACCATGAAATGTAAATTAATGGATAGGTAGACAGACAGACAAACAGACCGATAGGTATAAACATAGAAAATGTAAGACATAAACAGTTAGTACTGTTGGGTAGAAATGAGAAAGATCACTGCCCTGGAAGTACCAAGGAAAGTTTCTTTGAAAAGGTGGAACTTGCACACTGGAAGATATTCGGAGAAGCAGAAAAGGGGAAGATTTCATTAGGAAATGATTTGGGGAGAGGGACTGCTGATAGACAAAGTCAAAAGTAGAAAGGGCCATCAGTTTTACAATAACAGCTTCAGTGTTCTAAGTTGTTGATTGATTACATACTTTGTATCTGCATGTGTGAGCAACTGATAAGGGCTGGAGTTCTAGGAAAGTTTAGACAGTGGACTCTGTGGATGGATGTGGTGTTTATGTGTAACGGGTGTATGACGAATATATTGAACTCAGAGCATTTTCATGGCTACATATTGTTTAGGAGAAATGGCTGCCTAGCCCTTGTGAATCTTTGATTAATAGGGGTGTCAAAAGGTACATTTGCTGAAAGCTTCAAAGGACCTTTGGGAAGATATTCCTAATACTTTCCTGCTTGTGCTCTTTTGCTGGACAGACACCAGCTGAGAATATTGATAGCCTAAGACAGAATATGATGCCCTCATGTTTGTTTCCAAAACTGTTTATTCACATAAATATACTGGATTCCCTTTTCAGTGTATCAGAGCCATATTGCATTAAAATGAAGAACGGCTCTTTTTTGGAAGGAATGTTGAAACTCTATATGAGAAAGTGAGATAATCTGTAGTAAAAGGGTTGTATAAACTCAAGTGTTATATGAATGAAAAATACGTGTAAATGTCCTTGGAATTGTTATCAGAGAACTATAAATGTGACCAGGAAAATCTTTTTTAAGAGGGCAATGTCACTGGCCCTCATATGTGGGATCTGATCCGGGGCCACTGGCATCCCAAGCCACCTCTTAAGCACCGCGCCACTCAGCCAGCCCAGGAAAATCTTTACAGATAATTAACATCAATGAAATTCTTTCATAGAAAACCAATATCTCACAAAATTCCATACCTAAAGGGTTTAACGGGGGTTACACCTTGGCAAATAAAAGAACAAATGCAAATCTTAAAATCTCCTTCTCTCCAGGCATTACCCCAATTGCCACACTGAGCTAAATGTAAACTGTTCAAAATGCAATCCCTGGCCCCTTTACTATTACTGTTTAGCTGCCTAGAAATTAGGCAGGATTCCATTTCTAATGTCTATCTGAAGGTGCATGTGTAAAATGTTTATGTCCTCTTCAAAAGGTGCTGTTTAATCAGGTAAATGTGGGATCTTCCTAATCTTGCCTAGGCAGAGATTTGTTAGGATATTGCTAGGATTTTTTTTTTTTCAATTAACATCTGGGAGGGTAAAAAAAATGAAAGCTTTTCTATTCTCGTTATGTTGCCAAATGATACTCTGATTGCTTTTTTTGTGGTTGTTATTTTTTTCACTCTCACATCAGGCCTTAGAAAAATTATAGGATGTGCTAAATGTGATGACCACCAAGCCATATGCTGCTGCATATTGAATCAGAATTCCAACAGACTTTGATTTGCCGTTGATTTACAGAATCTGGAGAGCGGTTCAGATACTATTTAGGGAAATGTTCGCATCTCCATGGTCAGGGGTCCCAAAGTCTGATAAACATGGAGTGTTTCTGCTCAGTTACATGATGGTATTAACCTTTTAACTCCAACATTAAATTCAACAGGTGACCCTAATCCCCAGCACCTGAATTTCACAAATTACAGCCTGTCTGCAACGATAGTCTTGTCTCATATGGCTGCAGACTAAATTACTGTTGAGACTAAATCACTATGTGCCTTCTTTGAAAGACGTGCTTCAAGTCAAGTCAGTGATGAGCAATATGTGTTGAAGCTTAAAATATCGCTTCCCATGGCCATATTTCCTACTTCCTCTTTCACAGACAATGTGAGCTGAAATTGTAATTCCAGTAGGACGAAGTGAAGGCTACTTGGAGTTTTATGTGGTAATGAAGGCATTTCGTTTTCTTTTAGATTCTTTCTCTTCATTCCCAACTTCTTCCCCCCAGACCTTTCCCCACCAATGTTTTACCAGTTCATTTCCATCCTGTTACATGTCTGTCATTGTAGCTACTATATCTGTATTTTGCCATAACTTTCCTGGTTCCTGTTTTTGCACGCCTTTGATTTCTAACCCGTTCGACCAGACACAAGCAAAGAAGTAAATTTCCATGGCTTTGGGAACCATCTGCATTTAAATCTGCAGCATAATATATAACTGAACTGACGCACACACATACACTCTGACTTGTATCTGACAAGTACCTTCAGAGGAAAGCTCCAAGGGTCCCAGCAGAATGGAGGGCTGCATGGAACACCATTTTATTTCCAGTTTGGATCTGGTCTGGGTAGATAAAGTCATTTGCCATCTGTGGACTCTGTGAAATGAAACTGTGAGCAGATTTTCATTTCTAGTGGACAGGATCCCTTATCACAGAAGGCCCACTTGTCACCTAGACTGCCCTTTTCTGAGATGGCTTATGAAGAAGCAGTGATCAATGGGGTGTAAAGCTGAGCTGCTATCTCCTCTCTTTAGTAGGAGCCCCCAGAAATGGATTTTACACATACCTGTAACATGCTGCCCTTGCTTCTTTCCTTCTTTAAGCTCTCAGTTATTTAGGCAAAACAAAACTTCTTAGAGGTAATAGTACTATTACTATTAATTGGTAGATGTCCAGTTGGAGTGATAAGAAATCAATGCAAGTGTTGGAAAATAATTCAAAACCAGAAAAAAAGGCACATGCCATGTAACTTACTTTGAAATTATGGCATAAGTATTCTTCCTTTAGAAAAGCATATACATTTTCAAATACAATTTTATACTATTTATTAGACCCTATTTATGTCATTTGAGCCATCAATGAATTATAAATAATTTGGATCCCAAATAAATTCAAAGTGAGCTCATTTTCTGTGCTCAGGTATTTCAAAATATAATCTGCCAACGATGATGAAACCTTGTTATCACAAAGTATCAACCAAAAGGAATCATGAAATGAACTATTTTTTATGGGTGAGAAGTTGCAATAATGCGTTCCTATAACATTTATTGAAATACATAACCTTCCTTAATTCTATGAGAACCAGGAGTATTCATCTAACTTCCCACAGGAAGGATCCCAAGATACCTCCTTGCCAAAGCCTAGACCATACCAGGTGGGTAAGTCTGGCCTGGCTCGCTTTCAAGTTCCAGGCATGCTGACCTCCTTGTTGATCCTTGAATGCTCATTCTGCCTCAGGACCTTTGCACTTGCTGTTCTCTCTTCCTGAAAAGCTCTTGTCCAAGATGATTTGCATGGTTGGTTTCTACTGGTCCTTCAGTCCTCAGATCAGATGTTGCATTCTTGCGCCCCCTCCTCAACTGTCATTCTCTACTATATTAGCCTGCTTTGTTTTCCCTATTCATACTTAATATCTGAAATAGTCTTAACCGTCATTCTCTACTATATTAGCCTATTTTGTTTTCCCTATTAATACTTAATATCTGAAATAGTCTTAAAGTTTACTTGTCTATTGTCTGCTCTCCTTCCAAGTAGAATTTAAGTAAGCACTGTGATAGCAAAGTATTTGTACATCTTGCTGCACAGTTTAACACAGATTTTAGAAACACAAGTGGTACAAAAAAATGATAGTTTCTTATACAGAGGCTTCTTAACTCCAGGCCCTAGATCAGTTTTTGGCACTTAGTGGGCACACAGTAGGTATTTATTGAAGGAAAGAAGAAAGTAGAGTGTGGGGATGGGGCGGTGGGGAGGAGGGTACCAAAAGGGAGAGAGTTATTTCACCTTATAGCAAGTCCTTTCTCTATAAGAAGCATCAGTGCAGTCCCAAAACCCTGGTATATATCATCTGTCCTAAGTTTGGTTTAATAATGGTAATAATAATAATGGGAAGGAAGAAGAAGAAATCATTTTAAACAAAAATATTAGGGAATGAAGTTTAGGAATTTACATTTCAATTATGATTCTTGTGCACATTGAAGTTTAAAAATCATCATTTGAAACCATTTTAATTATCACAATGTGTAGTCCTGTAGCTGATTTGTTTCTGGGTTTTTGAACTAATCATAGTCCTTAGTAAATATTCATTGAAGGCCTAATAGTTGCAAAATTGGGTATTTGGGATAAAGAACACAGGCCCTACCCTCAAAGAAACTTTGATCTAATTAAAAAGAGAAGACAAAAAAGGAAGAAAGGTTAAATAATAAAGCCAGTTCTGAATAATAATATGAAACCAGGAAACAATAAATCAAGGCACTGACACTAAAAAGGAGGCAATTTCTGTGATCTTTCTCATCTACAAAATAAGTTCAACACTGTTATTAGAAATTATAAAACTTTCAAACTGAAATTCCATTACTTATTAGCCCTTTTAAATGCATATGTGTTTATATATATTATATAATATATGGCATCCAATGAATAATTCGTAAACAACTTGGATATCAAAGCAACTTTGCAACTTCAAAGTGGGTTGATTTTAAATTAAATTATTCAACCTCTTTATGACTTTTCTTTGGCGTAGCAAATGATCTCCTGGGCTCTTAAAGGGAGCTAACCCTCTTATCCTGTTCAATTGTCTTTGTAACACATGGTGACTTTATTTTCTAAACCAAATCTCGTATTTGTGGCATGATGAATTTGAATATAATTGTGTTGCCTACGAGGCAGAATATTTGTAATCAGATCTCTCCTCGAACAATGGCACCTGTTTTAGAGGGGATTTTTATAATCTCTATGGTCAAGTGGCAGCACAATATAATACCTATCCTGTGAACACTGGAATAAAGGGAGATTAAAGATGAGAAAACACTTTGAAAAATTAAAACCCATTATTAATCAACAAATCATTCTGAAAGCCTCCTATACACCTATTATTTACGCTTCGAGTAGTTGTAAAGAATCTTTCGGAAAACAAGGAATGATTATATCTTAAATATTATTATTATTATTACTCATATCATGGGAACCTGATTCAAGAGAAGAATCAGCTTGGGAGTCAGTAAATTTATGATCAAATGATTGATAAAACTTGGGAATAGAGACATTTATGAAATGTACTCAGATTATTCTTCACAGGCGCTTTTAGTCTTAAACTCTGTCTTGGCCTGGGACAAGTAAACATTTTTACTGCATGCTGTATTCAATATGGTTTCCTAAATAAAAGTCACAGGCATGTATTTTCTCAGAGTAGACAGCATATCCACAGGGAAACCTTTTCTGACTTGTATCCCAGGTTAGATCTGAGCTGTATATTTTGTCTTCATAGCAAGAATCCCATGATAATACTTACTCTGGTTTATTGTTATTTCTTGTCTAAAATTGTCTGCTTTCCCCGCTTGACAATCAGCTCTTGGAGGCTGGGGATTTTTTTCCCTCATTTTTGTCATTGTATTCTCAGCCTTTAATATAATGGATCTTCAATAAATACTTATTGAATAAGTGAGAATACCTATATAAAGATCTTAAATGTCTTCGGAAGGAAGCCTGCACCAAGAGTTTCTGACCATTTTGGAGTTCCTGAAAAGAAATAGCTACACTTCATAAAATAACTATTTCTCCTGCCAAAATCTGTAGTCATGCAACTGTTTCATTTCTACTTTCTTATGCCTGTCAGAGCACTTAAAACATACTCAGAATTTGAGAGCTAAAAGGAAAATAGAAATTATCAAAAGGAATTCATGAATGGTCATGTGATTTGCCAAAGGGTTAGTGGCAGAGCTGGGGCCAAAATGTGGGTCCCTGATGTGAATATCATTGCCGTAAGGGAAATTCAGTGCTAATACATTCTAAGCAGTGACTCAACATTACTTGGACAGAATTTATTAAAATGAAAAGCCTAGGACTACCCTGTTATTGGGAAGAAATAAATATTTAAACACCTTATTCTGAAATGAATATGAGAATATGCCTCTGATAGTTAAGAAGCACTTCCACCAATCACTGACTTAGCAATGGATAGTCTAAAGGCTGCATGGAATGTCTGGTACCCATGTAAATGGAACAATTTGCAAATCGGTATGGATTTTGCCTTTAAAAGGTAAACCAAGCCAAAAAAACTGCCATGTTTAATTATTTGCAGAAAATGTCGTGACCAGACCAAGCATTTAGCTGAATCACCTTCTCCACAGTGGAGGGATAAAAAACATCATAAAGAGACTTAGTTAACCAAGGATTTGAAGAACTGCCATTCGGCAAGTAATTATTGACTCTTCCTGAATCCTGAGATGTACTACTTTGTCTGAGATAGAATTATTTTTGGCAAATAAGAAACCATTTTACCTATGGTAGGGAAGCAGCCTTCACAGTTGTAGCTCAGTATGAAAAGGAAATTTTTTTTATTATATTCTCTTTTAATGGCTAAGAAGGTGTCCGTAGTGTTTCTGGGAACCTTTCAGACTCTGAGGGGTACTCTGACAAACTGAAATGCAGAATTAAAACAATTTTTTTTACAAGGAAGCATATTCTGGAAATTAATTGCCCATATGGGATCTCTCAGCTGACTGAACTGCATTTTTGCATTTCTAATTTTCAGATCTGCTCGTGTTTCTTGCATGCCTCCAATGGCTTCCATTGCCTAGAGGATCAAGTTCAGACTCCATAGGAAGTCTCCCCAAGTCCCACAGAGTCTGCCTGGCCTACTTCTCCAACCTCATCTCTCACAGCTCCCCTCCATGTAGGCTCCACACACTCTGGGAACACAGCTTGCTCTTGCACACTTTCCTGCTTTCCCTCTATCAAGGAATGCCCTTTCTCCTTTTATCTACTAGGTAGAGAACTAATCATTCATTAAGATCCAGCTCAAGCATCTCCTTTCTAAAGTTTTTCTGGATACAACCCCTGTGCAGAATAGAGCCCACATTCTCTTACACTAGCTGTGTATCAGTTAGTCAATCACATATTGACTGAGTACCTACTATGTATTAGACACAAAGGACAAAATGAGAGGAAAGACCTAGTCCCTAACCATAGCAAAATCACATTGGAGGATATATGTTACAATTATTATACCTTTATAAGTGCTAAAATATACTCTGTATCTTATACATGCCTCTAATCACATAATATTGTGATGATTCGTCCACATGCTTGTCTCCCTGACTAGACTGTACTTTCTTGAGGCCGGGAACATAACTTACACATCCTGGTACCACCAGAACTTAAAACTATATCTTATGTCAAAATTCATAAACCTTTGTTGAATGTTGGGTGGCCAGAGTCCTGTTGTAATTATATGTAATGGAAGAGAATTGAACAAGTCTGGCTAATAGACTTTCTAATTGTAGCAATGACAGAAATGATAAGTAGGGGCAGAAAAACTCTACATGTGTGGCATACGCGTCTTTAATTTCTGGTTCCCCTTTAAATACAGAGCAGCATTTGCTGACCTTTTCAGAGTGGTAGACCAGGTGTTGAGATACAGGAATGTCCATATTTGAGGACAGTGTGGTGTCATGGGAGGCAGGGGACCATGCTCAAGGTTTTTACTGGTGAGTTTTTGCAAGTCATGCAATTTCTTGGCCTGAGTTAACCTGTAGTAAAGGAGTTTCAACTAGGTTCATTCATTCCCTCATTTATCAAATAATATTGTGTATCTATCATATATCTGCCATTGTATTCAAGACCTTGGAGGCAACAATGAATAAGGTGTGATCTCTGATTCACAACACTTCCATCTATGAAAGAGGCAGATAACCACATAAAATTACAGCACAGATTTGGATAGAAATATTTACAATACATGCTACAGAGATTGGGTTTTATCCTGAAGGCTTTGGGGAAGTCTTTAAAGGGCAAATTAGAGGAGAAATTCCATCAGAGGTGTATTTCAGTGAATCATCATGGCTTTGTGTGGTAGGTCACAGCAGTCTTAGGTTAGAAGAAGAGGGACTGGTTGGCAGACTGTTGCTATGACCTAAGAAGTGATGCTGGTGGTCAGAGGATAAATAACCTAAGGTTTCCACCCCAGTGTGTTGGCGCAGACAGTCTAGATGCAGCTGTCAAGCGGCAGAAGGTTCGTGGTTCAAGATTGCCTCTCAGTAGTTAGTGAAGAGAGTTTGAGGATGATCCCAGATGGCATTCCAACTTTGTCTAATTTTGAACCTCACTGTGCATCTTAATAGCACATACTGACTTGAGCAAAACAATGGTGTGATGGTTAAGGCTGAAGCAAGCTGTTGGTGGAGACTCCATAATGTACGCTAGCTATGACAGGAATTATTATAAACCCGCCACCTGAAGCAGAGCCAGCGAGTGGGGTGTGGGATGAATGTGCTAGAAGAGACAATTATGTAACAGTTCTACTGGGGGAGACTTTATTCTAGGATAACCTTGTCAGGGGAGACTTTGTTGCATAATAAATCTTACCAGGTATAGATCTGTTGAAAGTATGGGGAGGAGAGCGGTTTCCTCTCCTTGCATTCCCCACAGTTACAGAGAGAACAGTTATCATTCTTTTAAATCACTTAGGTGTGTTAACTTCTAAGAAAAGTTTCTGTTTCTTTTGTATCAAAAGGAAATTGGCCACAAAGTAATGTAAAAGTTGTCAAGAGACAGTCTGATTTTTAATTCATTTATTTGGTTGGGAGCAAATATATATATTTGTTGAATATACATATATGAACTCTGGTTCTATGAGACCCATATTTGGAATCACTTGGCAATGTCACACCCACCAGGCTGCTGTCAGGGATTTCCAGGTTGTCTCAAATTACCTGAAGTGGTATCTGCTTCCACTCTGTACCGCAAATCATAAAGCTTGTTCATATTATTTTTATTCTGCTTGTTTCAAGTTTTGAACAAAGTGCAGGAAGTGATAACATTCTGCTTGTCTTCCAGAACATGGCAAAGGGAAAGGGGATTGGAGGAATTTGTATATGCCCCACACACCACTGCACAGGCCAGACTGAATGAAGATTTGCCGTTTATGCTCTACCCATCACAAATCCTTTGAAGAATTATGCTTATTATTCTTATTCACAACTCTGCGTAGTTTGGGGCTCAGTTTGAAATGTGATGGGTTTTTAAACCTGAAGTTCAGAAATAAAAGTCAGAGAAAGCTGTCATAGAGAACAGGATATCCCAACTGAATGAGCCTGCAGTGGTGAAATGTATAGATGAAATCATTTAGGACCAGGAATAAGGTCCAGAGTGAGATATAATATCATCACTGGCTCCTTCCCTGTTATTAGAGGGGCTCTCTGGCCATGCAGACATGAAATGCTGACTGGGTCCTAGAAAGGCAAGTAAGGGTGGCTTATCATGGACTGTGAAGTCTCTACAAAGTGGACACAGTTATTTCACATTACTACACTTGAATGTGATTTGAGGTGTTGTTTGATAACAGAACAGGACATCAGTGAGCAAAGGAATCACTTAGTCAAAAATAAGTTCCTTTGACTCAGACTCACAACAGCTGTTTTTCTTTTTTTTTTGTTTTTTTGTTTGTTTGTTTCTAGAATGGACACCATAATACTCCTCTAAGATGAACAAGCTCAGGTCACCCAGGGAGTTAGGAATCTCAGTACTGTCTGGTATGCCAAGTAAAGGACCATTCTTTTTGTTTGTTTGTTTGTTTGTTTTTTTATTTTATTTTTAATTAGTTTCAGGTGTACAACACAGTGCAACAGTTATACATTTTACCCCTCAAAGTGACAACCCCCCACCCCCAATTCACCACTCCCCCCCCATATCATATATATCTATTACTCTTCCTCTGACTCTCTTCCACAGTATAATCCACATCCTGTGACTATCTATATATATTCAATTACAGTAGGTATACCACCTCTGCTTTAGTAATACAGTGCAGTGATCAAACCTCTACTCCATCCATGAAATGGTCTCCCTAAGAAGACCTATGATCATCTGACATTCCACAGAATATTTACAACATTATTAATTATATTCCCCAAACTGTTTTTCCTATCCCAGTAGCAATATTGTAGTTGCCTATTTTTGCTGTCTAATCCCTTCCCCTTCTCCCTCATCCCCATTCCCCTTCCAATTAGCAACCCTGATTTTTCCTCTATATCTATGAGACAGTTTCTGTTTACATTGCTCATTCATACAGTTTTTCAGATTCCACATATGAGTGAGATCATATGGTATTTGTCCTTCTCTGACTGACTTATTTCACTCAACATTATAGTCTCTAGGTCCATCCATATCATTGCAAATGGCACGATTTCATTCTTCCTTATAGCGGAGTAATACTCCATTGTATAAATATACCACAGTTTCTTAATCCAGTCATCTACTGACGGGCATTTTGGTTGTTTCCAAGTCTTAGCTATTGTAAATTGTGCTGCTATGAACATTGGGGTGCATAACTTTTTTTGAATAAGTGTCTTGGTTTTTTCAGGATAAATACCTAGGAGTGGAATTGCTGGGTCAAACGGTAGCTCTATTTCCAGATCTTTGAGATACCTCCATACTGACTTCCATAGTGGCTGCACCAATCTGCAGTCCCACCAACAGTGCAGCAGGGTCCCCTTTTCCCCACAGCCCCGCCAGCACTTGTTGTTTGTTGATTTGTTGATGATAGCCATTCTGACTGGAGTGAGGTGGTATCTCATGGTGGTTTTTATTTGCATTTCCCTAATGACCAGTGAGGTTGAACTTTTTTTCATATGCCTGTTGGCCATCTGTATGTCCTCTTTAGAGAAATGTCTCTTCATATCTTCTGCCCATTTTTTAATTGGGTTGTTTGTTTTTTTGGTGTTGAGTTTCATGAGTGTTTTATAAATTTTGGATATTAACCCCTTATCAGATATATCATTGGCAAATATATTCTCCCATTCAGTAGGCTTCCTTTTTGTTTTATTAATGGTTTCCTTTGTTGTGAAAAAACTTTTAAGTCTGATATAATCCCATATGTTCATTTTTTCTTTTACTTCCCTTGCCCGTAGGGATGTATCAGTAAAAATATTGCTCCGGGTAATGTCTGCAAATGTCCTCCCTATATTTTCTTTTAGGATTTTTATGGTTTCAGGTCTTACATTTAAGTCTTTAATCCATTTTGAATTTGTTCTTGTATAAGACGTAAGGAGGTGATCCAGTTTCATTTTTTTGCATGTGTCAGTCCAATTTTCCCAGCACCATTTATTGAATAGACTATCTTTACTCCAGTGTAAATTCTTGCTTCCCTTGTCATAGATTAACTGTCCGTAAATGCTTGGATTTATTTCTGGGCTCTCTGTTCTGTTCCACTGATCGATGTGCCTGTTTTTATGCCAATACCAAACAGTCTTGATTACTGTGGCCTTGTAGTAGGTTTTGATGTCTGGTAGCGTGATCCCCCCGACTTTGTTTTTATTTCTCAGAATTGCCGAGGCTATTCTGGGTCTTTTATGATTCCATATAAATTTTAGGATTATATTTTCTATTTCTGTGAAAAATGCCCTTGGTAGTTTGATAGGAATTGCATTGAATCTATATATTGCTTTAGGCAGTATGGACATTTTAACTATATTAATTCTTCCTATCCATGAGCATGATAGGTGTTTCCATTTATTTGTATCTTCTATGATTTCTTTCTTCAGTGTCTTATAATTTTCTGAGTACAGATCTTTCACTTCTTTGGTTAAATTTATTCCTAGGTATTTTATAGTTCTTGATGCAATTGTAAATGGGACAGTTTTCTTAATTTCTCTTTCCATTAGTTTATTATTGGTATATGCAAATGCCACTGATTTCTGAACATTGATTTTATATCCTGCTACTTTACTGAATTCATCTATCAGTTCCAATAGTTTTCTGATGGAGTCTTTGGGGTTCTCTATATACAGTATCATGTCATCTGCATATAATGACAATTTTACTTCTTCCTTGCCAATTTGGATGCCTTTTATTTCTCTTTGTTGTCTGATTGCTGCGGCTAGAACTTCCAGCACTATGTTGAATAAAAGAGGAGAAAGTGGACAGCCTTGTCTTGTTCCTGATCTTAAGGGGAATGGTTTTAGCTTTTCCCCATTGAGTATGATGTTAGCTGTAGGTTTATCATATATGGCTTTTATTATGTTGAGATATGATCCCTGTATTCCCACTTTGCTAAGGGTTTTTAACATAAATGGCTGTTGGATTTTGTCAAATGCTTTTTCTGCATCTATTGAAATGACCATGTGATCTTTATCCTTCATTTTGTTGATGTGGTGTATCACATTAATTGATTTATGGATGTTGAACCAGCCTTGCGCACTAGGGATGAATCCCACTTGATCATGATGTATGATCTTCTTAATATATTGCTGAATTCTGTTTGCTAATATTTTATTGAGAATTTTTGCATCTATATTCATCAGGGAGATTGGCCTGTAGTTTTCCTTTTTTGTGATGTCTTTATCTGGTTTTGGAATCAGGGTGATAGAGGCTTCATAAAAAGAGTTTGGGAGCCTTCCCTCCTTCTGGATTTTTTGGAATAGTTTGAGAAGAATAGGTGATAGTTCTTTTTTGAATGTTTGATAAAATTCACTTGTGAAGCCGTCTGGTCCAGGGCTTTTGTTTTTTGGGAGCTTGTCAATTACTGATTCAATTTCCTTGGTAGTAATCAGGGTATTTAGATTTTCTGTTTCTTCTTGCGTTAGCTTTGGAAGGTTGTATGCTTCTAGAAAATTATCCATTTCTTCCAGATTGTCAAATTTGTTGGCATATAGTTGCTCATAGTAGTTTCTTAGAATTTGTTGTATTTCTGTGATGTCTGTAGTCATTTCCCCTCTTTCATTCCTGATTTTGCTGATTTGAGTCCTCTCTCTTTTTTTTTTTGATGAGCCTGGCTAGAGGTTTGTCAATTTTGTTTATCTTCTCAAGAAACCAGCTCTTGGTTTCATTGATCTTTTGAATTGTTTTTCTGTTCTCTGTATTGTTTATTTCTGCTCTGGTCTTTATTATCTCCTTTCTTGTACTCCCCTTGGGCCTCTTTTGCTTTTCTTTTTCCAGTTCCCTTAGGTGTAAGGATAACCTGTTGATTTGAGATTTTTCTTCCTTCTTTAGGTAGGCTTGCACTGCTATAAACTTCCCTCTTAGGACTGCTTTTGCAGCATCCCAGAGATTTTGGGTCGTGGTGTTTTCATTATCGTTTGTCTCCAGGTATCTTTTGATTTCCTCCTTGATCTCATTTGTGACCCACTCACTATTTAGTAGCATATTGTTTAGCCTCCATTTATTTGTCAGCTTCCCAGATTTCTTCTTATAATTGATTTCTAGTTTCATAGCATTGTGGTCAGAGAATACAGTTGAAATGATTTCAATCTTCTTAAATTTATTGAGACTTGTTTTGTGGCCTAACATGTGGTCTATCTTAGAAAATGTTCCATGTGCACTTGAAAAGAACATATATTCTGTAGCTTTGGGATGAAATGCTCTGAAAATGTCTGTTAAATCCAGCTGGTCTAATGTGTCATTTAAGGTCGCTGTTTCCACATTGATTTTCTGTCTGGAGGATCTGTCCATTAGTGACAGCGGGGTGTTGAAGTCCCCTACTATGATAGTGTTTCTGTTGATCTCTGTCTTTATGTCTGACAATATCTGTTTTATATATTTAGGGGCTCCTATGTTAGGTGCATAGATGTTTACTAGAGTTATGTCCTCTTGTTGGATCGATCCCTTCATTACTATGAAGTGTCCTTCTTTGTCCTTTGTTATATTCTTCAATTTAAAGTCCATTTTATCTGATATAAGTATCGCTACTCCAGCTTTTCTCTCAGTACCATTTGCAAGAAATATTTTACTCCATCCTTTTACTTTCAGCCTGTATGAGTCTTTGGATCTGAGGTGAGTCTCTTGTATACAGCATATGCTGGGGTCTTGCTTTCTTATCCATTCAGCCACCCTATGTCTTTTTATTGGAGCATTTAATCCATTTACATTTAATGTGATTATTGATAGGTGTGTATTTATTGCCATTTTGTTATTTGTGTTTGTAGTCTTTCATAGGTTGTTTTTCTCTTCTACTTAAAGAAGCCCTTTTAGCATTTCCTGCAAAGCTGGCTTGGTGGTAATGAATTCCCTTAACTTATTTTTTTCTGCAAAGCTCCTTATCTCGCCTTCGATTTTAAATGATAACCTTGCTGGATACAGCAATCTTGGTTGTAGGCCTTTATTTTTCATCACTTTGAAAACCTCCTGCCACTCCCTTCTGGCCTGCAAAGTTTCTGTAGAAAAGTCAGCTGATAATCTTATGGGGGTACCCTTGTAAGTAACTTGCTGCCTTTCCTTTGCTGCTTTAAGGATTCTGTCTTTGTCCTTAACCCTTGCCATTTTCACTATAATGTGTCTTGGAGTGGGCCTGTTTGGAATCATCCTGTTTGGAACTCTCTGCACTTCCTGGGCTTGTATTTCAATGTCCTTTGCCAGGTTAGGGAAGTTTTCAGACATTATTACTTCAAATATATTCTCAATCCCTTGCTCCCTCTCTTCTCCTTCTGGTACTCCAATGACCCGTTGGTTATTGCGTCTGATGTTGTCCCCCAGCTCTCTTAAACTATTTTCCATGTTTTTCATTCTTTTTTCTTTTTGTTGTTCCACATGGGTGATCTCTGCTATTTTGTCTTCTAAGTCACTGATTCGATTTTCTGCTTCATCCAATCTGCTAGTGATTGCATCAAGTTTGTTATTTAATTCAGTAATTGTGTTCTTAAGTTCTAGCTGGTTGCTTTTCATGATTTCTCTATCCTTCTTTATATTTTCATTAATTTCCTTGAACATTCTAATAATCAGTGTTCTGAACTCTGTCTCCGATAGGTTGGTTACCTCTATTTCCTCTATTTCCACTGATTCAGGAAGTTTCTTCTGTTCTTTTATTTGTGTTATGTTTCTTTGTCTCCCCATTCTGGCTTACTCTTTGTGTTTGCTTCAATATAACAGATAGATCCCCCAGATTTCTCAGTCTTTTCTGGGTAAACTTATATGGTGTGTGTCCTTTATATTTGAATTACTCAGTCTCCCTATTCTCCTGTGCTTGTATCTGAGGTGTTCCTTGTGTCGTGCGTCCTTACTTGTTGAAGTTTTAGTTTTGATTACTTTTGGTTTGTCAGTAGGTAGGATTGACTCCCAGATTGATTAGCCGTGAGAATCAGCAGCTTCTGCGGTTTATGAGCTGCTGTGAGAGGATTGACCCCTCTGATGAAACTTGGACCCTATGGGTCTTAGTACCTGTAGCAACTTCTTTTTGGGTGTGACTCTTGTATGTCAAACCCAGAAATGCTCTGGTTTTATCTAAAGTTGGCCTCCGGGTATGATGATTCTTGTGTCTGTTTGTTTGGACCCACTGCTGCAGAGTGATTTTAGAGCATAACAGATCAACAAGAACAACCTAGGCAGCCACCAAAGGAAACCAAATGCTCGCACAAGTAAAAAAAACCAACCATCAAACTACAGTCCACTTGTACAGAAATATCAATCATACTAATGAAGAAAACAAACAGAAACAAAACAAAAACCACATACTCAATAATAACAGAAGAGGAAACAAAATAAAATACAATATCCTAAAATAAAAAATAGAGTAAACATGAGAAACCGATTAGCTATACCTAAAAAATAAAAAATAAAAATAAACTAAAATAATAATAAAAAAAGTAAGAAAAATTAAAAAAATAAAATTTGCAGAAAAAAGGAAAAGAGGAAAAGCATAGCAGTGAGAAGAATGAATAAAATAAGAGAGAAAGTGAGGGTGGGGGAAAAAGAAAAAGAAAAGAAAGAAAAAGAAAAAGAAAAAAGGAAAAAAATATATATATATATATTTGTCTACACACCCATATATATGGACATATATTCGCCTATATACACCTATATATATATGCCTATATTAAAAACTACAATATGATTAGAATGAAATAGAAATAAAAACCAAAAACAACCAAGATAAGCAGCCAATAAAGGGAAAACAAAACAGAATAAAACCAAACAAACCAAAACTACCCATGCCGGTCTAGGCTAAAGTCCACCAAGCTCTCTTCAGTTTGTCTGCTGTACAAAGATTCCTGTGCGTCTTGTGGGAACAGTAGGCCACCTGATGCCTAGTGTGATCCTGGCCCTGCAGGTTTGCTGTACTTGAGTGTGGTTGTGACATGTGATTGGTGGTTTTTACAAAGTCACTGCCTTTTTGCTTTTGCCTGTCCCAAGGCAAGCTGCACCCCCAAAGGCTCAATGAGTGTCTCTGGGCACCCTTTGGGTTGACAGCCGTGGAGAATTAAAGAATCAAGGACCATTCTTAATGGGCCCAAAAAGCATCCTGATGGTGTCTCACCTTTTAGCAATTTGAAGTATGTAAAGGGGCTAGACCTCACTTTATGTATTTTCCAGGGTATTCTGCCAACCTGTGGATGCTAAAACTCAGTATTTTTTTAAATGTATTTATTTATTTTTAATTAGTTTCAGGTGTACAACACAGTGCGATAGTTATACCTTTTACCCCTCGAAGTGACAACCCCCTCCCCCATTTAGCCACCCCACTCCTCCCCCCCATATCATATATATCTATTACACTTCCTCTGACTCCCTTCCACATTATAATCCACATCCCGTGACTATCTATATATTCAATTAAATAAAATTCAGTATTATTTCATGCAAATTATGCTTATAGACCATATTTGAGATCATGGAATGCCTTCCGTATGGAAAAAGTTTCCTCTGCATTATCCTCCCTATACCATGTTGAAAAGAGACGGAAGCAGAGGGAGCCAGGGTGCTAGTTCTGAAAACAAACTTAACTCCCATTCAGTTGTAAATGCATAATAGTGACCTTCTGAAAATGGCAAAAGATAAAAATAATATATAAATAATTATTTATAAACCTAGTACAAAATGTAATTACTGCTGATAATTTAACGTATTTCCTTAAAGATTTTTTTCATACATATCAGGTGTGAGTATAGGTGATATTTCAGTGTACTTCCTTCCTGTTTTTTATTCATATATGTTGGCTCTGTGTGGTCCATGTGTATATTGTTTTATCAATAAGATGTGATCTGCGGTATAAAGAAAGGCATAAGCCATATGGTTAGATACTATTAAGGGAACTACATTCCAATTAGAGTTGGACAAATTAGGAAATGTGTCTTGATAGCTGGGCTGAATTCCCCACTTAATAGTCCTGAAGATTGTGTACGTCCCTCCACTAGCTTAAAAATGCCTTTCTTTCCCTGTTGACAACCCTCTCACACTTCTTAATTGTGACGATGCTTCCATCCCTATCTCCCATTCCTCTGCTGTTTGCTCAGTCTCAGAATGTGTTCCAGAATTTATTAGTTTTTAAAAATTATTCTTAAATGTCTTTTAATCCTTCTTGTGACTTTGCTCTAAATTTCCTCCAACACATCAGTAGCTACTTTGGGGAAGTAGCTGGTGGCAAACTCACATGGGCTTCCAGAATATGATTAGAGATAATCTCCATCTTCATAGTCACTGAGTGGTCCCTCTCTAGTTATATGCCTCCCACCTGCCCTTATTTTCTGGGCCTCCACTGTGTGATTTAATTCCCTGTCCATGTACAGTATAGGTTTACTTGGACATAACTGTCTTTCCTAAAAAGAAATTTTACAGCACAAATATTTTTCACCTTCTTAACTAGCATCATTTTCTTTATTTCTTGTTCATCTTCTTGTTTCATAAAACATTTTATTTCCTTTATCTTCTTTTAACCTACAACTTACTGAATTCTATGACTGTTCACTCAACTTTTCTTCTTTTGCTGTTGCTTCTCAATGATGTTTCTGAGCTACTCTTTACTTCTTACATTTTTCAAATATGCTCTAGCTGTTATTTCTTGATTTTGGCATAATCTAAGAACTGTCTTTATTCTTCCAGTCCCCAAGTAGAATCATTCTGTCATTAGAGACATCAGGGCCTGCCTTTCCCATGACGGCCAACTGGCAGAGAGAGTATATTTTATATGACTTGGGTGGTGGTTTCCAAGTGAAGGAATGAGTCTGAGAACATAAAGTCTTTGCCAACAAGCTCTTCATCAAATCAGTCCTTTGGTTTGCCACCCGAGCTCTCCTCTTTATCTTTCAGCTTGAAGCATTGCTGAATCCTTTCCATCCATTGTTGAAAATGTTTTTATTGTGATGACACATGCGAACATAAAATTTGAGGGTACAATTCAGTGCATTAACAATATTCACAATGTTGTCAGCCATCACCACTATCTGTATCCAAAATTTTTCATCTCCTCAAACAGGGACGCAATAACCATTAAGTAATAACTCCCCAATCCCACCTCCCACCAGCCCCGAGTAATCTCGATTACACTTTCAGTCTCTATGAATTTGCCTTTAAGTGGAGTCATTCAATACTTTTCATTTTATGTTTGACTTATTTCACAATGTTTTCAAGGTTTACCCATGTTTTGGCATGTATCAGAAGTTTGTTCCTGGGCCGGTCGAGTGGCTCAGTTGGTTAAGAGCTCACTCAAGAGTGTGAGCTGAGCTCTGAGCAACAGCAGTTTGATGCCCAGCCCGAGCTGAGTTGCCGCTGAGCTGCCAACAGGTAGCAGGATGGCTCAGCTAAAAAAAAGAAGAAGTTTGTTCCTTTTATAGCTGAGAAATATTCTGTTGTATGGATTTTGTTCATTCGTATTTTGATAGACACTTGCATTGTTTCTACTTTCTGTCCATTGGGAATAATACTGTGATAAGGATTGGCATTCTCATTTATTTTTTGAAGTACCACTCTCCCTTTTCCCTCCTTTTTCATCCCCATGGCAGTACCTGAGTCTTTAGCTCCCTCACCTCACACCTGTGCATGCTACCCTACCCCTAGTGCTTCCCACTTCCATGCAAAAAAACTAAAATAAAAGTTAAAAAAAAAAAAAAGGAGATGAGAAGCTATTAATTGCACTAATTATATTTCTTTGCTTAAAACTAGGCATTTTGAAAAATAAGAGAGGGAAAATGTTCCTATAATCCTACCACTTTGGTGTAAGTAATTATATAATTTTGATTTACGGCTGCCAAATGTTTGCATGGCATTCATTATTTTTTAAAAGCTAAATATGAGCATGTCGTGTGTTTTTAAAAAAGTGATATGGTTTTAAGCCTATTTTGTTTCCATTTTGCTAATATAAAAATAGCCATTAAGGTTTTCTTTAGGATTTGCCTTTTGTATCTTTTTCCATCCTATAATTTTCAGTCTCTTAGTGTACTTACATCTGATGTATGTGTCCAAACCTGCCTCTGATATTTGCTGGGCCTGAGACACAAGTGAAAATGAAGGCCCACAAACATCCTAACTGGTTTAATCAACAATTATGTCTTCATTTAGGAAAGATTTTTCACATTTCAAAGGTTTCATTTGATCTATTACAGTTACAGATTTGATCAGAATAATGTTCTTGGTCCTTTTATTGTTCGATCAATAATTAAATCATTAAATTAAAAAGTGTACTATCATGCTTGAGAATTTTACTGTGGGTAATGCTCGATAGAAGTCTACCCGCTTGAATTATTTCCAATTTTTAAAAATTATAACCAGCCTACCTCTTTGAAGATGTTCTTTTTTTTTTCAGTGTTTTTCCCCTCCCTGAGGTTCCTTTTCATATGTTCTAATTTATCACAATCTCAAATTCTTCTCATTCTACTCACTTCTCTCCACACACAGCCCGAAGCAGTGACCAGCTCTACCTGAGCAGTAGCACAACCCACAAATCTTCATGACATTTGAACATAGTGGCCTTTTGTTTCAAGGATAGAGGGCGAGGAACATGGAGAAGCACTTTTTTCTGGGGCCTGGATGGTGTTGACACAAGAGTGGATGTTGAAAATAATGGCTAATGCTGTGACAGAAGGACAGAGGTGCCCTTATGGTTGTCAGCATAATTTGTGCACTGTTGGTAATATGCTGTGCCCTTCAAGCAATGCTTCTCAAACATTAATGTACATATGAATCACCTAAAGATCTTACTAAGTAGGCAGATCCTGAATCCTTAGGTCTGAGTTGGGGTCTGAGAATCTGCATTTCTAAACAGGCACCTTGTGCTGCTGCTGCTATTGGTCCAGGAACCATATTTTGAGTGGCATGACCCTGCGGCATAAGGCCCAGATCAGGGGCCTTCTCATCTGATGTTATGGGTAGTACTGGATATGTCCTATATGAATAGCATATAGCTGGAATTTATTTTTAATCTAAACTTCTAATTACTGTCTTTTAAGTGTTTAGTTCATTTACATTTATTGAGATTTTTGCTATATATTACTGATATATTGGAGGGTTTGTTTTTTGTTTTTGTTTTTGTTTTTTCCCATGTAAACATTGGCTTTGTATTTGTCTCTTATTCTATGCTTTTTACCCACATTCCTTTTTCCCCCTTCTCTGGATTGGTGTACTTTTGTGGGGTTTTTGTTTGTTTGTTTTTTTGTCCCCCGTATTTCATTTTTTAACCTATACTGGCTTGTAATTATACTCTTGATGTCTATTTTAATATCATTCTTGAATTTTTAACATGCATACTTACCAAAGTCTTAAGTTAATTAATGTCTTCCTTTTAGATAATTCAAGGTCTTTATAACCCCAGTCAACCCAAACACTAATCTTTTTTGTTTTTTGTTTTTTTTAAGATTTTATTGTGGAATTGGGGGAGGGGAACAGCGTTGGGGAATCTGGGAAGGAGAACAGTCAAGTTGCTGTCCTTTGGTTCTTCTAGTTGTGAAGGATGCTGTTTCATTGGCGGCGTTCAGTCTAGTTTGTTCAGTCTGGTTGTGAAGGATGCCGCTTCACTGGCCGATGTTGGTTTTACGATCATTGCGCTCTTCCAGGCTGAGGCAGTTGGTCACTGACTGTTGGACAGCCACTCACGGTAGCTCACCGCAGCCCACCGCGGCCCCATTGCAGCCTATGCTGTTGCCAGCCACTCACAGCATCCCAGCTCCAGGTCGAGCTGTTGTTCACCATCTTAGCTGTACAGGGTGCAGCATCACTGGCCCGTATGGGAACTGAACTGGCAGCTTGGCTCCCAAGCCAAGTCTTAACCAACTGCGCCACTCGGCCAGCTCCCCTAAACACTAATCTTAAATGATACTCTATTGAAGTATTTTAATTATTTTTTTAAAAAGACTAACAAATTGGATATTGGCATTATTGTTGTTGTTTCAGATATTCAATGTTTATATAGCTTTACCCGCATATGATTCCTTTGCTCATCATTCTTTCTTACAACTTTGATTTCCATTATCATTCTTCCTGAAATAAATTTTTTTCATTCTGCTGATAAAGTTTTGTTAGTGGTGAACACAGTTTACCTGAAAATATCTTTATTTTGTTGACATTCTTGAAAGAGAGTACCATTCAAGATCACCAATTATTTTCTTTCTCAATATTTTGAAGACTTAATTCCTGTGTTTTCTTCTTCTCATTGTTGATATTGAGCTGTGTGGCATCAGGCGAATTGTCATTACTTTTTTTTTCTCTAAGATTTTATTGGGAAATTGGGGGAGGGGAACAGCATTGGGGAATCAGGGAAGGGGAGCAGACAAGTTGCTGTCCTTTTGTTCTTCAGTCTAGTTGTGGAGGGCCTTGCTTCACTGGCCCATGTTGGTATCGTCATTGCATTCTTCCCAAATGAGGCAGATCAGTCGCCGGCCTCTGGATGGTCACTCACCGCGGCTATTGGCAGCTCACGCTGGCTGCCAGCCACTCACGCTGGCTGCCGGTCTCTCACCGTAGCCTATGGCAGCCCACTGCAGCAGGGGCTGCAGCCTACACAGTCGCCGGGGCTCACACAGCCCAGCTCCAGGTGGAGCTGTTGTTAGCTGTGGAGGGCAGTGTCACTGGCCCTCATATGTGGGATCCGAACCGGGGCTGCTGGCATCCCAAAACCAGCTCTTAACCAATGCACCACTCGGCCGGCCCTGTCATTACTTTTTAATTAATCTAAACCATTATCTCTTTAAATACATTGTCTCTTATTTATTCTATATCTTCATTATGTTTTATTTATTTGTCTAACTGCTGCATTCTGGGTAATTTCTTCTGATTTTTCAGTTTGCTAATTCTCTATTCAGCTATGTCTAATCTGTTATCTAACTCTTCCACCAAGTATTTTTTCCCAAGTCGTTCTTAGATTCTTTTTCCTCAAAATTGTTCTGGTCTTTTATGATATTGTAGTGTCTTCTTCCTTACATACATTTTATTTCTGTATCTTATAACTCCAGTATCTTAAAACATTGGAGGTCTAAGTATTGGAGGGCAGGGGTTGTTCTGTTTTATTCAAGGCATCTTATTTATTTATGTGTATTGTTTGTGTTTACATGGGTGTTTATCATGACTCCATGTTCATCTGAACTATATTTGCAGAAATCCTTAGTGACCTCTGTTAAAGATGCACTCCTCCAAAGAAAGCTTACTTTGTTTCTGCCAAGCTTCTAGGGCCATATCATCGAAGAACTACCACTCTAAATAAGCCTGACCTTCTGTACACAGGCCAATCGTGTGAATGCAAACCATAAATCTACATGATTTTTATGAATTTTCAAGATAGCAAATTTTAAAATATTATTTTAAATTTATACACGTATGGTTTTATGGTTATTTAGAAATATAGAAAAGTAGATGAACAAAATTAAAATCTCTAGGAATTTTATAATCTAGAGCTAGCCTAACCATTCTAAAACTTTTGCAATGTTTTCTTAAGGTCTTTATTCTATGTACATTAGTTTTATAGATGAGATCACACCATATGTATGAATTTAAGCATAATTAAAAGATATTCAAAAGTGGAAAAGTGAAGGACTATGTAGAAAGGTTGACAACAAATAATATCAAGTGTTTCCAAATAAAAATCTCAATTCTCATGTCATCCAATAAATTTTTAAAATATAATTAATGATGTATATTTTTAACAATAAAGATCTCCATTATGCAGAGTTCTATTTGTGGAAGGCAAAAATATTTTTATTTAGTAATTCTTTTAGCACAGTGTCCCAACCACATTTTAATAATAGCCATTTTGGGGCCAGCTGAGTGGCAGGTTGGTTAGAAGTTGGCTTGGGACGCCAGCTCTGAGCAGCAGGGCCCTGGGTTCGGATCCCACATGAGAGCGCCAGTGACACTGCGCCCTCTACAGCTAAATATGGTGAACAACAGCTCAACCTGGAGCTGGGTGGCCATGAATTGCCAGTGATGGCGGTAGGCTGCAGTGGGGCTGGCTGGCAGCTGGTGTGTGCTTTCGTGAGCCGCCGTGAACAGCTGTCCAATGGCCAGCAAGTGACTGCCTCACCCGGGACGAGTGCAATGATAATACCAACATGGGCCAGTGAAGCAACGTCCTTCACAACTAGACTGAAGAACAAAAGGACAGCAATTTATCTGTTCCCTTTCCCCCATTCCCCAATGCTGTCTCCCGCCCCCAATTCCCCAATAAAAAAGAAATCTTAAAAAAAATAATAAAAATTAAAAATTGCCATTTTTAGCAAGTGTTACAATACAACAGTATCAGTAATTTAAATGATAAACATGGCAAGAAAGTTAATCTAAAGCATCAAGTTAAAAATAATAATAAAAAAATCTAGTACTGTGGTTGAAATGCAAATCTTAAGTGGAACAACTGAGGAAGAAACTTAACGGTAACCTTACTCCCAAACCAAAGAACCCACAAGAAAATGTAACCCATAATTTGATTTCCGCCTTTGGATTTAAATCATATAAAGGAATCCAGCAATTACCCTTCTGGATACTTAACTGAAGAAAACAAAAACACTAATTTGAAAAGGTATATGCACCTCTATGTTCATTGCAGCATTACAAGTAATACCCAAGCTATGGGTGCAGCCTAGATGTCCGTAATAGATGAATGGATAAAGAAGATGTGAGATATATACATATGAGTATATATATAATATGTATCATGATTATATATACAGAGGTTGCCAAAAATGTATATATATTTTAAGAAAGGAAAATTGTATTAAAATTGTAATACTCAACATATACCAATAACAAAAGATGAACGCAAGTCACATTTGACTTCAGCAATTACAAGAGTTGCTCAGCATAATTTTAATACAGTTTTTTTTTTTTTTTTGAGGGCAGTGTCACTGGCCCTCATATGTGGGACCCGAACCGGGGCTGCTGGCTTCCCAAGACCAGCGCTTAACCACCGCGCCACTTGGCCGGCCCTAATGCAGTTTTTTTTTTTCTTTCTTAAAATGTGTATATATATTTTTTGGCATTCTGGGTATGTGTGTATTCCAGCCAAGTGAGATAAAGAAAAATTAATTAACACACTAAGAAGAAAGTTGAGGTAAAAACAACAGGGAATTTTCCCTTATCTGATTGATTGATTTAATTTTTCTACAGCTTCACTCCCCATCCTCACCCCGTTACCCTTGTCAACCATTAGCTTGTTCACTGTATCTATGAAATCTATTTCAGTTTTGTTTATTCATTTATTTTGTTTTTTCATAGATTCCACATATAAGTGAGATCATGCCTTTTTCATCTTTCTCTGTGTTACTTATTTCACTTAGCATAATACCCTCCATCCTTGCTGTCACAAATAGCAAGATTACGTTCTTTTTTATGACTGAGTAATTTATCATTGTGTATGTATTCCATTCTCTGTGTGTGTGATATATAACTTTTTCAGTAGGAATAGATTGGTGAATGGACTTTCTGATAGCTTGCCTAGCTGACATTCCTTAGATGCTATCAAAAAATCCTTGTGTGACAAAGTTTTTATTTCTGGACTTTTGGTTAGGTATATCGGGTGATGCAACGGTACTCTAGCTTGGAGCTAGAAAAACTAAGCAATAAAGCAAATGTTCAATAAATGTTTTTTGACCTGATTAGATTTTTATAAGTTTTATTCACATATTATTCACCCTGTTAAGGTATATAATTCATTGGTTTTTTAGCATATTCATAGAGTTGTTCCATCTTCACAACAATCTAATTGGAGAACATTTTCATCACTCTGAAAAGAAACCCCATGGGCCGGCCGAGTGGCGTGGTGGTTAAGCGCTGGCTTGGGTAGCCAGCGGCCCCGGTTCGGGTCCCACATATGAGGGCCAGTGACACTGCCCTCAAAAAAAAAAAAAAAAAAAAAGGAAACCCCATACTCATTACCAGTTACTCTTCATTCTCCTCTCCTCCTAGCCCCTGGAAACCGCTAACCTCTTTCTATCTCTATGGATTACCTATTTAGGATAGTTCATATAAATGAAATCTTTCAATATTTAGCCTTTTGTGACTGGTCTCTTCCACTTAGCACAATTTTTAAAACTTCATTCATGTATCAGAACTTCTTCTTTATTGTCTAATATTCCCTGTATGAATACACCACATTTGATTTATGTAGTCATCAGTTGATTGACATTTGGGGTTTTCCCATTTTCGGCTATTAAAAATAATGACTAATGAACATTTGAGTACCAGTTTTTGTGTAAACACATGTTTTCATCTTTTCTGTGTGTATTCCACCTAGGAGTAGAATTGCTGGGTCATATGATAATCTGAAGTTTAACCTTTTAAGAAACTGCCAAATCGTTTTTCAAAGAGGCTGTACCTTTTTACAGTCCCACGAGTGATGTATGAGGTTTCAAATTATCCACATCTTTGTCAACACTTATTATCATCTTTCTTGTTTTGTTCTAGTCATCCTAGTGGGGGTGAAGTAGTATCTCATTGTGGTTTTTATTTGCATTAAATTAATGAGACATAATTTTTAATTTTGATGATACTAACTTGTCTATTTTTTTTCCCATCATTTGTATTTTTGGTGTCATATTTAAGAAACCATTGCCTAATCAGAGATCATGAAGATTTGCTCCTATGTTTTCTTCTAAGAGCTTCCTAGTTTTACCTTTTACATTTAGGTTTGTGGTCCAGTTTGTATTAATTGTGTATATGATGTGACATAGAGGTCCAACTTGATCTCTTAAATGTGGATCTCCAGTTGTCCCAGCACCACTTATTCTGAAAGAAAAGATTATTCTTTCCCCTGTTCAATTGCCCTGGCAACCTTGTCAAAAATAAATTGACCATAAATATAAAGGTTTATTTGTGGATTATCAAGTCTATTCCATCAAGTATTTTAAACATAGAGCCCCTAGCCATACCAGGCATCACATGTTCTTATGTGCTTAAGCCTGACATGGACAATGATTATAAATTGTCATGGAAAAGAACCATACTCTTTTATTTCCAAAGGTCCTGTGAAGATGCCTGTACAGCTAAGACTTTCTTTGGTTTATATAGACTCAGAATAGTTCTGCTTTGTACCCTGTTGAGTAAATAGTTAAAAAGTTGTAAAATTTCACAGGTCTCTTAGAGCTCACACTTGTAGGCAGCTTGATTTCACCACTCGTACATGACAGTCTCGAATTAAAGCACTCCCATGAGAGTGCTACTATGGACAGAGAAAAAGATTGGGTCTCTTTTATTGCTGCTATTGTTATTGAGGGCTTCTTTGCTTCTGACTGTTGTTTCAAAAGATTGTGTTTTGCAATAAGCAGTCAAACCAGAATCTTAAGTAGAGAGAGCCATGTTTAGGAATTTTGTTTTCTTTAGTCACAGTGATTTTCCATTTATGCTGGAAGGCAGTCACCATTACTTATAAGCAGTGAAGACAAATGTGGTTTCTTTTACTCATCTTTATGAATAGAGAGAAAGCATTTTAAAAGTTCCCTTCAATTCTAGAAACAACCGAATGTGTTTTAAATATTTCACTCAAATTAATTTCAATCCTAAATAAAACATTAAATGTCTGAGGTGGGAAAATAGAAGACCTTTAAGCAATAGCACACAATTATATATATATTTTTAAAGCAGAAGCATCATTTACAATTGATAAGGAATTTAGGAAAGAGGGAAAAAAAACAACTTTCCTATATCTGGAATTCTTTAAGCAACAAACAAAAGAACCAACATAAAGTACACATGGTAACTAGAACACATAATTCAACCTCTCATTTTAAGGTTTTGCAACTCAATCTGTCCAGTTGTGCAAATAAAGGGAGGAGGATTAAATATGCAAAGAGGAGTGGGGGGCTCTAGCTGCTTTATGAATCAACACATTCCTCATCCACCATAACTTGTTTATTCTCACCAGTAAGTATCATTTGCTAGAATGTCCAGATCCATTGCTGTAGCCCCAAGCATAAGAAATTACTAGAGACCAGGCTTTGGTTCTAAATATCATTCATGTATTCACGTTTCAATTTATATCTGTGGTCTTGGCAAACAAAGGGAATAACACAATGAAAAATGTAGGTCTTATATTTAAGGATTGTGTGAGCTTTGAAGATCTAGCACTCAGAAAATAGCTTAGCATTGAGTATTTAGTAAACGTTTGTTAATAGAGAAGGAAAGAAGAAGGGAAGGAGGGCGGGAGGGATGGACAGACAGACAGATGGATGAACTGTGTTGGGTTCCATCCTTCATACCAGGTAAAAATAGAGATGGCACATTAAGACACAAAGTGGTGGGCCAGCCGAGTGGTGTGGTGGTTAAGCGCTGGCTTGGGAAGCCAGTGGCCCCAGTTCGGGTCCCACATATGAGGGCCAGTGACACTGACCTCAAAAAAAAAAAAAAGAAGACACAAAGTGGTATAAAAGGCAAGGAGAAATGAACTAAAGGAAAGCAGAGGCACCAGAAAAAGAAATTACAGCATAATGCTTAAGGGCATCGTCTTTGGAGACAAAAGAAACTGGATTTCAATTGTGCATCTGCAATTCGTTGTCTGTCACTTAATTGTTTTTGAGCCTTAGTTCCCTCTATATAATGTAAGGAGTAACAGTATCTACCTCATTGGATTATTGGGAGGATTTAGTAATATAATAAGATAATAAATGTTACTCCTTTAGTACAATAAATACCCAGTATAAAGGAAGCACTCAGGAATTTTCAGCCATTAATAGAAGATGCTAGTTATATTTAGGTTTTCTTTAACTCTAAAATGTGGCCATGGCACACAATGCAAACATTTTCAATCAGTCATGGATGGTAGGCTTTTACATTTTTTCCTTACCTTTGAAATAGGTTCAAGACAATGCTGTCATGGAAAGCCTCTGTATGAGAAACTATCATTTTTTGTACCACTTGTGTTTCCAAAATCTGTCACATCCCCAAAATTTACCCCTTGACCCCTCTGAAAACTGAAACAAAAACTGAATCATCATAAAACTTTTTGTAGTTTGCTTTGAATCCACTCTGGAGCAACCTGAATGAGGTCTCCAGGTAACTAACCTTCTGTCCAAGTATCCAGGGCACAGAGTACATAGTACCCACCTGGCCACCCCACCCTGGCAGCTGTATTTGGGATCCTAAGGAGTTTCATGTGGGTTATACAAAATCAACCAAGTGTAGGTAATGATATCAGATGACGTGGGAGTTTGGAGCACACAAGAGGCAAAGTGGCACTTTAGGCAAGGAACCTTTGTATGCAGCTGTGCCCAGTGTCCTTTCTTATGGACTTTGTGGACACCCTATTGTCACTTGTCATTCAGTGATTAAGGCCATACTGAAAAGGAAAAACAAAAACTCCTTACCTTTCACAACGTTATTTCTGAGCAGTGTGCTTCATGAGTGAATGGTGGTGTCCCAACAGTTAATCCAAACTCTTTAAAATGTTGGAACTAATCAACAGATTCAGTTTAAGTTGCAGGATAGAAAAATCAACAGACTAAATCAGTTGTGTTTCTGTACACTAACAAAGAAATATCTGAAAAAGAAATAAAAAAAAAAACCCAGTCACATCACAGTAGCATCAAAAATGATAAAATACTTAGGAATGCATTTAACTAAGGAAGTGAAAGATCTGTACAATGAAAACTATAAGACTTTGATAAAAGAAATTGAAGAAGACACACATAAATGGAACAATAATACTGTTCAAATATCCACATAACCCAAAGCCATCTAAAGATTCAGTGTAATTCCTATTAAAATTCCAATGGCATTTTTCACAAAAATAGAAAAATCCTAAAATGTATGGGAACCACAATCCTGAGAAAACAAAACTGGAGGCATCACACTCCCTGACTTCAAACTGTATTACCAAGCTATAATAAAACAATGTGGCACTGGTATAAAAATAGATGCATAGATCAATAAAACAGAATAGAGTCCAGAAATAAACTTTACATATGAATATGAGTATACAGTCAACTAATATTTGACAAGGGGCCAAAATACTTGCTAGGGAAAGCATAGTCTCTTCAATAAATGGTGTTGGGAAAACTGGATAACCACAGAGAGAGAATGAAATTGGACCCCTGGCTTATACCACTCACAAAAATTAACTCAAAATTTATTAAAAACTTAAACATAAGACCTGAAACCATAAAGTTCCTCAAAGAAAACATGGAGAAAAATGTTTTTGACATTGGTCTTGGCAACAATTTTTTGGATATAACACCAAAGAAAAGAAGCAACAAGAGCAAAAATCAACAAGTGGGGCTATATCAAACTATTATAAAAAGCTCTGCACAACAACAAAAAAATAAACAAAATGAAAAACAAACCAGTAGAATGGGAGAAATATTTTTAAACCATATATCTGATAAAGAGTTAATATCCAAAATATATTTAAAAAAAACTCATACAGCTCATAGAAACAACAAAAATCCATTTAAAAATGGGCAGAAGACCTGAATAGACAATTTTCCAAAGAGGTATACAAATGGCCAATAGGTACATAAAAAGATGCTCAACATCACTAATTATCAGGGAAATCCAAACCAAAGCCACAGTGAGATATCACCTCATACCTGTAAGAGTGGCTATTATCAACAAGACAAGAAATCACAAGTGTCAGCAAGGATGTGGAGAAAAGAGAACCCTTGTAAACTGTTGGTGAGAATGTAAATTGGTTCAACCACTATGATCAACATTATACAGATTTCTCAAAATATTAAAAATAGAACTTCCATATTATCCAGCAACCTCACTTCAGGGTATATATCCAAAGGAAATGACAACAGGATAGCAAAAAGATATCTGCACTCCTATGTTCATTGTTGCAATATTCACAACAGCCAAGATATGGACATAACCTAAGTGTCCATCAGCAGATAAATGAATAAAGAAGACCATATATATACACATATATAACATATATAAAATATATAATATATATTATATATACAACATATACTATATGTGTGTGTATGTATATAAAATGGAATATTATTCAGCCAATGGAAAGAAGGAAATTTTGCGATTGTAACAACGTGGATGAAGCTTGAGGGTATTATGCTAAATGAGGTAAGTCAGGCAAAGAAAGGCAAATACTGTACGATGTCACTTATTTTGGAATCTAAAAAAGCTGAACTCGTAGAAACAGAGCAGAATGGTTGTTACCAGGGGCAGAGGGTGAGGAAATTGAGGAAATGTTGGCCAAAGGGCCCAAACTTGCATTTAGATGTAGTTCTGGCAATCTAATGCACAGCAGTATGATTATAAGTCAACAGTACTGGTTTATATACTTCAAAGGGTATATATATATATATATATATACACTCAAAGGAGTATATACTCTTAGGAGACTAGATCTGAAATGTTGTCACCACAGAAAAGCAATTACAGCTATGTGATGTGATGGAGATGTTAGCTAATGTTACAATGGTCATCATATTGCAATGTATAAATGGATCAAATAAACATGTGCATTTAATTTAAACTTAGTGTTATATGTCAATTTAATCTCAATTTATAAAAAAACTTCAGTCATCTAAAATATTAAAGTAATATTAAGGAAATAAAATGCTACTAAATCCTTTGCAAGTGTATTTGTGATAAAAGTGAGTTGGAATGGGCTCAGTATATGTGAAATTATATGATTATGGTTTGGTGTGTGCACCACAATCACAATAATACCCAGTATTTTGTATTTATTCCTTACTACAATTATGGAAGATTTTGTAGGTCACAATATAGTGGAAATGTTTATTTATCAAAGAAATATTTGGTGTTAGCCCAGAATTAGAATATACTTTTGCAAAAGAAAATGTTTATTAAACCTGCCATAAGGAGCCAATTATGTGTGTTTTTTCTCAGATTTTAATAAATTTCCGTAATACGTAGTCAAAGCAGTTCAACATGCTAACAATCAACAAAATGAAAACAAGAAAGTGGTCAGCCTAATTTCAAAAATGAACACACTGATAAAAGTAATTATCATTTCAAATACTTCATTTTTTTACACTTTGCAAGTAGGAATAATTTTTCTTAAATATATGTTTCTTATTTCTTCAGTGATTAAAAAATCATATTTGGATACATTTATTACTAATGAATATTTTCCTTAGTTTAATAACACTGTTTTATTGAGAATTATCTGAATATATAATGAATTCAGATAATGAATTGTGAACAGCTTTATAGATTAATATTTGCTAGAACATTTGTATTTTAGGAAATAATATGATGTTTGCAATTGGCACATTATTGGCCTCATTAGATATCAGTGTAAAATAAATGTTTTATAATGTTCCTCGGTAGTCTTGAATGAGAAAATTCTTGCTTTAGAAGATAGGGGTTGAGGAAATGGAATGGTTGCAATAAGTGTTCGTGGTACATTAATTCCAAGATCCTTTTCTGAGGGAAATAAATAATTGGTGTATTTATACACATCAACAGGGCCATGAAATACTTCAAGTACATAAAGAATTGTATATTCATTTGATACACCTTCCTTCCTTAGTTCTCAATGTCCTATTGGTAGAATAAAAGGGCTTACTATATATCACAGCGCACTGGTTAACCTTTTAGGACCATTCCTAATTAGGGTTGAAAGGAGCCTGGTTTCTCCTAGCACCTACCTATGTCCTCTCAGCATCTGCCACGAGGGGGCAGCACTGAGATTGCCTCATCCCTTGATTGCATTTATTTATTTATTTATTAATTTATTATTATTATTATTTTAAAGTTTATTGGGGTGACAATTGTTAGTAAAGTTACATAGGTCTCAGGTGTACAATTCTGTAATATATCATCTATATATCACATTGTGTGTTCACCACCCAGCGTCAGTTCTCCTTCCATCACTGTATATATTTGATCCCTTGTACCCTCCTCTACCACCCCTCCCCTCCCACCCACCATCCGCCTTTACCCTCTGGTAACACTACACTCTTGTCTGTGTCTGAGTTTTTGTTTCTTCATTTGTTTGCCTTTTTCTTTTGTTGTTTTCAGTCTTATATACCACATATCAGTGAAATCGTATGGTTCTCAACTTTTTCTGTCCATCTTATTTTGTTTAGTGTACTTCTTTTTACAGTAGGGCAGTGTTCCTCGTTGTAAGTACAGATAAAACCTAGGTTTTTATGTGGAAGAATTCAGGCCAGGCTATGATGATATATGTTTTTATCGTTGACTATAGTATCATTTTAGTTCTTTTATTACAAGTCATCAAACACTATATCTGGGAAACATGAGGATAAATTATGGTACATTCGGAAGCTGCTGAGAAATAACAAGAAACAAGAGAACAGGACACTTTTGGAATATAAGACTTACTGAATGAGAAATGTTCTGTGCTGGCTATAAATGGATTTACTCCTTGCAGAGAAACTCCATTGCACTGGTCTTCTGAATTGGTTAATATTTTCCTGACCTTTTGCCTACTGTAGCAAATAAAACCATATTTATCCTTTTAGAAAGTTTCTATAGTGTATCAATTTAAATTTTGCTTTATCACTTTCACATATAGTTGACTTTTGATTTCTCTTCATTATGTTCATGAGGTGGCCATATACAATGCAGTAATCTATTTCTAATAGCGAAATGGTACACATGATTTTTTTCCAGCCAAATTGTACAATGGAGAAATCAGAATGTATCCCTTCTTCCCTGAATTCCTTTCAGAACATTTCTTAGGGTCAGAGGATATCATCTTCCCATATCTAGAAAATTGTTAGAAGATGATGCATTGAGATTAACTAATTCCCTATATAGTGTAATCACCTTGGGAAGAAAGAGAACATGGCAAAAATCAGAACCTGAGTGTTTAGTTTACTTGGAGCCGTGGGTGTGAAGAGAAAATGATGAGACATGAGTAACAGGTAGTGTCATCAGAAGGAAAGATTCTCTTGCATTAAAATAGGGTTTTAGGTGGGCCAGCCGAGTGGCATGGTGGTTAAGCGCTGGCTTGGGAAGCCAGCGGCCCCGGTTCGGGTCCCACATATGAGGGCCAGTGACACTGCCCTAAAAAATAAAAAAAAATAAAAATAAATAGGGTTTTAGGTTAATCATGAGTATGCAAAATGAACACTACCACAAGCTATGCAGACGGTCTTACATGCTGAAAATACCTCGTGTGTTGCCCTAGTAGAAATATAATACATGAAATTAAGCTTTTTAGTGTTCCTAGTTAATATGATATATGAAAAAAAAAAACCAACAAAATGTAAAGACAAAACGTAAAGGAGGGGACCAGAACCATCTTGGGACTAAAACTAAGGTGAGTTAAGGGTGTCCACTTAGCTGTCCACTCTGCTAAATGAAGCAGAGTCGGGAGGGTCACTGCTAAATAGCATGGGATTTATTTTTGAGGTGATGAAAATGTTCTAAAATTGATTATGGTGATGTGTTCAAATATCTCTAAATGTACTAAAAACCATTGAATGGTGCAATATGGACAGGTAAATTGTATGGTATGTGAATTATAAAGCTGTGATAAAAATAAAACAGGAACCTGGTGCTCTGATTGGATGGGGCTAGGACCACATGCTTCTTGCGTGTTCCAGGAGAAAAGACCCATCCGAATACCTGAGCTGTAAATAAACGGACGTTACTTTCCCTCAAAGGAAGAATAAATGCCACATGGTTAAAAAGAGCCAGTTTGCTACTGTCCTTGAAGTCATTCATAGATCTGGTCTTTACAACACATGTCCTTGAAGTCATTCATAGATCTGGTCTGTACAAAAGGAAGGTTATATTAGAGTCTTGCTTGGGAAGAGGGAAAGCACGTAGTTCAAATTCACAGCTATTGGGTATACAAGAATGGTCAAAGCAACGCAATTTATGATACTCCCAGTACCCATCCATATTCAAACAAATTAATTGTGGAATATTCCAGATGGGATACCATAGGGCAGTGAGAATGAATAAACTACAAAAGCATACAATTTGGATGAATCCCGCAAGCCTAACATTGAATGAAAAGAGCCATTCATGAAGATGCAAACTATATGATTCCATGTAAATAAAGTTCAAAACTAGGCTAAATCTATGTTTTAAGGAGACCGCGTTTATCCTTGGTGGGAAGGGAGAGTCTGTGACTAAAAGCAGAGGAAGGTCTTCTAGGGTGCTGATAATATTCTATTTCTTGGTCTTGGTGCTGTTTGCATGGGTGTGTTCACTTTGTGAAAATTCATTGAGCTGTCCACTTATTATTTATTCATCTTTGCTTGGTAATCTCTCGTGCAGGGGTAGTGATTTCCCCCAAGGCTGGAGTGGAGGCGTAATCACTTCCAGGAATCAGAGTTTGGGGGCATTTCCTGAGCATGAAAGGCATAGACAGGCCCCTTTCTGCTTAGCCATTTCACTGTACTGTCTTAATCCAATCAGTCCAGCAGTTTTTCCTCATGTCAGGTTAGCAGTGATGGTGGCCGTCCCCTGTCACGTTGGTCAGGCTGCTCTGACTTCCTTCCAGACTTACACAGAGATAGTAGGTGTAAATGGGAGCAGGGGCAGATGGAGCAGGGACAGTATTTCTCTATGGTGGGATTATGTCCAAATTAGAAATTATTCTCATTCTTTCATTAAGAAATGTAAGTGTTAACTTTCTTTCAAACCGTGATTGGGAGAAGGGATCTTCCTTTGAGTTCTGTGCTTTGATAATGAGTCAAAATACTTTTTCAAATGACAAAATGTCTATTCCATATTGAAAAGGTGATTTTCGATGAATAAAACCTTTATTTCTTAAGTCAGTTTTTTTGCAAATTGGTGTTTGTGTGTGGATTATCAAGAAAATCTTCCCCATAAATGTGCTAGGGCATGTTTCGGCTTGTTTGATATATAGAAGAAGTGGATGAGAAATCTCTTTCATTTCCTGTAATCTTTCTTTTGAGCAGAGTGATTTTTACCTGGTGTGAAGATGGAGAAAGTTGCCTTTTGCAGTGTGGCAGGACTACCTTATGATTCTCATAAGTACACTAAAAGTTACCATGACCTAACTGCTTGAAAGGAAGCAAAATGCTCTTGTCTTATATTTATTCATTTTTAAGGGAGGAAGTGCCATAATGAGTCCTTGCATTCTCTTTTTCTTAACCAAACAGCAGCAAATGATATTTAAGCTATTATCTAGTGACAAAAAATTCCATGTGAGTGTGAAGAAAAAATTGCCTGCCAAAATCCCTCTCTACTGGGCTGTGATAGAGCCAAGTTAACAGCCCTTTTGAGATGGAGAATATGACAAGGAAAGTGACACACTCCCTAACTGAAATGGGCTTTCCAAGAACTTCCAGAGCAAAGCCGCTCTCATTAAGGTTTCTCACTGGCTTTTGTGGGCAGCACTCATGAGTCGCTTGTTCCATGGGGGCAATACCGTGGTGGGGTTGTTCATGACTGTGCAAAAGGTGAAGTAAGAATTTAAATTGAGAAAGGCAGTTTAAATAATATCTGAACTTTTGAACTTCCTGATCAGACAATTATTCTTGCACAGAACATGATGGGAAAGGGAATTAATGCCACTTAAAGTATTGAATTGTAGAGGAATGCTGTCATTAAAGATAGTACTTCTCCCATGAGTTTTTGATTGTTGAGTACAGGCATGACAAGAATCTTAGGAAGATACTTCTGATTGATAAGTTGGAGTATAAACAGAAAGTTCTTTTAAGTAGTAAGTTGTATGCGTTTGGAACTTAAACTTGCCTCTTTTTGCTTAAAAGTGTGCAGATTAATGCAAGACAACTATCTGTATCTCCACCCCAGGTCTCTCTCCTGAGCTGTAGATCTGCATATCCAATGATTTATTAGATATATTACCTTGAATGCCCCACAGGTACCTTAATTCAACATGTTCAGAAAAACACTCATCTCAAATTTTTCCTGCCCCCTCCCCCAAAGTTGGGCCTTTACTAGTGTTTCCTATTTCTATTTTCTGTTAATCATTGATAAACCAGTTTCCAAAATCATATTTGAGTACCATCCCTGGATTCTGCCATCGCAAATGCCACACACATCAGTCAGTCATCTCTCACATAAATCTTGAACCCGTTTTCTGCGTCCCCACTTGTGCGCATTTAGAAGAGGCCACCATCGTTCCTTCACTGACTCCCTCAGCATTATCCCAGCTAGTCTTACAATGGTCACCCATTCTTTTGCCCTCTTTATTCCATTACCACCAGAGGAATCTTTCTGAAACTCAACTCCCATGTCTTCTCTACCTGTTCATTGGGTTTTTGTTGTTCTTAGAATAAAATCCTTAATGTGGCTTATAGGATTCAGTTGTGATCTTGACTCTGCTTGCTTTTGTGACCTACCCATTCCTATTGTCTTTGAGCATGTCCAACTGTCTTTGGTGATAGAGAAGGATAGAAAGATCAACTGAGGCAGCAGACTGTCGGATTTGCCCAGGCCAACTCATAAAAGTCACCAAGTCCAAGATAAGGTCCTTTCCTTGGGGTGATGGTAACATCAGTTGATTTTCACTAGCTGCAAGTATACTAGTGAGGGGGACCCCTTCCCTACACTGTCTTATACCATAGGCTTCCTGCAGCCCCCTTTATTTACCACCCAAATGCCTTGCCAGGTGATCTTACTCTTTGTCCTGAACACCAGTCCTTCCAACTTCCCCTGACAATCCACTCCCATCTTCCCCTGTTCTTGGTTACTATGTGCTTCATTTACATGAGGGTTTGCTTCTCATTATGCATGGGAAGAGAGATGTCCTAATTGGGACCATCAGGACAGATATTTGAACTTAGCCTCTGGCTCTATTTCATTTACTGGATTCCAGCTAATCCCCAGTGGATACCCTTAGCTCACCTTACTTTTAGTCCCATGATGGTCCTGGTCCCCTCCTTTATATTTTGTGGTTATTTTCATATATCGTATTAACTAGGAACACTAAAAACCTTAATTCATGCATTATATTTTTATTAGGGTAACACATGAAGTATTTCCAGCATGCAGGACCATCTGCAGAGCCTGTGGAAGTGTTCATTTTGCATACTCACAATTAACCTAAAACCCTATTTTAATATAAGAGAATTGTTTTCTTTTGATAGTACTACCTATTGCTCATATCTCACCATTTTCCCTTCAGACTCATGGCTCCAAGCAAACTAAACACTCAGGTTCTGACTTTGCCATCTTCTTTCTTCTCAATGCATTTACACTACAGATTGCCTCTGGACCACTGGAATGTGACCCCTTTTTTGCCTGGACTTTATGACCTCAGTTGAGACCTCATCTCTTCCAGAGCCCCCTGGTTAGATGCCACAGCACCTCCTCCTTCCGTTTATGTAGCCTCCACTCTGTGGGGGTGGTTTGAATATCGGTAAGCTCCATAATGGCTGGATTCTTGTCTTCCTTGTTCATCCTTGCATCCTTGAAGCCAGATGAAGTGCTTGACAACCCTGAGCAAATACTTAATGATCATTTCTTAATGAATGAATAAATAGATCATTCCATTAATCATGTAATCAGTGAATCAATGAATTTATAATTTTTTGCAAGTCTCCGATGCTCTAAAAATGTTTGTTGTCTGAAATTACACATTTGTTTCATTTCTTAAAGAATCAGGTTCCTCTCTACTTTAAATCATCACTGCCATGTTTATTAAAGCCATGCTGCTATAAGGTAAAATACATGAGGCATCTGGTTTTGCCTTAAGAAACCTGTTCCGTAGTAGAAACTCTTGAAGCCTCTCAGCACTTTCCATTTTATATTGAAATTGTTCATGTTTGTGTCTCTGTAACCTGTAAAACATTAAGTGCCTCAAGGGCAGTCATCATGTTGTATTCATCTTTCTCTCCTCACTGTTTCATATCTAGGGCAGTATCAGCAGTCCCCAAAGAGTTTATATAAATGCTTAAGACAGGCCAGAATTCAATCTTGACTTAACTACTTTCTATCTCTGATACCCATCACTATACTTAAGCATTCAAAACCTCAGTTTGAGTTTCTTCATCTGGAAAATGGGGATTTGACTAGTATAAGAGATCATCTTGTAGGGTTGTTGTGAAATATTACATAAAATATAACATGAAAAGTGCCGGGAACATACAGAAATTACGTACAAGCTAGATTGAAAGATAAATCTAAGCTCCTTTGTGAAGAATGCTAGTATGTCAAATGCTAATTTTTCACTGTCACTGGCTGGCAAGCCACGATCTCAGGTCTAATAACATCTTTGCAAAAGAAGCCAAAGAAGCAAACTTCCCAATTTTAAATTAAGGATATTTGTCAGAAATAGAAAACAAAGTGAGATGTTAGGATGCAAATAAAATACACTATAGGACAATTTATAGAGCTTTCAATTTGTATCAGTTGCATGATCTGTCTTATGAATATTCTTTTCAAAAAGGAAAATGAATTGCACAAGCAACATTCTTAGGCTCTAAATCCTCGAAAATGAGATGTACACTTGGAGACAGCTTATAAAAAAAAAAAGGGCAAGAAAATCATAGCAGGACTTGCTCTTTCCTAACTAAAATTCCAGAGTTGACTGTTGTGTGCTAATGTTTTATTATTTTAGTATTTATTACTTATTTGATCTTTCTTCTTTTATTTATATTCTATTATTTAGTCTTTACTCTTTTCTTTGAAATACCAATAAGAAATCACCAAGGATAAAGTTTCGCTAGTTGTAATGTGTTTAAGAAAGTCAAGATTTTAAACATTCAAAGGACTGGGAAATAAATTTAAAGGGAAAAAAACTTGACCCTTAAACCTCAAATTTCCTAGCATAGCATGTTTCCATTTGCTAAGACTGAGGCCTTTTCTGGATTGTTTGTGTGGTATTATTTTATTTATCTTAAAATTGTTTATTTCCTTGTATTGGTTTATCAGATAATTTTCATACCATTTAATGTTATTGTAGTGGGTATTTGTAATTTTTTCAATTGTTGCTTATTCTTCTGTAATTATTGTAATTGCATCTTATTATATAATTTGTGTAAATATATGCAATCATGGAACATTTGGGTGGTGATATGCAATATCACAATTGCAGTGGTTAAAGATGTATAATTTTTTTTTTAAATCTTTGGGTGGGAGGAAGCTAAGTAAATTGTAATTTCAGAGGAGAGCATTTTAACTGTCTAAATTGATTGCCCAAAGAAGTCAACCAAACATTTTTATTTAGACATAGATAAGAAGTTTTGTTTTTGCCGTACTTTCAACTAAGAGATTTGGGCATCTTAGCTTTAAATAACCAGTTTGATATCTGGTGAAATAGTTATGATGAAAGTTTCAATATTAACTTTATTTTTTTAATTGGGGAATTAGGAGAGGGGAACAGCACTGGGGAACCGGGGAAGGGGAACAGACAAGTTGCTGTCTTTTTGTTCTTCAGTCTAGTTGTGGAGAACTTTGCTTCACTGGCCCATGTTGGTATCAACATTGCGCTCTTCCTGGATGAGGCAGATCAGTTGCCAGCTTCTGGACTGCCGCCCACAGCAGCTCTGGGAAGCTCACAAGGGCTGCCAGTCGCTCATGCTGGCTGCCGGCCACTCACTGTAGCCTATGGCAGCCCACTGCAGCAGGGGCTGCAGCTATGCAGTCCCAGGGACTCACAGCAGCCCAGCTCCAGGTGGAGCTGCCGTTCACCATCTTAGCTGTGGAGGGCAGTGTCACTGGTCCTCACATATGGGATCCGAACCACTGCTGCTGGGGTCCCAAGCCAGCTCCCAACCAGTGCGCCACTCAGCCTGCCCTTAATATTAACTTTAAAACGTAAAACACTGAGTACCATATGCTCCTAAAGTCATCTTTCCTGTCATCAACGTAACTTCGAAGACGTACTTAATACCTAGAATTGGATATAGGTTATCAATATTGACAGCTATGTTTATAAATATTAAAGATGTTTATGTTACTCTTGGTAAAAGTAAAGATAATGGTGATTTATATGTCTTTCAGTATCCCTGTGACTATAAAATTTGTTCCTCTAATTATATTATGTAAATAGAATATTTAAATAAGTAGTCAAGGCCAAAAAAAAAAAAAGCATAATTCAAATTCAGTACCGATTAGAATCCTAGATGACTAAAGCCAGGCTAAACCCCAAAGCTAACCTCATTAGCTTTAAGATTCCCTGTGCACCAAGACGCACAGTTCATTGAGTTCCATTCATCTTTAAGTAAACTGTCCTTGCTATTATTAGAAGGTGAGGGGCAAGCAAGTAAGCAAATAGACTTACTCAGGGAAGACTGAGGCTGGTATGGATGTTTGTCAAGATTTTAATATGTTTATAAAACTTCCTTGGTGGTAATAAGAATCATTTTGCGTATTTGAGGATTTGTAAAGTGAACAGGTAATATGTTTTCTACCAAAATAGAGACAAGTTTGATCTAGTTATCTACATTAAATTTCTTTCTCAAGCATTCATGTAGCATAAATCTCACTGATTTTCTGCATTCATAGTTTTTAAGACAAAGTATCTTTCGCCTTTGAACCAAGAAGAGAACCCAAATTTAGATTGAAAACAAAATTTCTTATCCCTTACCTGTGTTCTAAGTAAGTGATTCTGAGACACAAAGATTGCAGGGAGGCTGGGACAGATGACACATCAGGGAGAGAAGTGACTTAGCTGCCTCACACAGATGCTTCACATTGTCTCTAATAACCTATTCCTTGTTCAGCATCTTCAGAACAGTCAGTCATGCATTACCAAAGAGACTCTCAACCTTCTCCTTGTCTCTTTAGTTCCTTTCAAAAGAAAAAAATCAACACTTTATGCAATATTCAAATGTCATATATTGGGGCTTAGAGGCTACAACTAAAAACTTCATTATCCAGAAATTTTCTGTTCCAATTTTTATCTTGATCTAAATTTTATTTTTCACTTAATGAAAAAAGCAGTTTCTTTAAATATCAAGATTTTGGTAATCACTGGAAAATGAATGAAATTATTATAGAATGGAATTTTGAAGCAATCTTCAGTGCTCAGAAAGAGAAGCCACAAGGCTTGAATAAACTTTTCCATGTATCTCTTTTAATGCTCTAGCTGGTATGACATTGGCTTTGTAAAAAATAAGATTGTGTTTGTCAATACAAAATTTGAGGCTTTGTCATTCTTTTTTAGGTATTATACTTGCATTTGGGATATACCTTGATATTACATTGGCTACAGCTTCATGATCCAAATAATAAATTTTTCCTTATGTTTGGTTAAACTAAAATTTAGTTTACATAGGTTCCCTGTCAATTAAACTTTGTTGTGTTAAATGCCACTAAAATTTAGTATAAATATTAACAAAGTACATTAATAAATAATTATAATGAACCAATTAAAAAAATATTTTTAATCCTAAATAGAATTACTGTACTTCTCCAGAATTGATTCCTCATGGATTAATTGTGGCGTCTCCCCAGGAACCCTTCAGGGTGAGTGGAAAGTCAGGTGGGCAAGATGCTAAGCCCTATTTATTTCAATTATATAAGTTTTGATTTGGAAAGGGAAATTTGACTTTATTATTTGACCCTGCCTATAGCCAAGACATTATGCATGTGCTTTACCATTGCTCTTTGCATATACATAGAAACAAAGAGGGATTTTTTTCCTTCAATTTATAATTAACGTTACTGGTATGAACAATCAACAGAAAAGAAAGCTAAAAAATCTAAAGAAATGTATAGAGTGAAATTTGTGGTAGACAAAAACTGACTTGCTTCTAACATTGAACATTGCTAAGAATCAAGCTAGGAAAAATTTGACTAAATATTAACAGCAGAGTCAAATGTCCTGTAATTTGTTTATGATCTATTATTGAGCTAGGATCGCTAACTAATATGTACAGTGTGGCTTAATTAAACTGCCAATGTACACACACATTGCTGTTGCCTCTGATTAATGGGGTTTATAAATAATTTAAATTTTTGGTTTCTTATGTTTTAGTAGATAATCTATTATCCAGGTAACATATAAAAAGTTATTTTTAAAAAGACAGTAAATCAGTTGTATAGAAATTGCCTTCTTGTTAAAAAAGATAGAGACATAGATAAGAGTTAAATACACGCTATGCCTGAAATTGCTTTTCTGGCTTCTGATAAAGCTTGAAAATGAGGAAAAGGAAAGATCTCAAAAAGACATTTCTAAATATGGGGGTCAATTTTACCATAGAATCAGGGTTGGAAAGGAAATGAGAAAAATGAGGCCCAATGCCATGCACTAGACACTCTTTGTCCTTCTCACTGCTTTAGTGTTTGTGAAAATTTGGTACTTTCAACCCTAGTGAACATTCTCTTTAGCTGGAAAGCAACACAAATAATTCTGTTAAGCAAACTGTATCTATTACACACACACACATTAAAAATGAGGTTTATTGATATGAAATGGTTTCTATAATTGAAGAATCATAAGGATTCTATTCTGCTCCCTTTTTCAGAAAATTGGGGAATTGGGGAGGGGGACCAGCCAAGTTGTTGTTCTTCAGTCTTAGTTGGGGAGGGCACCAGTCGCCATCTGGCTGCCCATCGGTAGCTCGTGGCCTCTAAGCTCAAGGTGCTGTGTTCAATCTTAGTGAGGGTGGGCGTAGCCACCATCCCATCCAGGAGTCGAACCAGCAGACTTGTTAAGAGTGCATGCTCTATCCACTGCGCCATCCAGGTGGCAGCTCAGCTCAAGGTGCCAAGTTCAGTCTTAGTGTCGGATGGGCATAGCCCACCATCGAACAGGCAGTCTTTTAGGAGCACATGCTCTCACCAGCTAGACCATCCTGCCACCTGTTGGCTGCTCAGTGGCAGCTCTGCTTGGGTGCAGCATCACTGGCCCATGTGAGAATCGAACCGGTGACCCTGTTCCTCAGAGCTCGCACTCTTTAAGCTAACTCTTAACCAACAGAGCCACTCGGCTGGCCCTGTTCTGCTCCATTCTTGTTGTCCTCTCCATTTCTCTGTATTCGAAGTTGGGTTTACTGAAATGTCATTAGGCTATTGTAAAAGCATTAAAATCCTACCTTTTATTTTCCTCAGGTAAATACCTCTCTACTCTTTTGACCTATGCCTTGGTTCTCAGGCCTTCATTTCCTTTCTCTTCAATAGTTGAGCACAGAACTTTCTGAACTGATTTGGCTTCTAGTTTTACCTCTTCAATTTCATTTTCCATGCAGTTAACAGAATAAAACTTCTGAAGAACAAATGTGACCACAGCACTCTCCATTCATATGGCTTCTGCGCTTCCTGGGGATTAAGTGAAAGCTCAGTAAGCTTGGCTTGGACAGGCCATCTCACCCTGCTCACATCTCTATTCCTCTACTCCAGCCACCCATGCTATTCCCCGGTACTGAACAGCTTGTTTTTCCCCATACCCCAATTGTTCACGAGATTTATTCCCATTCCTGAACTATACCCCACCCCTCACAAACCCTCATCTTCTCCCTTTAATGAGTTTCTGTTAATTTTTCAAGGCATAGCTCGGTCATCTTTTTGTCTGAAACATTTTCTCTGACACCCTCTCTCTGTCCCCCAAAAGGACAAGGTGCTTTTCCCCTATCATCCAGAGGAAATTTATCAGTGGTCACACTGAGCATAAATGAACCTTACAGCCAACTATCTCATCTGCTAGGCTATAAAGTCTTTGATTTTAGAACCTGTATTAATCATCTTAACATCCCAGTGCATAACAGTATAAGCACTGAGTAAACGTGGGCTGACCTAAGCAAAATTCCCAAAGACGAAGCCAAGAGTTCTTAGTTATTTAAAATAAAAAAACAAGAGTTCTGAATTTTCTTCATTATTTGGCAAATTCGGAATACCTTTACTGTAAAATAACTTTCTAATCAAAGTTGAAGCTAGAGTGAGAATGAGGACTGTAGTGTTAAAGATGAATTTTTTTAACATTGTGCAAGAAATAATAGAAAAGGGCCATAATGAGTTTCACTGAGGACTGCTAATAAAACTCAGAGAAAACATCATAAATATGGTGTTAAATTAAGGTGGAAAGCTGTTCTGAAGCTTGGAGATGGAAATATTTGTGGAAAAATAAGGCAGTGAGAAATAATTTTCTGTTTCATGTTTTGACATGCTTTATTCATTGTCCTGGTGATTACTGTATTTCACATGTAAATTAGAAAAAAAAAAAAGGCAACTATGCATGTCATGTCCAGGAAAAGAGAATCAAGTATCTTAGAGTAGCTTCTCTAGTCAGCTCTATGTACCTGGCCTTTTGAAGTATTGGTGAATTTTTTAATCTTGCCTTCTACAAAGAAATAACAAAACTTAGAAATTTAAAAATCTCAGCAGCTGTGTATTCAGTGACTTTCTATGAATCACTCCCATTATTTCTTGACATCAAAAGGGAAAATGGCCATATGATTTATCATCGTTGGTGAATTTCAGGTTCACGTGCCATAGAAACTGTAAAGAAATTTAAAAATACTGATATTTAAGCTTTATTTAAAAAACAGCCAGTTCAGATATAATGTTAATCATTGAATAGTCCACTTATCTCTTTTATTAAAAATGACCAAAACCGGGCCGTCAGAGTGGCGCTTTGGTTAGGAGTTGGCTTGGGATGCCAGCTCTGAACAGCAAGGCCCTGGTTCAGATCCCACATGAAGGCCAGTGATGCTGCTGCCCTCTACAGCTAAGATGGTGAACAGCAGCTCGACCTGGAGCTAGGCTGCTGTGAGTCATTGGTGACCACATAGGCTGCAGTGGGGTTGGCTGGCAGCTGGCATGCGCTTTCGTGAGCTGCCATGAGCCACCATGAGCAGCTGTCCAATGGCTGGCAAACGACTGCCTCACCTGGGAAGAGCACATGATAATACCAACATGGGCCAGTTAAGTGACATCTTCCACAACTAGACTGAAGAACAGAAGGACAGTAACATGTCTGTTCCCCTTCTCTGATTCCCCAGTGCTGTTCCCTTCCCCTAATTCCCCAATAAAATCTTTTAAAAAAAGGTGACCAAAACCCCAAACTAACACAAATATATCCAATCTGTAATTTTGAATTGTGGTTTACTCTGAGGGCTTCATAGACCCCCCTACCCCCAGCTCCCTTCTAACAAGTTTCTTATGCATAGTTATAATACCATGCTTTGTACCCACAGTACTTTGGGTGCTGGCCATAGCTGATTGGATCCGGGCACAGTGTCTGGCCCAAAGTCAGCCTACAAGCTAATCTTACACAATAGATATGGCCAATCGGCAATTTGTACTGGAGAGTGACTGGCTAACCAATCAGATACTACTCTCTTAAAGAGTTTGAATGCAGAAAGACAGATAATAGTGATGTCAAAGCCCACCGGGCACACAGGTAGCAGTTGGCAGAAGTCACAAGAAAAGAGAAGACATAAGTAGAAAGAGGAGTAGAGAGGCAGAGATGTGTAGGGCAGTAAAAACTGTCCTTCAGTGAGAGGTTAGGAGGAGTCAAAGCCAACAAGCAGAATCAGAAGCAAAGTGAGCCATGATTAAATTGAAGTAATAAGGATAGGGAGCAGCCAGCATGAGTGGGAAACAAAGTGCTAGTAGCAGACCATGGAGACTACCTGCTTGAGGAGTTTGATGGTGAAGGGAAGCAATAGTTTAATGTGAATTATGCCTGAGGGAATTTATTTAGGGGGGAATGCAGGTGGGAGCAAACTTGCAGAGTAAGGAGAAGCTTGAAGATGAAAAAGAAAACAAAGTTACTGAATGTGATATGACCCCAGAGGAGAAAACTGAAATAAAACCCAAGAGAGGGTGCTTAGCCTTCGAAAGGAAGAAGAAGAAATAAGACTTCCTTTGACACAGAAGAAATAAAGAAAACCAGGGGGGAGGTTGAGGACACCAATAAGTGAAAAGAAAATTAAGAGAAAACAAGAGTTTTTCTTGTCCTTCTTGGAGACTTGATCTTCAGTATGAAGAAGAGTGAAAAATTGGAAAAAAAAAAAAAACAACTGAGAAAATCAGTGAAAGAAAAAACTGGTTCTTCTTCAAAAAAAAAATCAATAACATTGATAAATCTCTAGCAAGACTTACAAAGATATAAAGAGAAAAGACAAATTACCAATATCAGAAATAAAACAGGGATATCACTATAAATTCTGCATCCATTAAAATGATAATAATGAAATACTATGAGCAACTTACATTCATAAATTCAACAATTTAGAAGAAAATAAAGAAGTCCTTTGAAAATCATAAACTACTAAGCCTCAACCTGAATAGCCCTAGAACCATTAATGAAATTGAGTTTGTAATTTCAAAGCTCCAGAAAAGGATATTTCAAGGTGTGTAAAACTAATTTGCAACTTGAAAATCAACAATGTATTCTACCATATCAACAAGTTAGAAGAGAAAAACGTGATCATATCAATTGGCACAAAAAAGCATCTGACAAAATCCTACACTCATTCACTATCAAAACTCAGCAAAGAATAGAGAGGAACTTAATAAAAATATCTACAAAAAACCCATAACTAACATCATCTATAACAGTGAAAGACTGAATGTTTTTCCTCTGAGATGGGGAACAAAGAAACGATGTTTGGCACCACTCTTGTTAAGCATAGTATGGGAGCTCCAGCCAATGAAATAAGGCAAGAAAAAGACATTTTAAAAGCATATGTTTTGCGGGCCGGCTGAGTGGCTCATTTGTTTAAGAGCTCGCTCAAGAGTGCGAGCTGAGCTCTGAGCAACAGCAGTTCAATGTCCAGCCCCAGCTGGGCTGCCGCTGTGCTGCCAACAGGTGGCAGGATGGCTCAGCTTAAAAAAAAAAGTGTATGTTTTGGGGGCCAGCCAAATGATACGTTGGTTAAGAGCTGGCTTGGGACGCCAGAAGCCCTGGTTCAGCTCCCATATATTTGGGCCAGTGACACTGTCCTCTACAGCTAAGATGGTGAACAACAGCTCCACCTGGAGTTGGGCTGCTGTGAGTCCGCGAAGCGCATAGTTGCAGCCGCTGTTGCAGGGGTCTGAGTGGCCAGCAGCCAGCGTGAGCATCTGGCAGCCTGAGTGAGCTTCCAAGAGCCGCTGTGAGTGGCTGTCCAGAGACTGGCAACCAATCTGCCTCACCCGGGAAGAGCACAATGACAGTACCAACATGGGCCAGTGAAGCAAGGTCCTCCACAACTAGACTGAAGAACAAAAGGACAGTAACTTCTCTGTTCCCCTCCCCCAATTCCACAATAAAATGTTTTGTTTTTTTTAAAAAAGCATATGTTTTGGAAAGGAAGAAATAAAACTATCTTTATTTGCAGATGACATGATTCTCTGACTAACTAATAGGAAATTACAAAAAATCTACTAAAAAACTTCTAAAACTAATAAGTGAGTTCAGTATGGCCACAGGATAAGAGATTAACATGTACAAATCAGTTGCATTTCTACTTGTATATACTCAGAATGAACATGTAAAAATAGAAATTAAAAACTCCAAACCATTTATAGTCACTCCAAAGTAAATGGAATACTTAGTAAAGACTTAAAAAAAAAATGTGCAGACTCTGTATGCTGAAAACCATAAAATATTGGCAAAAGGAATCAAGGAAGACCTGAATAAATGGAAAGAAATATTGTATTCATGAATTGGAAGACTCAGCCTAGTAAAGATGTCAACTTGCTTCAAGTTGATCTGTAGAGTTAATGTAATTCCCATCAAATCCAAGCAAGGTTTTTTTAGCCATAGACAAACTTATTCTAAAATTTATATGGAAAGGCATAGGCCCTAGAATAGCTGAAATTATCTTGAAAAAGGAGAATAAAGTGAAAGTGATCACTCTACCTGATATTGAAGCCAACTATTTAGTTACAGTAAACAAGATAGTATGGTATTGCTGGAGAAACAGGCACATGGATCATTGGAATAGAATAGAGAACTCAGAAATAGACTCTCAAAAATATGCCTAACTTATTTTTGACAAAGGTATAAAAGTTAATCAATGGAAGAGTGTAGTATTTTCAACAAATGGCTGCAGTGATTGGACATCCATAGGCAAAAGAAGTGAACTCTGACTTAAACTTCACACATTATAAATCAGTAACTCAAAATGCATGGATTTGAAGTAAAATGTAAAAATTATAAAACTTCTAGAACAGAACATTTGAAGAAAATCTTCAAGATCTAAGGCTAGGCAGACTTCTTAGACTTGACAACAAAAGCATGATCCATAAAAGCAAAACTGATAAATCGTTTCTCATCAAAACTTAAAACTTTTGCTCAACAAAGGCCCTGTTATAAGAAAAACAAAATAAGATATGATTTGGAAGGATATTTGCAAACCATATTTCCAATAAAGGATTAGTATCTAGAATATATAAAGAATTCTCAAAATTCAGCAGTAAAACACAAAAACAAACTCTTCACTTAGGAAATGGGTAAAAACGTTTACAGACATTTTACTGAAGATATACATTGGGCAAATAAGCACAAAAAATGTTGGACATTATTATTCATTAGTTAAATGCAAATAAAAACCACAGTGAGATATCACTACATACCCACCAGATAACTTAATGAAAATTAATGACAGACCAAATGCTAGCAAGGGTATAGAGAAACCCAGTCACTTTCTCAGTGCCATAGGGATATTAAATGATACAGTCACTTCTCTGTGTTTGCCACTGCAAAGAGTTTAGCAGTTCCTCATAAAACTGGTTATATCACCCAACAATAACACTGGTAATTTATCCCAGAAAAATGAAATCTTACGTTGACACAAAAATCTGTCAGAAATGTCCATAGCAACTTTATTCATAACAGCCAAATATTGGAAACAAGCCAGGTGTGCTTCAACAAGTGAATAGATTCACAAACCATGGCATATCCATTCCGTGGGATACTACTCAGCAATAAAAAGAACAAACTATTTATACAACAACTTGTAGAAATCTATAGGGAATCATGCTGGGTGAAAAAAATTCAATCTTAAAGGGTAGCCTACTGGAATATTACATTTATGTAATATTTTTGAAATGACAAAATTTTTAAAATGGAGAAGAGACTAGTGACTTCCGGGAGGTAAAGGAGAACAAATTGGGACAAGGGGATGGGAAATCAGTGTGGCTATAAAAGGACAATATGAGGGCCGGCCGAGTGATGCGGTGGTTAAGCGCTGGCTTGGGAAGCCAGCAGCCCCGGTTCGGATCCCACATATGAGGGCTAGTGATACTGCCCTCAAAAAAAAAAAAAAAGGACAACATGAAGGATGCTTGTGATCAAAAAAATGTTTTGGACGTTGACTGTATCAATGTCAATACCTTAGTTGGGATATTGTATTATGGTTTTGCAAAATGTTAATTTAGGGATATTGGATAAAAGACTTAAAAGATCTTTTTTGTATTATTTCATATAACTGCGTGTGAACCTACAATTATTTAAAAACATAAAAGTTTCTTTTTTAAAATTAACTAATACTACAATAACAAAAAAAAAGAAAAAGTGAATGGAAATTGGAGACTTGCAGCTATAAGACAGAATTTGGAACGGCTCGTGTGGAAAATATTTGTTTGTCAATTAGAGGTGAATAAAAAGATTATCCAGTTCCATTACTGGCCCCACAGAGGTTAGATTTTATGGATTTGCAGAAGAACTATTGACATAATTAAGTGTATTTGGAAAATCACGATCCCAAGACATGACTTCCCCATATCACATGTAGTAAATACCATAAAGATATTCACAAAAACTAGAATGTATCAGCTCAACACTTCAAAAACTAATGTGCCATTCCAACGAAAAGATACTGCATGCTGTACCCCTGGGCTTCTGCAAATGCATCAAATGAAAGTCCTGTTGAAAACATGGTCAAATAAACACACAGCATGATGGTATCAAAATGAGCATTAGAGCTGGGTGGGGGAAAATCAGCACTGCTGTGACAACAAAGAGTAAGAGGGAGAGATTTCTGCTCTCTCTCTCTGTGTGTGTGTGTGTGTGCATGCTCATGTGCGCTGTTGTCTTTGTGAGTTTGTATGTAAATATGTAAGTATAGATGAGTTTGTGTGTGTGTGTGTGTGTGTGTGTTTGTGTGTAACTATGTTAGTGTGGATGATTCGAGGCCTGAATTAAAGACCTTTTCTTCCAGATAAAAGAAACCGTATCTTCAAAGACCTCAAACTAGGGTCTCTTCAGTGGCATTGCTTTTCTACTCCATTAAGCCCTTCCAATCCACTTCCAACTGTGAGAAGTGAAATGCAGAACAGCGAATTCTGCTCCACTGCCTAAGCTGCACCGCCTAAGTATCTAGGGACAGTGTTTCTATTTACAGAAGTTCATTCAAATCACGTTTCTTGATGAAAGGCCCATCTCGTAGGTCTTGATACTTCAACCAAAGTAATTTTTATGTGGGGACACAAGTATTTGTTGAATAGTTGCATGTATCCATACATATTATTGAAGTCAAAATTTGTTTTGAGAAGTTTATTGTACTTTATGGAGGATAGCAAAGTATTTAATACATTGGCCGTTTTCTAAAATGTTTATAACCCAAATTTTCACATGTTTCCTTTTCTCTGCAATGTCAGTTTGACTGAGGGACTAGTTCAAACCTATTTTCTTTAGCTTCCTCACATACTGTCACCTACTTACCAAAGTTCCTTTCTACCCTACCCTGGTGTTCAACAATGACTCAAACATCCACAGTTCTGTTAGCTTAAACATTCAGAGTTTCAGACCAAGGGCAATTTCAGCTAAGGGAACCAAGAGTTTGTTTCCAAGAGACTTTGAAGGGTTAAGGAATATGTGGCCTTTTGGATCCAAACATTTCTGACCACTACAGACAAACCCATGAATAGTAATTAGACTTTTCCCCACTTTTTTGAAACTGAAAAGAGTAAATAATTCTGGTGGGCCTGGTTTCATTAAAGATTCCAGCAATCTATTTGAATTTGCCAATTCAAAGCCAAAGACATATTTATCTTTGTCATCAGAGTAACTTATTATTGAAGATCATAAGGCTGAACAGACCAGGGCAAAGTCCATTTTTCTGGCTTCAGTCAATACTGCACTCACATTAATTCAGAATTAGAGCAGTCTGCGGTTGACTTTAAAATTTCATGTGACAACCTCTCATGGAGATGCATGCAGGCGGTTTAAAGCCTCCGTCACTATTGACAATCACCCGAGCCAAATATTTGTTACTTATAGAAGAAAAGTAATAAGGAGGTCTGTGCATTCTACATGATACATTCCATCATTAGTTATACAAAGGTTGGACAATTAAGTGCATGAACTTTCCACCATGTTTTGAAACCAAATATATAAATAAAAACCCAGAGATATAAAGTTTTTTTCCTGGAGTTCCAGTAATAAATGTGAACATTTCTTCCAGTCCTTGCACCTGTGGGAGATACAAATTGCCATTCAAAAAACTCTGCATGTGTTGTTTTTGTGAGCTTCAGAGAGACAGTATTTGAAAAATAACTAGTGATAAAACTCGAGAGATGCTGGGACTTAGACTGACATATTTTTAAGCCATAAGCCAGCCTTGCAGAAACCAGGACTTCCAACCCACCTGCAGCTCTTATGGGCCACCTTGTCACTGAAATGGCCAGGTCAGCAGAACACACACCTCTGCCTCTCCCACTCCAGCTGACCCATTTGTGGGAAAACCAAGCAAGCACATGAACCTGCCTGGTAGGATCAGGGGAAGTAGGCCCCAACAACTCCATGGCTCTTTTCTTTCTTGCTTGTTATTTTATTTTTTTCTTATTATAGAAATAAAGCAAGTCACAGAAAACCTAGAAAAGATCAAAAGCTCTAAAAGAGAATAATCCTGTTATCAAGTGATAATCACTTTTATCTTTGTGTATAAATATTTTTTCCTAAAATTAAAGTAGCATGTTTATTTAGAAAGTTCAAGCAATATAGAAAAAATGTATCCCATCACCTGGAGGCAACCATTGTTAATATATCAGTGAATGTTCAGTCTTCTCTATTCATACCCGCCCATATACCCATCACTATAATTTATGTAAGGGGTCATTCTCTGTATCATGTTCTGCATCTGGCTATTTTTTTTTTAAGATATTATTGGGGAATTGGGGGAGGGGAACAGCATTGGGGAACTGGGGAAGGGAAACAGACAAGTTGCTGTCCGTTTTGTTCTTCAGTCTAGTTGTGGAGGACATTGCTTCACTGGCCCATGTTGGTATCATCATTGTGCTCTTCTTGGGTGAGGCAGATCAGTCGCTGGCCTCTGGATGGTCGCTCACCATGGCTATTGGCAGCTCACACTGGCTGCCGGCCACTCACACTGGCTGCCGGCCACTCACTATAGCCTATGGCAGTCCACTGCAGCAGGGACTGCAGCTATGCTGTCCCAGGGACTCACAGCAGCCCAGCTCCAGGTGGAGCTCTTGTTCACCATCTTAGCTGTAGAGAGCAGTGTCACTGGCCCTCAGTTGTGGGATCCAAACCGGAGCCGCTGGTGTCCCAAGCCAGCTCTTAACCAACGCACCACTCGGCCAGCCCGGCATCTGGCTTTTTTTATTCAATTCAATTTCAGGGAGATCTTTCCATATCAGAAAATATACAAAAACATTCTTTTTATTGGATGCAGATAATTCTTTTAAATAGATGGATGGATGTTTTGGAAATTATGCAGCCAATTTCTTATTTATGAATATGCAGGTGTTTTTTAGTTTGCTGTTTTCCAAAACAATGTGTCAGTGAAGCTGTTTGTATCTGTATTTTTGTACTTAAATTAATAGCTACCTGAGACAAATTTCTAGAAAAGGAATTACTGGGTCGATTTTGATATCTGTTTTAGGCTTGCCAAAAGAAAGTGTATGAGAATTGATGCTCATATTAATATATGAGTGGTGTATTATTCATACTCTTATCAGTATTACTAATATTTTCCTATTTTGCTAGGAGAAAATGAAATATTTATTCCATTCATTAGGTAAAAATGATGTTATTTTTACTAGTAGTTTTTCATTAATAGAACAAACATCTTTTCATATATTTGTTGACCATATTATCTCTTTTGTGACCCACCCATTTTCAAGTTGAGATTTTTGTCTTATTTTAAATTGCTTTGTAAAGATTTATTTTGTATTATAAATATATGTTTCATGTCTATCATGTATTGCTAATATTTCCCAATTTGTCACTGTCTCTTACGATGTTTTAAAATTGGGTACACATTTTAATACATTCAAATAACACCTGGTACATAATTTTATATCTGGCATTTATCTTTTTAACATTGTATAGCCTTTACTTTCCCTTATTATAAAAAATTCTCATAAAATAGTTTAATGAAAGTATAAAATATATTTTAGGATTGTACCATCCTTTATGTGTTTCCTTAGTTGGATATATTTATATTGTTCCAGTTTCTCACCACTATAAATAATGCTGTATGGGAGGGTAGTGAGGTGATAAGCTGACAGAAAAATAAAATAGCTGTGATCTTTAAGATTTTATTAACAGGACAAATTGAAAGTGAAGTGAGACTATTTTTCTTTTATCACTATTGAGAAAGGGGCAAGGATTTAGCAAAAGCCCAACTGTTATACCTTAAAAGAAAAAAAAGTTCCAAGGAAAAATAAATAGAAGAGAGTAGCACTTCAAATATGTGTGTTTTACTGGACTTATGGTTTCTATTGAGTTTCAAGTTTTTTTCTTTGCATTTATCCCATTTGTTTTAATGGGACATGAGGTCTTTTTTCCCTTAACTGTAGAGTTCCCTCATGCTCTCCATCATATTTTGTTACTCTTAGTAACAATAAAATGTATCCATTCTCTTTAGGCCTCTCTAATAAGTGACATTATTGCATTATTCAAGCATTTAAATTTGATTGATGAGTTTATCCACAAAGGTTGTTTGTAAATCTGTTAAAGTCATTTATTTGTGATTCCTGGATAATTGTGTATGCCATTATCAATGTTGCCTTCCAGAAGATTAACTGTATGTTGTAGGCCTAATTTGGGGTTCAAAGTGGAAAGTGGTGATCTTTTCAGTGTGTGATTTATTGGAGGAAAATGAAGCTTGATGGGTAAAATCTGGGAGTACACAGTTGGGAAAGAGCCCCCAGATAGACCTAATATTACTTGGCTGTTATTCAACAATTTCTGTTGTGAAACTTCTAGCACCAAAGAGGGTGAAATATAGTCCCACATTTTACTGTTAACTCTGTTGTTTCTCTCTCTCTTTTCTTCACTAAGACCAGGAAATAGAACATAAAGGTTGACAGCTTTATCCTAATCTGAATTGTTTTAGTACTGTACTTGTGTTTTCATCCTTCATTGATTTTTAACGTAATGTGATATATTATAGCCATATTCATTACAGTGTGCTGCACCAAAATTATGCTTTTGGAAGTGTGACATTTAATAAAAGGAAATGCTTGTGAATATTTGTGCCATATCAACTGTGTCACATCAAGTCCTTAATATACTGTAATTCAGTAGGGACTTTTTTTTTCCAATTTCATAGCAATAAATGCAGCACATTGGTTCCATTGCCTTACCTAGGTTTTACAGTTGTTTTGAACCATTGAGGGTTTTGTTTGTAGTTTCCATGGCATTTTACCTAACTAAATCAGAAGGTGAGTCTACCCCACCTAGTAAGGGCCAAGTGCATAATTGGATAGCCGTAAGTGAGAAAGGTGCCTTATTTTGGAAATGTGCATATGTCTTCTTATACCCATCTCAGAATTTGTCACCTTGGTTCTTGAGTATGGGACCTCTTGCCATCCCACACCCCCCATTTCCACTGCCTGCCCAGGGTCAATTCATCTCTCCCAAGGCTGTTAGGGTTCTGTCCTCTGTCCATGCTCACACTACATTGTTAAAGTATCTGTCTCTCTGTGTGCATCATAAGAGCAGAATTCAGGCCTGTCATCTGTATGTCCTCAGTGTTTGGTGCCTATCATGGGTTCTAGCACAAGGTGATATTTGATTAATTCAATTGCATGAAACCAATTTTACCATCTATAAAATGTGCCAACAACCAGATTGAGTTTAAAAGTGGATCTTCCACCAGTCGAGCCTCTGATAAGAACGTGACCCCTGCCAACACCTTGATTGCAGCCTTGTCAGACCCTAAGCCGAGGGTCCAGCAAAGTCATGCTCAGAGTCCTGACTCATAGAAACTGTGACAATAAATGTGCTATTTCAAGCTGCTCATTTGTAGTAATATTATTATTCAGCAATAGATAACGAATGCACTGATACTTTGAGTTATGTGAATTTTAACCTCTAAGCGTAAGGTAAAGTAAGATAAGGTATATTCTTTGCAATTTTGGGAACTTGTTCCTTTTTTTCATTTTTGCAATTTCTACCATCTTAGCAGGACTAGCTGAGGAATTTAGGTGTATTGATATTTAGTAGTAAATCAGCTTTCATGTTTACAATATTTTACAGAATTTTAAAGTTTACATGTAATAGACTTTCAGTTGGTGATGATGATTAAGTTTCTCACATGTTGGTTTGACATAGTCGGTGGTTGGGAATGTATCAGACATGTATATCTAGGGTTCCAAAGAGAGATATGGACCAGAGAGAGAGATTTTTCAAATCATTAGCATCTTCCAGATGGTGATTGGAGCTACTGAAATGGCTTAAATTATCTGTAGAAGGTAAAGATGACTAAGGACAAAGCCCAGGAGAGAAACAACAATTGAGGGACGTAAAGAAGAATTGGCAAAAGGAAAACCAAGGCAGGAAGGTAAGTAGAGACCTGGGAAACTGATATCAGAGATAACAAGAGTTTCAAAATGAAGAAAGTACCAAAAAAAAGAAAAGTAAAATGCAACTTTTGAGTTAATTGGAATTAGGAATTAGGAAGTGATTGTTAACCTTAGTGAGATGGGATAGAAGTTGCATTTCAGTAACCCACTGAATAACTTAGAATGAGGAAGTCAAGAAAAATATTCATTTAAGTGATGACTGAAGAGGAACATTGAATCAAGGAAAGACTTTTTCTTACTTGATGGAAGAGACTTTTATGTTTGTCAGCCATGAAGAGTTACTAGAAGATAGGTTGTCAGTATGGGAAAAGAAGGGAATCATTGTTAAAGCAAATTCCAGTGTTCGTAAGAAGACATGAATGGAGTGGACAGCATGAAGAATTAACCTTATATGGGGGAGAACAACTTTATCTCACGTGAGAAGGAAAGAAATGAGCCTATTTGTGGAAGTAGAGACATTAGTAGGTATGAGGTGAGATGTCAGGGAATTTACATGACTTCAATTTTCCTATCTGCTGAGAGTAAGTGGGGGAGGATTGAGGAGGAGCCTGGGAAGTGGATAAATGGGTTACAACTGCTGATGGAAATTAGAGGGGAAATCCACTAAACACAAATGACAGTCTTGCAGAGTAGAGCTGAGCTTCTAAGAGCAGCTGAGAATCTCGCCAAAGCTGAAAGTAGTACCATTATGAAATCACCCTTGGAATTGAAGGTGAAGGGATTTTGATCTGTCAAATTAGAATCAGGAAGCTGCACTTGAAAAATACCTTGCAGGGCCGACCTAGTGGCGCAGTGGTTAAGAGCCGGCTTGGGACACCAGCTGCCCTGGTTCGGATCCCACATATGAGGGCCAGTGACACTGCCCTCAAAAAAAAAAAAAGAAAATGCCTTGCATCCCAGACTCTAAGGCTCTTGCCAAGGCCATCTCTCTTGCACTATGAACTATTATGCCTCTTGGCAGACAAACTAGATTTTTGTTTTGTTTTATTAATTTAGCATAATCACAAAAGAAAAAAATTAGGTCTTCAGGTTGAAAATAAGGAATTCCATTTATAGGACATGTCCTTGCAATTGAATGGCACGCTTATCTTTCTAGCTATATAGAAGAGGTAATACTACCCTCACTTTCTTCTTCCCATTGGAGCTATCTTTAGTCTACACCTGTTTTTCCCCATGAAAGTGAAACGAGGTCAGAGTCATCCCTCATTTTCTTCTATGACTATTTCTTCTGGAAAATGTGCATGCATTACAAATCTTTAGAGGTAACTGGATTTTTCTTAAGAGAATCTAAGACCATAAAACTGGAATTGTGTTTCCCATTCTTTTTCTTAAATTGAATCTTAAAATTTTGCTCCTAGAGAAATGGTCTGTAAATAAAACGTCCTCCATATTTAGATCATCTGTGCATAGATACAATTCTGGCAATGGCTACTGCCAAAGCCAACATTTAGATCTTCTGGAATTATGATAGCAGTTGATTCTTTCAATTAACATAATGATTAAGTACCTGTTACGTGTCTGATGCTATTTTATGCTCCAAATAAGGACTCCTGTTTTCAGGGAGCTAGCATTCTTATGTACATGTGATGGGGGAAGAGGAGAGACAGTAGAGCTAAAAATAACAATTAAATATGTAAAAAAGATATATCAGATGGTGGTAAGTGAGAAATATGAGCAAAATGAAATCTGCAGACCTGATGGATAATGACTGGGAAGAGGCTGGTTTAGATATCTAGAATACACAGAATTCAAAAGATTATCAGGTTGCAATCACACAGCTAAACAATCTCTGATTACCTTGGCTAGAATATAAATAGCTTAAGACCTACTGTGTCCATATTTTTGAAAACTGAATCTAAATCAGGAGAAATAACTCCCTTTTGTGAAGTTGGGAACCCAGAGAGGCATCCCTGACATCAGGACTGGCCTGAGGATAATACAGCCAATCCATCCTTTCCTCAGCCAAAACAAAACAAAACAAAACAAAACAAAAAACCTCATAATCCAGAAAAGAAGAGGCCAGGAAGCCTTACAGATGAGGAAAATAATTTTTTTAAAGTGCAGTCTCTTGTCAGTAAATCATCCTTGTAGTGTATTGGTTTGGGCTCTCTCCTTTTATTACTCTGTCTTACATTTACTCAATTGATTATGCAACACCAATAATAAGCATTATGCAACCCCTCTTTCCCAGTCTTCTTTCTTATGAATAGTCTCAAACCATCATCTTTCTTTCCTTTTGTTTAGGCTTTGGGTTCTGAACTTACTTGAACTACATTCAGACTCTGGAAAATGGAGGTTTCTGAGGTTACGTTCGAAAGATCTTTGAATGACAGGCTTTTTTTGGCCACACAGAATTTCAAGAGTGGAATAAAAAATGTGGACTTAGTTCAAACTCTAGCAGCTCTTTTCACCTCAGAAATGGAATCTGGCAGTGACTAGCCCCAGGGACTGTAAACAGAATCTTACCTGTAATTAACCTGAGGCTTCTCTTGTTCCCAATGCAAATGGAGTTATAATTGTATTTCTTTTAATAAAAATGGAAAGCCTGTTTTCCAGAAGGAAGCTGGCAGTTGAATAGAGGACATGCTATCTGTCTAACTGTGACAGCTCCCTCCTATCTCCTTCTAGAAAACCTGAATGATAATAAAACTGGAGTTGCATTTGATGTAAGACATATGGTAATTACTATAATAATATTATCACCCAGGTTCTGCAATGGTTTTGTCAGTGAGGTGCAATTTCACATATTGTCTGCGATAAAATCCCCATTTTTGGTTATTGATAGCAATGCTTTGTAAAATGGTATAGGTGTTTTGTGACAGCTGCAAGTTTCCTGCTTTATATCCAGGTAATTGGGTTGAGAATAGGCCTGCATGCTAAACTCTGAAGATGGTGGAGGCCAGGGAATACTGTGTACACTTTTGTAGGTATTAACGGCTAAATAGAAGGGAAGCCTTTGCTAGTCTGTTCTTCTGAAACAATCCTCAAGGGAAAAAATTAAAAAAGCAAAGAAAGCCCCCTTTAGAAAAGCTCTGTGGGGTCTTCACTCATTTATTTTTTTTTAATTTTGAGCTAATCAATTATATCATAAATCTGTAGGTAATATTTTAAGGTTATATACCACAAATTAGGCTAATTATTTTCATTTCATTCTGCTACTGGTTGTTTCATAAGTCAGATTTTACTTTGCTTAATTGTTGATTTAATAGAAATTACTTCAGCATCGTAAGTATGCGGGCACATAGTAAACACTTTGATTTATTTGTCACAGGAATAATTGGTTTTATAGGATGTTATCCTGAGCTAGCTATATATATTCAATTTTACAGCTGCTTCCAGGGAACCACATATTGAAGACACAGCATGCAAAAATGCACTACTATAAATCCTTTTTTGGAAATATGTGAGAAATAAATAATAAATAACAATAGTATGTCAAAGTGATTTTATTGCTTAGATTAATAAAAGGAAACTAATACCAGTCCAGATAGGGGAAAACTCATATTATGGATTTTTTCCCTTTTTAATATCATCTCTTACACAGAATTCATTTTTTCAAAATCCCACTAAAGACCCATAAAACAGTGAGCCTATTCAGGAGTTAATATTTAGGCACAAATGATCACTAGTGGCAATATTTAGTGAGTATGGCATTGCATACTCCCGTTGAATTGAATAAATATGTATATGTAAAGGTGAAGGTTGGCAAATTAATTCTACTGTGAAGTGCTAAATAACTAGAAGTAATGTTAATAATTTGGGAATGAAATTGGCGTTGTGTTAGTTGGTTATTATGATTTAAATTTCCTGGTTAATTGTTTTTTTGTTTTTTTGTAAAGGAGAAATTGCCCAGATGTTGAACAGTTGAATTGTACAGTTAACACAAAAACGAAAGACCTGGCCCCTAACCTTTATGGCCCTACATGTGGGATTTGTATAAAAGACCCATAACCAGGTGGTAATTCAAATCATTTTGATGCAATCTAATTCAAGAATTATTATTATTAAATACCTGAAAAGTCCAGACATTTTCTAGCTCCTGAGAGTAGAGCCATGAACAAAATTAAATTCTGCGCATGTGAGCTTACACGTAATAGGTATAGGGTCTATGCCAGACCCTGTGTATAACATCTCAGGTAGAAGTGCCGGTAACTCTTTGAGGTATTGTACCAATTTCTCAGCAAATGAAGTTGAGACTCTGAGCAGTCATTTGTTAGTATGGGCAAGAACTAGGAATTGGCTTCTGTCTGACTCTCCAAGCACTCTGAACTTTCCTCCAGGGCAGCAGAATGGTTACCTTCTGCAGAGATAAAGAAAAAAAAATTCTCAATTTTTCCAAAGAAAAATAACAGGCAATAGGGCTGGCTGAGTGGCTCAGTTGGTTAAGAGCTTGCCCAAGAGTATGAGCTGAGCTCTGAGCAACAGCAGTTTGATGCCCAGCCCGAGCTGAGCTGCCGTTGAGCTGCCAACAGGTGGCAGGATGGCTCAGCTGAAAAAAAGAAAAAGGCAATAAAGACACCTCTAGATCAGTTGAAATTTATGCATGTATTTGTCTTTTCATTGTATTATTTCTTTTTGTCATTGTTCTTTAACTATTTTCCAGGGGCCTTAGTAGGTTTACATTCATTTGAAGTTCATTATATAATTAAGATATTATGTCTTTGTTGTATGTGCTATACATACAACTGTGTCTATCACTTTCTTTATTTTGTTAGTACACAGATCTCAAAGCAAATGTGTGATTATTGTATTTTATTTGAAACAACAAATCTATCTTGAAATTGAAGTAGGAACCAAACTTTCAGTTTATTGGTTGTTCATAATCTAAAATATAGTAAGGGAAAGGTATGCTCCAAAAATGATGGCTCATTTCTTCTTGTGAATGAGCCTTTAATCTTGGAGAAAAGTTCATGGGCAAATTTCATTGAAGAGTGTTCTTTCTTTGAGACATTATGTGCATGTGCTATTGGAGTCTGAGGAAGAATGAATCCATTCTGTGGAGCAGTTCCCTTTATGGGGTCAACCCTTAATTTAGGGAACATTATTATAAAGTAATTCAATAGTATTTGTGAGGTTGCCCAAATGAAATAAATCTAGGAAATTTATTTTCAGTTTTATAATCACTTTTCTTTTGAAATCACATTAATTATTGCACTACTGATAATGAATCTTAGATACTAAAGATTGTTCTAAGGCCCACGGCAGAGGTTATGTGGTGAGATAATGGAAAGACAGTGAACTATATACCAGACGATATGGGTTTTCACCTACAAAGGAGGACATGGACTGGATGATTCCAAGATCCCTGTAGAAGTGTGCAATTCTAGGACCATTAGAAAAGTCTTTCCCTTCATAAATAGAGATTATTTTCCTCGTTTTTATAATTGCTCTTATTTCTTCTACCTCCCAGGTTTAGAGAAGTTCAAGAATTCAATTATATGTGTTGAGTCTTAGATATCCGAGTTGTCTCTCAGCTCTATGGGTTTCAAGTCCAAATGAAAAACTATAACTGAAGGCACACATTCGAAAGTTGATAGTAGACAAATATTATTTAAAGCCATGGAAATAGACAACATAAAAAGCACATGAAATTAGAAGAATTCAGGATGACACTCTGAAAAGACCCAATGTAATTGTTCTATAGAAAAGGAACTGGAAAAGGAGAGATGGGGACACCATGCCCAAGAATTGGAGGTGCCATTTCATTGTCCGATGATGCAGAATTGATTAAGACATTATTATGGTCAGTGTCAAGAAATTAACAGATAGTAAATAAATAAATAAACCTATAGTCAAAGTAATACAATAATCAAGGTATTGGAAGGTCCATGGAATGGACCTTATTGATATAAGTATTGTTTGAATTCCTATGTAATTTAGAATTTAGAAGAAAGAGATCTCATGTCCAGTTTTAAAGGGAAGGGGGATCAGGAAAGTCTTGAAAAAGGAAACAATTAATCTGGGCCTAAAAGGATGATGGGAGAAACCAAAGCTGAAGACATTCCAGAAAGAGGGGAAAAAACAAAGCCAAAGCAGGAGAAGAGCATAAATAGATGTTCGGAAAGCAGTGTAGGACTGAGCGAGCTCAGGCCAATCCTTACATAAGTGAACTAGGGGCTGAAGATGGATGGAGAGATAGGACCCTATTATGAAGCCTTAAATGCTGCTGAGGTGCTTCTTCCAAACCAGTCAGGCAATTGGAAGTCACTTAATGAATTTGAAGTAGATAAATTTCATCTGGATAACCATTTAAAATGGATATTTGCAAATCATAGAAGTAGACAAATAATTTATAATTTATTAAAATGAACTAAAGCTTGAACACATTCAGATTGAGAGAGTTTTCCTTTGGGTTCAATTAGAAGGTACAACTAAAAGAAAAGACAAAAGACTAGAAGAGAAAGTGTTCCCTTATGTTTACAAGGTCATTCTATATTCCATCATCAGTTCCCTGTCACCTCCAAGAAACAGAGATTCCCCCAAAGTCAGTATTGTGTTTATTTTCCCAGGAAGGAGAATAAACATCCTCTGACTAAATACCAAATAGCACCTCCTTTCTCTTTGTTGATGGAAGGATTTTGAGACAGAATCTGAAATCAGTGGTGTGGGAGAAATTGACAAGGAGTTCCCAAGTTCCAAAGGCATTAGTGTTGTGTGTTCCATCCTTCATTCAGCAAATATCTGCCAACCACCTTCTAAGTGCCAAATGCTTAGAAAATCAGCCTCATCCACTATTCATAGTCATCAGATGGAATGAATTTAAATGATTCCCAGGATGGCCTGACTATTTTTCTCCCGTGATCTAGCTGACTAATAATATTTGTCCACAAAACTCATTCCCTCTGAAGAGCTAAGGCTGATTCTGACCACAATGGAAGTTGGAGGTCAGCCAGTTTCATCTCTCAACTAGTCACCTTACTGTCTATCTCTCAAGTCTCTGAGACCTCAGTGTACAAGATACATTGAAACAAAGAAGAAATTATGTCAGGGGAAACACTTAGAGGTTGGGAGATTTCTTCAGGCAGAAGATGAGGTCTTCAATGAGGGAAGCGACAACAGGATTAACACAGAATGGTCAGTTGTAAAAGCTATTTCAGAGTGAGAATCAATAGGACTTTGTGACCCACTGAAAGTGGAAGGTGACAGAGAGCAGAGACTCAAAACTGTCTCTGAAGTCAAAATTCAAATGAGGACACAGAAAGAGAAGCAGGGTGAATGTGTGTGTGTGTGTGGGGGGTATAGAAAAGGTACCTGTAAGAGGCTCATTTGGGGCACATTCCTTGGAAACGCCTCATTGAAATGTTTTGTAGATAACTGAATATCATATCTTCTCTGGAGGGTGGTCTAGGCAAGAGAATATGTGTCTGGACTCCAGGAGGGGTTGCAGAACAGAAATCCTAAATTGGCTCTGCAAGTGGTTTTTGTTTTAGGCTTGTCTTTTTTTTTTTTTATTGCTATTTTTCATGTTTTGCTACACAGGTTTTTTTCTGAAAGACCTAAATTTTGTAAAAGCATGCACTACAAGATTTATGGGGGAAATAAGAATGAGGCAGATCACTCAACACCCATATATTTATAACCGGAACATTAACAAAGATCACAATAATCTTGTTAAATTATCAACACAATTAAAAACCACATTAGAGTCCCAATAACATTTTTTTTTAAAGGAAATGATTTCTAGCTTGATGGAAGGTGGTACACGGAAGGGTTGAGGCTGTGTTTTAGAGGAAAGAGCAAAATGCATTAATTAAGCAAATGCCCAAGGGGCACTTCAAATACAAAGTACAAGCAAACTTAAAGGAAGAATAAGGAATGGATGCATTGATCTGGTTGTTGCACTTTGTGCTCAGCTGTTGTTACCTGTTGATGCAAGACATTAAGATGATAAGGAAAACCATCATGAACATCTGCTGGATACTGATGCCAGTCCCATCATTACCAGAGGGGCACTAAAAGAAATGCATTTTTTCTCCACTGACCTACCTGATGAATAATATTTATGCTTATAATTCATTGCTTTTGGTAAGGCCCCTCAAGAGATCAAGCTGACTGTATTCTAATTTGAATATCATTAGAACTATGGTATTCAATATTCATTTGCCACAGAGCTCCACCACTCCCTATTTTCCACCACCCCCTGGTCTCCCATCCATATCACACATTTATGATTCTTGCATTGTCTCTATCAGATTTTTTTTCAGGGCAGTGTCACTGGCCCTCATATGTGGGACCTGAACTGGGGTCGCTGGCTTCCCAAGCCAGTGTTTAACAACCGTGCCACTCGGCTGGCCCTTTCTTTTTTTTTTTTTTAAAAGGAGATGAGTTGACAACCTTGAACATATTTACTTGTTAGTTAGCAGACTAGACATGGTTACTCAAAAATGCTGTGTATCCCTTGTGTGTGTGTGTTGTTGTTTTTTTGTTTTGTTTTTTATAGAGGGCAGTGCACTGGCCCTCATATGTGGGATCCCAACCCAGGCTGCTGGTGGCACAAGCCAGCTCCTAACCACCATGCCACTCGGCCGGCCCTGGATTTTTTTTTTTTTTTAAGATTTTATTGGGGAATTGGTGGAGGGGAACAGCATTGGGGAATCAAGGAAGGGAACAGACAAGTTGTTGTCCTTTTGTTCTTCAGTCTAGTTGTGGACTGGCCCATGTTGGTATTTGGCCCATGTTGTTATTGTGATCATTGTGCTCTTCCCTGGTGAGGCAGTTGGTCGCTGGCCTTTGGATGGCCACTCATGGCGGTGCATGCCAGCTGCCGACCAGCCCACTGCAGCCTACGCTGTCGCCAGCGACTCACTGCAGCCCAGCTCCAGGTCGAGTTGTTGTTCACCGTCTTAGCTGTCGAGGGCACAACATCACTGGCCCTCATGTGGGATTTGAACTGGGGCCCTGCTTCTCAGAACTGGCATCCCAAGCCAACTCGCAACCAATGCGTCACTCGGCTAGCCTATCTCTATTGTATTTTGGTGTGTAGACCCTTGAGTAGAAAACAAAAGAACATAAAGGGAAAACTCACATTTCAGGGCTGGCCAGGAAATAAAAACTGATCATAGGAGAGGTAGACAGAGCACCTGGAGTGAATGTTAGAGCTGAAACCAAGGCCCATGTAATATACATTATTAATATAATTATTGTTTGAATTCCTATGTAATTTAAGATTTAGAAGAAAGGCCTTGTATCCAGGTTTAAAGGGAAGGGGGATTGGGAAAATCTTTCAGATTTCAGAAAAATAGAGTTATATGTATAAGATGATGTGGAAGAGGTCCTAAGAAATCATTGAATTTATCAAGTAGTCCAGCATTGATAACTTCGCTAAGAACAGGTTTTGCACAGTGATGGGGCAGAGCCAGGCTGCCGCACTAGGGAAAGGGGTCGCACAAAGAATACTTGAATGTATTAATTTTAGACTGAAGAGAAGTAGTTACTAGGAAGAAAAAGGGAAATGATTGAAGATGAGATAACAAGATCAAGAGAAAAGACGAAATGAAACAACTCTCTAGAGAGCTTATTTCTGTTCCATAATTCACAAAACAAATGTGGATTCATCTCTGTTTCATTTCTATCTCCTTCTGACCAGAAGTGTGATTTTTGGTAATATATTCACAGAAACTTCCCTGTCCCCGCTCCTTCACACACACCCCAGGAACTGCTCTATGTTGTTCCTCTGTAAAGATGCCTGGACTATGGTAGTTTCTACCAGGAGATATCTGACAACCGTGCTTTTTGCCAGGTTGGAGTGTAGGGTTGATTCCCTGGAGCACTAGGAATTGATGCAGGCCATTTCTGCTGTAACCGAGCCCTGGAGGTAGCGAGCAGATAGATATTCAGGATAAGTGGATCCCCTTCATTACTGATATATCGCCTGTCTCATTATGCTTAACATTTCAAACATTATTAATTATTTACATTTAATTATCTGCATTACTTAAGCATCCAAATTCCACAGCTAATGTTCTCAATGAAATATTTACTAAACAATCAACCCTCTTAGATTCCACAGAGCTAACTGTTTTCAATTTGCAGCAAATCTTTCCACCACGAGGCCTCCTTCACACTCTAGTGTTCTGGAGATGACTGCACTCAGGACGCTTATGGCTTCAGCAGCAGCATCCTTTTTGTCTCAGGGACTTTCTGTCAACTCTAATGGGATGGATTGCCCTGCTCGGCATTAGTGTTAGCAGGTTGAGTGCCGTTGGGACACTCATGCCATCTCCCTTCTCATTTCTCTTCTGTAAGGTCTGGAAACGCATTAACAAGGAGCCAGTTTTGGTGATAGGAGAGCGAAACAACCTTATTTGTGGTCAAAAGGCAGAGGCGTGATGAAAACTAATCACATAACTCCCACAAGACATGGTCCCTCACACAACTGATGGGCCAGCCAGCTTTCCCAAAGCAAAATCAGGACCCACTATCAAGGGGAATGTCATTTCTATCAAAGGCCAAGGGAAACAGGCTTATTCACCCTGGCGTCCCTGACACAAATACCCCACAGCTCTATTATCCTTTGTGCAGAAGGAGGGGCCCATGTCAACAAAATGTGAACTGCTTTCTATTGGTTTTCCAGGAGTTGAAATATTGGGTTGTTGGAAAAGTCATGACACATTTTTGCAATGAAAAACATAGAAAAATACGTCATGACTTTTCCGACAACACAATCGAAGGAATTATGCTAACCTACCTATACTCGCTTGTGGGGTCTCCCTTGCTACCACTTATAAGACCACCGGGAGGATTGATTATGTCATGTATACAACATAGTAGTTAAGAGTGAGGAATATGATTAGAACTTCGTTCACTTGACTAGTATTTACTGATCGCCTACTATGTGTCAGGCACTGTGCCAGGTACCAGAGAGACAAAAGCAAACAAGACAGATGTGCTTACTATCGTCATGGAACTTATATTCCAGTGAATATTGAGACTCTGGGATTTGAGTCATGACTGCCACCTACTAGCTGAATGAGTTTGGATAAGTTATCAACTTATCAAGTTATCCAGGCCTCAATTTCCTTTTTTATACAATGGGAATAATCATAATACTTCCTTTATAGGGTGGCTGGGATGATTATCATTTACGTACAAACACATGTAAAACTCAGAAATCGTAAGATTTTTATAGCTGGCTTCACTGGGTTGTTGTAGTTTAGTTACGCATGTGTAGTTTCACTAAAAACTTGTATTTGAGACATTTAACAAAATTATCATTTTAATTATGAGTATTAAATTAAAAATATTATTACTAGGCACAGCTCTAATTTAAGTAGCAGTTGGAGACAAGATACAGAAGATGTGGCTATAGTGACCAAATGTTACAGAGTATGGATTTCTGAGTTTGAATAATGGGTCAGACCATTAGCATATTACCTGGCATGAAATAAGTGCTCAATAAATGCTAGTTGTTATTAGTGTTGTTATGATTATTAGGCCTTGAAGCCTTCATAAGTGAATAAGACTGACATAACGGAACACCAGTGTGGTGCTTGTACATGTCAAATAATAAAAAGCGCTCTCTCTCTCTCTCTCTCTCTCTCACACACACACACACACACACACACACACACACACACACACACCCCGTCTGCATTTTTATGGCAGGCTATTTCAACCATGTATTAAATGGAAGGTACCTGAGAAATTATGTAATCTGGCTCCCTCAGAATGATGAAACTTGAGACTGGAGAAGTAAAATAACTTGTTCAAGTCACATAGTGAGCGGAAAGCTGGGAACAAAAAAATCTGGTCTCTGCCCCAGCTGGAACAGGTCTGCTATACCCGACTCTGCCTCTCTCCTAACCATTTCATCTTGTATCCAATGACAACGATGATAGATACCATCCACACCAAGTGGCAGATTGCAGACACCTTTCCTTTCATGCCAAGCTTAGTTACAAGCTCTGGATTTTACCAATTTTGCCTTCTCTGGCTCCTTGCTTTTCTAACACCTGTCTTTCCAGGTTCATAATGAAAATAAAGCTCAAACACAAAAATCATAGGACTGACTACACTGGATGGTTTCACTGAATGGCTGTGGCTTAGTTATGCTTATATAGATTTAATGAAAACTTGTTTGGACCCTCAAAAAGTTAGCATTGTGGGTATTAAATAAAATTGTTATTTAGGGGGCACAGCTCTAGTTATGTAGCAGTTGGAGATGACATACAGGCAATGTAGCTGTGGTGCCTAGATGGCAGGAATGACAACTGTGTAAGCTTAGGTAATGGGTCAGATATTTTGTAATGTATTATCACACATGCCTCTTAAATACTATCTTTGTGGGTTTTCAAATATCCAGTGCTGTGCTCACCTATTTGCACTAAACATGTAACTGGCAGCATTCAGGAAAGTTAATCAGCAGCTCCTCCTAAAGTGAACCTGGGTTTGTGTCATGTAAGGGGTTCACATTATCATCCACATAACAGGTATTGTCATCATTGACTTTTCATGTGAGTCAATACACAGAGTTCTGCTTAAAATCCACCATTTGAATTGAAAGAACCAGTTGCTATCTTCACTTTCTATAGTGGGTTGAATGGTGGCTCCCCAAAAGATATGTCCACTTCCTTATCCCTAGAATCTGTGACTGTGGCTGTATTTGGAAAAACGATTATTGCAGACGTAATTGAAAATTTTGAGATGAGATCATCCTGAATTACATGGGTGAGCCCCAAATCCAATGACAAGTGTCTTTATAAGATACAGAAGAGGAGAAGTCACAGGCAGAGAAAAGGAGAAGATCCTGTGAAGACAGAGGTAGAGATGGGAGTGATGTAGCTACAAACCAAGAATGCCTGGAGCCACTGAAGCAGGAAGAAGCAAGGAGCGATTCTCTCCCTAGGGTCTGGACAGAGCGCTGCCCTGCTGACAGGTTGATATCAGGCTTCTAGCCTCCAGAACTATGAGAAAATAGATTTCTCTTGTTTTAAGCCACCAAGTTGGTGGTTAATTTGTTATTGCAGCCCCAGGAAACTAATACATTTACCAAGTGCAAATCCAAGGCTCCTTGAATGAGAGGTGTTGGATGGGGCAGGTCAAAGAGTCAGCTCTAAAGAACACTAGTTATATGGATGAAGTGATGAATGGGCCTATGAGGCAGGCATGGTCATACCCACATGAGCGAGATGGAGGCATGCAGAGGCCTGACACCCAGATTCGGGAGGAAGTTTAACATTCCTCTGTGCAGTGTTTCACATCTGAAGAGATTGCTTGTTTGTTTTCTCACCCATGCTTCCAGTTCTCCCTTCCTCATGTGTATCTGAAGGAAGAATGCCCCAAATTTGCCATTTTCTTCTAACTGGTAGTATAAGAACAGTTTGGACCTCAGAGCCAGCCACTTTAGCAAGCAATATTTCTTAAATTGTTTTCAACTATTCCTATTATTTACTTAAGTTAGCATTCATTTTTCCTTGACCATTCATACACAGGCATCTGTCACATGACAGATCAATGTTGTTTTACAACTGGGAAGTCCACTTAACGGTAGATAAACTAGTCAAGCTGCACCCACCAGATTATTCTCCAAAATAATTGGAGCAGTTGATATTTCCGACATCAGTGACTGAGAGCATATGGAACAATGCCTATTAAGGTTCACATATTTGTGCGTTCCTTCATTTGGTTTGTGGAGATGTTTGTTAAGCCCTGTGTATGCCAGGCACTGTTTTGGGCACAGAGTGCTCAGATGCACAGAGGGGACATGATGCTGCCTTCCTGGAGCTCTCAGCACAGTGGTACATCTGGGTCTTGGCAGACTGTGGACTTGGTGTTGTCTGAGTTCCCTTCTGGATCCAACTTCATTGGTTAACTCTCAAACACTTCTCTCTCCCAGCCCAGATCCGAGCAACTTGGACTCCCAATAGAGAGCTCTGAAATTGATGAGGGCATCCACACAGCTTCTGGGAATATGGGATGATGAGTTAGGCAGACATCTCTTCTCACTCTCTACCTCCACAGACAGCTGGAGTGCCTCTCCCCAACTTAAGTGAAGACAGAACTTGTCTCAAAACCTGCAAGAGCCAATTTGCACTGGATTTGTCACAGATACAGAGCAATCTGAAGACCCTCTAAAAGACTAATTTGAGCCATCATGAATTCTACAAACTCTCTTATTTCCACCCTAGAGATTTAGTCAGTACACATTTCAAATGGTGTGGGATTTCTTTGGAGTACAACAGTCCCTGAAAATTGCATTCTTTTCTTTTTTTTTTTTTGGAGGGCAGTGTCACTGGCCCTCATATGTGGGACCGAACCGGGGCCGCTGGCTTCCCAAGCCAGCGTTTCACCACCGCGCCACTTGGCCAGCCCTGAATATTGCATTCTTTAACAAAAGTAGGATATGGATTTGCACATGCAGGGTGCAGTAGAGTTCTACGTGCCCGGCAGGTGATTTATTTAGTGGCCATGTGCTGAGGAGCAGGAGTCGGAGTGGAGGCGGATCAAAAGAGAGGAGGCCCACAAGTCCCTAGTGCTGCTTTTCTTACCCCAAGGCCGCCCAAGGCAACAGTTTTCATCCAGATAGGACGTTGAAGTGCTTCCCCTGATATACAGTGCCAGAAATCTTAAGGTAAAGGTGTCCCGGTTCTGTCCGAGGCCACTGGCAACAATTCCTTTGGAATTGCTTTCAGTTTTAAAAAAAGAGAAATAGATGGCTATTGTATCACTTCCACAGTACTGTTTATAGGTCAAGATGATCTGGAGCTAAGAAGTGTAATATTCATTACAATGCAGCATGAAACAAAGAAAGTTCTGTTTGCAAAAGAATTTTTGTTCCATCGCACGCCCAAGGGGGATGAGTATAAAAGAGTATTTAGGGCACCGACTATAAATTAGATTGTCCCCTCTGTAGCTCCCTTCTTATCCCCATAGTTATTTATTCTGCACCCCATACCTACCCCCAAGAATGTGAACCACATGAAGGCAAGAATTTTTGTCCATTTGTTCATTGTGGTATCCCCAGGGCCTTGCACAATCTGTCATATATTTGGTATTCAAACATATTCGTTGATAAGCAAATGAGTGAATGAGTGAATTGCAATCTGAAGAACTATTTTTCCAAAAGAATTCTTTTGTTGAAAGAAGCTATTGGCGTTGCTTATAAAACAGCTTCCTTGATTACAATGAGATAGAGCTTGAGATCCTAATGGCATTGCTCTTCCAAGAAAACTTCTTTGCTTCCCCCACACACACCACCAGTTTTTCTTCTCCAGTATTTGTTTTGGATCTGTAATTCTAGCTTTTCCTCCTCAGAATTCACCTGAAGGAAAATTGTGTTTTCTTTACATTCGAAGCTCAGCAAATTGAGTAAAATCAACTTAGGTGAATATTTGGCCATTTTTTGAAATATAAGAAGCCTGGAAGCTCAAAAGAGACTGACATGGATGCTTGGCAGCATGGGTCCAGCTTCCAATGGTTCTGGGAAATTGGGACTGACTCTGAATTCTCTCCTGGCTCAGTAGAAAGCCAGGGCAATGCCAGTCACTGGGTAAAATGGCATTGGGGTGGGAAACACATGGTAAGAGTCTTACTGGCCTGACTCCCATCTGCCATTCTAAGATGTTAGGACTCTTCTAACTAAACCTGATAAAAGGTGTCCAGAGGGCCTGGAGTTAATGCTGAGTTGTTCTTTAAGCACAAGATTGATTATTGTTTCCAATAAAATGGATCTGTGATGCCCGAGGTGATTTTTGAGGACAAAAAAAAAACAAAACAAAAGAAGATTAAAAGGGCTGTGTCAAAGTAGTGTTTTGATTAGACCAGCAGCATAATGTTAGAAAATGGAAAGTAGTAGAAATGTAGGAGAAAATGTGCTTAGGGCATGCTCTCCTGGGATGAACAAAGATTATAAATCATGCCCCACTGTTTCCAATCTTTCAAGTATGATGTTTCTACATTTGTAGACTGAAATTTTCTAAGTTGTGAAAAAATAACTAACACAGCCCCGTATGTAAGCTTATATCAATCTATATTTGCCATTTTTTTTAACTTTTAGAAGGTATTTCATTTACCCTTTCCTGGATATGTGATGACCCTGTGCTTTACTTTCTCATGAAGGAGAGAGAATAAAACAATAAGCTCCTTGGTTTAGGAAGAACTAATTAATAAATTTCCTTGCAGTTCCCCAGGCCTATGGCAACTAATTTCCTCCCTGACAACTGAACTTTTTTATCCCAACTTCCATTAGTCTAATAGAAGCCATGCATTCGCTCCCCTTCACTGTGATACGAGAATATTTTTTCCTCCAAGTAGAATAATGGTTGTGAAGTCATGTAGGTATTCACAGAAAAAAAGAATAGTCTTTTACTGTTGTTTTTATTGATTCCAGGAATGAGACTAAGAGAAACCCTGCTCCATTTTACCGTAAATACTATTAATCCAGATATGGGTTTTTAATGTACAGAAATGATTGATTTGAATTTAAAGGAGATAACATTCAGAGTTTCCATCTAGACACAGATAAAACAAAATTATCTAGTGACTATAGCTAAATTTTGGAGTTGCTCTTTTGATTGCTTAAACAAAAGCTTGTATTTTCAGTGCACAAAACATGAAAAAAGAGGGTAAATGCTACATTCCACACTTCATGTACATTAGATCCTGAATATACATACTTCACTTCCATTGTGTTTTTGTTTTGTTTTTTGTTTTTTTGTTTGTTTGTTTTGTTTGTTTTTTGTTTGTTTGTTTGTTTTTGAGGGCAGTGTCACTGACTCTCATATGTGGGACCCGAACCAGGGCCACTGGCTTGAGGCCGCAGGTTTACCCAAGCCAGCACTTAACCAACATGCCACTCAGCCGGCCCTCCATTATTTTTTATTTATTCATTCCTGATCTCATTCTCAAGGCAACTCGCCCATTTCTTCCAGCAAGTCCAGGACTAATATTTTAAGTAAGAAGTTTTCAATCAGAAAAATAGGTTGACTTTTGAATTTGACAAAGTAGAGATTAGAAATATGGCGCTGTTTTAAGAGAAGAAACAAGGACTGATTCGCAATCTACATAATAATTCAACAGAATTTAAGGCTGTCTCTAGCACTTTGCATTAGCGGCAAGTAATTACCTCCAACTGGAATGAAATGAGGGTCAAGAATGGTTTCAAACAATCAAGTGGAAATGTTACTTGTTTTATTGAACATGCTAATACAAAGCTGTATTTGGAAGAGTCTGAGAAGAAAAATGCCTCCAACTGAAATTGCCTTGTGAGCTTTTTGCAAGAGTGGTTTGTAGATGATAAAAGGTTTAAAGTGTTTAGTTTTAACACATTAAATGACTTTACCTAGGAGTTTAAGTCATTTTGGATTTATGATTTCCTGTCCGAATTTAATGATGCTTCTGTGTATAAAAAAATAAGCACACATACATTTTCTGTACATGTAACTTACCTGTTTTCAAATGGGTTTGCCTAACTCTCAATGGATAAGTTGGCTTCCTGCCATATTGCCAAATTAATTTAAGTAGGTATGAATTATATAATTTTTGTATGTGGAAGTACTAGGTGAGTCTGGTGTCCTCTTATGAAATATTAGGCTTACAAAACATACCTATCCAAACTCAAACACATTTTTATTTACTCAGTCATCCATGCTTTTAATCTTCATGGCCAACAATCTAAATTCATAACAATAATTTATTTATTAGCAAGATTAACATTGAAAATCAAAATGCAACCAGGTCCAGAATTCATGAATTAGCTTTTTTTATTATTAAACATTAACTAAAGTTTAGAATGAATATAGTCTATGTATCTAAGTTGATAATAATATAAATAATTCTGGCCTAAAAGCTATATCTTATAGGTTTTTAATAAGTTTTCTCTATCATATAGCAGGAAGTAAGTAGAAATTAAGCTTTTTAAAGTAAATAAATAACGTCAAATGACAGATTGTTAAAATTTAAATTAAATCATGATTGTTAAAAAGCTATAAAAATATTCAAAAAACATCTGAAATATTTAATTCACTTAAAAGTTTTATCTGTAAAGGCTTTTTTTTTTTTCCAATACACATTAAAACAAAAAAAAGAACAGTTAGGAAAAACTAGGACTTTGAAAATGTGTTCAAGCAGAAGAGTAAATTTGGGCATGTGTATAAATTCTTCTCAAATCTCTCTCTCCTGTGCAACACACTCATATTCCTAAGCAAGGCAGCAGGAGAGGATCTCCAGACAAATGCACAATTTTTAATCCTACAAAAGTTTCCTGTCCTGTATTCTGCCCCCCACCCTCCACCCTGTGTCATCTTCAGTTGAAACAGGCCTTGATAAATCAAAAGAAAAGTCAGGGTAGGTAGGCTATGCTTCAGTAACAACAGCAACAACGAAAAACCGAAAGAGAAAATTATTTGACTCACCAAGGGCTTATTTTGCACTCACTCAAAGTGCAAAATGAATCAGACTACCTACCCTCTTCCATCTTGTAGCCTGCAAAGTTGCTGTGTCAAGAAAAGAGAGAGTTAAAAGTTTGCTCCAAGTGCCTGGAAGGGCCAGGTTTAGAAGCGCCTCATGACACTTCCTTCCAGATTTCATTTGTTCGTAAGTCAGCTACCTTATCCCAACCTCTTGCAAGGGAAGTTGGGCAGTGTGGAGCCACCAGAAAGAGGAAGTGGGACTTACACTGTCTCTGCCACAAGAGACTTTCTAACTTCCTTAATCTCATCCCACTTTAGCAGTCAGCTCCCTGTATTCTCTCCTCAGAACCAAAGTCCCTCCAAAGACAGAAAACTTTTCCAAAACGAGAAAGAGATTGAATGAGAGCACTAGCTCTCATACCAAGCCCCGGAACCATGGAATTCTAGAATAGTACTATATTTCAGTGGTAGACACTCCAGATAACCCTCCACATTATTTTCTCAAAAGACTAAAAAGAAAGAGAACTATCAAAATAAGAATATATGCCTACACTATTGAAATAAGTAAGACTATAAATAAGAATATACTTCCCACTCAACTTCCCTTCCTCCCATATTCCTACTCCTGCTGTGGTGAATATGATAAAATATATGTCTAATTTCCTTACTTCAATAACGTATCAAAAACCTTAAACTACCTTAAGTTTAAGCTACTCATTATTTACCTTATCTTCATTTCTTAAAGGGTAGCTATTACTGAGCCATTTCATATTCTACTGGATATTCTGTGCCACTGTGGTCATCAGCATGAGTTACAGTTTCTGGACTCATCCAACCAACATTTTGAATGTCTTTCAAGTACTGGGCCTTGTGCCAGCTTGATCCAGAGGCTACACTCTCGAGGAACTCATGGTCCAGCTGCTGCCTTGTGAATGTGGACAGATACATCACAGAACACAACCATTGCTTTTGTAACCCATGCCCTGAGGTGTGTTGCTGAGTGTGTGCTAAACCATGAAAAGAAAAGGGCCTCTGAGGCACCAGTTTCTGACTACTCCTGAATAATCATGTTTAGAATGGTGTGGTACATATATTAAAGACAAAATATTTGCTATTCTCATGGAAGTTAAGAGACTTGGAATTAGGTTTGCCCAAAACCAACTTCAGTTCTCTCCAACAGTCTATCTATCAGACTTCGTTTGAGAATTGGGAGGCAGGACAGAGGACAATGATCTGAAAATTGCCTGTTGGGGCTGACTTTTGCCATCAGAGATGTTCCTTGCCCTTGGTGGGTGGGGCTTGGGTGTGAGCCCGAACTCCAGGAGGTGGGCTTTCTAGACCCAGATCTTCCATTAAGTAGCTCAGTGACCTTGGGAGGAGTCTTTTGGCCCCTCTGTGCTCATTTCTTCATATGTAAAATCGAATGCTTGGACTAGACAAGCTTTTCCCAGCTAAAACACCCTGTTATTTTGGGCATCAGTGCTCCTGCTCTGTAATTGAAGTCACCAGCCCTGTGTCATACAGGGTCTGCAAGAAGAATATATTGGAGCAATGTCACCAGGTTGATCAACTCTAGAGGCAGCCCTCTCACAGTGACTTGCCAAGAGAAAAACCATTAGACACATCACCTCTCGAACTCTTTGGCATTGATTTTCTTTTCCTACAACTTCCATATGCTCACTATGGTCACAAACTGTAGAAGAAAATAATCCTTCTCTAGCTAGTAAAGTCACAAAGTGGAATGTCTGGGTATCCTTGCACCCACTAATACATCACTGAGACAGCCTTGCCAAAGGGGACTTAGCCTACTGCTGAGAGAGTCCATGGGTTTAGAAAAAGGAAGTTGTAGACGGCAAAGTGCTGTCTGTCACTGGGAGCCCAGCCCAACCCAACAAAGAATTGTGGCATTATTGACTGTGAGAGCTTCAGAGAGGCTCAGCTTTCTCCCTATATTCACACACACTTTGCAGATGTGGGAACCAAAGCTCAGAGAGGTTGACTAACACAAGATCATGAACAGTGGGCAGAACTGAAATGAAAACTTGTGTCTTCTGACACCTGACTTACAGGCCTATGCTCTTATACCATACTGTGCTAGAGAATTCAGAGACACACGTACTAGAACCTGAATATGGTATCAAGAACAGTAATATGATGATGTAATGCCATTATTGGTAATGCTATATACCTCCTATTTATATCATATGTATATATGTTTTATACCCACTCCATTTCTTGAGCAGTCAACATTATCCAGACACTGGGCTAATCATTGTATATACCTTAGCTCTACTATTTTTTTTTAAGATTTTTATTGGGGAATTGGGGGAGGAGAACAGTGTTGGGGAATCGGGGAAGGGGAACAGACAAGTTGCTGTCTTTTTGTTCTTCAGTCTAGTTGCAGAGGATGTTGCTTCACTGGCCCATGTTGGTATCATCATTGCGCTCTTCCAGGATGAGGCATATCGGTCGCCAGCCTCTGGGTGTCCGCTCACTGTGGCTGTTGGCAGCTCACGCTGGCTGCTGGCCACTCACTGTAGCCTATGGCAGCCCACTGCAGCAGGGGCTGCAGCCTACACCGTTGCCGGGGCTCGCACAGCCCAGCTCCAAGTGGAGCTGCAGTGTCACTGGCCCTCATATGTGGGATCCGAACCGGGGCCGCTGACATCCCAAAACTAGCTCTTAACCACTGCGCCACTCGGCCGGCCCATCTTAGCTCTACTTTTAACAAGAACTCTGTAAGATATAATCAGTTGGAAAGTTTGATCTCTGACTAGTTCATGGCTACCACAAAGGGACAAGAAGTATAAAACATTTAGTGAGTAAAGACCCAAGTGTGATTAATCTCATTAACCACCTGCTATAAAGAAATTTTGCTTTTTGATTTTGTTATACCAAAAAAAAAAAAAGAAAGAAAAAGAAAAGAAACAAAGGAAAAAATCATTAGCAAACTTATAAACTTTCTGTCTAAAGTAAAAGCAAAGTGGAACTGCCCCAGCCCCTTGTGAGTTTTTTTGTTTGTTTGTTTTGTTTTTTAAAGATTTTATTGGGGAATTGGCGGAGGGGAACCAGCGTTGGGCAATCGGGGAAGGGGAACAGACAACTTGCTGTCTTTTTGTTCTTCAGTTTAGTTGCGGAGGATGTTGCTTCACTGTTGGTATCGTCATTGCTCTCTTCCCGGATGAGGCAGATCGGTCTCCGGCCTCTGATGTCACTCACTGCCGCTATTGGCAGCTCACGCTTGGCTGCCAGCCGCTCACGCTGGCTGCCGGCCACTCACTGTAGCCTATGGCAGCCCACTGCAGCAGGGGCTGCAGCCCACACCATCGCCGGGGCTCACACAGCCCAGCTCCAGGTGGAGCTGTTGTTAGCTGTAGAGGGCAGTGTCACTGGCCCTCATGTGGGATCCGAACCGAGCCGCTGGCATCCCAAAACCAGCGCTTAACCAATGCGCCACTCGGCTGGCCCCAACTTGTGAGCTTTTTTTCTTGGGAGAAAATAGAGCATTTTCCTGGAAAGTAAACAGGCTTTACAGTTGTAACAGTTTGTTGATTCTGTATATCCACGAATCTGAATATGTTATATCTGGGTCAAATCAGTCTCCCAGAAACCGGGCATCTGCAAAAGGTAAAAGCCTGTTACAATTTGATTAACCCATATCACCGCTTTAAAGAGGAGTGGTGATTTGCCTCCACTGAAGTAAAAACCAAAAGAGAAGACTGTTGAAACCAGTGCTATCCTGGTAAATGTTTAAACATTGACTTTCTTTAAAAATATTCATTTAGGGGCCGGCTGAGTGGTGCAGTGGTTAAGCGCTGGCTTGGGAAGCCAGCAGTCCCGGTTGGGTCCCACATATGAGGGCCAGTGACACTGCCCTTAAAAAAAAAAAAAAAAGAAATAATAAAAATATTCATTTAGACATGCTTCAGTGTATTTTTAATTTTATTAATATAAAGGAGCAAACAATTTACAAATAATTCTAAAATATACAATACTTTGTTATAAATTCCTTAGAGCCCATTGGTTCTCACAGAATGCTTTCATTGATTTTTGCAAAATTCTTGTGTCTGTAGCCAACCTGTGGCAATTAATGAATGAGTGTAGTTCCAACGTGAATGTGGTTGATATTTTTGTTTTCTTAATGAGTAAGATGAAAGTGAAACAAAAAAGACCTATGTTTGAAATTTACTCTTCAATAACATGAGTGACTTCTCTGCTGAATCAAACAATAATTTTCAAATAATAAAAGACAATTTTTTCAATTTTATGCTATTCATGATGTAATGGCTACAGACATGACACACTTTCAAATTTAATCTATAATATTAACACTTTTCCATTATTTTCTTAACAATCAACAACATAATAAACCAAATTCTGATCTGTAGAGTTTGCTTATTTTTGTAACAAAAATACTCCCACATGACTGGTTTCTAGCTATGAATGAGATACCACTGAGTGCAGAGTAGAGAAGAGAGTCACAGTAGCAGACTTTATATAATGTTTCCAATGGTGTGGACGGAGTGTTTATGTCCCCCTAAAATTCATATGTTGAAGCCCTAATCCCCAACGTAATGGTATTGGGAGGTGGAGCCTTTGGGAAGTCATTAGGTTTAAATAAGGTTGTGAGGATGAGACTCCCATGATGGTATGAGAGTCCTTAAAAGAAGAAAACTGACCAGAGCTTACTCTCTTTCTACCATGTGAGGACACAGCTACTGCTAGTAGACTGTCATCTACAAGCCAGGAAAAGAGCTCTTACCAGAAACCAAATCAGCCCAGCACCTTGACCTTGGATTTCCCAGCCTCCCGAACTGTGAGAAATAAATGTCTGCTGTCTAAGCCACTCAGTCTGTGGTATTTTGTAATAGCAGCCTGAGCAACTAATATATTCAACATATAGATGATATAAATAAGCTCATGAAATGACTGATAATAAAATGTAGTAAAACAATTAGGAAGTGATGAGTATTGAGTATTCTTTCTGGTTTCGTTTTTGTTTACTTTTATATTGAAGTAATTATAAACACAGAAGTTGCAAAAATAGTAGTCCCACATACCCCTCATCCAATTTCCCCAATCCTGACATATAACTGTAGTACAATATTACAAATAGGTAATTGAGACTGGTGTGATACTGCTAGCTTGCAGACTTTTATCAAGTATCATCATTTTTATATACACTCATTCCTGGGGTATGTGTGCGTGTAGTGTAGTGTGCAATTTTATCCCGTGTATAGATTTGTGTAACCCATGGCAAATACATTCAGGATACAGAAATGTCCTGTCACCGCAAAGGAACTCTGTTGTGCTTTTTCTTTTTATTGTCACCACTCCCTCATTGTCCCCTGATAACCATTAATCTGTTTCTCATTTCTATAGTTTTATTTCCAGAATGTTATAAGTATATAACCATACAGTATGTAAACTCATGAGACTGATGTTTTCCCATAAGCCCAATTCCCTGAAGTGTTTGCATATTGTTGTGTGTATTGTTCCTTGTTCTTACTGAGTAGTGTCCCATTCTGTGGGTGTCCCAGTTTGTTTAACCATTCACATTCACCCAATGATGGATATTTGGGTCGTTCCAGTTTTTTTGCTGTTATTGACAGTTACCATAAACATTCTTGTATAGGCTTTTGTGTGAATGTAATTTTTCACTTTTCTGGGAAAAGTGCCCAAGAGTATGGTTGGTGGGTCATATGATAAATGCAAGAAACTTCCAAATTATTTTACAAGGGGTCTGCATCATTTTACTATCCCACCAGCATTTATGAGAGATCAAGTTTCTCAGCACCCTTGCCAGCATTTCATATTGTTACCACTTTTTATTTAGCTAATAGTTGAATATTGATATCTGATTTTAATTTGCATTACTTAATGGGGAATGATGGTGGATATCTTTTCATGTGCTTATTTGTCACCCATATCATCTCTTTGGTGAAATGTCTCTTTGTATCTAATCCCCATTTACTAATTGGATTGTTTGTTTCTTTGCTGTGGAGTTATAAGAGTTCTTTATATTTTCTAGAATAAGAACTTTGTCAGATATGTGGTTTGCAAGTTTCTTCTCCTAGCCTATAACTTGTCTTTTCATCCTTTTAAAAGGGTCTTTGGTAGCATCAAAATTTTAAATTTTGATGAAGCTTAATGTGTATCAGTGTTTCCTTTTATGGATCATGTCTCTAGTGCCATGTCTAAAAACATCAGTTTAAATCTTGAAGATTGTCTCCTATGTTTCCTCATAAAAGTTTTAAAGTTTTCCATTTTGTATTTAAATCCATGATCTATTTTGAATTAATTATTTATATGGTGTGAGGTTTTAAGTCAAGGTTTGTTTTTTGGCCCATGGATATCCAATTGTTCCAGTACTGTTTGTTAACAAGACTATCCTTTTTCCACTGAAATTTTTTTTGTTTCTCATATAATTTCTCATTGTAAGTTTAATTTTTAATGATGGCTGTGCTTAACGTCCAGCTCACAAACTCACTGAAAATTTTACAATTGGTTCTGGGAGCCAGTGTAGGCTAGCTCCAACACACTATTGGTTTAAACTGTGCTGCATGGTTTTGATTAGGAAGGTGTAAACAAGTCATAGGGATGATTAAAGATGGTAAGTGTGTGTAAACACTGAAATATATAATGTAAAACATTACAAGAGCATCAGGGCCCAGAGGAGGCATTAGCACCATCTTGCAGAAAATTAAAACTCAGGTTTGAAACTCATACTTTATTAGCTTTGTGGGAAGGAGGCAGGAATTGAATGTAACTCATGCTATTAATTTGAAATTGATTAATTAATAGGTTTCTTTCAAGTTAATTGGGTGACCAGGAAGCTTGGTAGGACAATCATGGCCTCTGTGGCTAAATACAGCTATGTCTGAATTTCAGTTCTGACATTTACCAGCTTTGACGAAACTCTCCATTGACCTTTAGCTTCCTATAGTGTTAAAATGGAGAGAGGAATCAAAAGCTGTGCTCATTAATTTCAGTAGTACTTGAGGAGTTCCAGGCTATGTAGAAGGGATTGGGGCTACAGTATGAGGAAAATCATCATGTTTTGTGTCCTCAAAGAACTTATGGTCCAGTAGAGAGCTGGACAGTGAACAAATGAGCACATTAGTAAAATGGTATTACATTTGTGATAATTGGCATAAAGGGGAAAAAAGCAGGCACTATAATCCAAACAGACAAACCAAAAACCTAGCACAGTGCCTGGCACATAGAGGTTGCTAAGTGGTAGCTATTTTCTTTTCTTTTTTTTTACAGATTTGTGTAAGATCAGGGTGGCCCAGATAGAGATTTGGAGACCTCCCCTGACAGCCTGACTACCTGTCATTTATGTTGCATGTTGTAATGCCCAGTTTGTATGTAAAGTTGAATTGGATGTAGTACTTGAAGAGTTCACCCCTACTCTAAGAAGTGGTGACCATTTACATAGAGATTCAGATAAATTTAGCTATGAATGTGCCAGTCACTAGGTCAGAACCTGCATATATTTATATTTTTTAAATAGCATTTCTTCCATACTCCCTAGTCACTGTGCTCTGTTGTGAAGTGGACTAAATCATGAAAAAGTACTTAGGGAGCTAGAATCCTGAAACCTGTGCAATGAGATGACTGCTGAAGTGCTTACCAATTTTATGTTCCAGTATACACATTGGGTTTTGTTTGGAAGTAAGTTATTGTTAATCAATGCTTTTTTGTCATCAAGTCCATAAATCCACATTAAATAAACATCCAAAGCTGTTAATGTCCTTCTGCCTTCCTGCTTGACTTTCTGTATTTTCATCAGCATAATTCACTAAAGTCAATGTTAGATCTTTTTTCTTTTTTAATTGGTTTTCTACTAAATATCCTCTGACTTACTGAGCAACCAGCTCGAGTATCTGCTGCCTGGGCAGGATAAGACTGAGGCAGGAGCTGTGGACACATCTGGGCACTTCTATTTTTTGGCTCATGTGCTTTAGTATTATTTTTTATTTAAATGTAAGTGACATAAAACATGATATTAATTTCAGGTATACAACATAATGATTCTATATATATATATGTATGTATGTGTGTGTGTGTACACACACACACACACACACACACACAATAAGTCTAGTTAACATCCATCACCATACATTGTTCAAAATTTATTCTTGTGGTGAAATCTTTTAAGATCTACTCTCTTAGCAACTTTCAAGTCTACAATACAGGATTATTGACTATAGCCACCATGCTGTACATTACATCCTCATGACTTATTTGTTTTATAGCTGGAAGTTTGTACTTTTAATGCCTTTCACCTATATCAATAAGGTTTTTCTAAAAATATATTAGTGCTTTTTAATGGACATTTAATTGGTTTAGGGGCTATGTTACAGTGTTCTTCTGCTTTGCGGTTTTTCAGGGTAAAGAATTTTTGATCACTGAAATATTTTGATTCTCATTTTCCAGGGTCTTAGAGTGACCTTTTGGGAATGCTATCTACTGTTTTCACTTTGAATTACCTTGCGTTTTCCTAGACCAGCAATAACACGTGATTCTGTATAGACATGGGTAAGGCTTTCGGGAAGCTCACACTGTTTCTTAGTTCACGAGCACTGTCTTGTGTTGAAATAGTGAAGTGCGCTTTCTTTAAAATAGATGTGTGTGTGTGTGTGTGTGTGTGTGTTATGTCTTCTCCTTTTCTGAAGGACCCTTCATCTCAATCGCTTCCTTTTTCTGCTCCACCACCTAGACTCCTCTCCCAGAAAAGCTACCTTTCCAAGACTGCCACCCGAGGACCTGTGCCCTGTCAAGTCCACTCCTGGTGTGTCCCAGCAGTCTTGCCAGTTCTAGGTTCTGCAGCCTCTCCTCTTTCCCAAGCATTCTCCACCCGGCTCTCAGCTCCAACAAGGACTTCAGTGCTGGCCTTGCTGGTTCCAGACTTTTATTGCCCTTCTTCTGTGTAAATATAGATTTGTAGCATTCTCTGTCTTCTAGTTATACTGGAGACAAGGGCTATGGTGGATTTATTTGCTCTCTATGTTGTTCCGTGTAGGTCTTAGAGGATACATGGGGAGAGATCCTTGCTTAGTTCATGTATAGAAATCTAAAGCCTGTATATATTTATTCTTATTTTCTTGGTGTTTTAATATGAGCACAATTATATATATTGCATTTTTAAATCTATCGTGGCAGCATAATATAATGTCTGTATTTTTCTCTTTTTTTGTGGTTTGTTTTTTATGTTTAACTCTTTAATTCTTCTGTAAGTATTCCCTGCTTTTGGCTTGTTTATCTTCCCCTTCTGTTCAGGCCTGCGGGCACAGTAGAACATAAGGAATCATGGCCTAATTTGCTTAGAAATGGACAGATGCTTAGAGAAATGAAGGGCAAGCTAGGGCCTTGTCCAAATGTGGTTGATGCTTTTTGAAACACAAAATGGACAGGAGCCGGGGAATGCTTGCTTGTACATTTCTTATAGAAGTGGAGTGCCAGACTCTTGGCACTCGGGGCTCTTATTTCTGCTGAGTTTTCTGAGGACCAACTGCCCTTCAAAGTTGGCTGCTCGTCACATTTCTCAGAATAGCTTTGTGGATTGTCACATTCCTTGTCACTTGTTTATGTCCCCAATTCTTCATTAAGATGTAATCTTCTCATGAGCAACTCCTGCTTTCTTCTCTCCCAGTCCACCCTGCTGGAGCCTTGCCCAAAGTAGGTTCTCAGGGACCTACTCTATCACCTTTGAAAGCCTCTACCTTGAGGTCACAGAAGCAGTTTGTTTCGGGCCAGCCGAGTGGCGCATTGGTAAGAGCTGGTTTGGGGATGCCAGCGGCCCCGGTTCGGATCCCACATATGAGGGCCAGTGACACTGGCCTCTACAGCTAACAACAGCTCCACCTGGAGCTGAGCTGTGCGAGCCCCAGCGATGGTGTAGGCTGCAGCCCCTGCTGCAGTGGGCTGCATAGACTACAGTGAGTGGCCGGCAGCCAGTGCGAGCTGCCAATAGCTGCGGTGAGCGATCATCCAGAGGCCAGCGACCGATCTGCCTCATCCGGCCAGTGAAGCAACATCCTCCGCAACTAGACTGAAGAACAAAAAGACAGCAACTTGTCTGTTCCTCTTCCCCGATTCCCCAACGCTGTTCCCCTGCCCCAATTCCCCAATAAAATCTTAAAAAAAAAAGCAGTTTATTTTTTTTGGAGACTGATAAGAAAAGAAAGGCACCTGAACACAAATGAGTATAGGAATACTTGTGCGCTATGAAGCCTCTCTGAGGCCAACTCTGTAACATGCTAAGCCCTCTTGATTGTGCTCAAGAAGTGGTAAAAGAGCAAGGCCATCCATACTGCCCTTTTAAATATATATGTTATATATATATATATATATATATATATATATATATATATATATTATAGTACATATTTACATATATGTTAAATTATATATTATATCCAACAACTGTCACCCAAGCAGTTGCCTGGGCATTGCCCATAAAGCACTTTATGAATTCGATGAGATTAAGAGTTTGATTAAAAAATCTCCATATTCCAATTTGAAAGGTCATTATATTTTCTTAAAATTATGTGAGTCATCCTATCTACAGTTGTTATTCATAACACACACATGTCCCTGGGAAATAAATAAATAAATAAGACAGGGGGATGTAAAAATTAAATGATGTCACTTTCCCTTGGATAGGCCCTTCAATAGTTTTTCTTGTTTGGGGATAAAGAAGAAATTCATAGGGTCCATAAGATCCTATATTGTCTGTCCCATACCTGTTTCTCCACCATCAGCTGTCATCCCAAATGCCTTGCTCTTTGTGTACCTACCACACTGGAGACATTTCAGTTTCTTGAACATTCCATTCTTCTTTCCACCAGAGGATGTGTGCATATATTGTCTCCATTCTCTGGCTGTTTCTTCTCCTTTGCATGTGTTTATCCTATCTTCCCTAATCAATACTTCTATATCTTTCAGATCTCAGGTCAAATATCTTTTCTTTAGAGAAGTCTTCCTTTCTTGAATGTCCCATCACACATTCTCATAGTAACTTGTACTTCTGGAGTAATTCTTGCAGTTGTAATTTTACATTTTTTGCAAGGTTATTTCACGAACAATGTCCTCATCCTCCACCAGACTATAATGTCCATGAATGTAGGAACAGAGTTTATTTATGCCACCATTGAATCCTATGTGCCTAGAGCAAAGGCTGATCCCTGGGTAGCACTGAATAAAGTTTTTGTTAGACTCATGAATGAATGAATGAATTGATCATTGTAAAGCAAATGGTGAGGGCTTACTGTTCAAAATGAAATAAATACAGCATTGAACAATCATTTCACCAGATAGTCAGCTGATTAAAAACAATTATTACTGGACCGGCCGAGTGGCGCGGTATTTAAGCGCTGGCTTGGGACACCAGTGGCCCCAGTTCGGATCCCACATATGAGAGCCAGTGACATTGCCCTCTTAAAAAAAAAACAATTATTATTTGGTAATCTCTGAAAACAATGCTGATACAGCTGAATACATTCATAGCCTGAGAGACAGATGGAATAACTAAGAGAAAAAGTTGAGGAAGAAGGTTGAAGAAAACCATGATAAAAAATTCAGAGCTACTTGCTGGTTGTGTCTGAAAGTGCAGTGTTCATTTCAAGTCACATCACTGCCGCAAGGAGTTTAAAGACACAGTGAAGAGAAGAGCTGGGGAAGGGCAGCCGGGATGATCTGAGATCAAATGTCTAGCAGTCCACAGAAAGTTTTAGGACTTACAGTGGAGAGTCAAGAGGACTTAAAGGAGATGTAATTATAGATCCGAAGCCTAATCTCTGTGTGTAATAATGTCTCCTACTTTCATTTCAACAAAGACCTGTTTATGCAATGTAGATCCTAGAGTGGAGGTCTAGAAAATTCAAAACAAATTTATGAAGTGTTTTTTTTATTATTATTATCAATAGTGACTAAAGGCATATGATAATGTTGAGTATTGAAACTGACATCTAAGAATAAAGCATTCTTATATCTGTGAATAAATCCTGTCTCTGTCTCTCTGTCTCTGTCTTTCTCTCTCTCTCTCTCTCTCTCTCTCTCTCTCTCTCTCTCTCACTCTCTCTCTCACACACACACACACACACACATAACACATGCATGCTTATTGTAAAAAAAGTTTAAAAAATAAAGAATATAACAGAGATAGTGTTAACTTGATCTTTTAAATGAAAATACTACATATTCACCTTGCACTTTAATCAAGTTGTTTTTCCTTAGCCTAAAAGAAACAAAAATATGGCTGTTGTTTTCCACTCACTAGTGCATTCTATTGACTCCAAAAGTGAAGTGAGATTTATAATTTTTTACTATTATATTTACTAAGGGCTTTGAAGAAATAGCTGAACATTGACTTTTTTAAATAGAATTGTTTACTTCATATGTGTAATATGTGTAATAGAGCTGGAATTGGCTTCTTTAAACATAGTTCTTGAAATATATTTCTTCCATCCTATGGAAAATTTTTGCATAGGATTGTTAGGGATATTTTTAGAAGATTAGGTAAGAATATAGAAGAAGAGAGTTGGTAGGATGACTGGCAACAGCTAAGGAGGGACTAAGGTGGGACACTGAATATGTGACCTTAGAATTCCTTAGAATTCCTTAGAGCAATATTTCCAATTAACTAATTACTTATCATATTAAATAATGTGGCTAACAGCTCAAATCATAACACATTTTTTTTCCAGCTAGAAGAATCAGTTTTAACATGACCAGCCAATGATTTATTGATAATAATAGACTATGATCATACAGTTAGTGCTCTGGCTAATCAGTTGCTGTGTATGTACAACCATTACTGTTAGAGCAGATACCATTGTAGCTACAAAACCACCATGGAATTGTGCATCATCAAAGACTTGAGTTCGTCTGAATGTCTTTGACCTTGAGAAGAGATAATAAGTAGCACTAAGCAAGATGAGGACTAAGGGGCGGGCTGAGTGGCGCGGTGGTTAAGCGCTGGCTTGGGAAGCCAGCGGCCCCGGTTCAATCCCACATATGAGGGCCAGTGACACTGCCCTCAAAAAAAAAAAAAAAAAAAAAGATGAGGACTAAGGAACAAATTCAGGACAGGCCTGAACTGAAGAGTGGGGTGTCTTAATTATAGGATGGCCTAGTTTAGGTGATTACCACATAGAAGAGTGGGCACGGGACCTAATTCTGTAGGTAAGTGGAAGCTACCCAGAGGCATTTGGACTACTTCTCAAAGGCAAATGCATACCATATGCCCTTTCCTCTCCATTTCCACATTTATCTATGTGGTAGGCACAGTAAAAGCCCACAAAGGTGTCCTAATAGATATCCTACTCCCCAGAAACTGCGAATATGTTACCTTAGAATTTCTTACTTTACCTTACCAAAGGGACTTTACAGATGTGATTAAGATTAGAGATCCTGAGATGGGCGAATTATCCTATGTTGCCCAGGTGAACCCAACCTAATCATAGGAGTCCTTAAAAGGGGAGAAACTTTCCCAGCTGAAGTCAAAGTCAAAGGGAGATGTGACTACAAAAGAATGGTGAGAGAGATGCAGCATTGCTGTTTCTGAAGGTCAGGGGCCATGAGCCAAAGGATGTGTGTAGTCTCTAGAAGCTGGAAAAGGCAAGGAAATAGATTCTTTTTAAAGCATCCAGGAGGGAATGCAGCCCTGTCAACTCAGTTTTAGCCCAGTGTTACTTGTGTCAGCTCCTGACCTACAGAATGTAAAGAAATAGATTGTGTTGTTTTAATCCCTTGCGTTTGGAAATGATTGCATGTTGATCTACTGAGATAATCATATCATTGATTTTTCTTTTTTATACGGTTAATAAGGTAAATTATATTAATTAATCTTTAAAATGTTAAAGCAACCTCGTGTTCCTAAAATAAACCTTATTTGATCATGAGGGTGTGTGTGTGTGTGTGTGTGTGTGTGTGTGTGTGTGTGTGTGTGTCTTGCTAGATTCAGTTTGCTAATAATTTATTCAGGATTTTTACAACTATGGTCATGAGTGAAATTGTCAAGTAATTTTCTCTAGTGTTTTATGTGCTGATGGGATTAATTCATTTGCCTTTTATGCACCAGAACCAGGCCTTTTTAATTACTGAAGCTTTAGAGAACATTTTAATTTTTAGTAAAGCTAGTTCACCCCTCTTGTTTGTTTCTTGATGATTCCAGTTTATAAAGGTGAAAATCAGCTTATCTGGTTATGGGGGGGGTGTTGATGTTTTATTAGATTTCTATTAAATTATAAATCGGAGAAAATAGACATCTCTATGATTTTGAATCTTCATATCAAAACATGTAATAGGCCTGTTCATTTGTTTGTCTTGTTGCGTATTCTTTATGCCTGTTTTAGAGACTTTTCCTTCCTAATAGAAGCCTGCAAATTTTCTTGGTAAATTTATTCATAAGTGTTTTATTATTTTTGTTGCTATTGTAAATAGAGTCTTGTATGAAGGCTATTGATTTCTGTGTATTAGTTTAAAAAGCTAATACATTACTGCATTTCTTTATTACTAATATAGTTTTTTAAATATAAAATCTTATTTTTTCCTTTTCAATTTTTATACCTCTCATTTTTGTCTCATAGTAATTTTATAAGATTTTAAACCTGGTACATTGTTAAGTGATAATGTTAATACTTGGTATCCTTTGCTTGTGGAGATACTTCTAGTGTTTCTCCATTAAGGATGACATTGTCTTTGGTACCGAAATAGCTACATTATCTCATGTTAAACAATTAACCATTGACTACTATTTTGTTGAGCATTTATCAAGAATGGATTTGGATCTTCCAAATATTGTTTTATCAAGATTTTCATATTATTTTCCCTTTGGATCAATGAAAATGATAATTATATCTATCTATTTCCCAGTATTGAAACATCTTTGCATTCTTGAGATATATTTCACTTGGTCATAATGATTTTTAATTCTGAAAGGCAAGAAGGTTTACAGCAACATTATTTATAACATTCAAAAATTGGAAATAGGGGCCTGCTGAGTGGCACGTTGGTTAAGAGCTGGCTTGGGATTCCAGTGGCCCTGGTTTGAGTCCCACATATGAGGGTCAGTGACACTGCCCTCAAAAAAAAAAAATTTGGAAATAATAATGATAATAATGTACAACTTCATCAACAAATAATAGACAAATTGGGGTCTTTCATAAATGAAGTATTATATACTGATGGTAAACATTACAAATGTATGGGCCAAGGTGAATAAATCTCACAAATATAACATTGTGTCCTTCCTCCCCACCCAAAAACAACAGACACAAGCAAATATATACTGCGTTATTTAATTTATTTATTTTATTTTTTTTAAGATTTTTTTTTTTTTAATTGGGGAATTGGTGGAGGAGAACAGTGTTGGGGAACCAGGGAAGGGGAACAGACAAGTTGCTGTCCTTTTGTTCTTCAGTCTAGTTGTGGAGGATATTGCTTCACTGGCCCATGTTGGTATCATCATTGCGCTTTTCTTGGGTGAGGCAGATCGGTCGCTGGCCTCCGGACGGCCAGTCACGGCGGCTCTTGGCAGCTCACACTGGCTGCCAGCCGCTCACGCTGGCTGCGGGCCACTCACTGTAGCCTATGGCAGCCCACTGCAGCAGGGGCTGCAGCCCACACCATCACCGGGGCTCGCACAGCCCAGCTCCAGGTGGAGCTGTTGTCTTAGCTGTAGAGGGCAGTGTCACTGACCCTCATATGTGGGATCCGAACTGGGGCCGCTGGTGTCCCAAGCCAGCTCTTAACCAACGTGCCACTCAGTCGGCCCTGCATGATTTTATTTATATAAAGTTCAAAAGTGGGTAAAACTAAGCTATATTGTTTAAGAATGCATACTTAGGTGATAAACATGGAAAGAAAAATAAGTATGTGATTATCATAAAAGTTAGGATAGTAGTTATCTTTAAAGAAGATTGGGCAAAGTTATTTGAGGGGCTTCCAGGATGCTGGAGATGTTTGAATTCTTGACCTAGGTAGTATTTTCATAAGAATGTGCTTTATAATAATTCATGAAGCTTTCTATTTATATTTAATGCAGTTTTTTGCATATGTGGATATTGGATTATGAGGATTTTTTTAATTACTTGTTAATAATTTAAGATTTTTGCATCACTATTCAGAAAAGAGATGTCTATAGTTTTCCGATGCTTTAATTGTTTTTCAAGGTTTGGTATGCTGATTTCATAATAATAAAGTGGAGATTTTTCTTCTTTGTTTAGGCTCAAAAGTGTTAGGATCACTGCGCCGTTATCTGTTCTTTAAAGACTAAAGTGTGGGCCGGCTGAGTGGCACGGTGGTTAAGCGATGGCTTGGGAAGCCAGCGGCCTGGGTTCGGTCCCACATAAGAGGGCCAGTGACACTGCCCTCAAAAAAAAAAAAAAAAAAAAAAAAGCAAACAAACAAAAGACTTAAGTGTAAGATCCCAAACTGAAAAATTACTAGAAGAAAACATAGGAGAAAACCATTGTTTTTTTTTTGGGGGGGCGGTTTTAGCTGAGCCATCCTGCCACCTATTGGCAGCTCAGCTCGGGCATCGAACTGCTGTTGCTCTGAGCTCAGCTCCCATCTTGAGTGAGCTCTTAACCAACTGAGCCATTCAGCTGGCCCCAGGAAAAACCTTCTTGATGTTGACCTAGGCGGTCATTTTTTGGATATGACCCCAAAAGTGTCAATGACAAAAACAAAACTAGACAAATGAGATTCCATCAAACTAAAAAGCTTCTAAACAGCAAGGAAACAATCAGAGTGAAGAGATAACCTACAGAATGAGAGAAAATATTTATAAACCATATGTCTACTAAGGGGTTAATATTCAAAATATATAAGGAACTCAAACAACTCGATAGCAAGAAAACAAATTATTTAAAAAATGGGCAAAAGACATGACTAGACATTTCTCAAAATAAGATATACAAATGGCCAATAGATATATGAAAAAGTGCTCAACGTTATTAATCATCAGGGAAATGCAAATCAAAATGAGAGGGCTGGCTGAGTAGCGTGGTATTTGGGAGCTGGCTTGGGACACCGGCGGCCCCAGTTTGGATCCCTCGTGTGAGGGCCAGTGACACTGCCCTCATAAAAACCAGTAATGAGATACCACCTCATACCTGATAAAATGACTTATTATCAAAGACAAAGGAATACAAGTATTGGTGAGGATGTGAAAAGGGAACCCTTGTACACTGCGGGTGGGAATGTAATTGGTGCAGCCACTGTGGGAAACAGCATGGAGTTTCCTCAAAAAATTAAAAATAGAACTGCCACATGATCCAGCAATCCTACTTCTGGGAATATATACAAAGGGAATAAGATCAGTGTCTCACAGAGACACCTGCACTACCATGTTTACTAAAGTAGTATTTACAATAGCCAAGACACGGAATCAACCTAAGTGTCCATGGACAGATGAATGGATAAAGAAAATGTGATATATATGATCTCATTTATATGTCGAATTTTTAAAAAATGTTGAATGCATAGAAATGAAGAGTAGAATCATGGTTACCAGGGGGTGAGAAGGTAGGGGAAATGGGGAAATGTTGGTCAAAGGGTACAAAGTTGGAACTGTGTGGGATGAGTAAGTCTAAAGATCTAATGTGATGTGCAGCTTGGTGACTACAGGTAATGATATTGGGTTGAATACTGGAAATATGCTAAGAGAGTGGCTTTCCAGTGCTCTTATCACATATAAAAATAATAACTATGTGAGGAGTTATGTTAATTAGCTTGACTATAGTAATCATTTAACTGTGTGTGTGCGTATTAAATCATGTTGTGCCCTTTAAATACATACAATTTTTATTAAAAAATATAGTATTTTTTGAGGAAAGAAAAAAAATATGTAGATCTATGTAGTGACGGCTAATGGATACAGTTTGTTTTTGGGGTAGTGAAAATGTTCTAAAATTGATTGTGGTGTTGGATGCACAACTCTGTCAACATAATAAAAGCCATGGAGTTCTACACCTGAAGTGGGTGAAATATATGATATATGATTTGTATCTCAATATAGCTGTTAAAAAATTAAAGTCCCCCTTCCTACAGTAGTTCTGCTTATTTCTTCTTGTAGATATCCATTTTAGGTTTTACTCTGTCAACCTTGGTACTACTTTTTTTTAGTGCATATACAGTTTGTAACAGCATTGTGCATTGTATCCTTTAACATTCTTATTTTCTCATTTAATGTTTTTGTGCCTGGTTAAGCACAAAATATTGTCACTAACATCACAAATTCTGGATTGGCTAGGTTTAAATTCTGACTTTCGTACTTACTAGCTATGTGTCTTTGTGCCCCAGTTTTTCAATCTAAAATAATGGGTATAATGATTGTAACTATCTCATTGCTTTTGAGGCAAGATTATGTAAGTTAATATACATAAAGCACTTAATACTTGGTATACAGTAAGTGCTATATAAATGTTAGGTTAAATATTGTTTATTAAGCTCTACTAAGATCAAGACCCCTGCTTTCTTTTTGTTTCCATTTGCCTGATGTGCTTCTGTCCTGTCTTTGATTTTTTTTTCACTTTTCTGAATCACTTTATTTTAAATATAGCTCTTGTATACTAAATCACATCTGAAATTCATCTTCATTTAGTAGGCAATTTTGATGTAGTTAGATATCTTTTGTGTTAGTTCTATCACTTTATCTTATGTATCCATACTAATTTTTTTTTTAATGAAAGTGTTCACTCTATGATCACTTCATTTTCTTTTAAGTTTTTTGTTTTTGTTTTTGTTTGGTATTCTTACTGGAAGGTTTATGGTGTTTTTTTTCTATAGTTGCCTTTAATTATAAATTACTCTTAGTCTTCTATTTAGTGATTGTCTGTTCTTAATTAGTTATAACTCTGAACAGTTAAACATTTAATGTTTTCATCCTCTTCTCTCCTCTTGTCTTTCACCCAGCATGTTGATTTTAGTCAGTATTAGATTTCTTGGTATTTGCCTTGATATAGTTAAGTATGTTTAGGTTTTTATTTCTTGATTTATCAACTTTAAATTAAACCCTTCACTTCCAGCCCTTCCACAAGGCAGTAAACACATTTATTCTTCCTTCTAATTTCTTTCCCTCTTCCCAATTTTAGATTGTACTATATATGTGCCACTCTAACCCACACTTTTTCTAGCTTTATTGGTATTGTTAAATAAATTCACTCTCCTTCAATCTTTTCCCCAAACTTCTTGATTGACTCAATTTTGTCCTTAATTATTAGTTTCCAAAAAAGGGATCAGCAAAGCAATATTTTTCTAGTTTTTGCATCGTAAAGTTGTTGTTTATAGCCTTTGTACTTAAAGAAGAGTTTGCACATAGATACAACCCTATCTTAAGCTTTCTTTCCTTGAGAATCTTATCGATATTGTCTCTGATATTCAGTGTTGTTATATAAAAATATGAGGGTAGCTTGATTTTGTTTTCTTTTTATAAAATTTGCTTGATCTTTTCACCTGTCTGCCCCAAAGATTTTTTATCTTAAGTACAGTAACTTTACTGGGCTTTGGTCATTCTGGGTCTTTGGGTCTTTCTTCAGTTCTGTTTCATTGTATTAACTTACTCATTCCAATCCTCTATGAATCTACTATGTTTTCCATAGTCTCTATTCTCACTTGTGCTTCTTTTTGTTTTCATTTCTTTGATTCTCCTATTTTTTTCTTGTACATCTTTCCTAATTCTGCCAGTTCATATATATCCCCTACTACTATTCTACCATATTTTTCCTGAGTTCTTCCATTTGTGTATTATTTATTTTCTTTCATCTAGGTGATTGCTTCATTCTGGAGGTTTTGTTTGTTTGTTTGTTTTGTTTTTTGGGTTTTGTTTGTTTGTTTTTAAATATTTTATTGGGGAATTGGGGGAGGGGAACAGCATTGGGGAATTAGGGAAGGGAGACAGACAAGTTGCTGTCCTTTTGTTCTTCAGTCTGGTTGTGGAGGATGTCGCTTCACTGGCCCATGTTGGTATCATCATTGCACTCTTCTTGGGAGAGGCAGATCGGTGGCCGGCCTCTCACAGTGGCTCTTGGCAGCTCACACTGGCTGCCAGCCACTCATGCCAATCTGAGGACTCACAGCAGCCCAGCTCAAGGTGGACCTGTTGTTCACCATCTTAGCTATAGAGGACAGTGTCACTGACCTTCGTATGTGGGATCCGAACCAGGACTGCTGGCATCCCAAGCTAGCTCTTAACCAACATGTCACCCAGCCAGCCCTGTTTTTTTTGTTTGTTTGTTTTTTGATTCCCTCCAAATTCATGACCAAAACATTTGTTCATGACTGTCCTCTTTCCTGTGGTAATATTTTACCAGAGCAGGTACTTTGTTCAAAAGTTTTGTTCCCTTTTTTTCTTAAAGAGCAACTTTTTTTTAATTAGCTGAGCCATCCTGCCACCTGTTGGCAGCTCAGCGGCAGCTCAGCTTGGGCTGGGCATTGAACTGCTGTTGCTCAGAGCTCAGCTGGCACTTCTTGAGTGCCACTCTTTTTTTTTTTAACTAGAAAATTTTTTATTTTTTTATTTTTATTGGGTAACTGTGTTTTTTCCAGGACCCATCAATTCCAAGTCATTGTCCTTCAATCTAGTTGTGGAGGGTGCAGCTCAGCTCCAAGTCCAGTCACCATTTTCAACCTAGTTGCAAGGAGGCGTAGTCCACCATCCCATGGGGGAGTCCAACCGGCAACCTTGTTGTTCAGAGTACAACTGAGCCACCTGTTTGCCCCAAATTTGCTCCTATTTAACTTCACCTTAGAGTATTTTTGTATCAATTATGTGATTTTTTTTTTTTATTATTTGTCACTAACTGATTTTTGTTTTCCTAAACCAGGCATTTTATTAAGAGTTTTCTTGAGGCACCCAGGTTAACATTCTTGTCTAACATAGCTTCACAATGCAAAGGCTCTCTTCTCAGAGCTTCCTCAAAGATACAATGTCTCCTAAACCTGAGCCTTGTCTGTCTGAACCTTCATTTGGCCTTGCTTCCTCTTTTTCATTGAACTCACTATAGTTCTGTTGGGGGTGGAAACTGACCTGTTCCTGCACATATTTTTGCCAACAAAGGGTTCAGCTTCTGCCTCTCAAGATATACCTCTCACCTTCGGGAAGTGATTTTTTGAGGCGTTTCCTGAGATCTGTCAATGTTGAACTCCTACCACTCAGTTCTTATGCTCTTCCCTCAGCCTCTTTCCATTTCCTCCCAGGAGAACTTAGGTGCTTTTAGAAAATATTAAAAATGTATTAGAATCTGTCATGAAGTTTTATTAAAAACTGAGTTTTTGTTTTGACTTTTCTGGTCTTCATTTGCTTTAGGGCAGTTTGCAGATAGAGAAGGTATAAGGCTGCATTATTCCACAGCCCCACATACGTGCTAAGAGTTTCTACCCTGTCCCCAGCCTCAACCAAAAGGATATTCTTTTATATTTTTGAAGAGTCCTTCTCCTGCCCCCTTAGTTTCTTTGTACACTGGCCAAAAATAGTACAAGAACATCTTCTTTGCAACTGCAGGCATTGTTCATCATATGGAAACCTGATTTATGAAGCTTCTCCACCACAGAATTGATGCTTCTGGGCATGAACACAAATAGCAGTTCCCTGGAAATCCAGACCCGTGAGCTTTCATCCCCCAATCTGTCCATTCCATCTGGGTGAAATGTGGCCCTTCTCAGCCTTCCGCTGTCTCTGGTGCTCGTTTCAAAGTGGTTGAGAAGAAATACCCCAGAGGAGTAATCTTGGTGCTGGCCCCAAGCCTCTGTGCAGATAAACAGGTTCTAAAGGAAAGCACCCTGTGCCTTCCCAGATTTATTTCTGCTTCCTCTCCCACCTAATGGTCTCAGATACACTCCTCATTTATGCTAGGATGCAATGGAAAAATGGATCACTGATAATTGACAAATTGTTTTATGAACTAGCCTGTTCCTGGCAGCAAATCAGACAGCGTGCTCAAACTGGGTGAGTTGAGAATTTAATAAAGGAACAACTAATTAACTCTGTGGGACTATGAACCCTCGACCATAGTTTGAGGAAAGCAGTCAAGCAATAATGCAGTATATCTTGGGGGTTATAAATGGCAGGGAGCCTTTTACTGTCTCTAAGCCTGAAGGTGCCAAGAATGGGAGTGGAACAGGAACCACAGGGGGCTTCCCGAAAGAACTGTGTCCTTCAGTAGTGGCATGTAGGCTGCATATGGAGGAAAAATCCCAACCCTTTCCTTTCCATTCCCCAAGCTCCTGCAGTGCCTCTCATTGGCCAAACCCAATTAAAAAACAGATGGCAAATAGAACCCATGGATTAATCCATAAAGATCAGTCTCCCAGGGCACAGGGGAGGAGAGTGGAAAGGGGATCTGGAGGAGCAGCCAGCAGATAAACAGTATTCTGTAGATCCACCAATTGACAAAACACAATTCAAAGGGGCTTATTCTATAGCAAACATGTTGCAAAGATCGTTGGCTTGCAGAAAGAAAATACAAAATTATTCTAAAGAAAACATAAATTTAAGACCTCTTGTCAATTAAGAGGTGAACATTAGGGCTCAACACAGTTATGCATCATTATGTGCAAATGAACAAATAGCTAGATTTAAAATCAAGGCATAGAATTGTTTAAACACACACCCACTGAGCATTATCTGAATATCATCAAGTTTTTATTCCCATTTTATCCACCACTTCTCATTCATTTTCCATAAACAGTTCTCTCCTTCCCAGCTTAATTTTAACCCTGGGCTTTTTACCTCAGTCTTCTTCTCGGCTAGTTCTTCTCTTACTCTTTGTTCAGTTCTTTGATGTCAGTTTCCATATGTCTCCTAATGAGACTCCAAACTGTATCTTGAGTGTCTGGCATTGAAATGGTTGTATCCTGAATGAATGAATGAATGAATGAATGAATGAATGAATTCAGCTCTATCTCCTAACTCTCCCCTCCTCCATCCCTGCTGCTACCCCACTGACATAGATCCTCATCATCTTTTTCCTAGAGCACTGAAGAGCCTTCTAAGGGTCCTTCCTATCTCCAGATATTCCCCACTGCCAATTCTTTCTCTTCACTGCAGCCAGTTACCTTTCCAAAGTGCAATTCGGGTCTCGTCACCCTCTTTTTCAAATAATAAAATAAAGACTGTCACTAGCTCTTCCTTTTTTGCTGGGCCACAAATGCTTCCCATGTGTTTGCCCAACACATACTTTATATTTGGATTTGCGTGCTTTTTGTCAAGGCATGCCCTCCCAAATTACCCAATGGCCCCTGAACTCTCTTCCAATTTGCTGCCTCTTATCTATAGGATAAAGTCCTATCTCCTTAGCATGGAACTTGCCTTTCTAGCCTCTTCTCTCCATCCTTACCCATCCACTCACTTGGAAATGGGAACCTCAACCTTTCACAGTTCCCTAAAATGTTTTCTTTGTGCCATGCACCCCTCTCTCTGGGGAGTTCCTCCCCATACTTTAAGAAACACCTGCAATATCACCCCCACCATGAGACTTTCCTCTGTAATTCTGTTAGTTGCTCCTTCTTCTGTAATTCTGTAGTATTTTGTCTATCTCTGTGCTGCACAGTAATTACATTTTTACATTTCTGTTTACTCAGTTACTTCACCTGCCTCGAAGGCCTGAACTATATTGTAGTTTTTCCTTTTGCAAAATTTGGAAAATAGCAAGGGCTCAATCAATGTTTATTAAATTAATGAACACTTTATTAACCTAATTTATTGCGCATCCTTAGTACTCATTATTTTTTTTTTTTTTTTTAAATTTTATTTTATTTTTAATTAGTTTCAGGTGTACAACACAGTGCAATAGTTATACATTTTACCCCTCAAAGTGACAACCCCCCCACCCCCAATAGTTTCAGGTGTACAACACAGTGCAATAGTTATACATTTTACCCCTCAAAGTGACAACCCCCCACCCCCAATACACCACCCCACTCCCCCCCATATCATATATATCTATTACTCTTCCTCTGACTCTCTTCCACAGTATAATCCACATCCCGTGACTATCTATATATATTCAATTACAGTAGGTATACCACCTCCACTTTAGTAATACAGTGCAGTGATCAAACCTCTACTCCATCCATGAAATGGTCTCCCTAACAAGACCTATGATCATCTGACATTCCACAGAATATTTACAACATTATTAATTATATTCCCAAACTGTTTTTCCTATCCCAGTAGCAATATTGTAGTTGCCTATTTTTGCTGTCTAATCCCTTCCCCTTCTCCCTCATCCCCATTCCTCTCCAAATTAGCAACCCTGATTTTTCCTCTATATCTATGAGACAGTTTCTGTTTACTTTGCTCATTCATACAGTTTTTCATATTCCACATATAAGTGAGATCATATGGTATTTGTCCTTCTCTGACTGACTTATTTCACTCAACATTATAGTCTCTAGGTCCATCCATATCATTGCAAATGGCACGATTTCATTCTTTTTCTTTATAGCGGAGTAATACTCCATTGTATAAATATACCACAGTTTCTTAATCCAGTCATCTACTGACGGGCATTTTGGTTGTTTCCAAGTCTTAGCTATTGTAAATTGTGCTGCTATGAACATCGGGGTGCATAACTTTTTTTTGAATAAGTGTCTTGGTTTTTTCAGGATAAATACCTAGGAGTGGAATTGCTGGGTCAAAAGGTAGCTCTATTTCCAGTTCTTTGAGATACCTCCATACTGACTTCCATAGTGGCTGCACCAATCTGCAGTCCCACCAACAGTGCAGCAGGGTCCCCTTTTCCCCACAGCCCCGCCAGCACGTGATGGGTGTTGATATGTTGATGATAGCCATTCTGACTGGAGTGAGGTGGTCTCTCAGGGTGGTTTTTATTTGCATGTCCCTAATGAGCAGTGAGGTTGAACTTTTTTCAGATGCCTGTTGGCCATCTATATGTCCTCTTTAGAGAAATGTCTCTTCATATCTTCTGCCCATTTTTTAATTGGGTTGTTTGTTTTTTTGGTGTTGAGTTTCATGAGTGTTTTATAAATTTTGGATATTAACCCCTTTTCAGATATATCGTTGGCAAATATATTCTCCCATTCAGTCGGCTTCTTTTGTTTTATTAATGGTTTCCTTTGTTGTGAAAAAACTTTTAAGTCTGATATAATCCCATATGTTCATTTTTTTCTTTTACTTCCCTTGCCCGTAGGGATGTATCAGTAAAAATATTGCTCCGGGTAATGTCTGCAAATGTACTCCCTATATTTTCATTTAGGATTTTTATGGTTTCAGGTCTTACATTTAAGTCTTTAATCCATTTTGAATTTGTTCTTGTATAAGGCGTAAGGAGATGATCCAGTTTCATTTTTTTGCATGTGTCAGTCCAATTTTCCCAGCACCATTTATTGAATAGACTATCTTTACTCCAGTGTAAATTCTTGCTTCCCTTGTCATAGATTAACTGTCCGTAAATGCTTGGATTTATTTCTGGGCTCTCTGTTCTGTTCCACTGATCGATGTGCCTGTTTTTATGCCAATACCAAACTATCTTGATTACTGTGGCCTTGTAGTAGGTTTTGATGTCTGGTAGCGTGATCCCCCCAACTTTGTTTTTATTCCTCAGAATTGCCAAGGCTATTCTGGGTCTTTTATGATTCCATATAAACTTTAGGATTATATTTTCTATTTCTGTGAAAAATGCCCTTGGTAGTTTGATATGAATTGCATTGAATCTATATATTGCTTTAGGCAGTATGGACATTTTAACTATATTAATTCTTCCTATCCATGAGCATGGTAGGTGTTTCCATTTATTTGTATCTTCTATGATTTCTTTCTTCAATGTCTTATAATTTTCTGAGTACAGATCTTTCACTTCTTTGGTTAAATTTATTCCTAGGTATTTTATAGTTCTTGACGCAATTGTAAATGGGACAGTTTTCTTAATTTCTCTTTCCATTAGTTTATTATTGGTATATGCAAATGCCACTGATTTCTGAACATTGATTTTATATCCTGCTACTTTACTGAATTCGCTTCATCAGTTCCAATAGTTTTTTGATGGAGTCTTTGGGGTTCTCTATATACAGTATCATGTCATCTGCATATAGTGACAATTTTACTTCTTCCTTGCCAATTTGGATGCCTTTTATTTCTTTTGTTGTCTGATTGCTGTGGCTAGAACTTCCAGCACTATGTTGAATAAAAGAGGAGGAGAAAGTGGACAGCCTTGTCTTGTTCCTGATCTTAAGGGGAATGGTTTTAGCTTTTCCCCATTGAGTATGATGTTAGCTGTAGGTTTATCATATATGGCTTTTATTATGTTGAGATATGATCCCTGTATTCCCACTTTGCTAAGGGTTTTTAACATAAATGGCTGTTGGATTTTGTCAAATGCTTTTTCTGCATCTATTGAAATGACCATGTGATCTTTATCCTTCATTTTGTTGATGTGGTGTATCACATTAATTGATTTACGGATGTTGAACCAGCCTTGCGCACTAGGGATGAATCCCACTTGATCATGATGTATGATCTTCTTAATATATTGCTGAATTCTGTTTGCTAATATTTTATTGAGAATTTTTGCATCTATATTCATCAGGGAGATTGGCCTGTAGTTTTCCTTTTTTGTGATGTCTTTATCTGGTTTTGGAATCAGGGTGATAGAGGCTTCATAAAAAGAGTTTGGGAGCCTTCTCTCCTTCTGGATTTTTTGGAATAGTTTGAGAAGAATAGGTGATAGTTCTTTTTTGAATGTTTGATAAAATTCACTTGTGAAGCCGTCTGGTCCAGGGCTTTTGTTTTTTGGGAGCTTGTCAATTACTGATTCAATTTCCTTGGTAGTAATCCGGGTATTTAGATTTTCTGTTTCTTCATGTTAGCTTTGGAAGGTTGTATGCTTCTAGAAAATTATCCATTTCATCCAGATTGTCAAATTTGTTGGCATATAGTTGCTCATAGTAATTTCTTAGAATTTTTTGTATTTCTGTGATGTCTGTAGTCATTTCCTCTTTCATTCCTGATTTTGCTAATTTGAGTCCTCTCTCTTTTTTTTTTTTTGATGAGCCTGGCTAGAGGTTTGTCAATTTTGTTTATCTTCTCAAGAAACCAGCTCTTGGTTTCATTGATCGTTTGAATTGTTTTTCTGTTCTCTATATTGTTTATTTCTGCTCTGGTCTTTATTATCTCCTTTCTTGTACTCCCTTAGGCCTCTTTTTGCTGTTCTTTTTCCAGTTCCCTTAGGTGTAAGGATAACCTGTTGATTTGAGATTTTTCTTCCTTCTTTAGGTAGGCCTGCACTGCTATAAACTTCCTCTTAAGACTGCTTTCGCAGCATCCCAGAGATTTTGGGTCGTGGTGTTTTCATTTTCGTTTGTCTCGAGGTATCTTTTGATTTCCTCCTTGATCTCATGTGTGACCCACTCACTATTTAATAGCATATTGTTTAGCCTCCATTTATTTGTCAGCTTCCCGGATTTCTTCTTATAATTGATTTCTAGTTTCATAGCATTGTGGTCAGAGAATACAGTTGAAATGATTTCAATCTTCTTAAATTTATTGAGACTTGTTTTGTGGCCTAACATGTGGTCTATCTTAGAAAATGTTCCATGTGCACTTGAAAAGAACGTATATTCTGTAGCTTTGGGATGAAATGCTCTGAAAATGTCTGTTAAATCCAGCTGGTCTAATGTGTCATTTAAGGTCGCTGTTTCCACATTGATTTTCTGTCTGGAGGATCTGTCCATTAGTGACAGCGGGTGTTGAAGTCCCCTACTATGATAGTGTTACTGTTGATCTCTGTCTTTATGTCTGACAATATCTGTTTTATATATTTAGGGGCTCCTATGTTAGGTGCATAGATGTTTACTAGAGTTATGTCCTCTTGTTGGATCGATCCCTTCATTACTATGAAGTGTCCTTCTTTGTCCTTTTGTTATATTCTTCAATTTAAAGTCCATTTTATCTGATATAAGTATCGCTTACTCCAGCTTTTTTCTCAGTACCATTTGCATGAAATATTTTACTCCATCCCTTTACTTTCAGCCTGTATGAGTCTTTGGATCTGAGGTGAGTCTCTTGTATACAGCATATACTGGGGTCTTGCTTTCTTATCCATTCAGCCACCCTATGTCTTTTTATTGGAGCATTTAATCCATTTACATTTAATGTGATTATTGATAGGTGTGTCTTTATTGCCATTTTCTTATTTGTGTTCGTAGTCTTTCATAGGTTGTTTTTCTCTTCTACTTAAAGAAGCCCTTTTAGCATTTCCTGCAAAGCTGGCTTGGTGGTAATGAATTCCCTTAACTTATTTTTTTCTGCAAAGCTCCTTATCTCGCCTTCGATTTTAAATGATAACCTTGCTGGATACAGCAATCTTGGTTGTAGGCCTTTATTTTTCATCACTTTGAAAACCTCCTGCCACTCTCTTCTGGCCTGCAAAGTTTCTGTAGAAAAGTCAGCTGATAATCTTATGGGGTACCCTTGTAAGTAACTTGCTGCCTTTCCCTTGCTGCTTTAAGGATTCTGTCTTTGTCCTTAACCCTTGCCATTTTCACTATAATGTGTCTTGGAGTGGGCCTGTTTGGAATCATCCTGTTTGGAACTCTCTGCACTTCCTGGGCTTGTATTTCAATGTCCTTTGCCAGGTTAGGGAAGTTTTCAGGACATTATTACTTCAAATATATTCTCAATCCCTTGCTCCTCTCTTCTCCTTCTGGTACTCCTATGACCCGTTGGTTAGTGCGTCTGATGTTGTCCCCCTGCTCTCTTAAACTATTTTCCATGTTTTTCATTCTTTGTTCTTTTTGTTGTACCGCATGGGTGATCTCTGCTATTTTGTCTTCTAAGTCACTGATTCGATTTTCTGCTTCATCCAGTCTGCTAGTGATTCCATCAAGTTTGTTATTTAATTCAGTAATTGTGTTCTTAAGTTCTAGCTGGTTGCTTTTCATGATTTCTCTATCCTTCTTTATATTTTCATTAATTTCCTTGAACATTCTAATAATCAGTGTTCTGAACTCTGTCTCCGATAGGTTGGTTACCTCTATTTCCTCTATTTCCACTGATTCAGGAAGTTTCTTCTGTTCTTTTATTTGTGTTATGTTTCTTTGTCTCCCCATTCTGGCTTACTCTTTGTGTTTGCTTCAATATAACAGATAGATCCCCCAGATTTCTCAGTCTTTTCTGGGTAAACTTATATGGTGTGTGTCCTTTATATTTGAATTACTCAGTCTCCCTATTCTCCTGTGCTTGTATCTGAGGTGTTCCTTGTGTCGTGCGTCCTCACTTGTTGAAGTTTTAGTTTTGATTACTTTTGGTTTGTCAGTAGGTGGGATTGACTCCCAGATTGATTAGCTGTGAGGATCAGCAGCTTCTGCAGTTTATGAGCTGCTGTGAGAGGATTGACCCTCTGATGAAACTTGGACCCTATGGGTCTTAGTACCTGTAGTAACTTCTTTTTGGGTGTGACTCTTGTATGTCAAACCCAGAAATGCTCTGGTTTTATCTAAAGTTACCCTCCGGGTATGATGATTCTTGTGTCTGTTTGTTTGGACCCACTGCTGCAGAGTGATTTTAGAGCATAACAGATCAACAAGAACAACCTCCGCAGCCACCAAAGGAAACCAAATGCTCGCACAATTAAAAACAACCAACCATCAAACTACAGTCAACTTGTACAGAAATATCAATCATACTAATGAAGAAAACAAACAGAAACAAAACAAAAACCACATACTCAATAATAACAGAAGAGGAAACAAAATAAAATACAATATCCTAAAATAAAAAATAGAATAAACATGAGAAACCGATTAGCTATACCTTAAAATAAAAAATAAAAATAAACTAAAATAATAATAAAAAAGTAAGAAAAATTTAAAAAATAAAATTTGTAGAAAAAAGGAAAAGAGGAAAAGTATAGCAGTGAGAAGAATGAATAAAATAAGAGAGAAAGTGAGGGTGGGGAAAAAAGAAAAAGAAAAGAAAGAAAAAGAAAAATAAAAAAGTAAAAATATATATATATATATATTTGTCTACACACTCATATATATGGACATATATTCACCTATATACACCTATATATATATGCCTATATTAAAAACTACAATATGATTATAATGAAATAGAAATAAAAACCAAAAACAACCAAGATAAGCAGCCAATAAAGGGAAAACAAAACAGAATAAACCAAACAAACCAAAAATACCCGTGCCGGTCTAGGCTAAAGTCCACCAAGCTCTCTTCAGTTTGTCTGCTGTACAAAGATTCCTGTGCGTCTTGTGGGAACAGTAGGCCACCTGATGCCTAGCGTGATCCCTCGCACTGCAGGTTTGCTGTACTTGGAGTGTGGTTGTGACGTGTGATTGGTGGTTTTTACAAAGTCACTGCCTTTTTGCTTTTGCCTGTCCCAAGGCAGGCTGCACCCCCAAAGGCTCAATGAGTGTCTCTGGGCACCCTTTGGGTTGACAGCCGTGGAGAATTAAAGAATTCCTCACTACCAAAAGCCTGCTGCTAAGAAACTGTTAATTAGTGCCTCAGCAGATGAACCTGCCCTGCCTCCCAAGCCTTGCCTAAAGGTGGGGGCGGGGTGGGTAGTCTCACTCTGCTGCCTTTACTGGGTGGAAATTCTCAACCCCCTGCAGGTAAGGATATCTTCCTAGTCTGCCCCTATTGCTCCCTTCAGGAGTCAGTTTAAGACTGTCTATGGGGACAAAGTTTGTGGGAGTGGGTGAGTTATTGGGTTGTTTTTTTTTTTTTGCTTTCTGTTCAAGAGTAGAAAAAGGGAAAAAAAATAAAAAACATAAAAATAAACAAAGCCACAGTTCCAACACTGTTTCAAGCTAAGGCCTTTGCCTCTTATGCTCCAGCGGAGTTCCTGCTGCTCTCCCAAAGGGTCTGCCGGGATTTAGGGAATTGCACGCACCCTACCGTGTGGCCAAGATCCCCGCTCCGCATCTCTCGGGGACCTGCGTCTCCACCCGGCGCACTGCTTGTCTGAGCGAGTCCTCTTTTTCCCCTGCTCCCGGGTTCCAGGCTTCTGCCTCGGAGCCGGCGCGCCCGCGCGGATCTCCTGCTGCTCTCCCAAACGGTCTGCCGGGATTTAAGGGACTGCGCGCACCGTGCCGCGTGGCTCCGATCCCCGCTCTGTCTCTCCGGGATCTGTGACTCCGGCCGGTGCGCTGCGTCTCCGCGGGCGAGTCCTGTGTTTCCCCTGCTCCCAGGTTTAAGGCTTCTGCCTTGGAGCCGGCAGCGCCCGCGCCGTTCTCCTGCTGCGCTCCTGGAGGGACTGCCGCCGGGGTTCAGGGGGCTGCGCGCACCTGTCCACGCGGCTCCGATCCCCGCTCCGTCTCTCCGGGACCTGCGTCTCCGCCCAGCGCGCGCTGCTTCTCCGCGGGCGAGTCCTCTGTTTTCCCCTGCTCCCGGGTTTCAGGCTTCTGCGCTCCGCGGGACCCGGTGGGCACAGAGACTGATCCCTGAGCCGGGAGGGTGCAGGGACTGATTTTGCCCTGCCGCTGCGGGGCTCTGCACCCTGCTTCCTGGGGACCCAGCGAGCCGCGGGTGCAGCTCGTACCTCTGCTCAGTCGTCTCCTCTCTCTCCTCCCGCACTTGCCCGGCCTGAGGCTTCTGCCTCAGACTGCAAACCAACGCGCTCTGGCTGAACTCCAGGTGGGCCGCGGGCCGCAGGGAGCGAGCCGGGGAACACTCACTGTGCCTCAGCAGCCGCGGGTGCGGGCTGCACCTCACGCGTCTCGCCGCCTTCTTCCCCTACTCGCCCGGCCTGCCCACCTTCCAGCAATCCTTGTGTGGAACTCTTAGTCGCTCTGTGTGATGAGTAGATGTCTCTTTGAAGCGTATTAGAAGTTCAAATTGTGGATATTTCCAGGGGAGATTTCATGGAGCCCTCCTCACAGCCGCCATCTTGCCCCTCCCTTAGTACTCATTAAACAGCACCATCTCTCTTATGTCTCAGTGTTATACTTCACTGAAGCTTTTTCTAATGAATTCTGAGAGAAATGTGGAATATTGTTGCACTATCCTTTGGACACATGGGAGTTTAATTTCTATTTATACTTTATTTCTTATATTACTAGAAATAATAGCTTTCCCTACAATGGTGAGTCTCTGAGATTTCTGTTTAAGGAAATCATTATTATTGGAGAAACTTGCAGAGCTTGACTTTGCCAGGCTCTCCACCTTGTATGTGAGCAATGAATTCTCTACTGGGTTATGTTTAGCTTTCAGCTCTGGGAAATGTTTGTTGTTCACCTCCTTTGTGTACATTTATTCAGCTGTCGCCTCTTTGTTTCAGTAATCTCTCCCCATAAAGCCATATTCCTTCTTTTTTCAGTTGTGCCTCTTTCTCCACTGGAGCCTCCTGATATAGAATCTATTTGAGGAAGCTTTGGTTGAAAAGGACTTGTTTCTAATGGTTCCCCTTTTTGCCTAATATTGGAGGGAATTTCTTTTTTTACTTTTAACGATTTTATTGGGGAATTGGGGGAGGGGAACAGCATTGGGGAACTGGGGAAGGGGAACAGAGAAGTTGCTGTCCTTTTGTTCTTCAGTCTAGTTGTGGAGGACATCGCTTCACTGGCCCATGTTGGTATCATCATTGCGCTCTTCTCGGGTAAGGCAGATCAGTCGCTGGCCTCTGGACAGCCACTCACAGCGGCTCTTGGCAGGTCACAGCGGCTCTCGGCAGCTCACAGCGGCTCTCGGCAGCTCACACCAGCTGCCAGCCACTAACGCTGGCTCCCAGCCACTCACTGTAGCCTATGGCAGCCCACTGTAGCAGGCTCTGCAGCTATGCCGTCCCCGGGGACTCACAGCAGCCCAGCTCCAGGTGGAGCTGTTGTTCACCATCTTAGCTGTAGGGGGCAGTGTCACTGGCCCTCATATGTGGGATCCTAACCGGGGCCACTGGCATCCCAAGCCAGCTCTTAACCAACGCGCCACTCGGCCGGCCCAGGAATTTCTTTTATGTTAATCAAACTGGTTATAAACTAATACACACTGTGAATATACATGCAACCACAATGTCGTTATAAATACATTTTTTTTTTAAATCATTGAAGCCAACAGGCAAATCAGCCACTCTTGCAAGGTCATATTTCACAGAGACAGCTGAATTCACCCACTATTGAATTATGTTATGAGGCCAGTGATTTAGCATTGTCATCTATTTTGATTGACACCAACAGCCTTCTAGGACAATAAATGTAAAGACATTAGGAAAAAAATCATTTACAAAGTGGCTTGATAGCTCCTGTTAATGAGTTTTAAAATGTGGTACAACAACTTAATCAAATTGGACAGCTCCATAAAAGAATTAATTTGATCGTTGGCTCTCTTTGCAAAATGACTTTGTTTTACTGTGTAAGGTGAGAATTTTTCTATGACTAAAACATTCACAACTAAATTCAGAATGACGTGACCTGAGGTAGGTAACAGATTTTCCAGTTTCTGAGAGTTATTTGTATTGTGGCCTCCTGTTGAATGAGCTGTTTTCCTTTTCTCATTTTAATGAAGGAGAAAAGAATGTGAATGACATGTATTAAAAACCATGAGCACACATTTAGAACCTCCATGTTGGGTAACTTATACATTAAATTTTAGAAATTAGAATGATACTGAGATGCTTTTTACAGGCCCCTAAATGGGAGAAGGTTCAGGAAAATCCCCATCCTATCCCAGACCACAGCAGTCATTTCTTGCAATGTCAAGAGAAAAATACACACAGGATAATAATCAGCCAGAGGCAGAAAATTCCACTTTATTTTTTGCTAGTCTTTCAAATAAACTCCAGAAGGTGGTCTTGGACCCTCTGGAAATGTGGGCATAATCCTGGAGAAAAGGCCTAAGAAGACTCTTTTCCTGCTTACCCCAGCTCAAAACCCAAACTTTTTAGTGCACCTCAAAAGTGAGGTTGGTTCTAAAGTCAGCATTAAGGAGAAAATTACAAATGGTCAGAGTTACTCATCAATTTATAAATAATCTAACATTGGTACAGATCACCATCTCTTGGAGAGAGCACCAGATTAAGTAGTCAGCTTGCATTTACATCTAAGTTACATAAAACTTAGTATCTTTAAATACTAAGAATCCCCTTCAACACGGTATGAAGAGGCAGGGGGAACTGGAGGGGAGTAAGGAAAAGGCAGATTGATTCAGAGACCCTCCCTCAAACTTATTGATGGCCAAGTGACCTGCACTTTTCAAATTACTATTTCTCCTTCTCTTCTTCCTCCCCTTCTTTTATCTGCTTTCTCTCTCTCCTAAGTTAAATTACTGTATGCAGAGCATGCCACCATCACTATTTGACATTTCTCTGTGTGTTTATTGAATATATGACTGTCATGTCATGTCACCTCCATGTCTTTTTTTGGAGTCTCCATTTCATTCTCAGCAACTAGCAGTAAGCCCAGGAGGAATTCAGTATATATGTATTAAATGAATGAATAAACAGAAGAGAGAGACCACTAGATTTCACCATCTTTGAAAGTTCTACTCTTAGTCAATGCAGCTCCATCATGTTGCAGCACTGTATGCACTCTTATTGTTTACAAAGAGCTTTCACAAATATGTCCTTAGTGTAAAGGTGACAGGCATGGTTGCCCCCATCCTATCTATAGATAAGACTGAGACTTGGAGAGGTTAAGCGACCTGTGCACAATTGCACAGCTTACTCCTGGAAAAACCAAGCTTTGAACCCCTGCCTTCTAAGCCCTAGCCAGGGCTGTATGTTCCCCATACAAGGTGACCTCTCCTACATTAGGGGGTCTCTTCTATATCAGAGTGCTTAGACTGAGCATGAGAGGCAGGGACCATGTTTTATGCCTCACTCAATTCAGTGTTTGTGCCACTGTGTACAGACAATGCACGAAGCTCTCAGGGGGCACACCTGAATGAGATGTAATCCTTGCCCTCAGAAACACTCAGAATGAAATGCTAGCATCATGTCTTGAACATACAAATTTCCAACTTGTATTGTTGAATTTTTTTGTGTTTGAAATCCTACCTTGCCCACAGTTATAATAACTAACAGGTTAAATAGAGGGGGAAAGCAAGGCTTGGTGGCTGGCCACATACATGAACAACTATTGCTTCAGGTTTGAAACAAGGTTTTAACCATTCTGCATGTGTATTAGGGATCCTCATGATAACATATTTGCAGAGGTGAGGCCAGAAGTCTTAAATTTATGAAACAACTATGAAACTTCTTTCAGTATGTACAGTTGGAACCAGGATAGCATTGTCAAGGAATTGTTCTGGAAAATATAGGCAGTGAGTGGATTTTTTTTTCCATTTTTCCAGTTTCGTGTCTCCACGGAATTGCAAGTGAGAAATGAACCTGCAAAGTTGTGAGATGGAAATCATGTTATAACATTCGAGCTGGTGAGATCATCAGAGATGACGGGAAATAAAATGGCACTTTAATGCATGAGAAAAATCTTCCAGGATTTGTACCAGGAAGTGTTATATTTTAACAAGAATAGTTCCCAGGAGGGTCAGTTTCAAGAATGTCACATGAGCCCCTGGAGAATAGGTGGCTGATGGGCTAGCTCATTCGCAGGTAGAGTGTGTTGGGTAAAGTAGAGGGGGGTGAGGTGAACTCTTGTGCAGTGCAAATTGCAAAACCAATTTATTTTTTTGTTTGTTTCACAATAGATGAATTTGAAACAAAAAGAGAAAAAGAGCCCTGTAAGTAGAAACTAAAGAAGTAAACTAAGCGATAAAGGATTAGTTCTCACGTGTAGGAGATACACAGAATGCGCGTGGTTTTTGTGCAGGCAACAATCCCTGGTTTCTACAATTGGTAGAAGACCCTGCCATATAGATTAAAGCTTTTCTATGTCTTTCATTAGTTGATCCTTTTTAAATAGGATCCAGACAACTAAATTACCACTTATTGAATACTGTAGTGAGTATGATGTCAAGATTCAATCGTTCCTTTCATTTTGTACTAAAGAAATAAAATTAGATACCTATAACAAAGGTTACATTTGAAACTAACAATTTTGAGTTGTACCTAGCGTAAGTACAATAAGGGATTTCCCTTGTGTTTTATCTGACACTGTAAATGACATTTTAAAGGAAAGAAATATTTAGGACAATTGCACTGTGTAATTGAAGAAAGTGTATTCTTATTTCAGATCCAATGATGATCTGCAAAGAACTGTGAACAAGGAGATGAATTGTGTTTTGTGCTGAGCAGAATGAAGGGCATTATTCACAAGAAAAGAAAATCCAGTTTCCTTTACATGCCACTTGCATATTGGGTTTTTCTCATTATTAAAACTTAAATTTTTAAAGTACAGAGTTTTAAAATTCTCCAGAGACTTTGAACTACCATTGAGTAATCCATCAAAAATCCAGAGGCATTAAAAGTTCTGTGACTAATATGTGTGAAATTTTTGAAGGTGAAGCTCTCTTTTGTAATTATACACTGCAGAATATGGAATAGTTTCTGCCTTGTGAATTACCTACCTGAAGAGCCTATTTGGAAGTTCTATCTTGCACAAATTATGGTCAGTCTCTTAGAGAAGAGTAGCAGTGTTTTCACACCTGGAATGAAAAGTATTTTAGAATCATTCTCATGAAACATTTTTTCATTATTACTTAGATCTAGTGACAATGAAAGGGAAGTAAACTCACACAGCTGACTCTTTTCAGACAGTGATTCAATTTATTCTTGTTCCAATATTATAGGAAAATAAAAAGATGAGAATTACCTTTTGGATTCAATGTGGTATTTCCCCTTGATGCTTAAACAAATGGAAGACAGGCAGCTTTGCCAGCTTTGGGCTCTAGGATAGTAAGGGATTTCCCTGTTGTTTTATCTGAAATCTGGTACATTTCCACAATAATGAAGGATTTAGATACTGAACTTAATCCTTCAAACAAAACCAATGTCTTCTGACTTTCCCAGAGATTGCCTTGGCTCATAAAGAGGAGGAGACTTACTTTAATTCTGATCTAGTGTGTTACGCATGTTCGTTTGAATTACACACTCAGACAGTTTGGGAGATGGGATGGTCTAGTCCTGGAAATGGTGACTTAGTAGGTGTGAGGTTGGGTTCAGAAACGCATAGGGGTTTTTTTCATTGTTGTGGTAAAATTTATATAACATGAAAATTACCCTTTTAGTCACTTTTTAATGTACAGTTCGGTGGCATTAAGTATATTCACATTGTTGTGTAACCAACACTACTATCCATATCCAGAACTTTTTGAAGCTCTGTACCCATTAAGTAACTCCTTCACCCTCTCCCCAGCCCCTGCTAATCACTATTCTACTTCTGTTTCCATGAATTTGACTGTTCTAGATACCTCACATAAATGAACTCATACTATCATACAGTATTTGTCCTTTTGTATCTGGATTGTTTTATTTAGCGTGTTTTCAAGGTTCATTCATGTTGTAACATATTAGAATTTCATTCTTTTTTAAAGCTAAATATATTTCATTGTACGTGTGTACCATACTTTGTTTTTCCATTCATCCACCAATAGACATTTGGGTGTTTCAACCTTTTGGCTATTGAGAATAGTGCTTCTATTGATTCTGTGATACAAATATCTGTTCAAATCTCTGCTTTCAATTCTTTTGAGTATGCATCTGGAAGTGGAATTGCTGGATCATATGGTAAATCTATGTTTAATTTTTTGATGAACCACAACAATGTAGGAATGTACAGTTTTTAACCGACACTGCAGGTGGTCCTATGATCAGGTAATTTTCAAACACTGATTTATCAGTTACATATTACTGCAAAACAAACCATCCTCCAAAAGAATAGCTTAAAACAATATTCATTTATTCAGCTCACAAGTCTACTGGTTAGCTATTCTGGGCTTGGATGGGTTTATCTGATCTCCGTTGATCTGTCAGTTCAAGGATCAGTAAACTTTTGAGATGGAAGAGCTGCCAGGGGTCAGCAAGCCTCTGAAGTAAAATTGAAAATAAAACAAAATTATTATAGTTTCATTTATAAAATTTTTAAAGGATATTCACATAATGGTGATTGTGTAAAAATATATTTATGGCTGTCAAATAATTTTTAAATTGTGAGGGACAGAATTGGCTCTTCCAGGGTTTGGCAAACTTTTGAGACAGAACTGTACTCAAAGAGCTGCATGTGGCTCTTGAGCCACAGTTTGCCGACCCCGATCTAGTTCATGTCTTTGTGGTCAGCTGGGTGCTAGCTGGCCCAGATGGCTTCTGTTTTATATGTGGTGGTTGTATTGTTGGCTGGGGCAATGAAAAAACTGGGCTGAGAATCTCTCATTGTCCAGCAGTCTAGCCCAGGCCTGGTCACATGGTGGCAGGGTTCCAAGAATAGCAACGGGGCCAGCCCCAATGTACAAACACTTCTCAAGTCCTTGCTTACATTACATTTGTTTGTCCCATTGGCCAAAGCAAGTCACCTGGCCAAGCCCAGCGTCTGTGCAGAGGTCACTACAAAATGATGAGACTGTCAATAGGTAGACCAAGAGCTGATACCATTACTATTATCACTCCACCACAATTTCCTTGCTTGATTCAATTTTCTGATGAACTCTGGGTTAAATGAAAACTTTCTCCTGCCATCATAAATGAATAAGTGAAACATAATAGTCTCTGAAGTTGCATGCAGGCCTCAAGAACTGCGTGCCCCACCTGCTCTAAAATGACCTCCTTTTGTGTGTTCATTCATTCATTTAACAGGTGCTTACTGTGCATCTACTTGTATCTGGAACTCTTCTAGGCCTTGGGGACAAAGCCATCAACAAAACAGTCCAGGTTCTTACTCTCTCAGGACTTATATTCTACTATAGATGGAAAAGCTTTGCGAGTGGCAATAAATGTGTTTGGATCCCCGCATATATCCAGGAAGTTCTTTAAAAAAAAAAACAAAAAAAAACAAAAAAAAAACCTGGAGTATATGCTTCATTTCCCAGTTTCTATCCCTTTTATGAACATTTGAATATAGGAAAATAGTTTGGTTAATTAAAAGATCCAGATATTTGAATGCCAGAAAGTAGATGTAAAGCTCTATAAGGACCTGAGGATTTGACTTTTAACTTATAATCTTTATACTCCAAGACTGATGGATTTCTCACCTCCTTTATGCTTTCTGCAAGGTTTTGTGGTCCCACGGCTGCCTGAGGGAAGGCAACTGAACTTTACAGCTCTAAGGGCATTGAAGAGTCACATCCAGTTGAATACTAGGACAGACATTTTCTTTGGAAATTTCTTTCTTCCTATTTTTTTTTTTATTTTATTTTGTGTAGTTAGTCCTGTGGGAACAGAGTGGAATTCTCTATTTTTAAAGTGACACTACTTTGCTGGAAAAGTAGACTTTTATAGACTACAATTGTCTTTCAGCACCTGCAGATGCGATCAGCTGGATGCCCAGCCAGTGGTTCAAGGATGCTGGGCCACTCAGCACTAAGTACCCTTGCCAACTAAAACTCACTACATGAACAAGAGCTTCCTTTGGTTGGCAGCCAAGCTTCATGTTTCTGTGTAATCAGACACCACATAGGAGAGAATTAGGAGATTGCATCTGGCATGGCTCAAAGTATGTATTTTAGAGTCAGACAGATGTGTCAGTTATTAGTATTGACCTTGGGCAAATGACCTAACCTCTCTGAGTCACAGTTTGTTTATCTATAATATGAGAAAATAACACTATCTACACCACGAAATTTGGAAATTTTAAGAGATTGCATATAGGGAATCTTAGCACAGTACTTGTAGTAAGCACTTGGTTAAAATATTAGCTGAAGACTGTTATCTTAATAAATACAATTTTATCATCACAGAGAGCTGCTTTGGGCCTGGCTCTTGGTATAGAAGAACCTCAGCTACTGGGAAGGTACCCTATGAACCATTCCAGCACTATTTCAAATTGAGACAAAGACATTTATGAAATTAAATGTTGTTGTTTATCCATCACAAGTCAGGGATTTCTATTTAGGCTATTGCCCACTATTTGAGTAATTTTTCTATGACTTGAAATTGCCACAGAAGCAACCCCAAATCAGTCTTTCCCCAACCATCACAAACCATCACTTCATACACTAGCACCTTGCCTGGAATGATTTTAGGGTTACTAGAAAAAGAAAACCCCTAAATACCTCCTGGGTAGTTTCCCACCAGACTTTTTAGAAGAGCCCATTACCAAAATGTGAATTTATTCAATCTCATGTTTTCCAGTTTGGACTTAGCCAAAAGTAGCAGCTGGACCCAGTGGGAGTTTGCATGGGAGTTGACTTTGATGAATGGGAACAGGAGTTTTGTAAGGTTAAAGGAGAAGGGAGAGAAAAGTTTTGGATCATGGGTACAGGAACCATGCTACTCTCATTTTCTGGAACATTTCAATTTCACCATAAACATGAGACACTAAGGAGAAGGTCAGATGCTATCCCTGGTAGCCAGGGGGATTGATTGCTTGTTATTGATGCTGTGAGAGCAGGGAGATAAAGAAATTAGATGTAGGAGAGGGATCCAGAGAGGAAATGGATGAGGGTGAAAGGCAAGCTTTTCAGCTGAGTTATATGAGCAACACTAATCGTAATGCAGTGTGGGAAAATATCATCTTCCTGTCACCCCCTCATCCCCCCTCCATGTGACAGGAAGCTGATCTGCCTACCTGGATTTATTTCTCTCTGAAGCTGCATTGCTCTCCTCACTTTTTGTCTCACCTCCTACCTTGTTATATAGAGTGACCTTTTTTTCCACCTGAAGAAATCATTCTATCATGGTGGAAATTGAGGTGTCTTGAAGTTTTTTTACTAGTTTTAGAATATTTTCTTAGGACAAATTGTCAATTTCCTTTTTTATGGAAAATAGTAAAATACTTGTTTTTAATAGCATGACCTTGATCCCTTCCCATGTGCTGTCCTTTCTAATTTCTAGACTGGAGCTAGAAAAATTGAATTGAAGGGGTTGTCAGCCTGTTGGCAATAAGCACATCGACACTATTACAATGTGTGCTCTGAGAGACCTTGAAGCAAAGTCCTTGGGCATTTTTACCAGTGACCATCCGTGAAGTGACAACACTGTAGACATGGAGCTCCAATGTGTCTGTCTTATTTAGGCACAAGCACAGGGCCTGGTGTACAATCAGTGCTCAATAAATATATATTAAGGATGGGTTGAAGAGACAGTCTATGATGTAAAATAATTAACCTTGCCAAAGACAATTACAGCCATTGGACTTAACACGTCCAACAAGTAGCTGTGCTCTGGGCAGTTTTTCCCTCCTTTGGAATAATCTCCCTCAGCCTGAGATGCCATCCATCTAAATATGTGGCCTATGGTCACCACCCCAGGAGGACAATGTGTGACAGGTATGTGAATTTGTGGCTCCAGGACACCTGGGCATTCTGGACTGGACACCTGGCCACTCCCGTACTTAAATATGTCAAATATCATGTTCTAATTAGTTTGGAAATGGAAATTGTTATTTCTAAAAGCAACTGCAATCTGGGGACAAATTGATTCAATCCACCAGTTCTGAAAATGGCTTTTGAAAGGAAACTTGAGCTGCCTCTACTTTCCCAAAGAAATCTACATATCACTTAGATATTGAGGACCCTCAAGAGGCAGAAATTTCTTCATTTCTGATGTTTCAGGGCAAGTAAGAGCTTTGGACTATTTTCCTTAAAGTCTGAGGCTACTGCTGTTGGCCTTTTTAAAGCAGGGGACAGGGCACCCTAGTGCTTTCTGACTAGTAGGTGATTCCTTGCTGGGAATAACTTCTGGCTTTTTTTTTTTTTTTTTTTTTTAGCTGAGCCATCCTGCCACCTGTTGGCAGCTCAGCTTGGGCTGGGCATCGAACTGCTGTTGCTCAGAGCTCAGCTCGCACTCTTGAGTGAGCTCTTAACCAACTGAGCCACTCTGTCGGCCCACTTCTGGATTTTTTACAAGATCCTCCATGATTGAAGCAGTAATTTATGAGTGGCACTCAGTAAGGCAACAATAATTAGAGCAATGAGAAATTTTACCATGGGAAGCATTGAACACCCCCTGACCCCAAACAGGATTTAGAGACATAGAAACATTTTTATTCTATTTGTCTTGGTGTCTCTGGCTTGTCCAATGTCACCCATGCATTCACACAGGAGTGGAGGCACAGAGATGCTAAAGTATTACCTGTGGAAGCATCACCATGTTAGCCCCTGGAGTAACAATACAAATTCACTATCAGGGACAGAAAAACCATTGGACATTAACCATTATTCACCAGGGATGTACCCTAGTTATTTTTGGTTTTTACCAAATACCCTAAATGATTCTAAAGGTTTGGGAATAACTGTCTCTGAGAGCAATCCTCATTGGTAGTTTATATAGTTGTACCTCAGACTAGTTGAATTTGTTTTATTTTTATTTCACATATAATAATATTTTGTTTTCATTTTATATATAAAATAATTCTATTTTTATATTTTATATAACATATTTTTATATTTATAGTACATAATGTAATTACTTTGTATATAGTATCTTTATATTGTATTTTTATTTTGTAATACAATGATCATGATAACATGCTGACTGTGTATACTTGTATAAGGACTGCTTATCACATATAAGATATTGTTCTAAATGTTTTATATACTTTTCACCATTAATCCTTACATTTGGTGAGGTAGGATTATTATCACTTTATAGATGAGAGAAGCTAAGTGATTTGCCCGAGGCCCCATCACCGGCGAGTGGTGAAGCTGAAATTCACCCCAGACCTGGTGATCCTGGTGCATGAGACTTTTAACTACCATACTGCATGGATCGAAGAGGCCAGAAGCTTTTGGAAATTTGACTGGAGAGAATTGTATCACCAGGCAATAGAGAGATACAAAAATCTGTGAGGGGCCGGCCGAGTGGCGCATTGGTTAAGCGCTGGTTTGGGATGCCAGCGGCCCAGTTCAGATCCCACATATGAGGGCTAGTGACACTGCCCTCTACAGCTAACAACAGCTCCACCTGGAGCTGGGCTGTGCGAGCCCCAGCGATGGTGTGGGCTGCAGCCCCTGCTGCAGTGGGCTGCAATAGGCTACAGTGAGTGGCTGGCAGCCAGCGTGAGCTGCCAATAGCCGCGGTGAGCGACCAGCCAGAGGCCAGCGACTGATCTGCCTCATCCGGGAAGAGCGCAATGACGATACCAACAGTGAAGCAACGTCCTCCGCAACTAGACTGAAGAACAAAAGACAGCAACTTGTCTGTTCCCCTTCCCCGATTCCCCAACGCTGTTCCCCTCCCCCAATTCCCCAATAAAATCTTAAAAAAAAAAAATCTGTGAGAAGGGAAAGAAAGATGCCTCCACTGAGGAAGTAATGTTTAGGGGTTTTTTGAGCCTTAGATAAACCTAGACCATCTATTCGTGGCCAGGAGCATACTCAGTTGATCGATGTCCACACCTATAGAAATAATAATAGACTTTTCAGAACCCCAGCAACTCATGGTCCAGATGAGTATGGAAGGCACCTAGCTCCAGGTCACCACTTGCTCTGGAAATGAGGAAAGAAAAGCATCAATTTGAAGAAGCTCCGAGGCGTCACCCAACCCGGAAATGGGAGGAGGTCTCGCTTCTGAATGCCGGTTAAAACTAGTGACAGTAGAATAGTACAAGATGTGATAAAATAATTTAAATTTGTGATTAAAAGCCTTGTTAGGTTTTCTGTTTTGTGGAAACCCTCCTGTGCTGACAGGAAGGCTAAAAGGAAAAGTCCTAGTTGAATTGAATGGACCTCCTCTTGGTTGGTAAGACCTTGGCCACTCTGAACCAAATGACTGGATTTTGTAATAAGCTGGCCTAGATAACTTAGTAAAAATTCCAGAAGATTATGGATTAAGCAGGAGAGGTTTCTAATACATATTAGGATTCATTTATTCATAAACATTTATTAAGTGCTTTTGACAAATCAGTCTGTTCTGTAAGGGGTATAGAAAGGGATATGGTGGAAGGGGATATAGAAATAAAGACAAAATAGCCTTTTTCCCCAAGAATCTCACAGTTGAGTGGCAGAGACAGCCCAGAAAACCAGCACCAGCTTCATGAGGTGTTTCCATAGACATATTTGAGGTTTACTGTGTTATCTGTGAGGCAAAGGCACTTAAGACCTCTTAGGGGCGAAAGTCAAATCCAAGAAAGCCCCTTAAAGGAGAACTTGCATTACGTCATGAAAGATTTGTGCCGGCTGATGTGGAGAAACCTCCCAGGTAGAAGGAGCAGTGTGCGCCTAGGAAAACACAAGAAAAAGGTGGTCCCACAATGCTGCTGGTGCATTGGTTAGAACTAGCCAGCTGGTCACCCAACTCCTTTATATTCTTTGATGGAGTGTGGGAACCCAGTTCTAGAGCCTCAAGAATCCCAAGTCAGGGTCTATATCTCAGTATGAAGACAGATTCCCTGTTTCTAGAGCCTCCTCTGGGGTTCTGTGCATGATTTCATATTAATACCACCTGGACAATGGATGATATTAAAATCCATTGAGTCCCTTTAATGAAATCAGAATAGCCAAGGCAGAAAGTCGCTAATATTTCTTGAGCATCACTATGTTCTAGGCATGGGGCGAAGTGCTTTTGGTTTACAGCAGCGGTGGTGGTGGTGGTGATGGGGGGGTGTTGATTTGCTGTTTACATAATTGCATTTATCAGCAACTTTCTAACCCAACTATATCTGATTGCCTTAATTTATCACTGGGGAGCATCCTCTTTTAACCAGCAATGTGACTTGTTTTCTCCTGGGCTTCTATTTTCATTAGATACATCTTCCTCTGTGAGAAGCCACCCCTAAATCCTAATGTTACAGTGTATTTCTCTAAGTGACTTGCCTCACAGCCCCACCCGGACCTGCCTTTCATCCTTTAGGGACTATTACAATTATTTACATTGACACACGGTGGCTCACCACCTTAAGTGAAAAGATAAACAATTAATGTCACAGCTCGTGGCAGCAGGCTGACCTTTCTGGAATGCCATTAGGACTTGTCTTGGAGAAGGCTATGCAATATGGCTGCTCAGGCTGAACTTTCACTAATTATTCAATCAAGATTTGGCAGTTCAGTCAATGGGAAACAATGTACAGTCAGCTGAAATTGATCACACTTCATTTCCCATCAATTGTCAGGCCAAATTGTGGATAAAGTCATAAGTAAAGGATCATTGCCCGTCATTCTTGGGACCAGCTTTCCCTATCCCTTCCAGTTACTTAGACCCTAGACTGATCGATAAAAGCAAGTATTTCGCTCTTACAGAGGAAACCAATTTAAAATGTTTACCACCTCCTGAGATGCAAGGGGAGGGGAGAGTATCTTCTATTTCATAACTAATGCATCTGCAGCCATCTAATCCCCTAACCTTGTCAGGCAGCTCAAATATGAAGGTTGGTTTTTAAATCCCATGATCCATTATACATCACTTACTTCCACATCTATTACCATTCCATCAGCCAAATGACAGGACTCCCCATCAGGGCCTCGGAATGTGTGGGACCCTTCAACATTAAGCCTATGAATAGGCATGTGGAACTTCACACATGGGTGATTTACAGACAATTAGCAGGAGGCAATGGCAGATTTAGTGTAGTTTTTCTGAGAGTTATGAATAAAGGATATAGGGAGACAGATTTTTTTTTCCCCAAAAAAACAGGCCTGGATTGATCCAAGTAATGAATTTTGTGACTTTAACCACTGCTCTCTCAGAGGATGTTGTAAAATGGAACATATTCTTGACTACATTGACTGACAGCCTCTAAAGCCCACTGCTGGCCCAGGCTGGTGGAGGCTTACTGGGTGAGCCAGTGGGTCTTGGAGAAATAGACACAAACTCAAATTTATATTCATGCTTTCTCACCCCCTCTGTGCCCCCAAACCAACTGACCTCCTTCCTTATGCCATGGGACCTTAGGCAGAGGAGGCCTCTAGGATCTGGATATCAGCTACCAGGGAATAACCAGAATGGAATTTCCTGAGAAACATGGCCATTTGCAAAACCATTCACATTTTCTTCACAATGATTTGTAAAGTGAAGAGGGTGGAACTTTTCAATCTCTATTTTACAGCATAGGAAATGAAGGTTTAGAAATTTGAGTGACCTCTCTAAAGTCATGTAGCTACTTAATGACAAAGCTGTGTTTCTATTCAAGATCTCTATAGCAACATACTTTTCCCCCAATCCATATTTCTTTAATCAATGGATTTCAATTTAGCAATTTTGTCATACATGTACATACATATCCTTTATTTTCTTGTTCACAACAAATATTCATTGAAAATTCATAATGTGCTGTGTGCTCGCAAGGAACTCATAGTCTAGGAAGGGAAACAGACCAGCAAGCAAGCAAAATGACATGATGTGAACATTACTAAGTGCTTGGGGAGCATGGAGGAGGGATGCCTACTTTATTTATTTATTTATTTATTTATTTATTTATTTATTTATTTATTTTAGCTGAGCCATCCTGCCACCTATTGGCAGCTCAGCGGCAGATCAGCTCAGGCTGGAAATCAAACCGGCAACCCTATTGCTCAGTGCCCACACTCTTGAGCGAGCTTTTAACCAACTGAGCCACTTGGCTGGTCCTAGAGGGGTGCCTACTTTAATTGTGGGAATGGTCTAGCAAAGTCTTCCCTGAGGAAATGGCATAAGGCCTCAAGGATGAGCACAGTAAGCCAGGTTGAAAGGACTTTATAGGCAGAGGGAACAGCTTATGCAAAGCCCCAGAGGCAAGACAGAGCTTAATAGGCAGATGTTTCGAGTTTAGAATGCAAGGTGAAAAAAGAGAGAGGGGCTGGAGAGCCTCCGGGGCCTGTTCATGGAGGAGGCTGTAAGCCTACAAGTTGGCCGCCTCTGTAGAGCCAGACCTCTGGCCCCATCGTCCTGCCCTTCCTTCTCCCCTCCACTCCCTCCTTCTCCTCCTCTCCCCTCCTCACTCTCCTCCTCCCCTTCCTCCTATTCCTGTTCCTCCTCCTCCTCCTCCACCTCTTCCTCCTCCTCCTTTCTTTCCTTGTCCTCCTCCTCTTCCCACTTTTCCTCTTTCTCCTCCTTTTCCTTTTCTTCCTCCTCCTCCTCCTCCTCCTCCTCCTCTTCCTCCTCCTCCTCCTCCTCCTCCTCCTCCTCCTCCTCTTCCTCCTCCTCCTCTTCTCCAGGACGGATTGACTTTTGGTCACCATCAAGTATGTCTTAGAGTGGTTACAGCAGAAGCAATGCTTCTGCCTCAAAGTAAACAATGGTGATTGCTCATGCAAACATTTTCCCCAAAAAAACGCTCTGCGGGCTAAGTGATTTGATCAGGTTACTTGCTGCTGTTCGGGGAAAGAGCTGAGATTTGAGGCCAGGCTTCCTGTCCCAGCTGCTTTCACAGTGGTATTTAACACTGCCTTTAACTTCTTTGTATGTCTGTCTTTTTTGGTCAAAGAAAGCTCACTGGGATGCACTTTCATTTAAATTATTTTCTTTTCTAAATGTTTTGTATTGGAAAAAATAACACCATTCTCAAGCTTTTAAACTGTCCTCCATCCACAAAAGAGGGGTGGGATATTGCACTGAAATTAGGATCTTCAACAACTTCTCAAATGTTTCCTTTTTAATTGAGTGAAAGTAACATACTCATAATCTTTTTAAAAACAATGGTGTGGTAAGCTTCAGTGTTAAGACCTCTTATTCCGGACTGACATGAGCAATTAGAAAGGAAGGAGAATTAGCAATGACATGAACAGGACATTATGTGCTACAACTCTGGGTAAGGTCATTCAAAAAAAAGGAGACTGGGCCTTGTAATAGTTCAGAGTCAGTGAGCTCAACGGGAGCAAACCTTGTCCAAGCTGTGTGTTACCGACTGTGTAGCCAGGAAAAGGCCAAAAGGACGTGGAGACTATACCTCTCCCCTCCCTCCCAAGCAGTAAACGCTGGGAGCGCTTGTAGCGAGAGAGCCTTTCTTCAAATACATGATGCCAATTTCTGTTTCCTTCAACATCAGAATGTCAGCGAAGTAGAATAAGGGTTGTTTCCACCAGGTATTAAAATGACAGAGAGTGTTATTCTCTGTTCACTGGAGAGCAGAACTGGTAGCTATCCAATTGGTATAGTTTTATAAGGTGCAAATATAGATGCTTCCAGGAGCCAGGAAGGAGCTGTAAATGTGTGAGGCTGGCCTGGTGAATGCCAAGTGCACTTGACAGTGCCTTCCACATGTCAGCTCCACATGACTGAGATCATGAGGGAATGGGGACCCCGTAACCCAGATCCTCTAACTTTTCAAAAGAAGTTCAAATTCTGGTTTTTGCATGTTTCTTTTTTATTCTTAAATTAGAAAGCTCCTGATTTTGAAATGTTGAAACCCCTGGTGTGTATCCTTATTTACTGGGAGAAAAAGCAATCTTTTACTGTATGTTATTGAAAGTTCCTACCTGGAATTTTGTAAATCCCAATAGTATGGAAAGAGGTGAGTATGAGGTAAGGAAAGCAAGGAAATCACATAACAGATGAACATGACCTTTCCCCAGGGAGCCAGAGACAGGCTCAGGGACTCAGGGAACCTCTCCCCAGCCCTTGGGCTCTGCCAGGTGGACACATGGATTCCTTGAAGCCCTCAGAAAGAAGTGAAACTGCATCAAATCCCGTGAGCTTCTGGGAAGGAAAACAATGCCATCTCGGTTTAAACTGTTTCATTGTAAAGCAGGACATCCTCTGGATGTCAGGGCAGGGGAGAATATGCCTGGATCTGCCCAAATGTAACTTGTTAGAGGCAGAAATATTACAATGTTCCCCACAGCTCAGTGGCATGGACCATTGACAAGTTCACCCTTTCTCTACATAGGACACCTGAAAGGAGAAGGAGGCCCTCTTCCTGGCCGCTGAGTGACAGCATGCTTTGCTGTCACCACCAAAGTGCCTCAGAGCAGAGGTGATGTAGGGCAGGAGAAAGTCCTTCAGGGCAGTGAGATGCTGGCCCAGCCGGGTCTGCTTTTGCTGCTATGCTTTTTACACTGTGACAGGCGATGCTCACACCCCCGTGAGTGCTCCCCAAGGTGGCGGGGAGCAGAGAAGTGAGAGCAGTGCATGCAGACAATTCCAGCAGAAAGCTCCCCACACTGTCTGGAGCACCATCTCCATCCTCCAATCCATGTTAATTCCGAAGCCTGGCCTGGAGGGACTTCAGCATAGACTTTATTATGAGCCCGCTTGATGGAAAACAGGCCTGAGTCTTTTGTTCACAATGATCTGAGTGGCAGAAGGGTGACTGAACGTTCTTACCCGGTTGTTATTAGGAAGTTAGCTCCTTTTGCTAGAAAACCCACTTTGGATGTACCAGTAGCCATGGCATGCATTTTTTAAAATGTGCTTCTCATTTTGCCATCTCGCTCATAATTATGGGAATGTAGGAGTGTCTCGTTTTTCATTTCCCTCCTCCAGATGCCTGTCTTAGACTACACTGGCTGGAAAACTAACAGGCCTTGGAATCAGACACAAACATCAGGCCATGGTGCAAACACAACATTTAGGGAATAGACCCAGGTCATATTCTACATGAAAGCCCTGCAGATTGCATTTACACTATCAAAACAACAGAAAGAATTGAGCCAAGTACTTCCATTATTTTGCTGATGAAGGAAACTGATCACATGGAGCAAAGACTTCGGCAATAACTGAACTGTAAATTGGGGATGCCTTTACAACCTGTGGCATCTCTTTAGGGTCCATGTAGGGATGACAAGTGTGCTTGGGAGGGGATTCTTCTGTTTAATTGGCATTTTTTAAAATTAATTTGCCTGTTTTTTGTGTGGTGTTTTTTTTTAACTTTATTGGGGAACAGTGTGTTTTTCTCAGGACCCAACAGCTCCAAGTCAAGTTGTTGTCCTTCATTCTTAGTTGTGGAGGGCGCAGCTCAGCTCCAAGTCCAGCCACCATTTTTTCAATCTAGTTGCGGGGGCACGGGGCACAGCCCACCATCCCATGTGGGAGTCAAACCAGCAACCTTGTTGTTAAGAGTATGTGCTCTACTGAGCTGCCAACAGGTGGCAGGAAGGCTCAGCTGGTGAGAGCACGTGCTCCTAACAACAAGGTTACCTGTTTGAGATGGTGGGCTACACCTGCCCGCAACTAAAGACAGAACTCGGCACTTTGACCTGAGCTGCCAACTGGATGGCTCAGGGGATAGAGCTCGTGCTCTTAACAACAAAGCTGCCTTGAGAGTTTGACTCTCATATGCGATGGTGGCTGCGCCCACCCACAACTAATTGAGAACAGCAACTTGAGCTGAGCGGCACGACTCTACTTGGAGCTGAGCTAGCTGCGCCCTCCACAACTAAGATTGAAGGACAACAACTTGGCTGTTCCCCTTCCCCAATTCCCCAACACTGTTCCCCTCCCCCAATTCCCCAATAAAATCTTAAAAAAAAAAAAGAATATGCGCTTTAACCAACTGAGCCACCCGGCCATCCCTAATTGGCATTTTTAAAGTGCCTAGAACGTGGTTGCAATGCTGTGGTGTTCCATTCATGAGGCAGTTCCAAAGAATTTTCAACTTCTTTCTCATCATAGTCCTATAGTTTGGGAGAGAGGGGATGATGGGGTTTATGCCATGCCTCTTACCAAATGTATCAGTAATAAACTTCCCCAAACTTGGTATAAAATGCCAAGGATCATTTATTATTATCTCTTAGTTCTCAGGATTGACTAGATCCAGTTGGGCAGATCTCCATCAAGATCTCCCATGTGATTTGTGGTTGCAGTCAGAGTTTGAGGCTGGAATCACTAAAGGTTCTCACATCTCTGGGGGCTGATGCTGGCTGTTGGCTGGGACCTTAGAAGGAGGTCTTGGCTAGAACACTTATAAATGGTCTCTTCGTGTTACCTGGACTTTCTCAAAGCATGACCCCTAGTTTCAGGGTCCTTCATCTCAAGGCAAGGAGCCAGGCAGAAGCCATATCACCATTTCTAACCTAGCCTCTGGAGTCACCCAGTGATTCTTTCCAGTGCATTCCATTCATTGGAGGTGAGGTAGTAAGGTCAGCCCATAGTTAGGGCAAGTGGAATTAGACTGCATCTCTTAATTAGAGGAGTGTCAAAGAATTCTGATATAAGAAACTTCAGTCTTTCAAAAAAAAAAAATAGTCGAACCAGCCTTTTAAAAAAATAGTCAAATCTTTTCACATCCCCCTGCTTATCCACTCATTTGTGAAAAATCACAGCTTAAATAAGTCTACCAGAATCCAACTAACCAAATTGGCTGGGGCTGGAGAATGTTGCTTTTTTTCTTTTCCAAGATGAAGTTATCTGTGAAACTAGAGTGGCAGTTTCCCTTAGAATCCTCTGAAATTAGCAAATGATTCTCAAGTAGGACAGGCAAGACTCCTGAGTGTAATGGCTTCATCACCTTTTGGTGCTCCTTGCCCAGAGTGATACTAGGTGTGATAAGTAAGGCTCCTCGTGCTCTCCTTAAGCTGAGCACTATCCATTGTTTGGGAACATGCATTGTTCACATGAGCCTTTGTCCTGGATAACAGCTCCTGTTCATCAATATGACACATTGCACTCTGATTTTCTATTTCTCCCTTTCTTTCGGGATATTCCTTTCTCCTCTTTGATTGCTTTTTCTTCTTAGACCATTACTCTAGTTGATAGTGCCAGGTTATCATTGGCTCCCATCTCCCTCTCCAATAAGCCTGTGATTGATACTAATCTTCCTCATGGGACACATTTTATAGGATGCACAGTAGAAACCACTCTCTAAATCTCAGCTTTATGTGTGCTGACAATTCACTAGTTTGTACCTCATACTCATCTCAGGAGGCTTAAGGGGAAATTTGTAATCAGACCTCCTAATAAGAACAGAAATGCCTTTCATACATAGATGCTGCTGTGCCATTCAGCAGTCTGGGCTACGCCCCTGTTTGTCTTCATTTTTTTTTTCTTTTTCATTTTTTTTTTCCAGCCAACCAAATACTGGGTCTGAATTTTTAGGTTAGTGCTATCTGGGACATGGCCACTTCCTAGAAGCCCAGCATGCATCATTTCTCTCTTCTAAGGAGAGTGCTATTTTAATTACTCCCATGAAAACTTCCACTTGCCATCAATTCCATAAAAACAGAAAATTAAGGTGGTAACAAATACCTCACTGAAGCAGAAGGCTTGCTTAATAATATAACTGCAACTTTCCTAAGAAAACTGGGCTCCTGAGAGATTTACAGACACATTATGTTACCTTTCTGTTTGACATATGCTTGGGTTGAAATTTTATTTTTCCAGGTCCAAGAAAAGGTTTTCTAAAAACTTTTGATTCCTAATATGAAGTGTGTACCCCTAAAGCATGTAGGCCAAGGAAGTCAATGAAATTCAGTATTTGCTTGCAGCAGTATTAGATCCAGTATATTGTTTAAATGAATGTTTGCACCCAGAAAATAGAAGTATGTAGTGGACTCTTTAAGCAACACACGCTAGATTTATGATTTGTGAACTAGTTTACAGGGAACTCGAAGAAGGAGGTTTCTGTCTCTTTGACCTCAGTGTGGTCACACTGTGGACCAGTAAAACAAACTTAAGAACATTGCAGTTTGACATTTTTAGCTGAAAAATTCAGACCCAGTTATATGTATCTGGGGAAATGCATATACGAAAACTTAGTTATTTAGAGTAGTTAGATTTCACTCCCAATATTGTTGCCACATCTGAAAGTGGGACACTTCTCTGGATTGTCCCTTTTAGAAGAGGTGGAAGCTCAGAATGTTTCTATATTTCTTCTTTTAACATCTGTGTTCTTTTTTTTTTTTAAATTGGGGAATTGGGGGAGGGGAACAGCGTTGGGGAATTGGGGAAGGGGAACAGACAAGTTGCTGTCCTTTGGTTCTTCAGTCTAGTTGTGGAGGATGTTGCTTCACTGGCCCATGTTGGTATTATCATTGCGCTTTTCCCGGGTGAGGCAGATTGGTCGCCGGCCTCTGGATGGTCGCTCACAGCGGCTCTTGGCAGCTCACGCTGGCTGCCGGCTACTCACTGTAGCTCATGGCAGCCCATTGCAGCAGGGCCTGCAGCTATGTGATCCCGGGGAACTCACAGCAGCCCAGCTCCAGGTGTAGCTGTTGTTCACCATCTTAGCTGTAGAGGGCAGTGTCACTGGCCTTCGTATGTGGGATCCGAACCAGGGCCCTGCTGCTCAGAGCTGGCGTCCCAAGCCAGCTCTTAACCAATGCGCCACTTGGCCAGCCCTCTGGGTTCTTTTTGAATAAATATTCCTGGGAAAATTTGGGCATTGTGGGCTGATTGTGTCCCCTGCTCCCAAACTTGTATGTTGAAGACTTAACCCCCACTACCTCAGAATATAAATCCACTTGAAGATAGGGCCTTTCAAAAGGTAATTAAGTTAAACGAGGTCTTTAAGATGGGCCCTAATCCAATATGACTGCTGTCCTTATAAAAAGAGATGAGGACACAAACAATAGAGAGTAAGAGGCAGCCATGTGTGGATGCAGTGACAAGATAGCCTTCTGCAAACCAAGGAGAGAGGCTGCAGAAGAAACCACACCTTCTCACACTTCAACCTTAGACTTCCAGCCTCCAGAATGGTGAGAAAATAAGTTTCTGTTATCAAGCCCCCAATCCGTGGTGTTGTGTTATGGCAGCCTTAGCAAACAAATACACAGGAAGTTTATCCTGCGTATAACAAAAACTCATTCTTCTGGGTAACTAACTAAAAGTGCCTTGCATATTTCTAGGTGCAGCTCTGAGCAAGGTTACAGTAGCTTGGTGTCAGTTTCAGGGTGTCAAAGATAAACAAAGTTGGACACTAGATAATGTGATAAAGATGGATTTTAATCAGTAATATACTGGCCCAATAGGGAAACGATAAGGAAAGGAGTCCAATGTGAACGAAGCTCAACTTCAGTTTATACAGAGGTAACTGGGCGTTTTAAAGAAAATATGAGAGTATAGCAAGGGGAGTGAGTAATCTGGGGCTCAGCTGAGTCAGGGAAGTGAAAAATTATAAAAATGGAGAAGAGTAGTGGGAGTTGGGGGTGGTGCAATGTGAAACCCATCTGGATTTGTTAACTGGCGCTTATTGAAGTTAGGCTCCTCTCCTTCCTTGAAAGTTAGGAGACAGGAGCCCTATCTTCAGGTGTTGGTAGAAACAAACAGTACATTTTTTTTGGCAGACTTGAGTTTTCTCAGGCAGGCACTTTAAAGGCTAGGAATGCAGCCTTGAGCTATGTTCATAGTTCATTCAAGTCTTTCTAGGCCAAGGTTCACGGGCCTAGTAGAGAAGCCTTGTGGGTCCTGGCCTGCGTTTGATCAGGGAATCTTTGTCAGGGGCCACCAGAGCCAGGCAGAGCCTCCGTGCTGACAAGTGTCACTTAAGCCCCGCCAGCACTGAGAGGCATGAAAAGGAACCAGAGGTCTGTGTTGACATAACAGCATCCAGTAATGGAATCCACAGCCACTCTAAATAGTGAGATGAAATAGGTCTAGGAGGAAACTCCGTAAAAGCAGACCTGAAATCTGGGACAGGCTCAGAAATCATGGCAAGGAAGGAGGCAAGGGCCTTCAAAGTTAGAATTTAGGGTTCACATTTTTTTTTCTGTACCTGTTCTACTTTTTATTATGATGTGTTTACATAGTGCAGCCAGAGAAGTGAGAGGCTGAGTGTGGTGGTAGGGCAGAACTGGGCCATTGCAGAGAAAACTAGAAGAGCATGGGTCCGTTTGTAAAAGGGGAAGAAATTGGGTGCCACAGGTGGGTGTCCTGTGCTAATGCTGGTTGAAGGCAGCCCACTGGGGTAAAGTGGTCACTGTCACAGTGAGAATTCAAACAGAGCCCAGGCAATGAGCTACAGCCCAGCCAGGCCAGTGGAGGAGAGGCATGATGGGTCTTGTGGACTTCAAGATTGGCGACCACATCATGCTTCTGACACCACACACCAGACTGGATCAGCTCCCCACCAGAAATATTCTCATAGCACACTGTGCTTTCTTTACTAGCACTTATTACAGATCATAATTACAATTATTTGATTAACATCTGTCTTCCCCACTAAGCCATATGTTTCATGAAGGCAGAAATGGTGACTATTTTCCTTTCCATTGACTTCCCAGTACCTAACATGGTCCCTGGCAAGAGTTGACACTCAGGAAATACTTGTTGAATGGATGAATGAATTGATTCATGTCAGTGCTCCCAAGCTGTCAGAACCTCACTTCTGGTACAGAACATTGTGGGATGTATAGAAGGTCAAAGATAGGAAGTAATGTCCTTCCAGCGGCGAGCTGAGAAGACTGGGCCCTCAGAGGCATCGAATGGCAAGTGCATCAATATGCGTTGGAAGAGCACCTCACCTCTGAAAGGCCATTGAAGATCTCAGTGACAGCCTGATTCTGGGGATATCAGAAAAGACTGACATGTAAGGCCCAGAAACTCTCTGCAGGGAGAAAAAGGGGCAGTGGACCTGCCTGTGGAGACCAGGCCAGCGTATGACCTTTGTCTATAAAGTACATGGTCCTGGCAGACAGAAGGAGGTGTCAGACAGAGCTGTTTAGCAGCATCTGAGCCTGATGTGATGGAGAAACCAAGGACCAAACATCACAGTCTAGGCAGCCAGAAAAGCTTCCTATTCCCCAGCTTTATCTGCTGTGACCCACCTTTCTATATCACCTGAACACCTGTCAGGTCATCTTCCAGACCCTCTGCCCCTTCTAACTTCTGTATTTACCCTTGGTCCCCAGATATCCCTGTATGGATTCTGTTTGTCTTAGTCATAAATATCATAGGCATTAAAGGTGCTGGGAAAACCACATCAATTTAAACACCTCTCTCTCTCTCTCTCTCTCTCTCTCTCTCTCTCTCTCTCTCTCTCTCACACACACACACACACACACACACACACACACACACACACACCTGCCCCTGTCCCACTCCAAGGACACTAAAATGCCTGATATTCCACCACAGTCATTCCTTTGGCTTAAGGAATCAAAGCAATTACAATTAAAGCATTCTTATACCTGGACACGATTTACTTTGTGAGGATTAGCTTTCTCTGAGTACCTGGAATAGCCTTGGGACAAAAATGGGTCATGTACTAGATGGATTTTGATCAGGACATGTGGTTAAGAAAAGTCTAGAACATAGGGTGTTTCTATAGTCACAGTGAGATCCTTCGGTGACCAGGAGGCAGGCAATGATGTGCTGATTATGTGGTAGGGTGAGGGACGAGTGGGTCGGTCAAATGGAGGTGATGCAAGGAAGAGAGTGTTAGAAGGGGACAAGAGATTATATGGTCACCCACTTCACAGCTCTACCCATTGTGTCAAGATCACTGGCGCACCCCAAGCCTTCCTCCCTCATCCTGCCTCTCCCCCCACAGGCAATCTCCTCCTTTCCAACTGGAGAGCCTCCACCTGCCAAGACTTCCTAGCTCAGAGGCGTAACTTCCCTCAGTGGATGGTAAAATAGTCAACATGAAAATACATGTAGAGGAGCTCAGTTTTCTATCACAGAGCTCATTTCTATAAGGGGGCCTACATTTGTCCAAACTATTGGCAGGAAAGAATATTATCCCCCATACTGCATCATGGGAAGTAAGTTTTAACTAGAATTCTAGCCCCCTTGTTGGCATTGAGGTACTATATAACCTTGGGCAAGTTCCTTCACCTCCCAGGGCTGCTCTTTCTTTCATGTAAATGTCATGCCACCTTTGGCCTGTTTGCTGCCATTTTTGTGAGGGAAAGTGCCCTGGGAAATGTAATTAAGGAGAGACTCCCGGCCTCTTAGCCAAGGGAGGGACCTTTGTGCTCAGACCCCCAAGGGCATTTTGGATCAACCTCAGCTCCTCTTATGTTAATTTCCTCCTCCTTCTCACCAACCTGCTGTCTCCCTATAAGGGCACAGCATGGCTGATTGCATTTAAAATTGCTTTCTAAAAGACACACGCATGCGTCCTCCCTGCACTGTCTTTGTGTGGAGCTGGGATTGATTCATCTCAGAAACCTAATTCCAGCCTTGGAATGGACTTGCGGAGGTGTCATTGAGAGGGGTTCAGAGGGCTTACATTAATGACTCTCCCGGGCAGGAAAAATGTGCTACGGAGCAGCATAATGGCCAGGGCTCCCAAAGTCAGCAGAGGGTACAAGCAGGTGTAAACCACTGCACATTTTACTTATTTATCAGTTTACTCTCCATCTCCCCAGTTTATATGTAGCCTTCATGTTGGTAGAATTGTCTCATTAGCTGACTCTTGTGTCCTTAGCATGCAGAACAATACTTGTAACATAGTAAAGTACTAAGAAATAGATTTTTGAATGAACGAATCAATAAATGAATGAATGAAATGCTACAAAACACACTCTTGGAGTCTGGCCCTCACGCCACAGGCCACCCCTAAAATGATCAAAAGCAAGGCAGGCAGAAGTCCCAGGAGGAACACAGCGGTTTGGGTCATCAGCTGCCCCAGACCCCTTTGCTCCAATGTGAATGTTCTTCCAGGTGATGGAAGGAATTGAGGAGGAGTGGTGCTGACAAAGAGTTCTTTTGGGCCGGCCGAGTGGCACGGTGGTTAAGAGCTGCCTTGGGAAGCCAGCGGCCCCGGTTTAGGTCCCACATATAAGGGCCAGTGACTCTGCCCTCACAAAACAAACAAACAAACAAACAAACAAAAAACAGAGTTCTTTCACCTCCACTCCAAAGACAGAAGGTTAATGAAAGTTATTGACATAGAGGGGAGTAAAAGGGTGCCAGCTCCCACTGCGCAGTACATACTTTCACAGTTCTTTAATGTAATTAATCCTAAAAGATATATTCCCTGACCTCTAATCACTTACAATAAAAATAAGTCCTTTATATTGAAGATGGATTGAAATGTGTTCAGGTTTCTTTATACTTCGATGTGGGGTTTATGACCCAGTCTCATAGGACCTATACTTGGGGCCAGAGATAAAGGTCTATTTTGGTTTCCCGTTGGCTTCTTCCAATGTCTGGAAGCATGAGCTTAAGAGGAGAGACCAGTTATTGAGCATTTATTGTGTGTCAGAGTAAGCTCCCTGGATAAGACAACACCCCCCAGGTATTTAGAGTCTAGCAAGAGACCTTGACAAATAAACGACAGTTGTAAAGAGTTGAAGTAATTCAGGTGAGAGATAGTGGAGGGCTACACTGAAGTGTTTAGAGTAGGAATGGAGAGAAGTAAACAGAATTGAGAGAATTGAGGATGAAGGGATAACAAGCCTAAAGCCTTGGTTGAGGTGGAGAAGGAAAAGGAGGGGTTTAGTGTGACCCTCAGGTTTTGCCTTGGGCAGCTTGGTGGGGCTGAGGCTTTCACTACAGGAGAGGAAGAGTGGCAGATGGGGGAGACTGAAGAGTTCAGCTTAAGATGTGCTCAGGGTGAGGCTTCTATGTGCCCTCCAACTAGAAAAATCCACTAGGAAGCAGAATAATTTAATCCGAGATTCCAGTTAGGGAATGGGGGAGTTTCACCCTTTAATATTTTTAAACACTAATAATGTTCTATATAGACATGTCTTCCTACATTTAAAGACTGATTTACAGTCCAGGCATTCCTCCTAAGTCTTATTTTTAAAACAAACACCATGTCAACTGTGAGAGCAGCTGAAAATGAGCTGGACCAGACCAGTGGGGATACCGTTTGTCAGACTCTATATTTACCAAGCCTTCCTTCAGTGACCCCTGCCCTGGCCTCCTGCACTGTCAGCTTTGAAGGCAATTTAGTCTTCTAGCCTCAAATTATTTAACCCTCCTATAGCCTCTCAAGACAAATCCTGGATATCTCAGACACCTCAGGCATGTCCAGGAACAAGCACAAAAGACAGAAGTGTCTATCTCTGCTCAACCTGGCCGGGGCAACTCACTAAGTCTCATGTCTTCAAAGCTGAAACAAAACTTCTTAGTAAAATAGATTCCCATGCTCAAGGAGTGGACATTTTAATTGGAAGTCAGAAAAATGATCAGAGCCTCTTTAGAACTTCAGGGTATTTTTTAAAAGCCTTGTCATTTTCTGATTAGAATTCAAGCCGGAGGGAAAAAATCATAGTCCTAGGAGCAAATCATGAGTAAATGCAAGGATGAAACCTGATTCCTACAGCTTTAGAAATTCATATATTGACTAATTCAACTAACAAATAATATCTTCTGTCATAAGCCACTTTGTGGGACAGCGTGGAACACAGAGATTAAAAAAAATCATTCTGCATCCCAAGTTGGTGATACAAGAATGGTCAAGATTGATGGAGGAATAAATTGCAGTGTGAAGTGGCATATGCTGATAGCAGAGAGCCAACTGAGGTTCCTTTGTGTATTAACTCAAAGGAACTATGATTGTCATTATTTTATAGACCAGAAAACTAAGGCACAGGGAAGTTAAGTAATTTGCCTAAGGTACATAGTTGGTAAGTGACAGGATTTGAACCCAAGCAATAGAAATTAAGCACAACTTTTTTGATCAAGTGGCCTTTACAGAGGACTTTGAAAGCTGGGTTGGTTTTCTTTAACTGGAGTTGAGTGAACCAGAGAATACATTCCAGAAGGAGTGCTCCTCTTTGGGCAAAGACAAAGAGTTGCACATTTGGTTGTCCAGTTTGGGAGAGTTTAGGGTTCTCAAAATGTATCAGTAAAAAAGTAAGATATGGGGCTGGCCGAGCGGCGCGGTGGTTAAGCGCTGGCTTGGGAAGCCAGCGGCCCCGGTTCGGTCCCACATGTGAGGGCCAGTGACACTGCCCTCAAAAAAAAAAAAAAAAGTAAGATATGAAGGGTCACTTTTAGTAGATTTCCCTCTGTAGTTCATACGGAGTTATGGAAGATCTTTGAGCAGGACTGATATGATCAGAATTGTACTTGGAAAAGAAACATGGTTCCTGCACTCTGGCCACTTAATAAAATAAGTGGACAGAAAGGGAAATTTCCTGACTGCCCAATATAATAATTACAGTTATACCTTCTGCTTCACAAACAGATGAATCCAAAAAAATGTATAATGGTTCTTGCTCACAGAGTCAAAAATGTGAGAGTCCCTACTATCTCTCATCCAAGCAATGACTCAGGGAGTTGGTCTCCGTTCATTTTTGCTCTGCCATAGTTGACATATGGCTTCCAAGTTCACTGCACCACGTATATCGAGGCATCCCAAAAGGAAGGGGAATGAAGGTACCTGCTTCTTATATTCTCCAATGACCTCTGCTCCAATTCTATTGGGAGGCACGTGGCTCCCCCTAGAGGCCTAAAGAGGAGAATTATAGTCTCTCAGCAGCCACTTCCATCTATGACTACACTATGGAAGTCAAGCGTGAATTTCGGTGGAAAGTCTATCAACACCTGAGCGGGGAAAGCAAAGCTTATTTACCCTTCAGCAATAACTTTTCAAAGTAAACTAGCACCTCATTTTCCAGCATGGTCGAGGAATGAATTTTATGAGCAAATGAGGCTTAAAATAACATAAAAGCATAGTCCCTTTTAGCACCAACTAGCATTTGTCTAAATTATTTTTGAAGGTTACAAATTGATTTTATACTTCCCTACCTAAGTGAACAAAGCTTAACTTAATTTAAGGTTTCTTGATGACTTAGGATCCCCATTATGAATGTCACTTATTATAATGCAGTATGTTGTATACTGATGGCTTTTGAGTAGTGTGGAAATGTTTGTTCCTGTGCTTAATGCCTCTAGAATTCCAGGCTGTTCTGCAAAATTTTCTCTTTAACTCTTCTGGCCTCCGAATAATTTTTACTGTCATTGCGTCATCTCAATGTCTCTAATTTCTGTGTTTTCCAATGCTTTCTATGTTTTCCTTCCATTTTTGTTTTCTATTTGTCCCTGCTCTCTGTAGGCTTTCTTTTTTCCTCTCTGCCTCTTTAATCATCTTTTCTTTGCAATCCTTCCACTCAACTCTGTTCTGCCTGTTATGGTGGATAGAGTGTGCTCACACTTGGAAGTGGGATTCAACACAGACTGTGCCTTAGAAGCTCTATGAACTTGAGCTATTTAACTTTGAACCTTTGTTTCCTCAAATATAAACCAAGGTTGGTTGCCTTATTTAGGTTAACTAAGGTACTAATAATAATATAAAAAGGTTTTCTGTAAAAATTGGTAACCATTATTATTGTCATTTTGTCACGTATGAAACTTGGTTTTCATTGGCACCCTCCATAGAAATAAAAACTCACAGGAGTCCAGGGAGTTGAAACCCAGGATCAAATGGAGAAAGAGTTAGAATATGGGAGACATTTCCATGGAGTGGTTGGCTGAAGCCACAAATCAGGATCCTAAATGTCTTTAAGGAATTATGGACCTACTAATATGGTCGAACACGATCTAAAGAAAAACCTAATATAAATGAATAAAGCCAAAAGAGGAGTATCAAGACAAAAAAGATTGGGTAAAAATCTGCCCAGTTTCTAAATAACAAAAAACCTTTCTAAACCCTGAAGCTATCAATCCTACCTGCCTTCATTCACTCTCAGGCTTCTTAAAGGAGCTGGGACATCTGTCTCTTCTTGCCAGGAATTAGCTTCTTTGTGTTTAGAACCTCTCCTTGAATCTGGGCATTTCCAGAGGAGCGAAGGCAGTTGTGTATTGGGCAGCCTGTCCAAGAGGTTCCATTACACAGACAGTAAGTACTTAGTAGCTATGTGTTGGGAAAAGAAAAAAAAAAGGCTATTTTTTTACTAATACAAAGTAAATCATTCTGCAACCCAGAGGATACATCATGTTTAGCAAATTTAAGCAGGTGGCAAAGTACCTCCCCAGTCTGTACATCACAGCCAATGTCCATCAATGGTCAGCAAATGAGTAGACTGTGCCTGCATCGATAATCTTGTTCTTAGCTTCATGTTTTATTTATTTAGCTAACGACCGCCTCACTGGTAGCTTATCACAATGGCGTTTACTGAGCTTGGCAAAGTAAAAAATTATGATTTTGTTTACTCATGTGTTTCCAGCTGGGGCGCTGAGTTGTTATCCAGGCTGCTGATGGCCATTCTTTTATTCTCAGAGCCCCTAAAGTAGGCCATTCAATAAACAAACCATCAGCTTGGCCCAAAGTGTCAACACTGACACAATCTGGTTATTTGCTACTTGGCAGTAGTCAGTGTCCAGAAACTCAGATAATGACTCATTTGGGAGCCTCCTTTACACTTACATAATAAAGTGAATAGAAATAAGGTTTCAGTGTAATCAGTTTAGCTTGTACTACTCAGTCTTCTATGAGAAGAATGAGTATTTGCACCAGATTAAATATTCTATTTTGGATGAGTTCATCTCTTGGTCTATACTTGGGCATATCAAATAAAAATGGAAACCTGAACAGGAAGCCTGGGAGAGGCTTTGGTTCTGAAATGGTCCCCTCATCTGCATGAACTAATTTAGTTACTTGTACAGCAAATGTTTCCTGAGCACCTACTATATATTATATCCTGGGGATATTTTGGTCACCCGAACCCAACACAGAGTTGGATCCCGTTCTTAAAAATCTTGCCATTTTGTGGGTAAGAAAAACACTGAATCAGTGATTGTAGATACAATGAGAATTATAAAGGGAGAAAAAGGATGCTAAGCAAGTCTTGGAGTTTAGGGAAGGTTCTCTGAGGAAATGATGCTTTGAATGAGTGATGGAGTTCCCAAAGTCATAGATGGAGAAAGGAGATAGGGAAGGGAAACTTTGAATGATATTATCTCACAAAGCAACTCTGCAAGGTAGGTATTATTGTTCTGGTTTACAATTGAGGGAACTCAAGTTCCAGGGAAAGCATGTGAAAGGCCCGGAGGCTAAGCCTTATGTAGTGCCAAGAGGCACTACAGGGAGCTACTGTACAAAGTCAAATAAAGTCAGTGTGACTGGAGTAGAGAGCCATGATGGGGTGTTTGATAAAGAAGGACTTGGCAAAGAATCAGGGCCTGGTAAGCCACTGGAAGGACCTCATCCTCAGAGCAACACGGGGCCATTTTTAAGGGTGACAAGCAAAAGCATGTCCTAATTAGATGTGCATTTTAGAAAAGCCATTCTGCCTGGTATGAAGTATAGACAGAATGGATATGAGAGGACTGGTTATGAGGCATGGCAGTAACTGGGTGAAAATGGCAGGTGAACCAAGGGTGGGTCAGGGGAGCATGGTACAGATGGATAGAAAGAAATGATCAAATTCAACAGAGAAAAAGGAGGTGAAGTTATCAGGCTCAGTGAGTGACTGAACATGAGGAGAGAGGAGGTAGCAGCCTTTTCAAGAGGGTTCTTTTTGTATTTGTAATCATTAAGCCATGATAATAGTAATTTTTACTCCTTACTGAGTGTCTACCATGGCCATTTTACAGATAAGAAACCTGAGGCTGAGAATAGGGAAGTACCTACTAATAAATGACTGAACTGAGATTTGAACCCCAGTCTTATTCCCATGACAGTGCTTTTTCCACTTTAACACTATCAATTTAATATTCTGTTCAATTGGATTTTTTTTTTCTCGTTTGCTTAACTGAAATCTTAGCTTTCATCCTCCCATTTAATTCAGCTATATTTAGAACTTTCAAGTTCTCATAATTCTCGTGCCTTTGCTCATTGATTTTCAGTTATCATCCCAGATTTGGGCTATTCTGTGTTTATTTCAGGGCCCTTTCAAATGTAACAGAAGCCAGTTTTATGGAATTAAGCCTGTCTGGCAGCATTAAATATCACCTTACTCTAATGAAAATGCATCTTTTTGTTTGTTTTAATGAGCACAGGGGCGCTTTATATCCAATCTCCAACTAGAAGAGGTAATTGCATATGAGTGACCTTTGAAGGAAATCATATGAGGGAGTTATTTGAAAGGCTGTGAGGTGAGCCAGTGTATAACATCAACCATTGTACTAGCATTTCAGAGAAGAAATGGGCTCTAGAAACAGGCTTGTCTCACTGACAGCTCATCCACTCCCTCTTTGAACAGAGAAAAATCATCTACTGCTTGCAAAAAGAGCAAAGCAGTGAGGCATTAAGAGATTTCTCTATCTCTTGAGCACCTATTGTATGCCATGCATACATTATGATCCCTGTCCCCATGGCACTCATATTTTAGTGGTAGGGACAGACAATAAAGAATTTTTTTTTAAATGTAAATCATTAGGGCCGGCTGAATGGCGCAGTGGTTAAGCGCTGGCTTGGGAAGCCAGCGGCCCCGATTCGGGTCCCACATATGAGGGCCAGTGACACTGCCCTCAAAAAAATAAAAAAATTAAAAAAAATTAAAAAATAAAAAAATGAAATGTAAATCATTAGAAATTGTGGTATGAAGGAAATAAACAGGATCATGACAGGTGATTAATTTGTGCCTCAACTTCCCCATCTGATAAGGGAAACGGCTAGAACCTGCCTCTTAAGGCTGTTTTCAGGATTAAGTTAGATTATGTCAATATTATGCTTGGAACAGTGCCTGGCACATTCGTTGAACATTTTGTCAGTGTTACTAGTGGTTGATATTCTTTTTACAATAAGTGGAATAGGCCCCTTTCGATTAGGACAGTCAGGGAAGGCCTCCTGAGGAGACACTTTTAATCTGAGACTTGAGAGATGAGGATGGGCCAAATTTGTGAATAACTGGGAAGCAAAAGCCAGAGACAAAAGAAGGAACACCTGGTCTCTCCCAGGAGCAGAAAGGAGATCAGTGGGGAAAAGGCTGGAGAATGGAACATGGAATGAGTTGAGCGCCATAAAGCAGGCAAGATTCCAACCAAGTAAAGAATTTGGATTTTATTCTTCAAGTAGGATAGGGGAAAGGCATGCTTTATGCTTTAAAATCTTACTCTGCAGCTGTGCAGAGAATGAACTGTAAGGGTGAAAGCTGAGAGACCAGGGAAAAGCATTGGTGGGTGGAGGTGCTGGTGGGAGGGTTGGAGGAGGAGAGTAAAGACCTGTCGATAGCAGTGTATTCATTTCCCAGATCTCCCAGAACAAATGACCACAAACTGGGTGTCTTAAAATAACAAACATTTATTCCCTCATAGTTCTGGAGGCTAGAAGTCTGAAATCGAGGTTTTGGCAGGGCCCTGCTGCCTGTGTGAGCTCTAAGGGAGAATCCTACCTTGCATCTTCCAGTGTCTGGTGGTGCCTGCAGCCTCTGTGTTGCTTGGCCAGTAGATACATCACTTTAGTCTCTGTTTCCATCATCACATGGCGTTCTCCCTGTGTTTTTCTATGTCTGAGTCTTTTATAAGAACACCAGTGATTGGATTTAGGACCCATGCTAATCCAGTACAACCTCATCTTGATTTACATCTTAATTATATCTGCAAAACCCTCTCCCAAATAAGGTTACATTCACAGGTGCTTGGGTTTAGAACTTCAGTGTCTTTTCAGACATTGAATTCAACCTACAGCAGACAGGAGGGTCCTGATGGGCCACACCTCTGGGGGTCTGTGCTAGAGAAAAGCTGCAGTAGCCCAACTTGTGGGGCAAGAGCAGCCCCAGCCATGCCCAGAGACAATCAGCATCTTCCCTGTAATAGGGGATTTCGAGGCCATACAGCTATTCCAAATAAGCAGATAGGTGGTGCAGAGGCCGGCCGCCCTCCTGAGGGTGGCATGTCCCTTCCTCTTCATCTGTCTGTGTCATACCTCTTCCATGTGTAAATTCCATCTTAAGGGCACTATTAATTCATGATTTCTTTTTAGTGAGACCCCAGTGACTTTGAACAGTCTATGGACATAGGTGGATTTTCTTAGGTATTTAGGTATTTTTCTTTAGGCTTGGGGTTTATCTCAGGTGCTGCCCTTAGCATGTGAGCTTGAGTAAATCATATAACCTCCTGAATTTCAGCTTCTTCTGTTGTAGAATGAGGGTACCTGTCTGGTGCAGGGGTTCTCAACCTGGAGGATTCATCAACATCACCTAAAGTACTTACAAAAACAGATTTCTGGGACCCACCTCAAAACATCGGATTTAGTAGGTCTAGGGTGGAGCCTGAAAATTTGCATTTCTAGCAAGTTCCTAGACTTTCTTGTGGCTGCTGGTCTGAGAACCGTACTCTTAGAATTATTGGCAGAGATAATCTCTGATATTCCTGCCAGTAATGCTATTCTATAATTCCATGAAATTGATTTCAATATAATATAATGAGGTAAAGTGAATTTTCTAACTTTAATTATGAAAATCTGTTTATTTCTTTCCCAGCTTTATTGAGATATAGTTGACAATTAAAATTGTATATATTTTAAGTGTATAATTGATATTTGATATACATACACATTGTGAAGTGATTACCACCATCAAGTTAATTAACACATTTATCACCCACATTATTACGCTGTGTGTATATCTAGAATGCATCAACTATCTTAGTGAATTTCAAGTGTATAGTGAATTTCAAGTGTATAATACCATATTATTAACTGTAGTCACCATGTTGTACATTAGATCCCCAGAACTTATTTATCTTATAAATTAAGGTCCTTACCCTTTGACCAACATCTGCTTATTTCTCCACTCCCAGTCTTGGCAGCCACCATTCTATTCTCTCTATGAGTTCGATTTTTTTTTTTTTTTAGATTCCACATGTAAGTGAGATCATATAGTATTTTTCTTTCTCTAGCTGGCTTATTTCACTTAGTATACTGTCCTCCAGGCTCATCCAGGTTGTTATAAATTGCAGAATTTCCTTCCTTTTTATGGCTGAATGCTATTATACAAACACACATATATAAAATGTTTATCCATTCACCCATAAATGGACACTTAGGTTGTTTCCATATCTTGGATATTGTAGGAAATGCTACAATTAACATGGGAGTACAGATACCTCTCCAAAGTACTGATTTCATTTCCTTCAGATGGATATTCAGAAGTAGGATTGCTGGATCATACGGTAAACCAAATTTAGAAAATCTGATTTAAATATAAAAATATGACCCAATCATCACTCACCTTATCTTACTTTGGATTTACATCTCCTGACCTAAAAGTGTTGATTAAATGGCTCCTCTTTCTCTCTATTCTCCATACATGTAGATCATCCATGCTCCTCCATCTAGTCAGGCCTGCACATACAAGACTCCTGCAGAAATCAACAGAATGTTGACTCAGAGTTCAACAGGATCACCTACCTTTGGGGTGATTTATTTGGTGTGGGATATAACAGATGGAATTAAAAACCTGAAAATGAATGGCATAGATAAACTCATGAAAAGATGCTCAACATCATTAGTTATTAGGAACATGCAAATTAAAATGAGATACTTCCTTTCACTCAATACAAGTTATAATCAATAGAGAGACAATAATAAATGCTGACAAGGGTGTAGAGAATTTGAAATCCTTATACATTGCAGGTGGAAGTGTAAAATGGTGTAGCCACTTTGGAAAGCAGTTTGACAATTTCTCAAAATCTTAAACATAAGGTTGTTATATGATCCAATAATTCCACTCCTAGGTATCTACCCAAGAGAAATAAAAACACATGTCCACAGGGCCGGCCGAGTGGCGCATTGGTTAAGTGCTGGTTTTGGGATGCCAGTGGCCCCGGTTCGGATCCCACATGAGGGCCAGTGACACTGCCCTCTACAGCTTACAACAGCTCCACCTGGAGCTGGGCTGTGCGAGCCCCGGCGATGGTGTGGGCTGCAGCCCCTGCTGCAGTGGGCTGCCATAGGCTACAGTGAGTGGCCCGCAGCCAGCGTGAGCGGCTGGCAGCCAAGCGTGAGCTGCCAATAGCCGTGGTGAGCGACATCCAGAGGCCAGCGACCGATCTGCCTCATCCGGGAAGAGCGCAATGACGATACCAACAGTGAAGCAACATCCTCCGCAACTAAACTGAAGAACAAAAAGACAGCAACTTGTCTGTTCCCCTTCCCCGATTCCCCAACGCTGTTCCCCTCCCCCAATTCCCCAATAAAATCTTTAGAAAAAAACACATGTCCACATAAATATTTGTATGAGAATGTTTTCAAATAACACCATTATTCATAGTAACCACAAAATAGAAACAACCTACTTTTCCATTAAAACTGATGAATGGATAAACAAAATGGGGTATACTCATACAATGTAATATTATAGCAATAAAAAGTAGCAAAGTGTTGGGCCGGTCGAGTGGCGCGGTGGTTAAGCGCTGGCCTGGAAAGCCAGAGGCCCCGGTTCGGTCCCACATATGAGGGCCAGTGACACTGCTCTAAAGAAAAAAAAAAAAAAGTAGCAAAATGTTGAGACATACTACCATATAGATGAACCTCAGAATTGTTATGCTAAGTGAAAAACCAGACACAAAAGACTCTATGATTCCATTCATGTGACATGTCCAGAAAAGGCCAATCTGTACAGACAAAAAGTATATTTGAGGTTGCCTAGGGAGGGGCATGGGAATAGAGAGACACTACAAATGGGCATGAGGTTTCCTTTCAGGATGATGGAAACATTCTAAAATTAGATTGTGGTGATGGTTGCTCAACTCTGTAAATACACTGAAAATCATTGAATTGACATTTTAAATGGTTGAATTTTAGGGAATGTAAATTATATATCAATAAAGTTGTTTAAAAGATATTGGAAAAATTGAATGCAATTAAAATTAAGTAAAAAGAAAACTAGTGAGATTTCCTGGGCCTTTCGTGGAAGGCTGCCTATGCTGAAGGTGGCTATGACATAGGCAGAAGATTGAAATACTGTGTGTGCTTTTAGAAAATGCCAACCTAGTTACCCAGACAGAAAAGATCAGGGACTGGTTACTAGCAGAATAGTGATACTTAAATACAATAAGCACATCTCTTCCATACTCTTGATGTGCAGAACCCTGTGGGGAGTTCTCCATGCCTTCTCATTCAACATTTATTCAAAAATATTTGTTGAATTCCTTCTTTGTGCTGGGTACTGTCCTTGGTGCTGAAGATACAACGTGAATAAAACAAAGCCTCTTCTTTTATAGAGCTTACATTCTAGTAAAGGAGAAAGACAATAAACACATAAACACATAGGCATAATTAAAGTTAATTTAGGTAGTGATACATGAATTTAAAAAATAAATCTGGATGATGGAGAGAGAGTGACAAAAGATGAAAAAGGAAGGCTGTGTAGATTAAGAGGTCAGGGAAGGGCCTACCTGGTAATCTGAAGGTAACACCTAAAGAATGTGAAGGAGCAGTTTTACGAAGATCAGAAGAGTGGCCCTGGTGGGAGAATAGCTGGTGTAAATCACATCACACAGCAGGCAGTGGAGAAATGGCAGTGTAATCAGGCAGAGTTTTGTACAAGGTGATGCTGTAGATAGAGACAAGGATAGAAACACAGGTATTGAGGACCATGGTGAAGAGTTTGATTTAGAGTCTGGTTTCTTATTTCCAGTGCAATAGGAAGCCACTGGAGGATTTAAGTAGGTGAGTAACATGATCTGATTTGTATATTAGAGGACAGCCCGGAAGCTTTGTGGAGACAAAGGAGGTAAAGAGTTTGCAGCAAGAGCTAAAGAAAGGTGATGGTGGCTTTGATGAAGGTGGTGGCAGCAAGGATGGGATGGTGAAAAGTGGTGGAATGCGGGATATATGAGTATGTAGGGGAATAGATCCAATAGGATTGTATGATTAGTAGGGGGTAGAGAAAGGGTGGTATCAAGAACGATCCTTGAATTTTGTCTTGAGCAACTGGATGGAAGGTGTGCCATTAATTGAGATGGCAAAACTTCCCTTTGAAATTGGCTCTACAATATTCAGATAACAGATGACAGAACTGGGGCTCAGAAGAGCTAGGCCACTTATCCCAAAATTATCCAACTAAGGGGTGGGAGAAGCATATTCAAAGCTAGTGATACCAAACGTTTGTTTTAAACACTGCTCAGTAGTGCCTCCTGCCCATGGAGCACTTATGTCCTTACCAGCCACTAGATGGAAATCACGGAAGGTGACATTGTATGGAGAGAGAAGGACTTCTTGGCAGTGAAAGCTGGTGGGTGGGCCTGTTGTTGAATAAGTGGGCGAGGTGCAGCTTCAAAGAGTAACATTTTTCTAGTGAATCATATTAAATGAGCAGAGTGGCTTATACCCAGTGTCAGTGTGAACTGAGATTGACAGCTAATAAAAGCTCAGTAATTACAAGAAAACATCATATTTGGAAAGTACTAAGATTCTTGAAACACCTGCAGTCATTTAATATATCTTATGTTTGCTCCAGACCAACAGGCAGCTCCCAGAGCAAGACTGGTCTCATTCCTGAACTAATGGACATTATGCTCTGAGGTACCTTTCCCTCTGCCAAATAAATCAGAATTTTGAAAAGTGAAGCCTGAGATTGCCATCCTACAAATGTTTGCAAGGACATCACTGGATGTTTTAGGTGTCAAGTTTAATTTGACTTGGCTTGGTCTGTTCTTTTAAAGAAGGTTCCAAAGGCATCAGCTGAGTCACAGGGAGAATTCCTTCTGCTCTTGCTCTGTGGGCTGTGACAGAAATAAGACTTTGAGTTCCCAAGCATGCTTTCTCAAGCTGGGGTTGCTCCTATTGCCATAGCCCAAAGGAATATGTTTTGATGAAAGTTGTCATGCTCCCCTATTCCCTGAATTTTTTGCAGGGTAGGGTGGGAGGGGAAGAATGGTGAACAAAGAGACTCATTCACATCTTTTAAAACATTCTAAAATATTCATGAGCCCCCAATAAGTTGCCGACACCCGACCTAGGTACTGGGATAATGACAGTTGCTTATACATTATGATAAAGCAAAAGTGACAGCAAAAATAAAATGGTAAGCTCTGTATGTATGCTCCCTCTGAGAGCCAGTCCACCTGCCTCCCACAGGCTCCTGTGCCTCACACTCAGGGCCTGGCCTGCAGCTCTGAGCATCAGCGGCCTGGAGAAGGAGTAACTCCTACGTGTGCTGTAGATTTTCCTGGGCATTATTCACCTCACAATAGCTCTTAATGACCTTGGCATCAAGCTCTTACTGGGGATTAATAACTGGCTGGGCTTAATGGCCCTTACTGTGTCCTGGGCCATTTTCCCAGCCAGCCATTAATTCCAAGCAGTGCCCTGGGCTCGGGCCATTATGGCTCCCTGGATCGAGTGGCAGCCTGAGGCAAATGACCGGAGTTTCTTCCTCTGCAGACAGAGGCTTCCACAGTACATTCCCCCTTCTTCTCTCCATGGCATTAGTACCAAGGGCTGGGGTCTGCAGGAAAGTTATTGGTTAAGGCACCACATTATTTCTTCTTTTTATGCCTCAGGAGGTAGGTTCTCTCAGAGGACAGAGAAGGCAAGAGATTGGGTTTCATTCACTCATTTATTGATCCCTCCATCTCTTTAGTATTAACTGAGTGCTTTTTATGGGTCAGGAAGCAAGAGAGATTACTAAGATTGGAGTGACCTAATATGGATGCCCATGTTTCCTACCAAAGGATGAAACATCTTGCCAACTGGGGCTTTAAGGAAAATGTCCCCAAGAATCAGGGAGGCTGAATACTGTGAGGAAGAAGTCAGTGAGAAGGCCTTTTTGGGCAGTGAGTTCACAGGGAGCTGTCTCTCCTCTTGTGTCCTCTTTGGAGTTTTATCTCCCAGGCTGCCTAACGGGAAAATTCACCTTCCTGTATCTCACTGAGTGATTCAACCCAGTGTCTGATTGCTCAAGGAAAGAACATGTAAATGCTGCAAGGAATCTCAACTCACCAGGACATGAGTATTTCCACCCAAGTCGTTAAGACACTAAGGATTATAATTGCATGTGATGAGGAAGATTGTGGCTTTCTCAGAGGCCTGTAACACATCCCAAGAAATGGTCACAGTTTGTATAATTTGTAATCATCCTGCCTCCCAAAACATCATTAGTCCCAACAAATGCAGACACCAGACTTCATTTCCTCCTTTGGAAGTGATTCAGCTTTTGGTGCATGCTCTTGTCAGCTGCGGGAAATGTCACATTCTGTTTAGAACAGCTATTGTCATTTTATTGGCACCACGTACCAAAAGGCACTTAAGGCATAATTCAGACTTCAGTCTTTTTTGCATTGTTTGGCACATCTGCACAACTTAAAGAGTAGGTGTTGGTGCCTGAGGTAATTAATACCTCAGAGCTAAGGCAGATGGGCAGATATCATGAGGGAGAGCTTTCTGCAACTGGGGAGACCTCAGTGTGTTCTAATGGTGCCCAGTAATCACAGAGGGTCAGTATAGCATGGTCAGGAGCCTTGGCCTTTCTTGAAAGTCTCTGCAGTGGAACTCACATGGACACAGGAGAGACAGAAGGCCTCAGAATCTCCATAAGGTGACACAGGTTTCATCTATCAAGCAGCCTGTGCTCTGAGAATCACAACAGAATAATTAATTATAGGGAGAAAAGATGCTGGAACCTTTCTTTAGAATGTTTTCCCTAGTAAAACTGAGCACAATATCTTGAAATTATAAATCAAACTGGAAAGTTCAGGATGATAATTCTAGGTGAGTCTGGTGAGAAGAAGCAAGTGCCAATAAACTTAGGGTGCAGTGGAATCAAATCTTATGAAGTGGTCTTATTAAACAAATGTACTGAGTTACACGGTACCTCAGGGGTATATTAAGCACTTGGGAAATGTCCTCTAAATGAATGAATGAATGAATGTCATCTGGCCACAAGTATCTAGATGGAATTCTCTTTGTTTTACAGGTGAGAAGGTTAAGTACCTGATTTATGATAAAGTTTGCTTTAGACCCTGGGTCTCCTGATCCCTATCATCATTGAGTAACATGCTATTTGCAGATGCCCCTGTCATCTTTGTAGGAATTTTTCAGTGGGCTTCTCCAGGAGTATAGGTTTCTTAAGATGCAGGAATTTCAATGCTAAAATCCAAACAAACCCTAACTAACCAGGTCGGTTAGTCACCTGAAGTGTCAGAGTCCATCCTGGGGATCCACCATCAACCCTTCATCAGCCCTTTGCAACCAGGCTTCAATCTCTACTTCCTCATGTCCAACCATAATCAGTGTCTTTCACCTCTGTTCAATCGGGACTATTTTGGCCGAAGTCACCAAATCCAGAGAACACTTCCCAAGTCTGGTTTCACTTGTCCTATCATGTCTTATGACACCATTGAGCACTCTATCTTTTTAAAAATTATCTCATCTGTTGGTTTTCATCACTTAGTCCTTTCCTAGCTATTCTCCACCTCTCTAGCTTTTCTAGACAGGCTCAAATGTTCCCCCATCTTTGGTCCCATGACCACTTGTATCTAAATGGTATTATAGTACTTAACACGCAGTACTGTAAATGTTTGTCTGGAGACACCCTCGCCCTAGACTGTATGCTCCTTGAGAAGAAGAATGGAGTCTTATCTGTCTTTTTATGTGCATCACCAAGTTCAGTGCCTGACATAATAGGAACTCTATCATTGAATAGATCATTGTTGAACTTTCCCTCTTCATCCTTTATGTATGGGATGTGCGCATGAATAAGGAAAAGAAAAAGGAAATATTTCTTCTCCCTTTGGCTGATGAAATTGCCCCTCACCCCTAGAAGTTCACCCAGGGGATTCAGAAGGGCTCCCTACTCCAGGTTCTAGCAGTTTCTTAAGGAGAATAGGGGCAGCCTTCTGGGCATCTGTAATGTGACTTTTCCTCAAAAGGATAGTTAAGTCTTAACCACATTTCACCACCATTAACTTAAGGCTCTAGTTGGATGACTTTACTGTGAATGGGCCTCCAAGGAATGAGGTTGGATAGAAGACCCTTGCCACTTTACTGCATCCACCCAGCTCAGTGCAATAGCAACACTGCTATTTAGGAAATAACATCACTAAGTTTCTGGGAGAGAGAAAATGAGGTATACAATGAGTTGAGCAAACATCCCATGACAGTTATTCTATTCATTCTAATGCATTGCAATCCATAATGGTGAATCCCATGAGCTTTGCAGTCAGGATTCCTGGGTTCAAATCCCAGTTCTGCAGCTTCCTAACTGTATGGTCTTAAGCAAGTTACTTCATTTTTCTATCCCTCAGTATTCTCCTTAGTAAAATAGAGGTGACAATAGAGTATCTTTCTTAAAGGGTGATTTGAAGAATTAATGTAATTATAAAAAAAGCTCAGAACAGTGCCTGGCACATAGAGTACATCCACAAGTATTAGCTAAAGCAACCACTCTTTCCTTTGTGGCCCCAGCCTTGCTGTGCTCTAACTAGCTCCCTTTATCACAGTCCCCCCACCTCATCCTGTTATACTTTATTGCACACTTTACTGACCCACTGTCACTCACTAAAGTATAAACTGTGGGGGGTTCTGTTTTTCCATTCCATTTGCCTTCTTACTACCCAGCATAGCTCCTCTCCCCTAAGAATAATTAGATGTTAAGTGAATGATGAGCAGGTGCAGTGGTAGAATCTCCATTTCATAAGCCCATGTGTCAATTATCAACCGAAAGTGATCAGTACTTAGTGAGTACCTACTAAGTGCTCCATTTGGACTGATAATCCCAATGGCAGCTATCATTTATTGAAAGTTCACCATGCCACGTCCTAGGGTAAGGATTTGGTTCAACTGCCTGCAATTATTATTTTTTTTTTTTTGAAGGCAGTGTCACTGGCCCTCATATGTGGGACCCAAATTGGGGCCGCTGGCTTCCCAAGCCAGTGCTTAACCACCACACCACTTGGCCAGCCCTGCAATTGCTATTCTTGCAGGTTAAATAGCGGCAATTTCAAACAGCTCAATCTAATACTGTATGTATTTTAATTTTACCAAGATAAAATGGACATTAATTATTCTCAGTTAAATATGAGACAACTGAGACTTGGGAAGGTTAGTGGCTTGCCAAAATCCCATGGCTAATAGGTGGTAGAGACAAAGCTGGACTCATCCTGTGAGCCACCCCCACCCCTTGGCCATTGTACAGTGAGGGAAGGTGACAGAGCTATGGCTCAGAAAACTTCCAGAGTAAATATAAGACTGAATATATGCAGCACTAAATTGCATCTGATTTCCCGAGACTGAATAGGGAGCCAGTGTGTCCTGTTCAAAGTTAAACAGGGAAAGAGGGCAGAGGCTCTGGGGGATTCTAACAATGCCACTCTCCTTCACAACATTCTTGATTGTCATTTTCTTGTGTACTTGCTGGCCTTGGCCTCAGGCCCTAATTACATTAGCTTCAAACAGCAACTAAGAGATGTTTCTCATTAAACATGAACAGAGGAATGCTTAATTTGTTAGCACGAAGGTGTTCAGAAAGCAAATCACTGATTGCTTCAGGGTGCTGAAATGAGTATTTTCCTAGCAATTGTCCCTGGTGGGCACTACAAGGCCAGGGGTGTTCACTGGATGAGGTCTGTGGCTCTGAGTGTGAAGCTTTCTTTACGTTTTAAATGATAGGCCAACTCAGTCTCTCCCTGCTTTCCCCTTAAAACGGAATGCCCAATTGTCATTTCAAAAGTATAGCATCTGAAGGGCTGTAGTTTGCGAGTCTTTGCCCATTTGATTCTTAGATTATGTTTATTTAGGAGAATCATATTTGTAGAGTATCCAAGAATACTGATAAATGCTCAACTTTTAATAAGGTGAATTAAGACTGTTAATTGCTAGTGCCACAGCAAGTTGAAGTGCAGTCTTTTCTCCTACTGGGGGGTAACTTTGGATTCAGAAAGGCCGGGGCTTGAAAGCATGACTTCATTACTTGCTAGTTCTGCATCCTTGGGCATTTCTTAACACCTCTAGTCCTGAGTATCCTTGTCTGTAAAATGGAGGTAACAGAAACCTTGTTGGCTTGATGTAATGATTTGGTTATTTAACGTCAGCAAAACCCTGAACCAATGTTTGACAGGTCAGTGCCAGCTCTCTTTCCCTCTTGTCCCATGTTCCCTGTCACCAGTTTGGAAGAGAATGTAAGAATGAGAATGTTGATGAGGTAATAGCAGAAGGAATATATTCTTGCACGGGAAGTTATATTTTCTTCCCACAAGTCAGAATATATACTTACTTGTATATATTCAAGTAATATATGTTCAAGTAGTATATATTCAAGTAGTATACATTCAAGTAATATATACAAGTATATACAAGTATGACAGGGAAGTGACCTTGTTGGTGCCAAGGGAGGGTTGCCGCTCATGCTGTCCTCCCTCTGCCTTTCAGCCCCTGAGAATGCACTGCAGGGACTGTGCCCTGGTGACGAGCTCCGGACACCTGCTGCGCAGCCGGCAAGGCCCCCAGATTGACCAGACCGAGTGCGTCATCCGCATGAACGACGCCCCCACGCGCAGCTTTGGGCGCGACGTGGGCAATCGCACCAGCCTGAGGGTCATCGCCCATTCCAGCATTCAGAGGATCCTCCGCAACCGCCACGACCTGCTCAACGTGAGCGAGGGCACCGTGTTCATCTTCTGGGGGCCCAGCAGCTATATGCGGCGTGACGGCAAGGGCCAGGTGTACAACAACCTGCAGCTCCTGAGCCAGGTGCTGCCGCGGCTCAAGGCCTTCATGATCACGCGCCACAAGATGCTGCAGTTCGATGAGCTCTTCAAGCAGGAGACTGGCAAAGACAGGTACAGAGGCACGGGGTGGCAGAGGCACAAGGGCGAGTGACATAAAGTCCTGGCTGGCTGATTCACCAAAAGTCAAGCTTTTCCTAAGGGGTTTTGTTGTGGCTCCAGTGCTCATGCTATTGACAGAGCTCATCTGTAGTACCACTTGGAAACTGGGCTGCTCAAGTGGAATATATAAAGCAAAGTGAAATGCAGCACTGAGACAATTATATGGATAATTCAGGGCCATACCCTATCTTGGAGGAAGAGGCTCCACAGCTGTTGGCTTTCACTGGTAATAAAGGAAAGGTAATAGCTTTATTGCATTTTAGTTTACTTGCGTGAACACTAACTAAAAGGAAGTATGTATGTTCATTTTTCCCTTTGAAAGGCAAACATCTGTTCAGTCAACTGATATTTACTGTGTCCCTATGATGTCACTGTGCCAGGCACCAGGGATACAATCAGAAATCAGGCAGATCGAAGCCCTGCCCTCCCAGAATATAAAGCTTACAGGGAGGGTGAACACTTGCCAAGTAGTGGCCAGTGCGCTGAGCGTCAAGTGAGGGGAAGAAAATCTTGCCGTGACATGCAGGACAGGAGACCTGTCTAGGGCAAGTTCTGCCAAACTTAGTTACAAGTCAATAATGGGACATGAAACCAACATACTGGGTCATTGCAAGATTTTTTTTTTCTTTTTCTTTTTTTGTTTTTTTGTAATGGACAGAATGGAAATGAATGGAATAGAACAGACAATATCAGCATTCATTCTCCATAGTATAGTCTCACGAAATAATGTGTTTTGGAGATATACTCCAGATTTTTTTTTTTTAAGATTTTATTGAGGTATTGGGGGAGGGGAACAGCGTTGGGGAATCGGGGAAGGGGAGCACACAAGTTGCTGTCCTTTTGTTCTTCAGTCTAGTTGCGGAGGATGTTGCTTCACTGTTGGTATCATCATTGCGTTCTTTCCGGATGAGGCAGATCGGTCGCCAGCCTCTGGATGTCGCTCACCGTGGCTATTGGCAGCTCATGCTGGCTGCCAGCCGCTCACACTGGCTGCTGGCCACTCACTGTAGCCTATGGCGGCCCACTGCAGCAGGCGCTGCAGCCTACACCGTGGCCGGGGCTCGCACAGCCCAGCTCCAGGTGGAGCTGTTGTTAGCTGTAGAGGGCAGTGTCACTGGCCCTCATATGTGGGATCCGAACTGGGGCCGCTGGCGTCCCAAGCCAGCTCTTAACCAATTCGCCACTCTGCCAGCCCTGGAGATATACATTTTAAGAGAGGAAAAAACTGTATTAAAAACCAGCCGAGTTTGGTTAAGAGCTTGCTCAAGAGTGTGAGCTGAGTTCAGAGCAACAGCAGTTCGATGCCCAGTCCGAGCTGAGCTGCCAACAGGTGGCAGGATGGCTGAGCCTAAAAAAAAAAAAAAATTATAATACTCAACATATACTGATAACAAAATATGAATACAAGTCATATTTGACTTCTGAAATTACAAGAAGTGCTCAAAGTGGTTACCATCAGCGTCCAGACACTTCTGATTATGGCGAACTACTGTTTGAGCAACGTTGACCAAAGTGTCCACTTGTATGCATTTGGATGTTTCTTTTTGAGGCACTGAAAATGTTCTGGAATTAGATAATGGTGATGATTGTACAACCCTGTGAATATAGTAAAAAACACTGAATTATACACTTTAGAAAATGAAATGAAAGCCACATACACACAAATACACACATGTGTATGCTCAATCATGATGTAAAATATATTTCTTAGTATAGGATAAAATATTTTGAAGAGCACTGGGTAGGGAGAGGAGAGAATGAGGAAAAGGCTTTCTCAAAGAGGTGTATTTAATCTGAGACTTAAGCCAATGAGTATTTATCCAGCTTCAAAAGAACATGGGAAGGGAAGAGAGAAACCTCCTTATGGGTACAAGGGATCAGAGGTGGAAGAATGTGCAGTGGGTTGAAGAAAAGTCCCCTTTGGCTGCAGTCAGACGGGCGGAGGGGAGTAGCTTAAGATAAGGTGGAGATGCAGGCTCATAAACTGGCCAAGTGTAGGTATCAAAAGGAGCAGTGCAATCTATTCCAAATACACAGCTCTAAGTAAGAATTCTGACCCTCTCCCTCACTATTCATGTGGCCTTGGACATGTTTTCTAACCTTTCAGTGACCTCACATGAAAAAGGCATAGTGACCAGCCTTTGTAGGGCTGGTCTAATAATTACAATTCCTTGTTTCCTTAATTCTAAAATGTGTACTTAGTTAATATAAATTTAATGATGTAATCTATCTCCCTCCCTTAAAACAACTGTCACTGGGTGGATTTCTTATCTTAAAATTAAAGAGATATGATAATTGAAATAAAGAATATAAAGCGCTAAATCCATTGTTTCACAAGTTTAAGCAGCTCATCATTAGAGAACACGGTCTTAAAGAAAGATCAAAGCCCAATACTCCAAATCCTTTGTTTGAAAGAGCTTTTTTTAAAAAAAAAAATCCTGGAAACCTTATAACCGTAGAGGGCTGATCCAGGCAAGAGTAGACGTGGCATCTGGTGGAGAGAGGAAATCGGGAGCTGGCTGCTGGCGCTGTGGCGCCCTTCCCTGGATGCCCAGGGGACCCCATGGTCAGTCCAGACAGTAGATCACACAGGGCAGCCTCGTGTTCATCACAAGCTGTCACGAAATCCAGTCATTTATTGCCCTTTAAAACTCACAAATAAGAGAGGCTGTCACTCATTTGAATGAGTTATTTAACCAAGGGAGCATTTTATAAGGGAAGAAGAATGAGGGGAGTTATTTACAGTTTCATTTTTGACTGGTTGGAAAGCTCAAAATAAGTAGAAGCACACTCTTTAATAGAAAAAAACTTCTCTCTTTTTAATTAAATGGCTGTTTGCTAAATTTAAGTATTACTGAAATACTGTTGTAGTGTTAGCTATTTAGAATAACCCACTACCCTGGATCTTCTTTAGAAATGATTTTAAGTTGGAAACTTGGAGACTACTCATTCCACTTTGCTTAGAACTTTAGGAAACAATCTTACATCAAGACATATCCCACTCACTAAATTCATTAAACTCTGGCCAGTGGAAACCCTTTGTTTAATAGTTCTGTCTCCCTGGTGAGCCCAGCTGATAAGGAGGGAAACAAATCTTTGTGGATTGGCTCCTGGGCTTCTCATGTGCAGACACCCATCTACGAGAGTCCACATAGTCCCTACACAGGGGAATCACACTTAGGGATTTGTAGGGGGCCAGAGTACATTGTCATTTCCAGAATCTTTGTGCCTCTTACCTTTAATAAACTACCTTAAAACAGCTAATATTGTATTGACGCAATATTGTCATGTGTCCATAATCTTAACATGCAACCCACTCCAAGCTAAAAGAACCAAGTCAGAAACAGCTTCTTTAGGGTCCAACAGTGTTTCCTCTATGTGTGCTTTTTCTCAAAACCCAACTAAAATGTAGCATGTATCAGAGATACACAAAGTGTGGAGTATCTAGTTTTGTACATCTCTTGATCAGGACATTCATTTCAGGCTAATATTTTGAAGAAATAGGATAATTCAATAGATTCTGATTTATAGAAGTTTCACCCTACTTAAAAGCGGAGGGGGAAAAAATGGCTCAGGAACAATCTGCAATTAAGAAGCATGACAAATGACATAGATGGCCAAGTGGTATTCTTTGACATTAGAAAGTAACTGTACTTGAAAATAACTTTATAATTGAATAAGGGTACATTAGGAAAATATGATTCAGAACCAATATTATAGTAATCAGATAAAAGAAGCATAAATGAAATAACTGCAGGAAGAATATTTCCATAGAGATTATAAATGAGATTCTGGTGAAGCAGAAAGGCCTTTAATTGTAATTTAGTGTGCACTATAGAATTATCAGCTCAGTGTGTTACTTCATCATATAAAAGAATATCTGATAATTTCCCCTAATAAGCACATGACAGCTCTTCATATTCCTTTATTATAGCTGATTAAGTATAAAAACAGTGGCTATGCCTTTGTTGGAAAAAGAATTCAAAATCTTTTTAAGAAAGACAGTACAAAGCAGTTGCTTTTCTATAGCAATGTAATCTCAAAAGATTGCTATTATTTAGAAAGTCTGGGGAATTTTAAGTGGCACTTTAAAGAACTCTTCTCCTGAGTTTCTTTAGTCCTCTACCTTGTATTCTCATTTTTACCCATAAAACCATTTTCTGTGGAGCCACATCCTCCTGTATTTCAGGCTGTGGTTTGTGATCTCTCCTACATCACACAAAAGAAAGCCAAAGTCATGGGGAGTGTCTGCTACTGGGAAAAGCCCTCTTGGTGTTTTTCTTAGAGTTTTCCAACCAGGCAACTCAAAAAGGATAAGGAGGGACACAGGTGTGATGCCTAGCTCAGGAACCTGGGGTTATAGATGAGCTGTCATTCTGTTCCTGGGCTCTACATACACCTAATTATTCACTCACTCTATTTAAGCCTGAAACAACTGGCCATCACATTGTCACAGTCACATAGGTGAAGATAGTCTCTATTTTGAGGAAAGGCTCTTCTTTCCCTTCCCCTTCCCCATTCAGTCATTTCTACTCCACCCTAACTCCTAAATTCTCAAAGGTCTTATGAATATATAGCCCCAGTGAGAAGAAAAGGGGATTGTTACTACCTATGTAGGCTGGATGTTTCAGAATTTTGTAATTACTTCCCCGACTACTCTTGATGGCTCCTATGTAAGAGCCAGTAACAGAATGTTGAAAGGATGTCAGACTCTTTGTGGGTGTTAAAACACCCTGAAAGGAATGGCTGAATTATTGACTTCATTTGCTCCAACCTAGCAACCAAGAGAGGATGAAGGGGTCTTCATGTATCAGCACACAGGCTATGGTGTTCTCTCATCTAGTTCTCAAAGGGGCCCAGGAAGATGGACCTTACCAAGCCCGCATTACAGATAAGAAATCCAGGCTCAAAGACCAGTAATAACCCATCTCAGGTCATTCAACTGATTAGTGATAGAAACTGTGAAGTTACAAACCCATGGTATTCCTATCTTTAGGAGCTTTTAAATGTACTTTCTGGGCTATTACTGGGTCAGGATACAATGGATGGAAAACAAAAATAAGTAAAACCATGAACCCAGGAATAACTAAATCACTTATTCCTCTCAGGTTCTTGACAAAACAAAGGGCTTCTTAAAATGCCTTTTTTTTTTTTTTGGTTTGGTTTTGTTATGTGAAATGGAAATAGTGCAAACTGTTTAACAAAAATCCTTCCTTATTAAAGAGGGCGCTATGCAGTCCAAGTAGAAAAGCTTTTCTGCAGTCCTGTCATTCACATCACATACGGTGCTATGTCTGGGCAGAGTCAGATGGTCTGACCTTGGGGATAGGTGTTTGAAACTGGCTAATGAGGCATGCCGTAAGCACTGGGGGGAAAAAAAGTAAAAGCACAACCCCCAAAGAATTGAATTAATACCCACAGCAGCATAGCATGGTAGACAGAGTCATTCTCACAGAGTCCATTAGACCTTGATATTGTGTGTCCACAGTTCTCCCTAGACTTGGCGTGTGGTTGGAGCTCAATACAGATGTTTGAATGGGCACATGAATAAATGCTAGAATGCACAGATTCATTCCATAAATTTTGTCAATTTTTGGTCTCTAATAAAATTTTTCAGAGGGCTCTAAATGTTCTGAGGTAAACTAAAGCCAATGCTCATTTAAACAGAAGCATTCCTGTGGTCCTTTTCATGTAGTCATTAGCCCCTTCTCGAATGAATGTACACCAGGTCCTCAAATCATGTCCTTCTGTTGAACATTGCTTTGCTATAGCATTGATGAGGAAAAAAAATCGATTCCCAGCTGGGGCCACAGTCTGTGTGAAGTTTGCACATTCTCCCCATGTCCGCGTGGGTTTTCTCCAGGTACCCCAGTTTGCTCCCACACCCCAACGATGTGCACCTGAGGTGAATTGCTGTGTCTAAATTGCCCCAGTCTTAGTGTGTATGAGTGTGCATCCTGAGATAGAAGGGCGTACTGTCCAGGGTTCGTCCTGTCTTGTGCCCTTAGCTGCCTCGATAGGCTCCGGCCACTTGTGATCCTGAGCTGAAATAAACAGGTTGGAAAATAATCTTATTTTTTTATTAACCTTTCTTAAATGTACATATAGCTCACATTTATTTTAATGTTTGATATTAGAAATGTTTTGGGTCTTTATTTAAAAGCTTGATGATGTTTTTATTATCAGAAATATGCCTTAGAAACTTAACTCTTGTTTCTATCAATTAGCCTATGGTAAAATTGGTTTTGTTATAAGCCATTCTTACTTGAACTGGCAGTTTCCAAGAACCTATCAACAATGTTAAGTGAGGACTTACTATACTCCTAAGGATACTATACTCCTAAGGAAAGACATTCAATCAAGATGTTGGTTTTAGTTTAGTGGAAGGCAAGCTTTTACCCTAAGATCATTTGATCGATGATGGCTCGATGGATACGTAGTCAGACACATCTGTTTATTCATATTTAATAAGCTCTTTATTATCCATTGCCTTGGGAACAAGGAATAGTTCTAGTTAGTCAAATATTCTGGTTAACAGTTGACCCAAGGGGATTGTCATCTTACAAGATATTGAGTTGTGGTAATATGCACTTAAACACTGAATATTGATCAACGTTTTTAATGATGTAGAAGTCCCTCGAGCATCCTTTAGTGTCACAGATCCACCATGGTGGCTCATCAACATCATTTGTCATTGTACCATGCAATATGTTGGTGCTGTTGGTAAGAGATAGCTATCTGGTTAGGTTCTATTTCCTGAATGAAGAGAGAAAGGGTTTACAGTCAGCCTTGCTTCAGAAAGCATTTACAATGGTAGTTGGATATAGCAATTATTTTACCCACTTACAGACATCATTATTGTTCCTTCCAGGAAGATCTCCAACACTTGGCTCAGCACTGGCTGGTTCACAATGACGATTGCACTGGAGCTGTGTGACAGGATCGATGTTTATGGCATGGTACCCCCAGACTTCTGCAGGTAGGATTTATTCTACAAGTGTAATTCATCAGCAGTGTTGTGCAGTGTTTATAAATATATGATTCCAAATATCAACCACAAAGCATGTCTGTCTTCTTGAAGCAATTACTTAACATGTCCCACATTCCGGTTCTAAAAACAACAAACAATATTTACTTATGTGATATAAAATACTGAAAGTTTTGTTTGTACTGCTGGAGAAGTAATCCATCTTGTGGGCTTTATTTATCCTCTGAATATTTATCAACTAAAGCTAATGCAATAATTGGTATAATATTAATGATGAACAAGCATTAAGAAATATTAGTTTTATTCTTATTTGAAAGCAATGTGGTAATTTTTAATGAAATAAAGAGGGTAATTTCTTTGACGGTAATGTCAATTTTCTAAAATTAAAATATTCCTTTGAGCCTCTTTCTCTCACCACATCAGATCCTCAGTTTTTTGCTTCTAAGGCAAAACACAGACATAATTATTTTGATATATCGCTTTAAAGGGAACATACACACATCTCTATGGCTACCTTAAGTTATCTCCTGGCATGTTCCCCGTGCAGAGTTTGGTGTGAACTAACAAATGTACTGATTTGCAGAAGCCCGATTGAAAACTCACCTGTAATTTAAAGTCATGGTGCCTATAAATTCAGAGAGTGCCTTAGATTCAGGAATGCCTGCTGGCCCACACATGGCCTCAGTCCTGGTCTTCAAATGGTACAACCTGGAGTGGAGGGGTATTTTAAACTTGCTCTTTAAAATTTATGCTTGCTTCATGTGTTTTAAACCTAACAACTTCTCAAAGGCCATTGGGCTTTTAGGCAAAATCTACAACTGCCAGGTTTGAAGCAGGGATAAGAAAGAGTTAATCATGCCGCTACCACTTGACCACTTTTCTCCCACCCTTTTTCTTTTTTTAAATTTTTTATTATTAGTTTCTTCCATTGAATAATATTAAATGTCTCCCACCCTTTTTAACCCCAAGGCCCAACACAGCAGCAGTAATAGTTTATACATAAGAGTCAGTAAGAGTCAGGTCACAGAGAATGAAAGGTGTGGACAAAGCAAGCCTTTGATATGTGCCTGGACTCATTTGTCCCCAGGGGTGACATAATGTAGTGAAGCAGGGTATAGATTTTGGAGCCAGACTGCACTGGTTCAAAGCCCAGCCTGCCCACTTACTAACTTAGCATGACCTTGAACTTGTTACTCAATCTCTGTGTGTCTCAATATTCCTCAATATTAGAAGTAGATGTGATGATAACAATAGACTCTGCCTTATAGGGTTGTAGGTGGATTAATTAAGTTAGCTAATACATTATGTAAAGTGCTTGGAGCAGGGCCTCGTACATGGCAAGAGTTAGCTTGGATTCTCACCCAGTTCCTCATCACTTAATTTACTGGCCTTGTTTCCCTGTTTAATGATCTGTGTGCAAAAAGTAAGTAGGTGTAAGAAAGCAAACTGCCTCCTAAAACCAACCGGCAAACTAAAGCAGTGGGAGCGGAACTTATGGGCATACAAAGAGCTGTCAAAGCTGATGGTTATATGGCAGATATAATTATGCAATATTACCATTAGGACACCAGAGAGAAAGGGCATGAATAAATTGAAATGTTAATGACTTAGAGTGCTCAAGGAAATATTCCATTTATTATGGAAAATAAATGAAAGGCAAGTTAACTTCTCATTTCTCTTACTCAAAAATAGTTCATCAAGATGTCTTGTATGTAGGATGGAAACAATTTATGGAATGGCATTAACAAGTAAATGAAGATAATGTCAATGCACCACACAAGTATGTTGCCACCTGCTCTGGGTTTCTCTTTCTCAGCCACCATTCAAAAGGTTTGATAGCTGTTCTCACAAGATGCTTTCAGCAAGAACACTTCAGAAGGATCCATATGCCTAATGCCCTGTCAGAGAAAGTGGAAAATTGTGCTGGGTGTCATTTGGAGGAGACGGTTAGGCTAGAAAGAGCATCCTGCTCAATCACAATACCTGTTTATGAAGCGTGAGAAGGGAAGTGCCAGGAGCGCCCAGACTGATGCCCATGTTCCTTTAATATTCGTCCCAGAACATGTTGGCTGAACCAACAGGCACCCAGTTCTCTTTTTTTTTTTTTTTTTTGAGGGCAGTGTCACTGGCCCTCACATGTAGGACCGAACCGGGGCCGCTGGCTTCCCAAGCCAGCGCTTAACCACTGCACCACTCGGCCGGCCCGTAGGCACCCAGTTCTTAACTGGTGACCTTGAGCCTTGCTTTATTTATCTCCAAAATGGGGGTAAGAAAATAAGAGCAAGCAGGTGATGGTGAGGGTTAAATGAAATCATGGATATAGAACATCTAATACAGTGACCAACACACAATTCGTGCTCAGGAAAGATGATTAGTATTACTAATACATTAATATTATACTGTAAGATATATGAAATAATAATAATAATCATTATTCTCATTCTAAGTACTTGAGCTTGGCCTTGAAAGGTACCAAGAATTTGGGGCAGTTCAAAGAATAGGACATAGCTTTGTGTCGTAGATGCTCACAAAAAGCCTTCCCCACACCAAAAAATAATGGGCACAGCAAAGCCTCTTCGAGTCAAATGACTCTTGCACGCAGTATCTGCCACCAAAGATTGAAAATGCAACTTGTAAGCCAGTCCTGCTACTAATATGACCATTCCCACCTCCATTTTTTTTCTCATTTTTTGCCTGCTTCTCCTAGCTGCTCAACCCAGCTGTCCTCCAGTAACAGAGGAGCAGGCAGGGGCACCCTGGGTTCAAGTGCTGAAGGGCCATGTCTTCTCTAAGTATGCAGGGCTCGGGTCCCCAGGTTCTCTGGGGTGTGTTCTGATTGTGGGCAGCTGGAGAGAGGGGGCTCTCTGCCCAGGATAGGCAGCCCTGATACCCAAACTAGCCAGTCAGGCAGCCTGACCACCCAGCACTCCCCATTTCGTCTTTATTTGGAAGAAGCTGAGAACTGTAAGGGGTCCATGTGTCATGAGCTTTGGACATAAGGAAGATATCAACAGGGCCAAAAGTGGTACAGGAAGCTTTTGTGAGGTAGCAGAGCTCCAACTGGTTGAGTGTACCAAAATGTAAACTCCCCAAGGACAGAGATTTTTATGTATTTGGTGCACTGTTGGAGCCCTAGTGCAAGGACAATAGATATTTACTTTGCTGTCCTATAACAGATACTCCATTAATATCAAGTGAATGAATGGCCCTGTCCTCTACTCGCTTTAGTACTGTGGTAAAAAGGTGTTGCTGTGAGTGAAAGAACTATTTCTGCCTCTCAGAAGTTGTTGACCTTGGGAAAGTTATTTGACCTTACTGAGCCTTAGTGATTTTGGGCTAGTTACTTAATGACTAGCTCAGAAGCGTGAGCTTCCATATCTATGACAATAGTCCTTACCTCCAGGGTTTATATGATAGTTCCACCAAGTAATAGATGAGGAGTGCTTGACACAGCCCTGGTGTAAGTTAAGCATGCATAAATTTATCTGGTGAAGGGACTCACGAATCTGGATACCCACTGACACATTTTAAGGAGATGTCCAGAGAGCACTAAGGCTAAGGAACGGTGCTCGGTGGTGAGGAGGCCTGGTTACTGGCAAGGGAAAGACATACATAGCCCCCTGTGTAAACTGGATTCCATTTCTCTTCACTGTGGAGGACTGGCTTCATGAGGCCTCCGGCTGCTTGCAGGATATCACATGAGGCTGCTCACAGTGTTCCTGCCCACTCCGTTGCTTCTTCCAAGTGTCTGGTTTCTTACGGAAATGAAGAGTTAGCCACATGGCAAGACTTCAGCAAACAAAAGGAGAGCCAACTGTTCATTTTTGGTAAATGAACCTTTTTGGAACGTAAGGCACGATTCATACCCTCAAAGGAAGTCATTTACTAAATTAATCAGAGAGACTTTCATTCATTCAAGTAGTTTTGTGTTGGGCGCTGGGGACACAATCAAAGAAGAATGAGACAGACAGGGTCTTTGCCTTCAGTGCCTGAGTGTCACAAGTCTGACTCTGTCACCTAAGCAAACCCCTCAGTCGCTCCCCAAAGCTTTTAGAACAGAGTCACATTCGCTAGCTCAGCACATAAGCCCTTCTGGACCCTGCTTCTGGGTCCACTTCAGTCTCATCGTCTCTTCTCACACAGACATATTTTAGCCATACTGAGAGCCTTACAAAGGCTCTCACCCTGCAGACCCAAGCGCCTTTGCCTTCAGCTGGGAATGACCATCCCTTCCTTGTTAACACTTGTTCTTTACTATGAATCTTAATGGCTGATATTTTTTTCTGCACAGACCATATGCCGGCCCTGCACCTGTATGGATACATGTGCTATTTCACTGAACCTTTATGGTAATCCCATAAAGTAAACATTATTATTATCATCATCATTGTATATAGGAAGCTAAAAGACATGAGACAGCTGAACAAGGCTGTAGGGCAGATAGTGGATAAGCTAGGGTTTGAATTCAGGTCTGCAGAGCTCAAGAGCCAAAGCTCCTAACTCCTCACTTCACTGTTTCCGGGGCTGCAGGACCTCCTCCAACCTTCCTCTGACCTTCTGTCTGCCACCTCCACCCCTTTCCCACCTTACTAATTGATCTGTCATTTGCCTATAGGCTCCTTAAAAGCAGGGGTTGTGTCTCAATCAACATTTGTATCTTTAGCACTTGTCACTGTGTCTGGCACATAGTATGTATTCAATATTGATTGGCTCAGTGAATAAATTTTAAAAACCTTGCTTTCCTTATCCATGTTTAAGAGACTGATTCTATGCTTATCTCAAGACCAAAATTGTAAAGTGAATGAAAAGTGTAAGCAGCAAAGGGCAAATTCAGACTTCTGAGGATCCTCAGAAGTCAGTGGTGGCCATATGTTTCATTCTCAACCAGGGCTCAGGCATCAGGCATCGATCTCCATCCTGCCTTCATCACCATACTCCAGGCACATCAGTGTTCAGAATGCTGGAGAAAATTAATCCCATGTTGCATCAAAATACATACCATTATGTGGACAGTAGACCCTTAAACCCTGCCATATCCATACAGAAAGCCATTCTCTCTAGGTAGACTATAAATTGCAAATTGGAAAGATGTGTTATCATTGCTTTCCAAACTAAGTTACCCTAAATATTTTTAATGTCATTTACTATTGTAAATTATTTGCAATAATAATGGGCTAAGCATTTAAATTCTATCTAATAATCTTATTTCCGATCATACTTAACACATTACTAAGTTTACAACTCTTAGTTACCCATTATTTCTTGAGTATTAATTAGAGGAGTAATGACTCAGAGTGATCACTGTCATAGAACTAAATTAATATCTCATCCATAATGTGAAGGACATCTCAAAGGTATCATGAATATCAGAAAGTTAATTCTGCTAGAATTATTAGCTAGTGAGCATTAATAAAGCTGCCAGTGTAACCAGGAAAGTTCCTACCTGGCAACAGTGCACCTTGTTCCTACCTGGAATCAGATGCTTACAGAGGACAGTTATGGGGTGGGAACACACCCATTTGGTTCACATTGTATGAAGTAGGCTTAAAATATATTGCTGTATTTCTTTGTAGCTGTGTATGGTTACTTCTTTTTTACCATAATTTGATCAGTCACTGAGTGTTTTCATTACCTTCCTCCGCCTGTGGGTACCATTGGCATAGTAGGAGAAGTTATTGCACCACCTGATAAGGTACCTGGGTTTTGGGGCACGGGTTCAGGTGACTCACTTTGACTCTTTGCACCATGAAGGAAAAACAGCTGTAGGCTCTTGGTGTTCAGTGTGCCCCAAATACACAGGAGCAAGAAATCAGGCAGCAGAATAAAAGTGGCTCAGTGGGTCTCATAGACCTGAGGCAGATGTTTAGGAAAGCCTGTTGTAAGAACATTTTCATCTGAATGCTACATAGCGTTCCCACAGGCACCCCCCTGCAAGCCAATTTCAGAACAACGTAGACATTTGACAGCTATTGATTCAACTCTATTCCTCAAACATTTCCTACTGCTTACTATATGCCAGGTACCACGCCAAGAATAGAAGCATGTTTAGAGCGAGTGTCTGAGAGCTCTAGAAAGAGACAAAGGCACCATTCTTTTCTTATGGATAGTCCAGCCCCAAACCCAGAGAGCAGGGTTAACCTAGATCATACCTGGAAACAGAAGTAGCCTCCCTTTCTTGTCAGTGTTATGAGGTTTCTTTCCAATTGTACAGCTTAGCTTTAGAAGACTCAAAAATGGAACACTAAAAATTCCTGCTGCCATTACCATTAGTAGGCAGGGTTGTAAATGAGCTTGAGGCCTCTGCTGCATGCCCTGACCAGCTGCACAGTGTCTGCCAAGCATGGGGCACCCCTATAGATAGGTGCTTGGGGAAATGCAGCAAGGACAAAGCTGCTGCCAACCATGTGCTGCCAACCCCAATGGGAACCTGGGGTGCCATTAGGACAGGAGTGTTTCCAAGACACAGAGCCTCACCCTTAGAGGACAGTGTTAGTCCAGTACTGGGTCCTGAAACTTCCTCAGTTTCTCTATGCATGAGTTATCGCATCTGTAAAATAGGAGTAATTATAGTACCTCTCTCATTGGGGCATTATAAGGATTAAATAAGTTAGTCTATATAGAGTGCTGAGCACTGGGATTGGGGCTGAAAGGGTCAAGTCTAGCAGCTTGGATGGTCCATAAGTGAGGCTGTGTGCCTAAAGCCAGGCACCCCCACACACACACACAATCCAGGTGCTGACGCTCACCTAGCAAACGGAACAGTGATACTTAGATGCCTCATGGAGAAGTACAGGAGATAATGTAAGTTAAGCACCAAGGCTTAGTGGGTATTTAACTAAATCAGCCATCTGAAACCTGGCTACATATTAGAATCTCCTAAAAGGAGCTTTTTAACATTATTATATTAATTTTTTTTTTCTTCTGAAACAGTTTTAGACTTACAGAAAAAGTTGCAAAAATGGTTCCGAGTGTTTCTGTATATGCTTCACCCACCTTCCACTAATGTTAACATTTTGCATAATTATAGTACAAATATGAAAACTAAGAAATTAGCACCAATACAGCACTCTTAACTAAACCACAGACTTCATTCAGATTTCAGCAGTTTTCTTACTGCTGTTCTTTGTCTCCTCCAGGACCCAATCCAGGGTCCCTTTGCATTTCCTTCTTGTGTCGTCTTAGTCTCCTCCAATCTGTGACAGTTCCTCAGTCTTCCCTTATCTTTCATGACTTTGATGCTTTTGAAGAATTCTGGTCATTTTTGTAGGATGTATGTCACTCACTTTGGGTTTGTGTGATATTTTCTCATGATTAGATTGAGGCTGTGCATTACTAGAATAGATACCACAGGAGTAATAAGCCCTTCTCAGCATCTCATATCAAGAGGTACATGATGTCAAAATGTCTTATTACTGGCCAAGTTAACCTTTATCACTTGCTTGAGGTGGTATCTGCTGGACTTACTCATTGTCAAGTTGCTATTTTCCCTTTGTCATTAATAAGTATCTTGGGGGAGATACTGTATGCAAATAGCCTATTTCACCTCATCTTTATTCCCACTAAAGATTCATTGGCCCATCTTGCCTGCAACAGTTACTGTGCTTTTCTAATGGGGATTTTCTATTCCCTCCTTCTTTCTAGATTTAGTAATTGGAATTTTTCTGTAAGGAAATGCTGTTTGTTCCTCATTTAATTATTCAGTTATTTATTGACATCATTGTGGACTCATTTATTTTATTTTATAGGCTTTATAATCCATTACTGCTATTAGTTATTTTGATACTCAAACTTAAGGCACATTTTTTTAAATTCAAATTATAGTTGTCATGTAATATTATTCAGCAACAGCTTCAGATGTACAGTGCAGAGGTCAGGCCTCTACACTGTCCATGAAGTGGTCTCCCGAACAAGACATGAGTCCATCTGGCCCCCTAAAAAATATTTACAACATTATTGATTATATTCCCCAAACTGTCTTTTCTATCTCTGCAGCAATATTGTAGTTACCAATTTATGTTTTCTTGTCCCTTCCCCTTCTCCCTCATGCCCACCCCCATCCCGTCTAGCAATCATTAGTTTTTCTTCTGTGTCTCTAAGACATTTCTGTTTACATTGCTCGTTTATTCAGTTCTTTAGATTCCACAAATAAGTGAGATCAAATGGTATTTGTCTTTCTCTGCCTGACTTATTTCACTTAGCATAATGTTCTTTAGGTTCATCCATATTGTTGCAAATGGTATGATTTCTTTCTTCTTTATGGCTGCATAATACTCCATTGTGTAAATATACCACAGTTTCTTAATCCAGTTGTCTACCGATGGGCATTTTGTTTGTTTCCAAGTTGTGGCTATTGTAAATAGCGCTGCAATGAACATAGGGGTGCATATATTTTTCAAATTAGTGTCTTGGGTTTCTCTGGATAAATACCTAAGAGTGGAATTGCTGGGTCATAAGGTAATTCCATTTGCAGTTTTTTGAGATACTTAAGATACTTTCTTAAATACCCATGCCTGGGCCAGTCTCCAAGTCAATTAAACTAGGATCAATGGAGGTGGAACACAGGCAACAGTATTTCATTAAAGCTCCCCGTGTGCACTAAATGTTAGTTTTTTTACTCTCTCTGCCTTCTGTCATAAGAAAAAAAAAATGCTTCTGCCCATTAGGCTGCAGACTTTGGCCCTACACTGGCCTTTGGAGTGCTGATGACAGCCTGCCACCACTGGGTAACGGGCTCTGTGATTATCGTAGCCTCCCTGCCCTCATACCTTCACTTCTTTGGCACCCCTGGCCTCAAACAGAACCCTCCCTTTCCAACAGTAGCCTCCTGACATTGATATTCTGCTGATATTTATTGTTCTTTTCACTGGGATCAGGTGAAGGAAGAAAAAGCCGTGGCAGCCTTTATAAAATCAGGTTTGAGGAAAGACCTAAGGAATTACGGCCTTACGGAGGAAGGGCTTTCTGAATGCAATAGTGAATTATGGCCAATGGCAGACTCACAGCCAGAGGGCTTTCCTGCAGTTGCTTGGGCTCTGCCCTCGCAGCCATACAAAGCATGTTTCTGCCATTTGGACAGTGTTTTAAAGGATGGAAACAACCCCCACTTATGTGGACACCTTCGAAACCAAGAAAAATGTATCAAATATGTAAACTTAATTTTCCCTTTAGGTGATCAATATGGAGCCAGATAAGTTTTCATTCAAGGAGATGGTCATCTTGAATAAGGAAATTGATCCTACAGCATCCTGTAGCTGGTTTACAATTTCTCTCTTTTCCTAGGTGTCAAATCAATCCCATGATTATTTTTAGAAACCTAATTGTTTCTTTAGTCAGATTGATGCCAAGGATATGTCCAAAACTTAGATGAATCAGATTTAAAACCTGATCCATACTGGAACAAAAGCTTAACCCCAAGTCTACCATGGCCTCATGAATGTGGCATGGTTCCACAAATTATGCCATACGAAACTGGAGATATTTGTCTCACAAATTTGTATTTCTTTTTGTTTATTTTTTTCTTCTAGTGGTCAGTTCCAACTTGACTTTTTCCTAGGATGCATTTTCTGTATTGAAAACACAGTCTATTAAAAAGGGGATTCCAATTTCTAAGGTAATTAAATAAGTGATATCTACAATAACTAGACAGCTCAGTTTCTGATGTTTCACTATGGAACATAGACATACTTTTAAGACAGGCATAATAGAGATGCAAAGTATTAATTCGGCGTAGGTTTAAATGTTGCATGACAAAAATAAATCTCTTTTCATGGAAGAACTTTAACCTTAGAGGAGAAACAGCTCAAAGGTTTATTGTTGTCAGAGCCACAAACTTGACACCCCTCTTGATAAAAGACTTCGATCCCTGACCCCGGTAAAGTTGCTACTCTAAAAGCCATTTGTGTATTGATCTCCTCTGAAGAAAATGAATAGATGTCTAGCAAGATGGGCATCTTTGGGAAACCAAGTTACTGTACTTAGAGTAGAGCTCTTGTTACCAGAGAGGGGACCACAGGACATCAAGCACTGAAAGGTAGATGCTGGGACACCTGGGCCTTTTAAGAGATGAACTAAGAAGAGCATAGTCTCTGCCACAAGGCTTGTTACTGAGTATAGCTCAAGGTAGGAAGGTTTATCTATTAGACTGTCTTAACTAAGCTTATCATCTAGGCTTCAAGACAGAAGACGGGGTGGACTGGCCTAGAGTGGAAACCAGTCTGAGACCAGGGTTCTTTGGGTTTTAAATATTTTAGTAACCCTACAACAAGGGCACCTCCCCTACTCACACACACACACACATTAATCCTATGCACACTACCTTGAAGAAATGAGCCAGTGTTTCTTATGTGAGGTGGACGCAGAGATATAGAGAAGTGAAAATATGGGGACTGTCAAGCTACACAGCACAGACTGAGGATTTAGAATTTCTGGATTTACAGACTAGATTTGAGTACATCATCTATCTGGAACAACAAGAAAAAAATGGTGACAACGTGCTTGCTAACTTCTTTCTCTCCCATGGAATCAAATGAAGACCATCAACTTTGCGTACCTGGAGGAGAAATTGTCTTCAGAGGCTTGCTGTGGAGCTGCTAATTCTATATACATTTCTTTCAACAATAGAAAGTCAAAAGTTCTTTATTGAGCCCCTACCAGGAACGAGACAAAGGCTTGCCCTCATGAACAGACAATAAGCAAAAGAACACCACCAGCAGTTTCAGAGAGTGTTTGATGCTGTGAAGAAATAAGTCCAAGTGAGAGGGCGCGAAGGGGGCAGGAGTCAGGTAAAGCCTCTCTGAAGAGGATACATGTGAGTCGATTCCCAAACGTGAGAGGAGTGAACTGATGAGAGAGTGTTCCAGCCAAGTAACTGTCCTCAAGTGCAGAGGCCTCAGGGTAGGGACAAGCTTGGAAGAGGTGACAACCAGGAAGGCCAGTCGGGCTGGAGTGGAGAATAGCGAACAAGGCCAGATGGGTTAGGAGAAGGCCCTGGAGAGGAGTGAGATCATGTAACACCCTACAGGCCCATATGTTCTTAGTATAACTGGAAATCTTTAAAGGACTTGAGAGTTGGAAGGGGGAAGGAGAATGATCCATTTCTATTCTGTAAATACCTCTAGCCTGCTTGTGGTAAATAGACTTTATGGGGGCAAGAGTAGAAATAAGAACCCTAGCTGGCCTTACTATTATGCAGCTTTTGAATCCCAAAAGCCTGAACATCCTACAGTACACTTTTAATCTCTCTGTTTGATCATGACAATCACTGCATTTATTTCACAACTTCAAAACCTCTCCACTTACTTATTGCTTAAATGTCAGAAAGAAAAATAGAAAAACATTTGTTGGAATTCATTTAACTTGAAAATATTATTTGTGCTTATCAGCTTATTAAAGATAACATCTTTCCTTATCAGTCAAAGGAGTTTTCTTTTTTTCCTCTTTTAATCAGTTATCTCATTTTTCTCCTACAGGGATCCCAATCACCCTTCGGTACCTTATCATTATTACGAACCTTTTGGACCAGATGAATGTACCATGTACCTCTCCCATGAGCGAGGACAGAAGGGCAGTCATCACCGCTTTATCACAGAGAAACGAGTCTTTAAGAACTGGGCACGGACATTCAATATTCACTTTTTTCAACCAGACTGGAAACCAGAATCACTTGCTATAAATCATCCTGAGAATAAACCTGTGTTCTGAGGAATGAGAGTGCCAGACCAAAATCCAAGTACCCACCATATCAGAAACCAGGCCGCTGAACTTCCTGAGCCGCCGGACACAAAAAAGGAACAGAACTGATACAGCAGGAACTCCTCAAGAAGTACTATGTACAGATGCCTACGAAATGTGACTACAAAGCAGTGCAGCTGGCTTAGGAGGGAAAATTCCAGAACTAATACACCCTGATGAATGTTGTCTCTTTCAAAAGGTGTTATCTTCGGAGCTGAACACTCATTTCAGTGATGCTGCCATGGCTAAAAACATTTGGGATCTCTTCAAGCTTTGCCTTCAAAACCGAAACATGAGCAACTCAACAAACAATATTAGTTGTATTCCTTTATAGAAATGCCATGTCAAAAGACATTTTTTTATCAAGTTATATCCTAACCTGACATGTACCCTTTGTCATCTGTGGGACTGTGTGTGTGTGTGTGTGTGTGTGTGTGTGTGTGTGTGTGTGTGTGATTTGTAAACAAGCAGCTTGAAAGTATGGACATGGTTTCTAAAGAGCACATCTCCACTAACTTTCATAAAGCAAATGTCCAATATTTATTTATTGAGAGTTTTGTAGTGTACTCTAGGCCAGTATTTTTATAGATTATTATGTGGTAATTTATCCTTATATTTATTTAGGCAATTTATCCTAAGCCTTGAATCCCGAACGGTAGCTGGAAAATGCCTACAATCGGGTTGAGTTATTGTGTTCAGATGCTCACTGCTAGCAGGCAACTGGTATTTGGCTTGAAAATGTTGTCTGGCATTTTTTGAACCCTTAGCCTTCAAGAATAGCTACGACATTGTCCAAGGGACAGAAATGCTCCAAATGACAAAACTAAAACCCAAAAACTGTGTCATTAATACAAAAAGATACTAACAAGAGAAACTTATAGTTTTCTTTACTAATAATTGTTGTAGGTCACTTCATTTAAGCTGTAGTTTCCTCTTTTGCAAAATGATCTCACTGTACCAGATGTCCTCTTCAGTTTCATTCCATCCCGATTCTTTGAGCCTCTCATTGACCCACAATGGGGATCCCACAATAAAAGGAGCCTTTTTTAGGGATTTTTATATTCCCCTGTGACCTATCTCCCTCTTGTGGTTAAAACATACTTTCTCTGTGATCCCCACTAGGTAAAATCTACTCCTTGCTTTTCTGGTGCTTCTTGCGAGAGAGAGAGAGAGAGAGAGAGAGAGAGAGAGAGAGAGAGAGAGAGAGAGAGAGAGAGACGGGGAAGGGGGAACGGGAGGGGGAGGGGGAGAGGGAGAGAGGTGTGAGTCTGTGAGAAGAGAATACAAGGAGATTTCCGATCATTCGACTCATTTATCCTATGAACTATTCAGATTCACTCGCTACAAATCGTACATTATATTCATTGCCTTTCCCTAGTCTGGAGCAATATGAAGGACTTATTTTATCCAGAGCCGAGATCAGTTGGTATGAAAGATTTTCATTTAAGCAAATAATACTGTCAAAAATAGTCTGTTAAAAACATAGCAGTGTTTCCTTTACACATGGCTTAGAAGGACTTAGTTTTTCTAATTCCAAATATGAAAGCACCAGCAAATATTATGTATGGAGACTGACATCGTTTTACAGAATATGACCTGCCTTTGATTAAAGAGGTTTTCTCACATTATCATTTCTTTCCCCTGCCCTTACTTAGTACTAAGATTCCATTCCTTTTCATTAGCTGGTACTGTTAATTATATGGAGTACTGTTGTTGAGAGACAAACACAGTCTACATATATATATATATAGCAAAAACAAAGTTGGTATTACTGTGGTGTGGCTTGAGATGTTAAAAGCCAGTACAATTGAAATGTCTGTCCACAATATACTGGAATGTGTTCTTTTCATGTTCTCATAGTTTGAAAGGGAATTTTATTTCAGTATGATCTCTTCTACAGCATGGACTCTGACTACACAATACTTTATGAATGTATGAAAAGCGTGTGAATTTTATATAATTGATTTATAGGCTACCCTTACTATCTATCACTTGACGAGATTATGTTGTTCAGATGTAGGGAGCTCCTTTAACTATCTTTGTTTTTCTGGAATATTAGGAAGGCATACTTGAGAAATGCAAAGAGGTAGTCATATTACCCAGTCTAATAATATCTCAAATGTCTGTGTTATCTTCAAGCTTTAGAGTTTGTTTGTTTGGTTTTAAAAGACCTTATGATAGCTCCTTTTTTGTAACTTCACCTCTCAACTACTCAAAAGATTGAAAAGCAACTAAATTCTGAAATTTCTGGCTTCACTGGGGAACATTTTAAATATACATGTAGCTAGGATATGTGAGTGTGTGAGTTTATATTTTTTAAAACATTGTATAAATAAATGTAAGAAATTGTCACTTAGGCAGTAGTTTTATTACAGCATTTAAAGAAAATGCCTAGAATTCTGATAGATTGTGCTGATGGACCTGGTTATGGGCAATTGAATTCTTATATTGCCACTATTTCATAACTATCAGTCTCGACACCATTCAGTGCCATCAAACATCAACTCTGATATAAAAGGTGACTACAAACCCTGTTTACAAACCCCAGTGATTTCAATATCTGATTGTGTCTGAAGCCTAAGTCATATTCGTTATGTTACAGACATTTTTCTTCTCTCTCCAGCTGTGTTGTAGGCTTCCTTCTAGCTTTAAGACAACAGAAATACAAGGCCACAGCTGGACTATCCATGGCATCTGTTATTTTCAATGCAAGAACATTTGGTAGGGGCCATTACAATAGATAGCCATTATGGGCAAAAATACAGGAATTCACAAACAAAATCAATCACTTCAAATGGCCCATAAAAGAGAAATCTTATATTTAATATTCTACAGTAAATATTCACCAAAGAAAGCGTACATTAAAAGAACATTAGGAAGTAAATATTCAGTATGCTGTGTGGGGACTTCACTCTGTGATTTCCATTACGTTTAATGGGTGTTGGGTAACTAAGTCCCCATTTGTGACTATCCCTGGCATGTGCTCCCAAGGGCCAGACATGAAACCCATGATACCGGAACTTCCTAAGATTTCAGAGTTAGAGCTTTGCTTCAAAATATAAATGAAAGCAAAACACACAATATTGTACCCAAAAGAGAAATGTGTGTGTGGTGTCTTGGAATCCTTAGGTCACTACCACTAGATATGTGTATTGGATCCCAAACTACCCCTCTCAAGACGGATTACCTTTGTTTTTGGAAATTCTATCACTGGTCTACTTGAACTGCATTTAAATAAAAGGCTATAACCTCATTTTGAGATCAACTCCCCCCCTCAAAGATTAAAAATATTAATTTGGAAGCTAAATGAATGTTAGGTAAGAGAGGAAGGGAAAATTTAAAATTCGGTTAGAAGTAAGACAGTGTTACTTAAATGCATATGTACCTATTTATTTATTTATTTATTTATTTATTTATTTATTTATTTATTTATTTTGAGGGCAGTGTCACTGGCCTTCATATGTGGGAACCAAATAGGGGCCGCTGGCTTCCTAAGCCAGCACTTAACCACAGCACCACTCGTCCGGCCCCCATATGTACCTATTTATAATAGACCCAAATATTTGCCCTTATGTAGGAGTGACCTCATTTCAGAAATATATCCTGGATTCCACTGAGGCCATGATTCGGATTGTCAAATACACCTCATCTAAGAGAAGGGCTACATCCCTATTCTCTCTAAAGAGCCATGAGCTTGGAAGAGTTTGTATGCCTATACAGGGTCATGTCCCCATCCCTGCACCAATGATGGTATCTGAGGGGACAGGATATGCCAGTAAGTTTAAGCCGGTCAGGGCCTACACCTGGAGCTGTGTACAGCACTAGGATCCCATAAGCCACATGGTTAAGAGTAGAAGGGAAGGGCTGGCCGAGTGGTGCATTGATTAAGAGCTGGCTTGGGACACCAGCGGCCCCCGTTTGGATCCCACATATGAGGGCCAGTGACACTGCCCTCTACAGCTAAGATGGTGAACAACAGCTCCACCTGGAGCTGGACTGCTGTGAGCCCAGTCGGCGGGAGAGCATAACTGCAGCATTTGCTGCAGTGGGCTGCCATAGGCTACAGTGAGTAGCCGGCAGCCAGCATGAGCAGCCAGCAGACAGAGTGAGCTGCCAAGAGCTGCTGTGAGCAGCCGTCCAGAGGCCGGCAAGCGACTGCCTCACCCGGAAAGATGATGATACCAACATGGGCCAGTGAAGCAATGTCCTCCACAACCAGACTGAAGAACAAAAGGACAGCAACTTGTCTGTTCCCATTCCCCGGTTCCCCAACGCTGTTCCCTGCCCCCAATTCCCAGAATAAAAATCTTAAAAGAAAAATTTAAAAAAGAGTGGAAGGGAAAATGTTTCCAAAGAAAATATGGGGAACAGTGGGAAAGGCATGAAAGTGGAAGCTGGGCTGCCAATGACTAGTGTTTACTCCACTGAGCCTAGAAGGCAGTTTAGAGACAGGGAAAAAAAATTGTGGAGGGGGAGGCTTGCCAATAGATGGGAACACAGGGGAAGGGACAGAACTCGAGGTGCAAGGAGCAGCACAGGTGGAGCCTGGAGCCACCATAAATCCCCTGATGGAGCCAGAGCTTTAAGACACATGGAGCAGCTGTGAGAGATGAAACTAGAACTAAAAATGGAGACCGTGGTTTCTGAATACAGGCTATGAAATGATTAAATCTAGTAGTCAGAATTCAGAGAAAGGTTCCCAGCAAAATCAGTACAGTTGACCCTTGAACAACATAGGTTTGAACTACATGGGTCAACTTGTACATGGATTTTTTTCAATAAATACACTAAATGCATTTTTCTCTTCCTTATGATTTTCTTTATAACATTTTCTTTTCTGAAGCTTCCTTTATTGTAAGAATACAGTATGTAATATATATAACAAACAAAATCTACTGGTTTTGTTCTTAGTAATTTTTCCAGTCCACAGTAGACTATTACTAGTTAAATTTTCAGGGGAGTCAAAAGTTATATGTGGATTTTCAGCTGAGTGGGAGGTTAGCACCACTAATCCCTGCATAGTTAAAGGGTCAACTGTACTTTAGGAGACTCATTTTGCATTGGTGACAGAAGGAGTCGGAGAAAGGAATCCAGGCAATAGTTAAATGCATGCCAAAAAGGGAAGCACTAAGCATGGAGACAGGAGAGGAACTGATGCAAAGGAGGGAGAATGTTTTAATATTTAATTGTCTTCCAACAAAGATCAAATAATTCCTGAAAGCTTTACGTTCAAAAGGGAATAAACAAGGGCCGGCCGAGTGGCGCAGTGGTTAAGCGCTGGCCTTGGAAGCCAGCGGCCCCGGTTCGGTCCCACATATGAGGGCCAGTGACACTGCCCTCAAAAAAAAAAAAAAAAAAGGGAATAAACTACCTGTTGGGGAAAAAAAATAAGCGGGTTGTTATGTAACTCAATTTACAAGTCTATCCTATCAAATGGTTAAATTACTTTGCAGTAAACAAGATGGAGTAAAAACATGTTTAACTTACCATAGGCTCCAGAGGCCTCCCTGGAACGCTCTGGTCAGAATTCCTCTCCTCTTTCCTGCGGGGAGCTAGCCTCCACGAGGACCAGGGGTTCCCTCGGGTGGGACGGCGTCGGCGAAGAGAAAGAAGGATGGAGACACTGGAAAGAGGTTCACAGGAGCGTCACACACACTTTATTATTAAAGCCTGGCCCTTTATAGGGGCTTCTGACCATTACCTCAATTGCAAGTTACGTTTCACATGACCAGGATGTTTTTCTCTTTCTCAGAGCTTTTACCTTTTTGTAATTGTATCTTTCCAGGGTACACCATGGCCCGTTCAAGGACTTTACTTATATCTAAAGAGTGGTTACCATGACTACCTTACAGGGCATATACTTGAACTTAGTAGCAAAAGGAGTCTCAAACTTTTCCTATCCTACAAAGAGCTTCATATTATTGCAATAGAGAGGAACATCTGTTTCTTAGTCAGAGCTTCAGTTTTTGTTGCTACAGCAATGTACAAAGCAAAGAGTTAAAACAAGGCTGTCAATTAAAATACCTCATGGTCAGTAAGTTGTCTCTTATCAGAACTCTCATGGCCGAGAGACCTTGGTCTCCTGGTCTCCAAGGAAACCTTTCACAGCTGCATAGGCCAAGGGGCTTGAGTCCCCAATATCTCATTTCAGGGGTCCCCTCGGGCTGTAGCCTGTTTTAGGGAGTTTCCTTTTCTTTAGGATATCTTGCCCTGTCATTGACTTACACAACCAGCTATCATCAGGGTACCACAGGAACTTGTCACAAATGCACTGAGTATATTGTCTCCTATAGGAGGAAAGGCACATGGGTTCATAGAGACAGGAGATATTACATGACCAACCATAAGGCAGCACCCTAGACATCCAATGCTAAGCGTGGATCTTTATTTCAGTGTGGCCTTGTCAGACACTAGGATGCTGTCGGCTCCCAACACCTTCCCACAGAACCTTGGGTCCAGCTTTTGTGTATCAGCATAACCTATGTGCACCTGTATCACTCATTAGACTGTGGGCAGGACAGAAACCCCTTCACGATGGCTGAAATAATTTTTTTTCTCTTGCTCCCTTTCCCAATCACCTCTCCTTGGATTCAAGCAGTGTGATAGGTGCTAGAGTTATGGAGATGAATCCCACCTTGACCTGAACCCAAGGAATCCCTGTCTAGTGTGGGAAGTGAGACACTTACCAATTCTGGGAGAGACATCTAACCAGAATACAATAAGAAGAGAGGTCAACTTCAGTGGTGAAATCAGAAAATAAATACTTCATCAGAGGCAACACATAACCTGAGTCTTTAAAGCCCAGGTGCCAGAGAGGGTGGATAGGAAAAAGGAAAAGCATTTAGTGGGAAGCACTTTTTGGGCACGTACACGTTTTACCGTGGGAGAGGCCATAACAACTTTGACCTCACGAGTGTCTGCAGAAACAGGTAGCCTTTTTTTTAGAGCAGATTCAGAGCACCTTTCTTCCCATGCTGGGACTGAGTCATCATGAAAATGAGCCTTTCATATATTTTTATTTAATTCTTACTACAATGCCGTGCAATAGAAACAATAGAATTCCAGCTTTATAGAAAACAGAGGTTTAGCAAAATATTTGAGAAGCACACAGCTGGGAAGGGATTAGATAGACGGGCTTGTGAGATGTACTGGCTGACAGGCCTTTTGCCCCACTGTAGTGTACAGCTGTTCCCCTGCTCTCTGCTTGCAATGACTCTGTCCTTTTGGAGTTGAATCAGATCGGAAAACTGGGCCTCCCTTTTCTGCCCTCAGCTATCTAAATTCTTCATTTGATTTGCCAGAATCAGCCCAACAGTTTTGATACCTGCTCAAAGAGGCAGCTCATAGATAGAATAAACTGCACACACACGTTTTGCAATAGTGATGGTTAATTTTTTATTTTTTTTAAAGATTTTATTGGGGAATTGGGGGAGGGGAACAGCGTTGGGGAACTGGGGAATGGGAACAGACAAGCTGCTGTCCTTTTGTTCTTCAGTCTAGTTGTACAGGTTGTTGCTTCACTGGCCCATGTTGGTATCATCATTGTGCTCTTCTCCAGTAAGGCAGATCGGTTGCTGGCCTCTGGATGGCCGCTCACAGCCGCTCTTGGAAACTCACACCAGCTACCAGCCGCTCACGCTGGCTGCCGGCCACTCACTGTAGCCTATGGCAGCCCACTGCAGCAAAGGCTGCAGTTATGCCATCCCGGGGACTCACATCAGCCCAGCTCCAGGTGGAGCTGTTGTTCACCATCTTAGCTGTAGAGGGCAGTGTCACTGGCCCTCATATGTGGGATCCAAACCGGGTCGCTGGAGTCCCAAGCCAGCTACTAACCAACGCACCACTCAACCGGCCCTGTAACGATTAATTTAAGATGGTTAACATCTCATGTTGAGGATACAGGTTTATTATTATTAAAATAAGTCTAACAAGATTTGTTTCTCTATATATTAGGGTCACATAGCATTATATTGAGAACAAGGAGTGATCTTGTAGAAACTGAAACACTCATACTAAAAGTTATTTTGAAGATTTTTCTTTAAAAAATCATTCTTAGCAGAAGAAAAAGTGTTTAACATTTGTAGAAACCCTTCTGTTGGGGGTCAACAGCATCTTAGTGTCTGACAAGGCCACATTGAAATAAAGATCCACGCTCAGCACTGGATGTCTGGGGTGCTGCCTTATGGTTGGTCATGTAATATCTCCTGCCTCTATGAACCCATGTGCCTTTTCTCCACATCAGATCCTATAGGAGACAGTACTTTCACTGCATTCATGGCAAGTTCCTGGGGTACCCTGATGATAACTGGCTGTGTAAGTCAATGACGGGGCAAGATTTCCTAAAAAGGAAACTCCCTAACACAGGCTACAGTTCGAGGGGACTCCAGGACTGAGAAATAGGGGACTCAAGCCCCTTGGAAACTGAGGCTCAGGCCTCTGGTCACATGGACAAATCCTGTCTGTGAGAAACAGACAGTGTCTGTGAGAAGCTGGTGATATCATCCAATGTTGAGCTTACTTGCCTATACAGCTGTGAAAGATTTCCTTGGAGACCAGGAGACCAAGGTCTCTCTGCCATGAGAGTTCTGATAAGAGACAACTTACTGAACATAAGGTATTTTAATTAACAGCCTTGTTTTAACTCTTTGCTTGTACATTGCTGTAGCAACAGATACTGAAGCTTTGACTGAGAAACAGATGTTACCCTCTATTTTATAATAACATGCAGCTCTTTGTAGGATAGGAAAAGTTTGAGACTCCTTTTGCTACTAAGTATTATAATCACATAGAAATAGTTTTTTGCCCTAAACTCAGCCACTGCTAGACTCTTGGCAATAGTTCAAGTATACACCCTGTAAGGTAGTCATGGGAACCACTCTTTAGATGATAAGTAAAATCCTTGAACAGGTCACAGTGTACCCTGGAAAAATACAATTATAAAAAAGTAAAGACAGTAAAAGTTCTGAGAAAAAAAAACACACATCATGATCATGTGGAACATAACTTGTAATTGAGATAATAGTCAGAAACCCCTATAAAAGGGGCCAGGCTTTTACAATAAAGTGTGTGAGTGTGTGACACTCCTGTGAACCTCTTCGCGGTGTCTCCATCTTTCTTTCTCCTCGCCAACACCCTCCTACCGGAGGGAACCCCTGGTCCTTGCGGGGGCACCCTTCAAGCATTGCTTTTGTTCATATGACTTCCATGTTTCACAAACTTCAATGATACACCGCTAACATCACCAGATTCACACTTTCAACTTGAAAGTCAAGGTCTATGATAATTTTACCACAGCCTCTATTTCTAGCTCTCTTATCCACCCCTTATAGATTTCCTCCTTTCTGTCCATGCTTGCTTCTCTCTAGTTAGCTTTAGCTTTAGTCCTGCTTCCTCCGTGGAAGCTGTTGCTATTAACAATCCTGTCTATGCTGAAAATCTTGACTGGAATCCAAAGATTTCCAAAGAGTTTGAGACTGCTAACACCATATTTGCTCCTACAAGGAGAACATCTTGGGAATGGAGCCATCACAGGGGAAGCAGATATGAGAGAAAAATCTTAGAATGCCATTGAGTGCTGGATCAAGCTGAGCCTGAAGACAATCCTGTCCTGGACATTCAGTTATATATTGGGTTGTAGCAAAAGTCATGATATATTTTTTTCTATGTTTTTCATTGCAAAAATGCGTCATGACTTTTCCGACAACCCAGTAAATGAATTCTATTTTTTGTTTAAGCATATTTGTGTTGGCTTTTTTGTGATTTTCAAAAAATTTGTGTCCAACCAATATTCTCAATTCTTAAACCTTCTAGAGCTTTTCTCTTCACCACAGTCCTAGTTCCTCATTACGTACTGTAAACACCTGTGTCATTCACATAGAAAGTATTCATACTTGAAAAATACTGGAGGAATTCATAAATTATATAAATGTCTAACCACTATATTACACACCTGAAATTAACATAAAATACTGTTCAATGTCACTGTAATTGAAAAATTAAAATAGGGGAGAAAAAAATAAAGGGGAATAAGAGGTTCAACATTCCAGGTATAAAATGAATAAGTCATGGGGATATAATATACAGCATAGGGAATGTAGTCAATAATATGTGATAGCATGGTACAGCGTCATATGGTTGCTGGGCTTATCATGGTGATCACTTCTTTAGCACAGGGAATAGAACCAATAATATGGTAATAACTCTGTACATTGCCAGGTGGCTACTGTTGACTATGATGTGCCTCTGAAACTAATATAATATTGTATATTAGCAATATTTTAAGAAAAATCTTTAAAAAGAGAATAAAAGAAAAATACTGGAGGAATAAGGACACAATGTATAGATTAGATCAGCACCAGGGAGCAGTAAAGTGCATTGTCAGTACAAAGATGTTTGAAATAATTCTACCACCCTGTTGGACATTTTTCTTGGCTGTGGTTCTCCATACTCTCATTGAGTCTGCTTGGTAGGAAGCTTAGAGATGCAAATATAGTGAGATATTATGCAGAAGTCATCAACAAAACTATAATACAATATAATAAAAATTTAAAAGGTACATTATATTGAGTTAATATGATTTTGTAGAACTTCTTTTTTTTAATCGTACACATGGATACTCAAATATGTGCATTAGGTCACAATGTAAAACGTAGTTCTTAATACAAATGGAAGCAAAATATTTCTGAAAACCATTGATCCAGCTCCCATCTGAGACAATTCTATAAAACAAATTACAAAAGAATAGAAAATAGCAGTATATGACATTAGGGTACTTATTTTGTAAAACTTCTTGTTTAACCATACATATGTACTCATATATATATCTACTGAGTCACAATATGAAATGTATTTTTTCCTGTGGGTGATAGCTAAAAAGTCTGGAAACCACTAATTTGCTTTCTAACTGATGCCAGAAATATTATAAAACAGTATGATTGTCTGAGCTCCAGCCAGCAACGTGAAGAGAAGGAAAACGGGTCTATAATCACCTCAGCCCCAAGAGCTATATAAGCAGACAAATACATTTGTAGAATGACTGCTGGACTTCTAGGCAATTGGTGAAGGGCACATCCACAGGACTGCTCACAGAGCTGAGGCAGACAACAGGGCTGGGCCAAGCCAGTGCGTATCTTTCTTCCATTCTGCTTCCATGCCCAACTCTTCGAGATATTGAATTAAAAGCCATGCAGACACAGGAGCCATGAACCTCAACAGTCTGAACTGCTTGCTACCTTTAGCTTTTGGCCCAGAGTAATCCCTTAAAGGGATTTGCAAAAAACCTGACCTTGAGAACCAAGGTTACATAGATAATCTACTGGAATGTGTGGCTGCTTGAGTATCTGGAGCATAACAATAACAAAACCCAGGTGTCATTTTATTTTGTTTTTATTTATTTATTTTTTTAGAGGGCAGTGTCACTGGCCTTCATATGTGGGATCCGAACTAGGGCCACTGGCGTCCCAAGCCAGCTCTTAACCACCGCGCCATTTGGCCAGCCCATCTCAGGTGTCATTTTAAAAAGTAGATAGCTTGCTATTTAAAAAACAACAACAATGTTTGCTCTTCTCATGGTTTAAATTATTCATCTCTTGTCTTCTATATTTATTTGTTTCCTTTTCTGAATGTTAAGCACTTAGAGAATGTTATATTCCTTTTACTAGTTTCAGCTTTATTTTAATCTTCCTTTAAAATAAATTGTTTCAGCTACCTGGCTTACTTTTTATATTCCATTTAATTTTCTCTTCCATTGCTTTCACTTTTAAAACATTTGGTTCCCTTTTTCTACTTCAGCTTATTTACAACTATATACTTGAAATTCTAAGCTTCTGATTTTAACACCTAAAATTTTAATCCTTTTATCTCATATTCCCTAGTTATATTTTGTAATTTCTGAGCTTCTGCGGGTTTGTTTGTTTTTTTAAAACCTGTTCAATGTATTATTTTTTATTCCTTTTATTTGGTTTCTGTTATTTCAGCCTTAATTTTTCTCCTTTGGTTTTATTGCTTTTTAAGTATATTTTCTTATTTGTAATTTTAATTATCCCATTCTTTGTATAATGTGTAGTTATCAAGCTGACAAGCAACAGAAATAACGAAGATCAGGTTCTTAACCACTATTCTATTCAGCCTTCTTAATCTGTAAGCACTTTCGTAACAAATCAAACGAGTATTTCCTACACCAGTCTGCCTCTAAGATGCTTTGTTTCTCTTTTGATCCATCCCCATTCTTGGCAGGGTTACAAGAAATCCCATTGCCTGCATCTTTCTATTTCCTTGTCCTCCTTGTCCTCATTACAAGAAGCAAGGAGAAGCTAACTAAAGCCAGAAGAATCCAGGGATTTTAAAACAGAGTCGTGGAGACCTTAGTCTGTGCACTGCCTGGGCCAGCTCTGGACAGTCTGTCAGAGGAGGTATTCCCTCCATCTCTTCACCTTCAGTGGATGTTTCCTGAAGAAGCTTTCAGAATTAGGGGAACTGGTGAGAAGGGGCTCCAATTCTTTGTCCTTCTGTCTGGGAGGGAAGAGGACCTTCCCTTGGACCCAGAGACATAAGCTGAACAACATAAATGATGGTGGTCATGAATCTGACCATTTAATATGATCTTGTCTCTGTGAAGACGTGTATCAGCCAAAGTCCAGTCAGGAGACAGAAAGCACATAATAATTTGAACAAGGAATTAGAGTAAGGGGGAATTTGCTAATGAGAAAGAACTCTTCAAGAATAGAGGAACGGCAGGGATGAGGACCATCTACCACCCTCCACCCCAATCCCCCACCCCAGCGGACCCAAGGAAGAAGCCATCCCTCCCAGTGCTAAGGTGTCCACATTGTTGGAGAGAGTGTGGCAGGGCTCACTGGGTGACAGAGAGGTTCACTGAGGCACTGGCTTGGTGGAACTGGCTGGAAAGCTGCTCTCTGGGGTGCTAGGGAAAGCCATCCTCAGGGAGGAGCTGTGCCTCAGCACTCACTAAAAAGCCACCTGAAAGGGAGCAGGGAATGGTCCACAGGGAGGTTCCCTGCCAGCAGTACCCAATGATGGAGAGGCCCGAGGAGGGGTGAGGGGGAAGGTGTCTTCCATATGTATTCCCCTGCAGGGCTGCTGGAAGCAGACGGCCTGGGCAGCCATTCATGAGGAGGTGCATTGCTGGCAACCCTCTGCTAGGAAGCTGCCCACAGAAAGGTGCTTTGTTCTGCCAGTTTCTGGTGCTGCAGAAAGTGCGCGCGCGCACACACACACACACAGCAGGAGACATGATAGGAGCACAGAAACATGAAGACAAGCTCCTTCTTCTTGCTATGCTCCTCCAGCAGCCTTTATTGACAAAGCTTAACATCATGTGCACCATAAAAAGGAGAAATTCTTAAAAGAGTTCAACTCCATTATCACAGATCAGTAATGAGTGGGTTTGGAACTAAAAGACAATGAATTGAACATTGGAACAGTATACCCCTTTGGCTGCTCAGCTTCCATATTCACTCTTCTACACACATTTGAGTCATGCTCAATGACACGAATCTGTATCTCCATCTAACCAGATGTTGCTATTCCTCTCCCAAGTGAAGAAATTCTCATTCTTCACCTAAATAAGATATGCAGTCCTGTTACTGTATGCCAGCTATATTCCTTATTCCTCACATTCCATCACTGTCCCAATGAATATTTTCTTACCTAAAGACTATGTGGTAAGCTTAAGCACCAACCACTCGCATAAAATAAAGTCAGAAACGAGAAAAGGAGATAGCATACACACATAAACATATAACAGGCAAAGAGAAAGTCCATGAAGCTATCAGTCCTCATTTCAGTACTTGGCCATGGGCCGTAGAGGGTATTGATGGCTTCCAACCTCTCTCTACCTACTGCACATTTCCCTGGCTCTCAGGCAGAAGCTGGGTTGGTCAGTTGTATATCTGGTGCAGTGACCCTAAGCTTCATTCAGAGGACAGCCTGCCTTCTTTGGATTGTTATAACTTTCCATCAACCTGTGCTATTGGTCGTGGAACTAGTAAGGGACATTCTGAGAATCCCCTTGCGACATAGTCCTCCTAGCCTTCAACATTAGCAGCTACTCAATTTCCCTTTGGTAATTAGCATCAATCACTCCAGCCAGCAGAGTGACTCTGTGTTTTGGGGCATGTTGGCTCAGTGATATAAAGAGCCCCAAACTGCCATATGACAATCTTTTTTTCAAATCCAGTGACACCACTGTTGTATCCCCTGATGAAAGCATTCCTCTCTGTTCTGGCAAAGTTTAAAGTTGCCAGAACAGGAAGATTCTGAGAATGGATTGTTACATATAATGCTGAGAGGAGCCACTCCCATTTGTACTTGTTGTTCCCAGATCTGTGCCTTTTGGCTGTGGGGGAAATAACACTATTTAATGGTCTGATTCAAAGCCTATATTGCATTCAGCCAAACAGAAATCCCTCTTTTCAGAGTGCTATCTTCCAGCTGGAGGCATGACTGAGTCTTCAGCAAGCCATTCCATCTTCAGTTAGGCCAGCCATTTCCAGGTTATGGGGTATGTGGGAAGTTTGATTGAATTGGTGGGCCTAAGTTCATTGCTGCACTTCCTTTGCTGTGAAATGAGTTCCATGATCAGATTCAGTGCTGTGCAGAAACCATGATGGTGGATAAGGGTTTCTGTGAGTTCACAGAGCGGGGTGCTGGCAGAAGCTTAAAGAGCAGGGAATCCGGGCCGGCCGAGTGGCTCAGTTGGTTAAGAGCTCGCTCAAGAGTGCGAGCTGAGCTCTGAGCAACGGCGGTTCAATGCCAGCCCGAGCTGAGTTGCCGTTGAGCTGCCAACAGGTGGCAGGATGGCTCAGCTAAAAAAAAAAAAAAAAAAAAAAAGAGCAGGGAATCAAACCCATACCCAGAATATGTCTATTTCAGTGCAAATGAATTTCTACCCACTCTCTGATGGTCAATATAATCAGCCTACTATCAGTCAGCTGACTGGCCCCTGGGAAACAGAGGCACCAACCCAGTGAGTGGCTGACTTTTGATGTAGGTCTGCTGTTGATAAGCTAAGCACTGAGCAATAACACTAGCCAGATCATCGTGAGAAGGAGAAATCCAACCCATTCGGCCGGACATAGAAGGTCTGACAATTAAGTTTGCAAATTCATCCTACAAAAAGTGCTACATATCTCATTGCTGAATATCACTACAGACCTTCGAAGTACTCTCCTTGGGAAGCTATGCACTGATGCCAGTGCCTAGTCCACCCCTCAAAGCAATTCTGGAACTCTTTTTCTGGAATGGTCATCAGAGCTGTCGTCATATTACCCTTGATATCCTAAATGGCATCAAAATGTCTTCCTTTCAATATTTCCTTTATCTTCGGGTAAAGAAAGAAGTAATGGGGGGCCAGATCAGGTGAATAAGGAGTGTGTTCCAATACAGTTATTTGTTTACTGGCTAAAAACTCCCTCACAGACAGTGCCTTGTGAGCTGGTGCATTGTCGTGATGCAAGAGCCATGAATTGTTGGTGAAAAGTTCAGGTCATTTTCATCTAACTTTTTCACGCAGCCTTTTCAGCACTTCCAAATAGTCAACTTGGTTAACTGTTTGTCCAGTTGGTAAAAATTCATCATGAATAATCCCTGTGATATCAAAAAAAGGTTAGCAACATAGTTGCAACAGGTTCATGAACTTAATTGTCAGAACTTGTAGTCTGCATCCCTCCCACCATAACCGGTTTTTCATGAACCCATTGAGGAAGCATTGGGGTGGCTGGGAAAAGAGGCTAACTGACATCCACAGAGTATGCCATTTTGCACACCTGATTGTTAAGAGCCTCCTCTGCAGTAAATGCTATGGGGAGCATTTACATGGGACATATCTCTTCATAGTCTGTGCCCATTCAGAGAGGAGTCAGAATATAAAATAAGAAAAAAAAGTACAGAAGAGCTGGGTAATGAGGTGATAATGAAAGATAAGTTTAGTTATGCTGAGTTTGAGATTCCCATGGGGCTTTCAAGCAAAAAGGGGTACTTCTGAAACTCAACAGAGATACTGAGATATAGAAATTTGACTGCCAATGATGTAGAGGTCATAGTGAAAACCACAGATGAGGGTAAAAGGTATTCAGAGACAGGGATGAGTTTGAGGACAAAACTGGAGAGGGCTGTCAAAGAGAATCACTTGGAGAAGAATGAAAAGGAAACTAAGGAAGAAACCCTGGGGCGAGAGCTGTGCCATGAAGGCAGAGAAGGAAATGTTTCTAAAAGTGGGAGTAATCAACAATAGTTACATATTAAGGAGAGATAAGAAAGAGACAGGCAAAAAAAAATCCATTAGATTTGGCAAGTAGGAGATCAGATATTTGTAATGAAAATTGTTTCAGGGAGGGGTGGAGGCAGAAGCTAGATTCATGATAAGGTTCACAAATGAGTACAAGGCAGGGAAGCCAAGTCAGTGAGTGCTGCCTATTCAGTCCAAGTAATAGGCTAGGAAATGAAGCAGAAGAAAGCTCTATATAATAGTATTTGTATATTAGCTTTTTAAAGGGGACATAGGATTTCAAGAAGAGTTGTTGAAAAAGCTTGACTGTTTTATAAAATGAAGGAGAAAGCACTTCTATTGCAAATGGAGGTTGCAGGACAAGAAGAGAGGGGAGTTTATAAGTGAGCAGTATCCCAGAAGCAGGGATGGGAGCAGTAACTCTGCTTCTATGACCAAATGGGAGGGGGTAGGGATAACAGATGGGGGAAAAGAGAGGTCACTTTGTTGGAGGTAGAGAAGGAAGTAAGCTGGTTACCTTCTCCCAACTTAACTTTCAGGTTACAAAGCAAACTCCTTTGATGACAGGAAAGTCGGAGTGGGTGGGGCAGGGTTGAAGACGATTTACAATTTTGAAGGCGCAATGGTGAGAAATGGAGAGGAAACAAACCAGAGAAATCTAACTTGATTGCTCAGTAAAACATCACTTTCTTCTCAAAGTCTTCTCTGCCCCTTCCCCTGAGAGTAAGTACAATATTAATGACATATTTATCTAGCATTTAAAAAAGGTAGAAGAGGGAAAAGGGGGTCAAAAATATGGTGATGGAAGAACTCACTTTGGGTGGTAAACACAATGTGATATATAGATGATGTGTTATAGAATGGTACACGAAAAACCTATGAATTTTACTAACGATCGTCACCCCAATAAATTTAATTTTAAAAAGATAGAAGGTTTTATTTATTTATTTTTTTATTAGTTTCAGTTGTACAACACAATGCAATAGTTATACTCTTTACCCCCCAAAGTGACAAGCCCCCTCCCCCAGTTCGCCACCCCACTCCCCCCGATATTATACATATCTATCACAACTCCCCTGACTCTCCTCCACAGTGTACTCCACATCACGTGACCATCCACTTATTCAGTTACAGTTGGCATACAATACTATACAACATCAGCTTCAGGTGTACAGTGCAGTGATCAAGCCTCTATTCCATCCATGAAGTGGTCTCCCTAACAAGACGTGTGACTACCTGACACGCCACAAAATTTTTACAACATTATTATATTCCCCGTACTGTGTTTCATATCCCTGTGGCAATATTGTAGTTGTCTATTTATGCTGTCTAATCCCTTCCCCTTCCCCCCCATCCCCACCTCCTTCCCAACTAGCAACCCTCAGATTTCCCTCTAGATCTACGAGTCTGTTTACTTTGATCGTTCACTGAGCTCTTCAGACTCCACACACAAGTGAGATCACATGGTACCTGTCCTTCTCCGACGGATTTATGTCACGCAACATAATAGTCTCTTAACAACATTATCAATTACATTCCCAGAACTGCCCCCATATCCCTGCGGCAACATTGTAGTCCCACCTACACTGTCCAAAATCTAAATCTTCCCCCTCTCCCTCTTCCCCACTCCCTCCCAGCCAGCAACCATCAGTTTTTCCTTTATATCTGCTTGATATGACTTCAATCTTCTTAAATTTACTGAGACTTGCTTTGTGGCCTAACATGGTCTATCTTGGAAAATGTCCCATGTGTACTTGAGAAGAATGTATATTCTGTTTTTGTAGGGTGAAATGCTCTAAAAATATCAACGAAGTCCAGATGGTCTAAAGTATCAGTTAAGGCCCCTTTTTCTGTGTTGATTTTCTGTCTAAAGGGTCTGTCCATTGGTGACAATGGTGTTGAAGTCCCCTACTGTGATAATGTTACTGTTGATCTCTGTCTTTATGTCTGTCAAAATCTGTTATATGTAATTAGGAGTTCCTATGTTGGGTACATAGATGTTTATTAGGGTTATAGTGCCCTTCTTTGTCTTTTATTGCAGTCATTTTAAAGTCTATTTTGTCCAAAATAAGTATTGGTACTCCAGCTTTTTTTTTTCTCATTTCCATTTGCATGAAATATCTTATTCCATCTGTAAACAGCATATACATGTGTCCTATTTTCATATCCACTCAGCCACTCTCTGTCTTTTGATTGCAGCATTTAGCCCATTCACATTTAAAATGATAGGTGCATATGTATTGCCATTTTGTTATTTGTATTCCTGGTCTCCCTGGGTTAGCTTGTTTACCCCTTTATTTTGTTTAAAAAAAACCCTTTTAACATTTCTTGCAATGCTAGCTTGGTGGTAATGAATTCCTTAAGTTTATTCTTTTCTGAGAAGCTCTTTATTTCTCCTTCAATTTTAAGTGATAGCCGTGCTGGGTAGAACAATCTTGGTTGTAGGCCTTTATTTTGTGTCACTTTGAATATCTCCTGCCACTCCCTTCTGGCCTGCAGAGTTTCTGTAGACAAGTCAGCTGTCAGTCTAACAGGAGTTCCTTTGTATGTAACCTGCTGTCTTTCTCTTGCAGCCTCTAGGATTCTGTCTCTGTCTTTAACCTTTGCCATTTTAACTATGATGTGTCTTGGTGTGGACCTGTTTGGGTTCAGCTTGTTTGGAACCCTCTGCACTTCCTGGGCATGTATGTTGATTTCCTTCACCAGGGTAGGGAAGTTTTCAGTCATTATTTTTTCAAATACATTCTTGACCCCTTGCTTCTTCTTTTCTCCTTCTGGTATTCCTATGATTTGAGGATGGTTGTGTTTCACCTTGTCCCCATAGGGCTCTTAAACTATTTTCATTGTTTTTTATTCTTTGGTCTTTTTGTTGTGCCAACTGTGTGATTTCTGCTAGTTTATCTTCCAAATCACTGATCTGCTCCTCTGCTTCATCTACTCTACTTGTGATTCCTTCGAGTGTGTTCTTCATTTCAGTTATTATATTCTTTAGTTCCAAAAGGTTGTTTTTTTATCATTTCCCTACCCTTCTTTATGTCCTCGCTAAGTTCCTTAAACATTCTTATCATCAGTGTTCTAAACTCTTGTCTCTGAAAGGTTGGATCCCTCTGTTTCATTTAGTTTCATTTCTAGAGGTTTCTTCTGATCTTTTACTTGTGACATGTTTCTTTGTTTCCCCATTCTGGCTGTTGCTCTGGGATTGCTTTGATGTACTGGATAGATCACCAGATCACCAGGAGAGCCCTGGCTGGATCACTCAGGCACACAGCTCATGGCCCAACACTCCCAGGAAAACTCCCAGTCTCAGCCTGTCCCAATCAGCCGCTCGCACGCAGATTAGGCCGAGCAGCCTGACAACCAATCACCAGCCTGGCAACCCTGCAAGCGCAGTGCAGAGAGTGGGGACCGAGGCGGCTTGCGCACTCCTCCGTCTCAGTGAGCAGCCTGTTGGAGCCGGAGGGCACCCGCCCACATGCGCGCGCACGCACACACACACTTCTGCGCCAATTCCACCAGACCAATGAGGTCTCGGACCTGATCCTCCATGGGCGGGCCCAACCCCGACAAAATGGCGTCCTCCCTACACCACTCGAACAACAGTCCAAAAACTTCCAGCCTTTGCACCAAAGGTGTTCAGTTCAGTCCGTCCCCGCAGGCTCCCGGGTCCGGCTCACACAGCCACTCCCTCCACCAGGAACCAGGTAAGTGCTCACCAGCGAGTAAGCCCGGGCGCCGGCCCCACTGATTCTCCAGCCGCTCTTAGCCTCACCGAGCTGAGTAAAGAGAGTCCTCACTAATTTACTGCCGGCTATCTTAGAACTCCTCTTCCCGGCAAAGGAGTTCTGGGCTGGTGAGCTTGGTGTGCGGCCGGAGGGTCTCTCCCCCAACCAGACAAGCTTCCCACGGGGTTCGCCCTCTCTCGTCGGTGCCCCTCCTACCAGACTTGACGTGGCCTCCTCTTTAAGTTCTTCGTTTAGTGGTTCTGTTCATCTACTGTTCCGGGGACCCCCAGGGTTGAATGCTGTATAATTTGTTTGAAATTTTGGTGTGATCCTGGGAGGCAGTTAGCACAGCGTCTGTCTATTGTGCCATTTTTCTAGAAGTTCTTTTTAAAGCGCCTGTTCTATAGCTAGTAGATGGCACTTGACGTTTTCTGCTATGTAGTTATTTCATCTTTTCATGTATGTCTTTCAAGAATTTGTAATTCTTAAAAAAAGAATCCTGTTTCTTTGAATCCATCATAGCACCTAACAGACTGGATAGCATATTAACATATTATCTTTTTAAATTAAAGTTAACTGGGGTGACAATTGTTAGTTAAGTTACATAAGTTTTAAGTGTACAATTCTATAATACATCATGTATATATCACGTTGTTTGACACAGTATTTTACAATAGTAACTATCCCTGTACAACAAACAAACCATCCTAAACTTAGTGGGTTAAAAATAACAATTTTAGAAAAATTATCTCTCACCATCCCCATTCTGGGGATCAACTAGGTGGCTGTCTCCTGGGCTGCAGTCAGGGCACACCTGGAGGCTTTCTCCCTCACATCTCTGGAGGTTCCTGTTGGCTGTTGGCTGGGTCCCAGTGGGGCTGTCAGCCAGAATACACATACATGGCATCTCCCTGTGGCTTGGGCTTCCTCAGGGGATGGTGGCCTGGGTTCCAAGAGCAAATGCCCTGAGAAAGACAACCAGGCAGATGCTACGTCACCTTTTCATGGTATTTTGGAAATCATGAGTATTATTCTGCCACATTGTATTTATTAGAATTAAGTCACTAAGGCTAGCCCATATTCAAGGGAGGGGAGGTTAGACTCCACCTCTTGATGAGGGTAGTGTCAAAGAACTAGCAGATACTACATACTAATTAGATGCCTGTTAAACATTTTGAAAAAGCCTCAGAAAGGAAAAAAATGAAAGTGGTGCACAGCCATAAAAGGTCTATAATGTTAGTCAATTAACCCATAAAATATGATACGCATGGCTGTTTGTTTTATACATATTTCCAATCTTTTGCAGTCTGCTTTCAGGAGATAAATTGAGCTGTTTAGTCTAGGAAGGTGTAGCAGATCAGTTCTTCTTTCACATGTATGTGAACTACCTGGGGATGTTGTTAAACTGCAGATTCTAGTTGAGTAGGTCTGAGTGGGGGGGGGGGGCTGACATTTTCTAGCCAGCTCCAGGATGACGCTGCAGCTCCGTGGACCATCCACTGAACAGCAAAGTCAGTGGCAAGTATTAGTAAGGGTGACTGACTGCCTGGCTCCTGTGATCTCTCCCTTCTCTGGGAGGGACCGGAACAGACAGGGTGATGCCACCAGAGGTTCTTATGTCCTTACAGGACCTCGGCCCTCTGGTCAGGTGAACTTTTTGTTTGTTTGTTTGTTTGTTTGTTTAGAGGGCAGTGTCACTGGCCCTCATATGTGGGATCCGAACCGGGGCCACTGGCATCCCAAGCCAGCGTTTAACCAATGCACCACTCGGCCAGCCCTGGTCAGGTGAACTCTTGATGTGAATAAGGTTAATCAGTTTTCCCACCAGTTAATCAGTTTTCCCACAACATTTAGAACTTGGAATAAAGGAAGAGAGTAATTAATATTCCTCTTAATTGTGGTGAAGCACAGGATATGAGGCTCCAGAGTTACAAGCCATGTGGGAAAGCCAGTCTCCAGAGGAATAAAGGAAACATGCAGTGAAGAGAATCCAAATGACATTCTAGTCCCCAATGAGGCTCAGACCAGACCCCTTTTCACAAGGTTATGTGAGATATCTTTGTATCCCTCCAGCCAATTCCACTCTTGGCCTAACTTTGTTCTAGCTGGATTTCTATCACTTGATACTTAAAAAGTTCTGACTAACAGGGGATAGGGGAGAAGAGGGTATTTTCTCCTGGAAATGCAGCACCCACAGTGATGAAGGAATAAAGAAATTCAGGCTAGATCATTATCCAGGTATCTGGGGCCTGCCATGAGGTTGTCCATTAAATCACGCTAAAGGTTGTGTTTCCAACAAAGTCAGTAGGCCATAGAGAGAAAAGACAACAAAAGCTAAGGTTAAGGGAAGATGGAGAAGAGCCTCCACCTATCTAAAATGGGAGTGGGGACAGAAAAGAGAGGCAAGAGAGTCTGTGATTTCAATTGTTGGACAGTGTTGAAAGAAGTGAAAAGAAACTGTTACCCCAAAACAACGTCTGCTAAAAACAGAAGCAAAAGGCCAGTCTAGGAGCACCAAGGCTAACGTTCTTTAAAGAGAGATCCCTGGGCCTGAGTGGAGGTTAAAAACAAGAGTTCTGCTGAGCACAGCATAATAGGTTGAACTTTTCCTATGTGCCTGGCTTTATATGATGTGCTTTACACTTATAACCTTATTTAACCTTATAAACACCAAGAAAGTGTTTCATAGCACTCCTGCCAACTGTCCCTGAAACGCTGGCACAGAGCTGGTACTTCCATGGTCAGAAGTGGGTCATATGAATGTGGGTCATATCATATGAACCCTATGTGGAAGAGCAGATGGCTGAGTATTTCTCAGGCAAATCTGAAAGTCCTCCGAGGTGTCTGCGAGCAGCCCAGATGAAATGACAATGACAACAGCCACCTTTCCATGTTTGAAGTCAATGAATTTTTAATAACTGTTTTTTTTGCCATACCTTCATCCATATTGATCTCATTATTCAAGAGTCTACACAATTATTATAAATTAAACCAAATATTGTACAGCACATTTCCAAAAGGGTAAACTTTGCACATTAAAAGAAAATAAAAAGACTGATTGCTACCATGGTATGCTGTCCATGAATTGAAAGACTCATGTTTATACAGCAGGTAGGTACACATGCAGATTGGGCAGCCAGCAACAGGATGACGCAGGAGACACTTTCTTTGTGATAAATGCCTTCAGGTAATGTGACAATGAAGTAATGAGGCTGATTCCATAGAGCAAAAATGGATACTGGTCTCATTATTTTATAGCCGTACCTTGTGGTATGTTTATAAAATATTTCTTTCACAAGTTAAAACAGTGTCTGCTACAGATGGATTTGATTTTGGTAAAACCAATGGAAAAAAGTTCTATGCTAATGAAACATTTGTTGTAAAGATTACAGAAACACCTGAGTCAAAAATTCAAATTATGATTCCCACAGTAACTGTAACTCTGCTATATCACATACATAATGGAAGAAACGTTATCCACATACACCATGGTAGAAAATACTCGGTAAGCAGAAACAAGCTGAGTTATGCTTGTTGTGGGAATTATCATTTCCAACTAGCTGAGGATATATAAAAATGGAAAACATGAATGCATGCATTATTTTATGGATTTAATTCCAATTTTTCTTGATCCAATTTAATCAGCTTTGCATCCAAACTACATATACCTTTCATAAATTGCGAATGAATCTCTTTTGTAATATTAAAATCCGTATCGTTTGCTTTCTTTTTATCATGCAGACTACCTTTGCAGAATGGCATTATTACACCCTGTCCCTCCACTAAAAGGTCAGCGCATGTCTGCTAGAATCCATTTATCTGTATTCCTTTCCTCCCTGAAGGACATCACCATATAGTTACAATTGCCAAAGTATTGTCATAATGTGATCTCATCTGATCCTCACAACAATGCCGTGAAAAAGACCAAAAAAAAAAAAAATCCTAAAAACCTTTTTGTTGTTCAGCTGTTTGACTCAAATAGAATAAATTTAAGGATGTGCTTTTATGTTGTCATTTAAAGTCTGGGCCATTTAACTGCACCTACAATTTTACTCACTTACCATAAGCAGAGGATGTACTTATTATTAAAGGTAGAATATACTTTATGTAAGAAGATTGTAATTATGAGCTAAACATTTAACATACTTTAAGCTTTTTGCTTTAACTATATTCTAAAAATTCAATAATGAAACAGAAAGAGATACAACTGCCCTTTGAAACTCTGCCTGGGCAAAATTAATCCTGTATATTATATCCGGTGCTTCTTTTCCCAGTTTGGTTTTAACTAAGAAGAGCACCTTTGTACAACCTCTGAAAAGGAATCCTTTTACCTTCCGGCAGCCTTTACCATCAGGGTATGTTTCATTATATTCAAACTAAATTATCAAGAACAGTTCTATCTCCTTTTCAGCTCTGAGCAGCTCTGCTCCACCAATGTTCGTGACCTTGTGTAAGCGTTTGGGGGTGACATTTTTTTTTTTATCTCTGAGCACTATAATCCAGGTATTCAAACTTGTTTGTTTTTCTCCCTTTCTATGTACACAAGGATCCTTCTCCATAATCACATAAAAAATTTTCCTTCTTCATTTATCTATTGCACCAATAAAAAGATCAATTAAAATGAAAATGCAGAGCTGGCAAAAAGCCTCAGTATTATTTGCTCTAACCTGGGAGTTAACACAGTTAATCCTCTGCTTATAAAAAGCCTGACCATTTGGCATGCAATTAAAGGATAATATTTAAGTGCTAAAAGGAAAACAAATCCTAAGGTGTATTAATTTTAGGAGGTTACTGTGGAGGAAGTGTTGTCTTCTTAATGTTACCTACAATTACACAACAGGTCTTTATAATGAATAAAGATCAATACATACATTCTTGGATAAAACAGATAAAATACAAAAAGGTATCCTGTGGGACATGAATACTCAACTTGCAGGTTTTCCTCCACCTCATATGTGAAAAAACAATACCTGAGGCTGATAGCAAAGCACAATCTCAATAGTATTTCCAGTTATGAGAAAGGTACAAAAATGGCTGATAAGCTAAAAAATCAATGATGGCAACATGAGCTCTAGCATCTTGTCAGAGACCAGAAGAGGGGCTTATTGACTGATTTATGTGATACATCAGTTAGACATGAAGGCAGGGCCATAAGCATGAGTTTTCCATCCAGTCCATCCACTTTATGAGGTTGTCTCAGGAAAAGTGTAGATCTAGCCAGTGGGCAAGCTTACCTTAAACAGAATGAAACAATGTCTCTTTCAATGTGGACACTGAGCGGGGGTGGGGGGGTGGGGGGGGTGGGATGATTGATTCTAGAGAATCACAGAATGCTTAGAATTGAAGAATGATGGATGGGGTTTGTTTGTTTTGAGCAGTCAATATGTGAAATTCCCAAATCTTAAATTGTGCAGATAAATTGACAGGCAAATAAGGTCCTGGGGACTGTCAGTACCATAGATTATGAAACTAATTTTTCACATTTACTTACAATTAAAGCTGCAGGATTCCATGAGTGACTGACAGTACAATTTTCACACATTAATGAATGAACCAAAGGGAAATTTTCGGAACAAAGTCAGTAGTCTGACAGTAGAAAATTGTTAAACAAATTATGGTACATTCATAAAATGGGTACTTGGCAGCCATTCCCAATGTGTTCTTGAAGAATATTCATGGAGAGGGAAAGGATTGATGACATATTGTAAAATGAAAAGTGACGTGACAAAATGGTATATTCTATATAATCTCTACTTTAGAAAAAAAAATATAGACACAGAAAAAAAGACTGGAAGAACATACACAAAGATACTAACAGAAGTTACTTCTGTTAGTGAGAATTGAATGTCTTCAAATTTTTTGCTTTTCCAAATGAAAGAGGGATAAGGGGAAATTCTTATTTTCAAAAAGAATCAATGAGGGCCGGCCGAGTGGCGCAGTGGTTAAGCACTGACTTGGGAAGCTAGCGGGCCACGGTTCGGGTCCCACATATGAGGGCCAGTGACACTGCCCTCAAAAAAAAAAAAAAAGAGTCAATGAGTATATTCTGATCTCTTTGTCCCATCTTTTTTAATAACACACAAAAGGAAAAACCAAAAATGGATAAGTGTCATTTAGCATTTTTAATTTTTAAGTTATAAAACAAAAGTTTTTAAGTTATAAAACAAAAGTTCATCAAATTTATAGTTTCCTTATACTTTTTTGCCAATTCATACAAGAGCACTGTATTTTTAAAAAGATATAATGACATAAATTTTCATCCAAGATTACAGTCTTCCATGCCATCTTCTTGATACACCATCACGTCTAGAAAATGAACTTCATGTGCTTGATTCCGTAGGTTTTGAAGAAAACCATGATAATGAGTGCCCACAATCCCAGAATAAAACCCCCAGGAGGATGCCAATCCTTCAGCTTTGGTTTCTGCAAAACAAGAACAACATAGAAAATTTAACAATAGGTGAAGAATTCAACAATGGGTAAGGCCAATACTGATGAAAAATAGAAATTTCACAATTGGGTTTTAAGGGGGAGTAATTTAGCCAAATTGAATATACTGGGATAGCAAGGACGGTAAAGAGTTCAAACACGGTATCTCAAAGTATTTCTAACAAAGATCAGTTTCAAATGGCATTTTGTTCCCTCAAAGGGGCCTGCCGTAACTACCCTGCCCAATCTTCTCTCTTTACTCAGTAGCCTAACAGTCCTCACTTTGAATTTACATACTCATTAGTTAGTTGACTTTATCTATCTCTATTAGGCTACAGCTCTATGAGGGTCATCTTATTATATTCCCAGCACCTACCTGTGCAATGAATAACTGGCACATAAGAGACATTTCCATATTAATTATACTGACTCAATCAGGGAAAAACAAAAGCCATACAATTCCACTTATTCAGATATTTAACAAATACTTGTTTAAGGGCCAGTGCCTTTGGGCATGTTACTTCCTTGAGGTAGAATGTCCCATACTCCACTCTGCCCATTTAAAGCTTCCTAACCCAAATGCGAACTCCAGATTTCCCCACTGATATGCGATATATTATTTTCTTTCTGAATCTGCAGTTCCTTCTACTTTTACTCCTATCTACTATTACATTTAACTTTATTGCTTATCTCCCTGCAAACTTCCAAGGGGCAAAATATGGCTGAGTCCATTTTACATCTTCTTCTCCATTCCCTACCCCTCAGCTCTCAGCCAAGTGTCTGCATGATTCTTTGCCCAACAAGGAAAGGCAGGCTAGTCTTCCCCATTTAGCTGTCATTTCAAAGGCTACACTATGGCTCTGAAATCAGAGGTCTATGACTATCTCTGTATGAATTCTACTACCTGAAATACTAGCCAAGATTATAAGGATAGTTATGACTCTCTATCCTTATAGAGCGAATCATATTTTAGAGTAGACTAGAGCGAAGAGAAACTGGACTCTGAAATTTGCTTTAGTCATCATGTAAATTAGATGCAAGAAAAATTCATAAATCTCTTAGATGACTCTACATATTATAGCTTGGTTTCCCCTTACATAAGCAGGACACCAAATGCTCTTCACTCAACCCTCCTGTTATCACATTACAGAAAGAGAAAGGGAAAAGGAAAGGGAAAGGGAAAGGGAAAAGGAAAGAGAAGGAGAAAAAAGAAGAGAGAGGAAGAGAAAGAGAAGGAGGAGGAGGAGGAGGAGGAGGAGGAGGAGGAGGAGGAGGAGGAAAAAGGGAGGGAAGCTCAAAATAAAACAAATCAAGTCAAATTGACCAGAACTCAACAGTAAGGGCCATTCCAGTAATATACATTCACTGCCACATTCTATAGACACTTAAATGTTTATTATCTATGCTATAAAATATCTGCTCGCTACCCAATGTATACATTATAAACCTACTAACAAAATTCCAAAGAATGTTTTGATAAATGAAATTCAATTTTCTTTTAATTTTATAAATGAAGACGTTATTTAGAGAAATGCCGGATTTTCCATGAGGTGATCTTTCTGCATTGCAACCTTTTCCTTCTCCTCTAGCTCTCCTCCCTTAGTTAGCTTCAGTGATACTTTGGCCAGTTTTCTACTCCATTCCTTTTTAGTCTTCTTTGCTCCTTAAATGCTACTGTTCTGCTTTCAGCCATTTATTCTCTCCCTTTATAATATCTCTGGGTGACACCTGTACTCTAGTTTCAACCTCTGTCAATAGGCTATGACTCCCAAATTTATATCCCTAGCCTGTAATTCTACACTAAACTCTATTTGAGTGTACAATTAACAGACGTCTCTATTTGGATATTCCAAAGGATCACGAATTTTACTACAGCCAACACTAAACTCATTCCCAACCCCTTTACCCGATTTTGTGTTTCCTTCCCTGTCTCCATCTCTCCATCACCATGTTACCCAAGTGAAAACCTGGAAGTCATTCTTAGTTCCCCCTGTAATTCTTATAGGTTTTCTCCCCATTATAGCTGTCCTTTATAAGTTTCCTATTATCATTGCCACTATCTTAGTTCTAGCTCTTAACATTTCTTCTCAGGATTACAGAAATTGTCTCCTAACTAGTTTCTTTTCCTCCATGGTGCCCTCCCTTTTCCATCTATTAACCCTATTAATGCTAGACACATCTTTCTAATATACAAATATGTATATTTGAGACACACACACAATCTGCCTCATATGTAGAAGATATTGTATTGTTTGCCTTAAATATACATTGCTTTTATAATTTAAAAAATATATATAATTTAAAAACCAGGACATGGTGTGGTTAATTCAAAGAGCATAGTATTTAAAAGCAACTGCTTTTGGTTCAAACATTAGATTTAATCCTTAAAGCCCATGTTCCCTGCCAAGCCACTTCTCCAATCTGTAAAATGGGCATAGTAATACATACCTCCTAGGAATGAACGAATGCACAATTACTGCAATGATGTATTATTTTGAAAAGTTAGTCTATAACTACTCATTCCTATCTAGAAAAGTGATGATATGAAACTCAAAGTAGTTTTTAGATGACTTTCATTTGTGTTTACCAATTATGAGGAATGACGTTTGAAAACATCTGACTTTAGTTATTTTAATTTGTACAGCTTGCATCAATTCAAAATTAACTTGTCAAACTAACAGGAAAGAAATCCACCTTAATGTTTTCATCTGGATCATAATGCTAGAGTTTTGGTAGTTTTTAATGAAATGCTTAATCTGAACTGAACTGACAATATTGTTTATTGTTTACAGTGATTACATTCTATCTTCACTCCCATGCCTACTATCACCTTCCACAAAACTCCCCAAACACCCCAAAATATTAAATCAAATTTTCCCTCATGTTTCTTTCTACTCAAAAGTCTGTGATGGCTTCTGATCATGTGTGATGATGATGACAAAAGTCCTTTCCCTCTAGTATCTTACAAGATGATAAATTCAGTGGTTCTCATGCCATCTCAGATGGCAGAGCTCTTGGAAGTCACAATGCTCTTTGTGCAACATTGTGAAAAAAAATCTTATTTCCAGTAGAAAATATAGGATAATTAATATAAAGCATAATTATATTAAAGATAAGTAATGTAAGTATCACAAGCATGTGACAATCAAAAAACAAGCAAGTAAACTAAACATGACTCACTACTGCTCAGTTTTCATCCTGTTTATTTTCTACTACTCAAACAAATGGTAAATAATTCATGCCAAAGTGTTGAAAGAGCTTAAGACCAAAAGTTATTTTTCCACAAACTGAGAAAAGATTACTATTCATTATTAGTGGAAGCACACCCTTTATACAACAGTCTGCAGATGTTGGGGAGACAAGATTCAGATTTTCCCCAATAACTAGGAGTCTCTGATATATATGGTATTTGAAAACACACACACACACACACACACACACACACACACACACACAGATACACACTTTACTACTTTTAAAAAGTTAAATATTGTCAAAATCTGGCATTAAAACAACCTCTTAACTATAGAAGAACAGTTTTTATTATAATATAAACAATTGTTCCATAAACCAATTTAATGAATTTCAATGCTAAGGGAGTTCAGGAGGTGTGAACTTTCAAGAGTTGAAGAGCACTGTAACTTTCAGGTGGTATTTAAACCAAGTCACGCTAAAAAAAAAAAAAAAAAAAAAAAAAATTGTGAACATCATTTAAGCTCTACGATTCATTAGAGATTACTGAAATACTGAAATAATAAATTTCAGCAATTATTTATTGAAATAATAAAAATAAATCACATTGCTGCAGCGGTAGATATTCTAGTTTCTTTTGAAATGAAATGAATTCCCTGATGTTGTAATTTCACCATAAGATCTTAAACTGAGTAGCCAGAAACAGTTGCCAGAGATAAGACGATAGCTTCTTTGGAAGTTACACTCCCTAAAGATTGGCCCTGGCAGCTATTTTGATCTGTCATTCCAACGAGGGACTCAGGGAATTCTGGAGCCATTGCTTCCTGGTCCTCCAACTAGGTGTGTCCCATATTTACACCACTAGTGCCCAGGAGAGGGCCAGCGAGAAGAGAAAAGTGCAGCAAACTTTGAAAGTCATAATGGAAGACTAAGTATATGTAATTACTCCAAAATTATAATGGAATGGGGCATTTATTAATATCATAACTTGCACAAACTAACAAAAGCAACAAAACTCACCCTTTCCAAACTGGTATTTGTAGTTGCTATATTTTTATTATGTATTCATTACATCCTTTTCATTAAAAAAAAAAGGAAAATGAATAATTAATTAAATACTGTTTCAACTCTTAGCTTAACATGGCATCTAAATAGAATCACCAGGTTCAACCTCTCCTATCTTCTCAGGAAAATGCAAAAGCACAGAAAAACACGACAATACTTACTACTAAAATTAGTTTAACCTCTATTGAGAAGTCTCAGATAATTTCACTATCTGAAAATCCCAGAAACAAATTCATGGTGGCCTAGTTTTCTGTTTAGTTCACAAGAGGCAAAGAAAGTAATGCTTTGCTCTGTGAAACACAATAATTCTGTCATCTGAGAAAGGGACTTTAGCTCTCTTCCTTTTTCTCACTGCTGTTTAAGAGAAAACAGAGTTTATCTAGTAGAAGGATGGCTTTAAAGGTACCCAGAGTAGTGTAACTCATTCCCATCCTTCCCAAAAGCACACTTCTTTATGTATCCATTTATGCACAATTCCCAGTAAAAAGCATGTCAGAAGTTACATGAGCACTGACAATGGTTCACTACATCTATGAAGTTTAAATATCCACCTGAGAGGCTCTGCAGAGAAAGCAAAATACAGGGAAAAAATCCTTTTAGTAGTGCATGTTAAGAAATAATTTTTCATATGCTTCATCTTTTTAAAGCGCCCCCAAACATAAGCAGTACAGTAGCAGATGATCCTGGTTTCATTTAGCAAAACAGCATTTGATGCTTATCTGCCAGTCACTGGAAATACATGACAACCTAGCCTTCAGATGCAGATCTGAGAAGGCATTTACATCTAAGCAAACAGTGAAACACACCCACACGCTCTGTTGGCAAATACCAACAGTGTTCTAAGAAAGAGGAAAAAACAAGGCCCTGTCCATGAGTAAAAACACTCCCACTTATGAGAAAGAAATACCCTGAAAATTCAGAGAACGTACCTCTGAATAAGGTTTAATAGGAACCAAAAGATAAATTTAGAAAAATTCTATTTGGCAAAGACTTGAATAAAGATGTGCAAGAAGCCAAAAATAAAAGAATGGTAGAAAGAGAAAACTAACACAAGATACAAGGACAACAGGCTGAGATAAAAAGGGAGCTGGGTGACATAATTTTGTAATGGGAAAATTAAAATCTACATTGACGAAAACGATAGTGTCCAAAGCACATTCACCCAGTTGTGGTAGACCAATGGCAACAAAAGCCCCCAATCATCCATAGTTCCCGGTCCATACCCTTTGCAAGACATTGTTTTATAGTAGCTTTCATTCAGGGGTAGAACCTATCTACATCCTTATTCCTTGAAATCAGCTGACCTTATTATGACTTCTTTTGGCCAGAAGAACACACACAAGTGTCTTAGTTCCAAGTCTAGCCTCAAGAGGCCTTGCTTGTTTCTGCTCTGTCTCAGTCCTCTGCTACCACGATGAGGGAAAACAAAAAACTCAGCAAGACTTCCGGAGAAGACACCACGTGAAGAGGAATTCAGGCTCACTGGTCAACAACCAGCCAATTCCCAGAAGTAGAACCACCTAACCAACCCCAGGGCTGGCGATACACACTAGTTCAGAGCATGATCTCATGAACTGAGAACAGAATTACCCAGCTACATTTGGCCTGAACTGCCAACTTGCAGCATTATGAGCTAAATAAATAATTGATGTTTAAGCCACTAAGTTTTAGAGTGGTTTGTTACGCATTAAAAGCTATGAAATACATCCACTGAGGTGACAATGTGAAAGGAAAAACCCTGAAACTTTATTATCATAAGAAAATAAAGTTCCCATCTATATACTTGTAGCATTGGGTTTCTGGACGATGGTATAAATAAACAACAATGGTATAAAAGAACAGCATGAACGGCAGCTAATCAGACCTTGGCCAACCATGAACTTTGTTGAGATCAAGGCGGTCTGTCAAGATAATCCCCTCTAACCATCCTAGAATGAGAAATACAGCCCCGTTAACTCATCTGAGCTAATTGTCACAGAGTAGGGACTTCAAACCACCTGCTGCACCCGAACAGTATGACAGCCAGACTCTGATAAAGCTGTCCAGGAAAAATACCTGCTGTATTGTCCCCGAGCAATACATTTTGGAATGTTCTTTGCCACCCACGCCCTCTTTTTAAGTGAGCTTTAGTGAGGCCCACTTCTAGCTCTCTCTTATAGTCTTCCTAGAAACAGACTGACTCCACTTGTAACCATGCCAGGAATTGTTCTCAAGGGAATGAAGTGCAGAAATCTGGAGAATAACCCCCCTCGCTTCCCCCTAGCCTTCCTCCCAACAGCAACCTAGATCTGAAGTCTGGTTCCTTTCCTTTTGAAGTTAATCAGGTGTTGCCTCCTGGAGAAATGAACATCTCTCAGAATCTTGATGCACCTTACCCATGGTAAATATGCAAAGCAATTAATCTAATCCAGGATAATTAAAAATGAATTGTGTTTTTGTTTTTTTTTTTTTGAGGGCAGTGTCACTGGCCCTCATATGTGGGACCTGAACCAGGGCCGCTGGCGTCCCAAGCCAGCGCTTAACCACCGTGCCACTCGGCCAGCCCAAAAATGAATTGCTTTTAATTATGATTTTGTTTTCAATAGAAAGTTGACCATACTTTTTCCTTAACCATGATTTATTTTTTCTGTGACAAGCATACCCATTATTAACATTAGTTAATATCACTCTGGAATTTCCAGCCAATCCAGATATAACATTTAGGAAAAAAAGTAAATTTTCATTATTTTCAGATAGTATGATTTGATATCAACGAACTACAAAAATCAACTTATAATTAATTATTCAGAATATAAAGAGCTCAGATTTGATGTAACTATAGAAAAAAAAAGAAAAAAAAAAACCAACAATACCCTTTCAATATGCCAGTAAAAAGAAGTTGTAAAATAGAATAGAAAAAAATTACATTCACAATAGCAATAAAAAACATAAAATAGAAATACCCATAGCATGAGATGTAAGGTAAACAATCTATATTATTCTATAGAGAGGTGTAAACAGTCCAGAATAGCAAAAAAGAATATGATAAAGCTAATCTACAATGTTGTTCTGATGCAAAATACATCAGTGAAACAGAATAGGACGTAGGCAATCAGCCCAGTACCAAGGATTTAGTATACAATAAAAACTATTACAGTGGGCAAGAGAATATTCTTACGGGTGCTCTAACAATGGATTAAAATTTTAAAAAGATCAGTTTTGTTTCTCACCCAACACTACAAACCAAAAATACATCTTACATGATTTAGAATTAGATGTAAAAATATTACATAGAAAAAAAATATTGGATTATTTTTGTAATGTGGCACCTAGGGACACATCTTCATGGTGTAGCTATCTTAATCATACTGGGGTGAGAGCACTTACAAGGGAACTTGTGTGCAGAAAACACGTAAGTCCAAGGACCAGCAAGCTGAGGGGACTGTCAGGCGGGTGGCTACTCAGGAAGGACTTCTTGGGAGAGCTGGCCCTTGAACAGGGTGTCATAATTGGGTTGGGGGAGGGAGGGGATGGCACCTAGGCAGTGGCACATGCAGCAAGTCAGGGTGATGAGAAAAGAAGCCAGCACTGGGGAAAGGGTGATGCCCCAGACTCGCTGGTGGGCGAGGAGGGTGATGGAAACTCCACAGGGTGGAGATCTACATCTGCTTTGTTGACTGCAGAACCCACAGGACCCTGGTGCTTAGGAAACCCTGTGGAAAGAAGCAGCAAGTTTGGGAGGAACAAACATCAGGGCCACAGAGAGTCGTTCTGTGAATGCCCAGCTGTGTGTTGGGATCTGAGACAATGAGAAGCGTCTGGGAGCTTGAGCCAGCACCCTATGACAGGTGAATGAGGTAAAAAGAGAGAAAATGTAGGATCTGCATAAGAAAGAAATTTATAAAGTCTAATGAATGAAAATAAGAAAGGAAAGGTGGAGAGATTTTTAAAAACGTTTGAAAGATCTGCATTTTGCAAAGTGTACAAATCAAATTAAAAGGCAAATAAATGGGGAAATATGACAAAAAGGGGGAAGAATTCAGTACACGAAAATCTCCCAAAAATCAAGAAGACACAAGGATTTATCAATAAATGGGACAGGAAAAATGAAAATTTTCAAAAAATAATTACAAATAGCTAATTAACATTTGAAAAAAATTCTACTTTCTTGACCATAAAAATAAACTGAAAATAATATATTTACTATTTCTTCCCTTTTTAAAAATTAAACTAGTAAACGTTAACAAGGATAATCTACTTTTCATAATCTATTAACATGATCAGAAGTTTTTAAAATATTCATTTCTTTTCTTTTAGCTGAGTCATTCATTTCTTTTCAATCCTAGGCTCTGTTACACTTCTAGTTAGGTCCTATGTTAAGGAACTAAGAAATGCTGATGAAGATTTTACACAAAGGTTTTCTTCTCACTGTTATTTATATAATAAGAGAACAGGAAACAATCTATATAAATCATATGGAAAATATTGTACATTCACATAAGTAGTAATAACATATGTTTTCAAACAATTTTAATGATTTGGAAAGATGCCTATACTGAAATAATAAGAAAATAAAAGCAAGATGAAAATTGAGTATAAAATATGATCTTTATTTCTATAACAATATTCAAAAAAAGAAATATACTGAAGTCTTAATAGTGTTTTCTCTGGGGGAAGTAGGATTAGAGGTAGTTTTAATTTCTTCTCTACAATAATCTATACTTTTGAAAATATGTTTTCTATAATGGATATGTATGTCTTTACTTTTGAAGGGAGAGGAGAAGGATATACAGGAGAATACTGTATTAAAATAGTCCACCTACAAGAACCTTTATATATTCATCTTTTCCAAATTAGGAGATATACTAAAAAATACTGTTTAGTACTTGATATCCCACTTTAAGAAAAAGTAACACGAATAGCATGACAGCAACATAATAAAGTGCTTTTTCAATATGTATTTAGTGATGTTCCTGGAGTATAACAATATTGCTTTTTTAAAAACAACTATAGGTAATATTATAGACAGTCTACACTGATTTTACTTACAATCAAATGACAGACTGGTATAATTATTCCATTTTGTAGTACAGCTGCATTTGAGGTAAGTTCATATGAAAGTATAACTTATAATTTCATTTATGCCTATATTAGTACTTCTCATAAAATGACTGATTTTTATGTAGTTAAGGTTCTCTGCTGGTTGCTATGAAATACACTTCTCTTTTTTTAAACTTTCATAATAACAGCTATGATACAAAGGTGAAAAGCATGCTCAAAACACTGCAGTGTGTCATGAGCAAACACTTAAAAGCTTAAGAGCTAAATATTATTTAAATGACTATTTCAAATTAAAAAAATAGGTAGCTAAGCAACACTGCACTGCCAACTGTGAACATTCTTCAGTCTTTCCCTTCATGTTGCTAGGAGAACATTACCATAGAACTTTGAAATAGTTAATTGAACCTGAAACAAATTTTTTAAAAAAACAGACTAAAAAAAAAAGTTAACAGAGCACAAATCTAAGTACTAAAGTTATGTAGAAGAAGCTGGGATTTTCATAATTGTATATGTTTATTGGCAAGCAAATAAAAGATTTCCAATGTTTCAATGGGATCCTTTTCTTAAAATATAATGAGCATATCAGTTCAGTTAAACTATATTTTAAGGAAAGGAAAAAAAAAACAATCTACTGAGGTTAAGTTGTAATAACTTTAGAAAATAACTGTTTATTTTCGACTGTTTAATCAGTAATAGTATATTAGTATTTCCAGTGTATCTACATTCTATCTATAAAATATAATTTATATTATTCAAATTATATTAATAGTATAAATCAAACTGTGGTTAGCAGGATTCTACAAGTAAGATTGCCCCAAGATGTTCTCTCCCTGGAGTACACACGCTGCAAAATCCTTTCCCCTTGAATGTGGACAGAACTTGTGAATATGATGGGACATCACTCCTATGTTTAGGTTACATTATATAGCAAAGATAAAGGGATTCTGAAGACGTAAGGAAGGTCCCTAATCGGTTGACTTTTAGTTAATCAAAAGGGAGAGCATCGTGGAGAGAAGAGCTAACCGAATTAGGTGAGTCCTTCAGAAAAGGGACTTGATATCAGAGACAGAAAATTAGAAACAGATGAGATGCTCTGCCATTGGTCTTGAAGAATCAAATAGCCATGTTGTGGAACGGACCAAGGCCAAGGAATGGAAAGCATCCTCTAGGAGCTGAGGGCCTCAGTCAGTACTACAGCCATGAAAAACTGAATTCTGCCACTAACCAGGAAGCTTGCAAGAGGCCCCATGCTGCAGGTAGGGTTGCAGTCTGATTGATGCCTTGCTTGACTGAAGCCTTGTTAGGCTGTAGTACGGAGCTAAGCTAAGTACGGAGCTAAGCTAAGCTGAGCGCAGGCTCCTGAAACATGGAAACTGGGATAAAAAACGCTTTTAAATCATTAAATTTCTTTGTTACACAGCAGTAGAAAACTAATTAACAAACAAAACATAAAATGAAACTCATTACATCTGATACCTATTCCTTGGGGAGAATAATAACTGATGACAATATTCACTGTTTTTAAAAAAGTGAAGAGTGAAATATTCTAGTCTAATTCCCTCTACTCTTCCCTACCTATTTATTCTCTAAAAACTTGCTCAAATATCACCCCCAGGAGAAGCCTGTCCTCATACCCCAGTAAGAATTAATTTCTTATTCTCAGGGTAGTAATGATACTTCATTTATATCTTACACTATAATTAATTTATGGGTGTGATTCTACAAAATTTGGTCTGTTTGTGATATTCACTTCTGAACCTTATCAAGGACTCATAAGCTTTCAATACAGTAGAACAATCAGCTTTTTAGTTACATATTAGTTTCCTCTTGAAAATAAGAAATAAAAAATATTCAAATACAAATATTAAATACTAATTTACTAGTTTACACTCTGAGTTTTATGACATAAGGGAAAAAGTACGAATTGCACCAAATAACAATCTATTCTAAGAATCCCTAGTGAGAAGTGAAAAAATATTCTTTTAAAAATGTGTAGAACAATTTGAGGTCTGAAATAAATGAATCTATTTCTATAATTCTTAACCAAGGGAAATGACCCACTGTTCCCACAAATAAATTAGAAAGGTACATTTATAAACAGTATCTACTTGTGTTTGTTCAGAGGTAGTAAGAGCTCTGCTTCTGCCAATGTTGGATTAAATGCTACAGGAATTGTCTGCCCATTCTGAACAACTAGAAACTCATACGAAAGGTAAGAAACAGTGGTTTTCAGATATTGGACACTTTGTAGCAGTTTTCTGGTCCCTGAAAGAACGGAAGCAAATAAGATGAGACTAGTGCTTCAATTGCTCAAGCTTATAGCCTTGGGGCAGTTTCCAAACTTCAGCACGAGGAGCAAGACCCAAACAGCCTGATAGACTTGCTGAGTTGAGGTAACATGGATTAGAATTCTGGAAGTTTTGGGTGGGTAGAATTGGCAGGGTAGACTGACTACTGGAAAGACGGACGCTACACAGCTCCAGAGGATCTGCAGAGGGTCTCTTTGAATCTTTGGCAAAGTTCCAATTTGTGCATAACAAGAAGCTGGTAGAGGAAAACAAAACAAAACACCAAAAGCAACAGGCCAAATAATTCCCAGTACTGATAATTTGCACAGCATGAGGTCACAGTTTTTAGTGGGGCTATCTCAAAATCAAAAACAAAAATGCTCTGGATTAGCCTAAAACAACATGAATCCTAAGGGGATCAAACTGATCCTGGAACAAAATCCAACAATTGCTACATGAATAAACCAAAAATCCAAAATCTAGCAGCCAACAACAACAACAAAATTAAACGATATGGTACCCAATAAAAAAAAAAGGCATGGAAAGAAGGAAAATTTGACCCATAACCAGCAGAAAAATCAATCAATTGAAGGAGACCCATAAATGAAAGAGATGATGGATTTAGTAGATAGGACTCTTAAGACAGCTATTATATACTGGATATAAAGAAAAACATGAACATATGAGGAGAGAAATAGAATATATAAATAAGCTCCATGTACGATTTCTATAGACAAAAAATATATATGAAATGAAAAATACACTGGATGAAATTAACACAGCAGATTAGACACTACAGAAACATTAGCAGAGAATTATTATATAACAAAAGAAATTATTCAGAATGATGCACAGAAAGAAAAAGAGCAGGGAAAAGAATAAACAGAGCCTAAGTAAGCTATGGCACAATTCCAAGCAGGAGCATTTGTACAACTGGAGTACAAGTGGGGAGGAATAAAAATATCTAAAACAAACAATGACTGAAATTTTTCCAAATTTCATAAAAACAATAAACCACAAAGCTCCACACCAAACATAAGAAATAGAGAAAACCACACAAAGGAATATCACAATCAAAAAGCTGAAAAACAATGATAAGAGATTATCTTAAAAGCAGTCAGGTAAAAAGAGGTTTCTTCTTACAGACCATTGTTGAGCAAACTACAGCACAAATCAGCCATATGATTTTATAAATAAAGTTTCCTAGGACACAGCCAACTCACTCATTTAGATATTGTCCATTGCTGCTTTACACTACAACAAAGTTGAGCAGTTGCCAACAAAGACCAGATGACCCACAACCTTATAAAATATTTACTATCTAGCCCTTTAAGACAAAGTGTGTGGATCCCTGTTACAGAGAAGCAAAGATAAAAATGACTGAAGATGCGCTGTCAGAAACTATGGAGGCCAGAAGACAATGAAAAGACATCTTGAAAGTACTAAAAGAAAACAACTAATGGTTAACTAGAGTACTAGGGAAAACGTACCAAGTGAAAAAATCTTTCAAGGATTAAGGTGAAATAAAACGTCTTTCAATAAAACAAAAGCTTTGTGAATTCGACACACCTATCCTACAGCAGACCTATACCACAAGGTAGTATACCAAATATCTATACTACGAGGTATACCTATGACACACCTACACTACAAGAAATGTTGAGTTACTTCAGGCAGAAAGAAAATTATAGCAGACAGAAATGCAGACTTACACAAATAAATGAGGAGAGATAAATGATAAATAGGCAGATAAATATAAAAATTTTTCCCTCATTTTAAAAGTTCTTTACAAGGTAATTACTGTTTAAAGCAAAAATGATAATAATGTATTGTGGGATTTGTAACATACGCAGAATCAAAACATATAATGACAGGGCCGGCCGAGTGGCGCCTTGGTTAAGAGCTGGCTTGGGACTCCAGTGGCCCCAATTCAGATCCCACAGGAGGGCCAGTGACACTGCCCTTTACAGCTAAGATGGTGAACAACAGCTCCACCTGGAGCTGGGCTGCTGTGAGTCCCAGGGACGGTATAGCTGCAGCCCCTGCTGCAGTGGGCTGCCATAGGCTACAATCAGTGGCCGGCAGCCAGCGTGAGCGGCCAGCAGCCGGTGTGAGCTGTCAAGAGCCGCAGTGAGCGGCTGTCCAGAGGCCGGCGACCAATCTGCCTCACCCGGGAAGAGTGCAATGATAATACCAACATAGGGCAGTGAAGCGATATCCTCCACAACTAGACTGAAGAACAAAAGGACAGCAACCTGTCTATTCCCTTTCTCCGGTTCCCCAACGCTGCGCCCCTCTCCCAATTCCCCAATAAAAATCTTAAAAAAAAAACCAAAAACATATAATGACAACAGCACAAAGGATGGAAGGGAGGAACGGAAATATATCATTATAAAATTCTTAGGTTATACATGAAATAATATAATATCATTTAAATATGTACCACATCAAAGTGGATTCACTAATAAACCAAAAGTGGAGATAAAATAGGATCATATTAAATATTCAATACAAAAGAAGGCAGGAAAAGAAGAGAAAAAGGAACTGAAAACAGATGGAGCAAATAGAAAACACATAGCAATATGGCAGATTTAAATCCAACCAGATTCAAATCCAATTTAAATACTGACAATTACATGAAGTGAAAGTATTTTAACATTCAATTAAAACACAAAGATTGTCAGGTTGAATAAAAACAAAACAATGATATTCTGCCTATAAGAAACCTACTTTAGGACACAGATGGATTAAAAGTAAACAAATGGAAAAAGATATATCACCATGGAAAAAGAAAGTGGGCAGGCTACATTAATTTCAGAACAAAGTAAACTTTAGAACAAAGAATATTATAAGGATAAAAAGGAACTTCTCATAGTGACAAAGGAGATCGATTCATCAAAAAGACATAATTCTAAATGTGCATTACTTAAACAGAGCTTCAAATACACAAAGCAAACACTGACAGAACTGAAAGGAAAAAGTATACTTGTGTATTTCAGCACAATCTCAGAATTAATAAATAAGTAAAAAGATCAGTAAGGATATAGAGAACTTGAAAATTAGCCAATTTGATGTAGTTGATATTTCATTCCACACAATGACAACAGAATACAAATTCTTTACAAGTACACCATGATAGATAAAATTGTGGTCTATAACACAAGTCTCAACACATTTAAAAAAGACTGAAATCAAAAAGAATAGTCCACACAGTGGAATTAAACTAGAACTCAGTAACAGAAAAGATACTTGGCAAAATCCCCAAGTACTTGGAAATTAAGCAATGTATTTCTAAATATCCCAAGAAGAAATCACAAGGGAAATTAGAAAATATTCTGAATTGAATGAAAATGAAAATATATTTCAAAATATGTGAAATACATATAAAACATGCTTATACATATATGTATACCTTTAAAAGCTTGTATTAGAAAACAAAAATTTCTAAAATCAGTAATCTAAAATTCCATTTGGAAAAAAAAAACAAACTAGAAAAAGAAGAGCAAATGAAACCCAAAGTAAGCAGAAAAAAAGAAAAAGAGTGAAATTCAATAAAAAGAAAAAGAAAAGAATCTATCAATTACCCAAATCCACTTCTTTCGAAGTTCAATAAAATTGATAAAATGGCAAAACTGATTTTTTTTTAAAAAAGGAGACAAGAATAAAAGAGGGACCATCACTGTAGATTATACAGACACTCAAAAGAAAATAAGAGAATACAAAAATAACTTTATGGCAATAAATTTTATAATTTATGCCCAGAAAGATATATAGTACCATTTTACCCAGTTTTAAGCCAGAGAGTAATAAAAGACACATATTTCTGTAGTCTACAAAAATTTCGACATCCCTAATAGACTGGGAAAGGAGGAAAGACTAAGTCTAGAAAGAGGAAAGGGATTTCCAGTTACAGTGCAAAACAAAAGGGGTCTGTACTGGTAAGAATGCCTGAGGAATAACCCAAGAGTCAAGCAGAAATTACAGATAATAATGCCTAACACTTTTTAAATGTTTATCCTATGCCATGCATTATTTTAGAATTTTAAATGTGTTAACATGTTGCCTTTAAGATAGCTAATATTATTACCCTGTTTTACAGATGACGAAAATTAACAATTGTTAGAAAAACTACCACCACTACCCATAATCATGATTATTATTTATGGACTATTGACCAAAAGTGCCACCCTATAGTAAGGCCTTCATATACATTATCTAATTTAATCCTTACAACAGCACGGTGACATAATTATTGGGTTGTCGGAAAAGTCATGATGTATTTTGTCTATGTTTTCCAAAAGTCATATATTTATATAAAGAACAAAGATCAATCAATGATATATTCCCCGTTTTGTTCAATAACCTTTTACAGTCTTTCAGTGAGCATCATAATTCATTGTTCGTAGAAGGACCTGTTTTTATTTGCGAAAAACTGAACAAAGTGCTGATTTACAGCCTCATCTGAATTGAACGTTATACCAAGCAAGGAGTATTGAAGAGAGCGAAACAAGTGGAAGTCTGACGGCACAAGGTCAGGCGAGTACGGTGGGTGTGGCAACACATCCCATCCAAGCTCCAATAATTTTTGAAGGGTGATCAAACTTGTGTGTGGTCTCCCATTGTCGCAATGGAACACAACTCCTTTACAATTAACAAGCTTTAGATGTTTTTGGATGATGGATTCATTCAAACTGTCCAATTGCAGACAGTACACATTCGAATTGATTGGTTCCTTGGTAGGAGCTCGAAAAACATGACACCTTTAAAATCCCACCACATTGAGAGCATAACCTTTCTCTGATGAATGTCTGCTTTCAGTGTTGTTTGAGGCAAATCATACATCAGGACTAAGACCGTTTGCACTCCACATTGTTGTAAACAGTCCACTTCTCATCACCAGTTATCAGTTGCTTCAAAAAATGATTGTTTTCCTCATGCTTAATGAGCATATTGCCGATGTTTATACATGCTGTCAAATAGACTTCTGAGTTCATGCGGAACCTAAATATCGAGCTTGGTTACGTATCCCAGCTTCTTCGGGTAGTTGTGAATACTTGAATGATGGATGTTTAATAGTTCTGCAATTTCTCGTGTCGTGTAACGTGGGTTTGACTCGATCAATGCCTTTATTTTGTTGTCATCAACCTCGGTGGTCCTTCCTGACCGAGGAGCGACATTGAGATCAAAATCACCAGCACAGCATTTCATGAACCATCGCTGGCACTGACGTTTTTGTAGAGTATTGTCACCGTAAACTTTATGCAATTTTTCACAAGCTTGATGCACGCTCTTCCCTTTATGGAAGTAAAACATAAAATATGGCAAAAACGTACAGTTTGGTCTTCCATCTTCAGCTTGTTGCAAAAATCTCCAAAACTCAACCAAATCACTCAATTTATTTTTAGAATGAAGCTACAACGGTTGGCTATCGAATGACATAGCAATAACATAGATGTGAATGACTCTAGTACTTCCAAAAATGAACTAGTGCCATCTGTCACAAACATGAGTCATGACTTTTCTGACAACACAATATTATCTTATTTTAAATATGAGACAACTGATTGGGTGACCTGACTAGTCACAAAGTAGACGCTTTAGTAAGTGGTTTTGCTAGGACTGATAAGAAGTTTAGTGTGATTTCCCAGTCAGTGTTCATAATGCCACTAAACTGCAGAATTCCTTTGTGGGAATGTGTCCAGACCCGTCCTCCTCCAAGCACCTCCCTCAACCTCACAGATATTATGGAATAACTCAAATAAACACAAGACCAAGGAGCCTTAGAGCACATATTGGATATAGTTGGTGTTAGAACTGGGGAAGAAAGGTTTGGTGGATCAGCAAGAGAAGGGGCTAAGAGGGTATGAGGCACTGTGCTAAGAGACACTGGCTCTCCTGAGTACTGCTCTCCTAGCTCTTCAGGGTTAAGTGGCAAATACAGCACTATGAATGCATCTTTAACTGTTTCAATCTCCACATTACACTGGCACACAGACTCAGGCACAACTACCTGGAGTGGAGAGGCCTTTGTAATCATATGCAAATTTGATCATTTAAAGTAAGAAATAGCTCCACACACACTCTAATTTTTTATTTCTACATATAAATGGTTACCTTAAAAGCTACTAGGATTTACCATTTTTTGTAATCCATGTCGCAAAGGATAATTTAAATGCACAATAACAGATATAAAGATACTATTTCATCATTTTCTGCATCTTTAATGTGCATATATCTATTTCCCACACATGAAAGAAGTACATAAAACATGTTTTCCTAATAGGTTGACAGATGCTTTCAAAACTCAGAAATGCTATTTTATTTTAAGCCAGAAGCATCCCCTTGTACTGTATTCTTTCTCTTATTAAAATTTTTCTAGATTTTTCATCAAATATAAATTCAGGAAACATATCTTGAATGACTACTATGTATAAGCCATTTGAACTAAGTGTTTTATAAATATGGTTAGTCTTTCTTGGAAATGTAGTAAAGTATATGAACATGGTTTCCTTTGTATTTATATTTGTAGGTCATGAAAAAGACAATTCTCATTTACATTTGTAAAGAACAGTAGACAAACCCTTATTATTTAAGTAAAATTAAGATATATGTAATAGTTTTATAAATCAGACATATTGATAAATATTGACAATGCTGAGAAAGAAATTATTTTAAGGTTTTAGAACAGGGGTCTTTTTTCATAACCCTGTAAAGAGCCAGATGGTTAATATTTTAGGCTTTGCAGGCCATACAATCTCTGTAGTAAGTACTCAACTCTGCCTCATCAACTTTGCCTCGTAGTACATAACTAGCCATAGAAAACATGTAAATGAATGGGCTTGGTTGTGTTCCAATAAAACTTTATTTGCAAAAACAGGTGGCAGGCTGAATTTGATTCATGGGTCATGGTTTGCCAACCCATGCTCTAAACAGTTGCTATTCAATGGGTTCAGAATATGCCACCCCAATGCCATTTTGGCATACTGATTATTTTGAACTAAAGGCATTTGAGGAACAGCAGATGCAGGAAGGGCTCTGTGATCTCTACCTTTTTCTTATCTAAAGGCAAATCATAAAATTTCCTCCATGCCCTCCATGGACTAGGAAGAGAAGGATATTCTTATCGCCACAGATTAGGACTCAACACCAAAATAAATCTATACAGGGCCGGCCGAGTGGCACGGTGGTTAAGCGCTGGCTTGGGAAACCAGCAGCCCCGGTTCGGTCCCACATATGAGGGCCAGTGACACTGCCCTCAAAAAAAAAAAAAAAAAAAAAGAAATTCAAAATAAATCTATACAAACTAACCTACTAAACTAACCCTCATTTTCCGTTAGTTTCCCCCATATATTTCTTAGTCATTTTCCCACAGTTTACTGCCTGGAGCCCAAGCACCTTTGTCTTGTCATTTCTCCACAAACTTACTGTTTTTTTATTATAGTATATAAGCTCTTGGTCCTAACTACTCCTTTGGGTCCTCATTTTCCTTATGTGCACATACAAATATTAAATAAAATGTGTGTTTTTCTCCTATTAATCTGTCTTATGTCAGTTTATTTTGTAATTTTTTTTTTTTAGAGGGCAGTATCACTGGCCCTCATATGTGGGACCTGAACCGGGGGCGCTGGCGTCCCAAGCCAGCTCTTAACCACCACGCCACTTGGCCGGCCCTGTCTTAATGTCAGTTTAATTCTCAGGACCAGCCACAGAACCTAAGAGAGTAGAAGGAAGATTTTCCTCCCCTAACTGTATAGTGTTTTAGTCTGTTTTTATATTATTTATATTGACAAAAACTATAAGAATAAAGCATGTACTCAAATGAAGACAAAACGTTTTAAATCTCTGATACCTTCACAGCACATAGCTTATTGAAGATAATCACAAGTCCTACAGTAAAGAAACACATATAATTTTCTGTTTAAGCATTTTACTCACTTATATTATAAAACCCTTTTTAACCTATTATTTATTAACATCCTGCAGAACTAGTGCTTCAGGAATATACTATGGAAAATTCAGAGGTAGGCAATGAAAATCCCATGGCTACAAATATAAATATGAATTTAAATTGTACAGTAGAAATGTAATATATACAAAAAATGGGTATTTTGTGCATAGATTCCTCTTATCAGCTTGTTTGCTTGCCATCTGTATCTTTTGACATAAACAGAATGAAACAGTTGCACAAAAAATTTCCTGATTATTTACTTATATACCAACTAGGTATGTTCTTGTTAAATAAAATTTTCTATGTGTAGACCCAGTTTTACCAATCAGATACATGAATCAATGGTTGACTCATTCAAACTTAATGGATATAGGAAAAGGTGTTAGGTGTCGACCTATTCTTTCCTTTCATTAGTCAGTAACTCAGATTCCTGTTGTTTCCTTATTTTAACTCAGTCTCTGCTCTGACAATAACACTGTGCTCTTACACACATTCTCCTAAATATGGAGGGGGAGGGTGGTGGAAAGAGGAGAGGAAGAGGAGGAAAAGCGTCAACATTTGTCAAGAACCAACATTTGTTGAGTATCAAGAATGTGCCTGGTGTTCTATATACGTTATTTTATAACACTTCATTGATGGTATTATACATGAAAAACTAGACTAAAGAGGTAAGTAAATTGCCCAAGATAACAAACTGTTAATTAGCAAGACTTGGTTTGAGCCTAGTCCTGACTCATTTCAAAGACCTTGGTCTGTACACTATACCATAATGTCTTCCTTAAGACAACCTTGGAAAGTGGAGGAGAAAAGTAATAGCCTTTAAAATTTCTAATGATGGTTAGATGGAACCAGGATTAGACTTGTCTTATGTAGCCCTTAGTGCTAGAACTAAAATGAAAGAGTGGAAAGTAAGAGAGATTGTCTTCAATATGACAAAAGAAAATTGTCCAAAGAGCAGATCAAAGAAATATCGAGTTGCTCTGAAGGGTATGAGAGGACTTGTCCATCATTTAGACTTCTCTTAAGCTGTCGTTTACTGGATAGTCTTTTGGTGGATGACATCTAAGATGCAAGGATTGGATGGATTTTTGAAGTCTAGACTCTCGAAGATCCAATATTGAGATAATATGATTCTAGGAAAGCAGTGAGAAATCAGTATACACTTACATTATTTTATAATTTCAAACCACTAGGAAAATTTTCTCACTCTGATAAGAAAATTGTCAACTACTTAATTATCACAATTTACTCCCTGAAAATTCAAAAAGTACATTTAAATTACATTTCCTGCTATACCAAAAAAAAACCCTAAAAAGCAAAAACCCCACTACTATACCAATAATTAATGTTGCTGTCTCCAGTTATACAACTATTTCTTTCTTAATTTTTAATTTTATTTTAGCTGAGCCATCCTGCCACCTGTTGGCAGCTCAGCTAGGGCTGGGCATCAAACTGCTGTTGCTGAGCTCAGCTCGCACTCTTGAGCAAGCTCTTAACCAACTGAGCCACTCAGCCAACCCCTTACAACTATTTCTAAATGGGTAAATAATTAAAAAAAAAAACTAAAAAGTACCATAATGAACTTTTGTTACTTTCCTGTTTAAAAAAAATTTAAATTCCAACTCCTTGTTTTTAGGCAGAATTTTTATAACTTCATTACTGTGGGTCTCCCAATAGATTTACCACAATGCTTTTAAGAGTTAAAAGTCTGAGGATTCTCATCTACTCTTTTGATATATGTAGTCCGAAGCACAAATCAAGGAACCTTTCCTCTGTGCTTAACTGAAGCCATTCTTCAGAGACACAAGGTAATTTCAGTCCAATTAATTTTTTTGGAATATCACTGCCTGTACCTAAAAAGATTATAAAACTAAATTTCTTTTGAAGGAAATTATCTCACATTGACAAAATACTTTAACAAAAGTAGTCACCTTTAGTGATGGTAGTCATTTAAAAATGTTTAACATATTTGCACAACAAAACAAATCTTATATAATTATTTTTCCCATACTCTACTTGCAATGATCTTCCCCATGGAAAAGGCCCTCTATATGGTTTAATTAATGACAAATCTCCAAAAAAGCCCTTTTCTACATCTATACTAGTTGAAAACAGCAGGCTAAGGTTTACAGTCTATTACAATTACTATTTTATATTTGACAGAAAAAGCCAAATGAGATGTGCTAGGAAAGAAGTAAAATAATAAGTTTGACAACTCTTTAAAAGTAATTGTTAAAACATCAGCTAAATCTACTCTATTGCAAACTTTAACAATTTTAGGTATAATAGATACAGCTATTTCTCTGGAAGAAAATTAACTAATGCTGACATTTCCATTTATAATTATTACACCTCTGTAGCAATATTGTAGATTTAATACTACTACCTAAAAGTAAGCATGTTTATTCCACAAGATTAAGATGTCTATTGGCACATTTTAAACTAGGAATCTCTTAATTGATCAAAATTAGGTAACGTGGATATTATTCTGTTTTCACAAGGTATTAATAACCTTGAAGATAGAACTGGTAAATAGAAAAGATACACAAACAAAATCAAACAATTAAATACCTTGATGAGACACTGATAACTATATCTGAATGTAAAAATAATCTTTGAAAGAAATCTGTGCTTATCTAAAAGTTATTAGAAATTATAAGTGAAATACTGCACTAATTACCTACCAAACACGATTGGTACAATGAAATGAAAGTTAATCCTGAATGTTAAAAATCTAACTAAAGATACTGATTCCTGTATTATAAAATGACTTTTCTAACATGCATATATCAATTTTAAAGTGAATGATAATTTCAACTCTTATCTGGAAGCACATTAAGGTGATTTCAGGTCAATTTAGATGACAGATTAAATAATTTCTAGTTATACTATTTTGATCTGTTGTTAGTATCTAACTACTGCCAAGTAAAGAGCATGAAGCCAGTTCTGGATCTACATGAGAAGAGATTCCTTTGGCTTTCGTTTCCTGTTTTTCCCCCATGATATACTTTTAATCCCTGGGCTTAAATGCTGTCAAGTTTTTTAAGGTAGGCATGTAACAATGACAGCCAATTGATAAAAGCAACACTGTATTTCCCTTACTTTTCTTCTTTAAAATGGTAACTTTACTGCACTGTAAATTAAAATCTTCCTACTAGAAGCACAGGATGCACTGGGCATGAGTGATCTGATTTACTTTACTGTATAATGTACTTTTTCTTCCTTTTACAGATTCTGATATTAAAAGTTGGTACAAATATATAGCTAAGGGAACCAACGACAGAGCATATTACTTTTCCATTTCCAGGGTCTGGAAAAGGGGCCATTTCCTCCCTTGCGTCAACCCCCAAAAAGGCAACATTTATTCAAACACCAAAATAATCCTCCATCAAAGCACACTTATGCCCCTAATATTATGGTCTACACTTAACCCTTAAGGCAACTATTGTCAGAAAATCTACAAATACATCAGAAGCTATGTGATACATGTTGATATAATGGAATACAGAAAATGAAAACATCCTTTATATTTAGCACATTTACAAAATTACAATGAATTTTAAAAGACCAAAACTCAATTTAGAACTACCATTATAATTATATCATGGTATCTGTTAATAAAATGAAAAACCATTATAAAATGTATTTTGACAAGCATTCACTATTTATATAAAATATATTAAAAGAAAAAGAAAAACTTTATAATGTATATTCTATGAAGAAGTACCAAAAACTTTTCTGAAAGCCTTTGTCTTAGTAACTAAGATGTTGAAACTATAATACGTAGGGAGTAAAGTTAATTACTACCAAGATCTTAATATTCAAAGTAACACAAAGGGTCAAATGTCTAATATTCATTAGGGACATTTGCTTTCTAAATGTGATGAACTCTAAATTACTTTGACTTGTGAAAGAAATGTGCATTTGTCTAGTTGCTTTTAATTAATGATTGTTTATTTTAGTCGTGAATAGCTAATTCTCAAGTATTCAAAGTCCATTCATACAAGTTTAGAGATCATCAGGGCTCTTTGACACTCATTTTTCCTACAATTTTGAACAAATCACGATCTATTAGGCTGCCTTCAGCGGTAGAGAGAAGATTAAGACTTAAGTACAGGCAAACAGTGAATGAGTTATATTCCAAATGTGCCATTTATCATCAGGTTTATGGAAATTAGAAACGATGTTTTTGAAATCATGTTATAAATGGTTGTTAGATTATCAGAATAGTTCACACAAGCCTATTAAATCCTTAATGTTGATGAACTATTTGAACTAAGCATGGACCATCAGATTAGGAGACCACATAGAGGAAACTTTTCTCTTGATTTAACTGAGTCAACAACTGATAAAATTTTAAACAAGTAAAGTTAATTTTAGCGCCCTGTTCTATCACTTTTTCTGCCCCTAGCCCTTCAGATCTCTACATTATCTCAAGCCCTCATTGGAGAGCCAAGGACAAATGGGATGAAGAAGGAAATCAGGAATAGAATTGTAAAGAGGGTGACCAACTTTAGGCTGGTCTCTGAATAAATGGATACTCATGTACTTAATATTGAACTAACTCTGTTGATATTTAGTTCTAAAATATGGTTGCAATTAACCATAACATGTATTGTATCTGTTGACACCACATTCTTCCAATTTCCTAAGGACAAGTTACTCCATAAAAACTTTACAATATTCATAGATAGAACTATAGCATAGCAATTATGAGGTTGGCCTTTGAAGTTAGACCTACATCCAAATTCTCACTTTGCCACTTAAAAGATGGAAGATCTTAGGCAATTCTGAACCTTGGTTTGTCCATGCATAAAATGGGAGTGATAACTTTTTCAATGGTACTAATTATTTTCTGATAATGATTACGATTAACTGTAAAATCTGAAAGGATAAATGTGAGAAACATTTAAGGGATAGAATAAACAGGAATTTAAAAACAAATTGTATATGAATATTGTGAGAGGGAGAAGAAGGGATGAAGAGAGGGAAGAAGGGAGGGAGGAATGAAAAGCGAGGGAGGAGAGACAGAAAAAGGAAAAAAAAGTCCAATATTATTGAGGGAATGGTGGCACTCAGCTATAAAACACAATAGAAGAACCATTTAAGAAAGGGATGAATTCTGCTTTAGATGATGTGGTGGAGATCCAGAGGTGGAGCTGCTTTACAGGCAATAAAATATTGCTATTCAACTCAGCAAGAAAATGAGAATATTTGGGGGTCACTGGCATATGTGACATCTGAAAACCATTATATATATTTCACAGTAGGGAACGCATGTTCAGTAGGACTTTGTAAAAGAGACAGAATCCTAAAGATAGGTCTAGGAAGAGATCGGCAAAAGATCTTCAAAGGAAGTGATCAGAGAGATAGGAGGAAAACCAGTATACGGTGATGGTCCGTGAACAAAGCAAAACAGGTTTCAGAGAGATGAATTCACAGACTTAATACCACAAAGAAGTCGAAGGTTAGGATGTTGTGAAAATTGAGAAATTTTAGTAAACTTTGCAAAAACAGTTACAGAGCAAATGCTGAAATACAAACTAGAATAAGGCAGATTAAGGGGGGAAAAATGGGAGTGAAGGAATGAAGAGAGTTAGTTCACTTTTTTTAATGTGGTAAATTATACGTAAAATAAAATTTACCATAGGAATCATTTTTAAGTATACAGTTTAGTGTCATTAAGTACATTCATAGTGTTGTGCATCCACCACCACCATCGACCTTCAGAAATTTTTCTTCTTCCCAAAATGAAACTCTGTACCCATTAAACAATAACTCCACAGGCCTTCCTCCCTCAGCTCCTCAATCACCATTCCATTTGCTGTCTATGAAGTTGACCATTCTAGGTGGAATCATACAATATTTGTACTTTTGTGTCTGGCTTATTTCACTTAGCATACCATCTTTAAGGTTCCAGCACATGTCAGGGTTTCCTTTTTAAAGCTGAATAACATTCTATTGAATGTAAATGCCACACTTTGTTTATCTGTTTATTCGTCGATGGACATTTGGGTTGTTTCTACCATTTGGCTATTGTGAAGAATGCTGCAATGAACACGGGTAGAAATATCTGTTTGAATCCCTGCTTTTAATGCTTTTGGGTATATACTCAGAAGTGGAATTGCTGGATTATCTAGTAATTCTGTTTTCATTTTTTGAGGAACCACCATACTGTCTTCTATAGTGGCTGCACCATTTTGCATTTCTACTAGCAGTGCACAAGGGTTTCAACTTCTTCACATCCTTATTATTTTCTGTTTGTTTGCTTTTTAATAACAGCCATCCTAACAGATGTGAAGAGGTATCTAATTGTGGTTTTGATTTGCATTTCCCTAGTGATTAGTGATGTTGAGCACCTTTTCATGTGTGTATTGGCCATCTGTACGTCTTCTTTGGAGAAATGTCTATTCAAGTCCTTTGCTCATTTTTTAATTAGGTTGTTTGTTTTTCTGGTGTTGAGCTAGTTTATTTTTAAAACATCAAGAGAGAAAAGAGAAAGCAGTGAAGTTAGAAGGGAAAACAAGATTGAGAAAGATTTTTTAAAGGACTAATAACACTTAAGTCAGAGGGGGAGAGTGTCAAGATGAAAGAAAAGCAAGGTTTCTGACTATGTAAGTAAGCTTATCTCTGATACAATATCTCTTCCTTTGAGATGCACAGAAAAGACTCATGAAGACACAAACTGGTTTGAAGGTACAGGGAAGGTATAGTGAAGGTGATTTTGCCTAATGACCTCAATTTTCCCCAGACTTAGGAGGCTCAGTCATAGGCTGAGCATGAAAGGGGATAGAAGTGAGGTAGATGCATAAAACTGCAGCAAATATTTGGAACATCTACTATGAAAAACTGGAAAGGGACTGCACTAGATATATTCAGCAGCACTTAACCCAAACAAAGCTCTCGCTGTCTTAACTGCTGTCACTGTTGTCATAGGTTTCATTGTCATATTCCCAATTTATGACTTGCAAAAGAAAGACAAAGAGACTTGCCCCAAACCAGAGAGTCATTAAATGGTGAAGCTTGGGTTCAATTCCAGCTCACCGTATTGTTATGATTATGTTGTTTCCTAAGAAATGCTATAATGAACATCAGTTTTATTATTATTTTTTTTTAATTTTTTATTTTTTTTAGCTGAGCCATCCTGCCACCTGTTGGCAGGATGGGCATTGCACTGCTGTTGCTCAGAGCTCAGCTTGCACTCTTGAGCGAAATCTTAACCAACTGAGCCACTCGGCTAGCCCCAATGAACATCAGTTGTTTTTTTTTGTGTTTTTTTTTAAAGATTTTATTGGGGAATTGGGGGAGGGGAACAGCGTTGGGGAATTGGGGAAGGGGAACAGACAAGTTGCTGTCTTTTTGTTCTTCAGTCTAGTTGCGGAGGATGTTGCTTCACTGGCCCATGTTGGTATCGTCATTGCGCTCTTCCCAGATGAGGCAGATTGGTCGCCGGCCTCTGGGTGTCGCTCACCACAGCTATTGGCAGCTCATGCTGGCTGCCAGCCACTCACGCTAGCTGCCAGCCACTCACTGTAGCCTGTGGCAGCCCACTGCAGCAGGTGCTATAGTCCACACCATCGCCGGGGCTCGCACAGTCCAGCTCCAGGTGGAGCTGTTGTTAGCTGTGGGAGGCAGTGTCACTGGCCCTCATATGTGGGATCCGAACCAGGGCCGCTGGCATCCCAAAACCAGCTCTTAACCAATGCGCCACTCGGCTGGCCCTGAACATCAGTTTTAAACATAGCCTTTCTATCCTAATCTACTTCCTTCTTCTGGATAAAATCCTAGAGGTAGAACTATTATTATTATTTATGAATAAACACACATTAACAATACACTTTTAAGAAAGACTGCTTATGTTCCCATCAGCAATTTAGGAGTGTGCCCATCTTACTGCCTCTTAACCAACATCAACTGTTTTCATTTTTAAAATCTTCAAAAAGTTGGTGAAAACTAGTAAGTATTTATTTTTATTTTGGAATACTTAATGACTACTGAGGCTTACACTTTTCATTTCTAATATAGAAATTTAATGTCAGAAACTATGATGATAAATTTATAGATGGACAAAATTTTTCAAACTTACATGAAGTTGATGTAATACCAGCATTGAAATACTGATCACTATTTTCAAACAGCTTTACGGTTTCATTTATTGCTTGAAAAGTGACATTTTGGGAAGGAACTGTCATAATTTATAATATGAACACTGAGGTTAATTTATATAAATTTAAAATCAGATTTCAGTTAATAGTAAAAGAATAGAACATGGCTTTTAAGTAGTTTAATTTTAATTACTTGCATTATAATTGAAATGAAAATAAATGAACAGTAACATTATTTTTCACTAGACCTCAGTTTTAAAGATGCTATGATTACGGAAAGAGCTGTAAAATTTTAAAGCAACTTTAGTCCCTAGGCAGGAGAGTGATATGGATTCAGCAACCCTTTTGATGAGTTTCCAGATACTGGAATTTGATAGGCACATTTTAAAAAAGAAGGTGTCAGAGATCCTCTACTTGATAGACATTTCAGTCAACCTTTAACTATAATGAGGTAGGCATTGCTGGGATAGAAAAACATTAAAATGCCAAAATAGCTACAGTAAAACATGATGAAGAGTTATAAACAAGGACAGAAGAACTGAAAAAGTATCCAAACCCATGTCATATGATGACAGACTAGAACTGCAGCATCCAAAACAACATCTCAGACTATAGAAAAGTGAGAAGAGATTCTATTATGATAGTTTAACTTGAGATTTTTCGACTTTATGATGGGGGCAAAAGTGACATGCATTCAGTAGAAACGCTATTTCAAATTTTGAATTTTCCCAGGATAGTGATATGTGGTATGATACTCACTGGATGCTTGGCAGCAGCAGCAAAATGATTTTGCCCAAATGTAGGCTAATGTAAGTGTTCTGAGAACATTTATGATAAACTAGGCTAAGCTATGATGTTTGGTAGCTTAGGTGTATTCAATGCATTTTCGACCTACGATGGGTTTATCAGGACCTAAGCCCACTGTAAATCTAGGAACATATCTGTACACTTAGTTTTAAATGTCACAGTTATATTAAGAGATTGGATTATGCAAATAAAGGTTCTGTGAGCACACACTGTAAGCAATTCCCTGCAGTGGTCCTCAACCCGAGGCCTTCCATGGGAAGCAGGGAGCCCAGAAAAGGTGAGGGCATTGTTTGGTGACACTGACTGAAAAGGGCCTATGCCAAATGGCAACCAGTGTTTGGAAGGACCTTTGATGCCAAACATCCTGTGATGCACTGACCAGGCTCACTGAAAGAACTGTCCCACGCAAATGCAAAGAGTGCCCCCAACGGAAACTATGTGGACTGGTTATACTGGAAAACAATTACTTCTGGGATTGAAAACTAACAAAGCATAGATGAAACTACATTTTGCAAGATAATCTCCTATGTTTTCAACCAGTGCCTGATGGGACACTCTCTTGTACTTTTCTCTAGTAAATTAAATCTTGAATGGATACATGGCTCTAAAGTAATCTTTTCAGCAGCTTGTCTGAATGAAAGAGAACAGTAAGGTCACACTGTACCATCATCATGTACACTGAGCAGGGATGCATTAAAAAAAGAGATCTTGCAATCTACTAATCTTATACTAAAGGATTCACAAGAAGCCTTATAACTGAAATAGGGGAACCAGAGAGAGCCTGAGATATGGAGAAGAACGCAGTGAAAAAAAGAAAGGGGACTATGTATCTCTGTCAAGGCAAAGTAGTCATCGATATATAACACTTGAGTAAGTTGAAGATTTTTAAAGCAGACTTGGGTTTGTGCTTTCTTCCCCCAGTTTTATTAAGATATTATTGAACAGTCTTTATTCTTTAAGCTTCTACATAGCTCTCATTCTGAGGCTTCCCTCCACCATCAATCTGGGAATTTTACTAGCATCTCACCCTAATGGATGAATCTCCTGTGCCCTGGAAAATATGCTTTCAGGTTTCTTGGTTTATTCTTTCATTCAATAAATCATACCTTTAGAAACTTCTTGAGAAAGAATGATTGGGAAACAATATTTATTGAGACTCTGAAAATCTTTCAGTATTACGATATCTGAAGGATAATTTAGCAATGAATGGAATCTTAAACTGGAAAGTATTTTCTCACATAATTTTACAGACATCACTGCTTTCTTATTTTATGTGCCATCTTGTTTCTTGATGACATTCTGATTCTTGCTCTTTTGACTGTGGCTTTTTTTTCCTTCTGGAGTTTTTTTGGGTCTTCCTTTTTATTTTTTACTGTTTTAAAATTTCAAAATGACGTTTCTTGGTAAGGGATCTATTTGTTTCATAATATTGAGCATTTAGTAAACCACTGAGCCCTGGGAAGTTTTTCTTGTATATTTTAATATAGCCTCCCCTTCATTTGTTCTGTCTCTTTTCTAGTACTTTTATTAGTTAGGTGTTGGGCCTCATCAGTTATTGCCTACAACTGTGGAGAATCTGAAATTCTACCCCTGCTTCCAAGGTAACAAGTTAACCTGGAACAATTTCATAGGTACTGTCAGCAAAGATATGAGACTCCTGGGTCAGAGACAAAGAACTTCATTATTCATGGCAGCATGAGCTTCACATTTGCACCAGTTCTCCTTGCCACCCAAGTACCATGAGGACAATGCAGTGACAGGCCTAGGGAGATGTAGGCACACACAAAGAGTCCTCAGACTAGGAAATTCCAAATCTTTTATAAGAGGCTGCAACAAATCTGTCCAATCTTTGCCTTGAAAGAAGACATGATCTTGATTACACTGGATAACAAGCTCATCTGCCCTTTGCACCTGAGGGGGTCACTATCTCTATCTTCCAAGGCTGTTCACTATACAAACATCTACCATGTTTCCCCGAAAATAAGACCTAGCCGGAGAATGAGCTGTAGCATGAATTCCTACAGGATATGGAGGGCACCCCCCCTCATATAAGGGCTTTATAGCGTGTTTCAGAGAGAAGGGTGCCTTTTCCACAAACTCCTTCAGCTTAACATTTTCAGTATGCCAAAGTGTCATATTTTGGCACCTAAAATCAGGTGAGGGCTTATTTTCCGGCTAGGTCTCATTTTTGGGGAAACAGGGTATGACAAAATAATCCAAAACAAAAGCCTGTCAGTACCCCTGCTCATAAGATGCAACTTCAGAATTAGGAGAGGCTCTAGAACTATCTACAAACAGTTATTCCTCCAATTTTCCTTCTCTTTGTCTTTGTGTCCCACCTTTTGAGAAATTTCCTCAACTTTGTCTTCAAAACTTTCTATTGAAATTTTTATTTCTATTTTCATAATTTTAATTCCCAAGAGCTCTTCCTTGTTTTTTAAATATTCATTTTTTTGTATAGTATCCTGCTTCATAAATAAATATTTTCTCATTTCATTCTGAGGTGGTGATGGTTGTTGTTGCTGTTGGTGTTTAGCAGTGGTGGTTATATTGATGATGATGATGATTATGTTTTCTTTCTTTTTTTTTTTTTAGAGGGCAGTGTCACTGGCCCTCATATGTGGGATCCAAACCCGGGTCACTGGTGTCCCAAGCCAGCGCTTAACTACTGCGCCACTCAGCCGGCCAGATGATGTTTTCTTTTGTTCCTGACATTATTTGCATGTGCTAAGTTCCCTTTTTCCATTTGCTTATTTCGATCTTTGTCTTCCATAATGAAGACATTCCCTAAAAGTCTGATGATCTTTGGCTGTATCTCCACAGTTAACAGTGAAGAAATAAAAACACCGAACGTTGATGATAGCCATTCTGACTGGAGTGAGGTGGTATCTCATGGTGGTTTTTATTTGCATTTCCCTAATGACCAGTGAGGTTGAACTTTTTTTCATATGCCTGTTGGCCATCTGTATGTCCTCTTTAGAGAAATGTCTCTTCATATCTTCTGCCCATTTTTTAATTGGGTTGTTTGTTTTTTTGGTGTTGAGTTTCATGAGTGTTTTATAAATTTTGGATATTAACCCCTTATCAGATATATCGTTGGCAAATATATTCTCCCATTCAGTAGGCTTCCTTTTTGTTTTATTAATGGTTTCCTTTGTTGTGAAAAAAACTTTTAAGTCTGATATAATCCCATATGTTCATTTTTTCTTTTACTTCCCTTGCCCGTAGGGATGTATCAGTAAAAATATTGCTCCGGGTAATGTCTGCAAATGTACTCCCTATATTTTCATTTAGGATTTTTATGGTTTCAGGTCTTACATTTAAGTCTTTAATCCATTTTGAATTTGTTCTTGTATAAGGCGTAAGGAGATGATCCAGTTTCATTTTTTTGCATGTGTCAGTCCAATTTTCCCAGCACCATTTATTGAATAGACTATCTTTACTCCAGTGTAAATTCTTGCTTCCCTTGTCATAGATTAACTGTCCGTAAATGCTTGGATTTATTTCTGGGCTCTCTGTTCTGTTCCACTGATCGATGTGCCTGTTTTTATGCCAATACCAAACTGTCTTGATTACTGTGGCCTTGTAGTAGGTTTTGATGTCTGGTAGCGTGATCCCCCCAACAACAAGTGCTGGCGGGGCTGTGGGGAAAAGGGGACCCTGCTGCACTGTTGGTGGGACTGCAGATTGGTGCAGCCACTATGGAAGTCAGTATGGAGGTATCTCAAAGAACTGGAAATAGAGCTACCTTTTGACCCAGCAATTCCACTCCTAGGTATTTATCCTGAAAAAACCAAGACACTTATTCAAAAAAAGTTATGCACCCCGATGTTCATAGCAGCACAATTTACAATAGCTAAGACTTGGAAACAACCAAAATGCCCGTCAGTAGATGACTGGATTAAGAAACTGTGGTATATTTATACAATGGAGTATTACTCCGCTATAAAGAAGAATGAAATCGTGCCATTTGCAATGATATGGATGGACCTAGAGACTATAATGTTGAGTGAAGTAAGTCAGTCAGAGAAGGACAAATACCATATGATCTCACTTATATGTGGAATATGAAAAACTGTATGAATGAGCAAAGTAAACAGAAACTGTCTCATAGATATAGAGGAAAAATCAGGGTTGCTAATTTGGAGAGGAATGGGAATGAGGGAGAAGGGGAAGGGATTAGACAGCAAAAATAGGCAACTACAATATTGCTACTGGGATAGGAAAAACAGTTTGGGGAATATAATTAATAATGTTGTAAATATTCTGTGGAATGTCAGATGATCATAGGTCTTGTTAGGTAGACCATTTCATGGATGGAGTAGAGGTTTGATCACTGCACTGTATTACTAAAGTGGAGGTGGTATACCTACTGTAATTGAATATATATAGATAGTCACGGGATGTGGATTATACTGTGGAAGAGAGTCAGAGGAAGAGTAATAGATATGTATGATATGGGGGGGTGTGGGGGGGTGTATTGGGGGTGGGGGGTTTGTCACTTTGGGGGGTAAAATGTATAACTATTGCACTGTGTTGTACACCTGAAACTATTGGGGGTGGGGGGGTTGTCACTTTGAGGGGTAAAATGTATAACTATTGCACTGTGTTGTACACCTGAAACTAATTAAAAATAAAATAAAATTTAAAAAAAAAAAAAAAAAAAAAAAAAAAACACCGAACGTAAGATCTTTATACATTAGTAGCAGTTATCAACCAGTAGGCTTCCCAGTGGGGTGAACAGACTGAGACTTGGCTATTAACCTGGGATCCTGCAAATGTGAAAATGTGCATTATTTGTCTATTAGGCTGGTATCTTCAGGGAGGAATTCTCCAATCATCTGGCTGATAGTATGTAAGCCTGAATGACAGTGGTCTGAAAATCAAACAGGAGGACACTGGGCATTCCTCTTTGCACATAGTCTTTAAAATGCCTGGTGCTGGTGCCTGCTTTCATAGAGTTCTGCAGTAAAAACTGGCTCATTCTTACAAGACTCCCCAATGATGGAAGTTAGGGTTCAGCTTTTCCACTCTGCTATGTTGGTTACCATTTGTTCAACTACTTTTCTTCTTCCAATTTTTGTTGCCTCTCATTTGCTATCCTCTCTTTTTTCCATTTTCTTTGTCTTTTGGAGTTTATATGTTGTTATTCTTTATTGTCCTATTAGTGGGGTGTTTGAGGAAAGAGAAAAATACGTGTGTTCAGTTATGTTTAAATAGCTCATAAACATATTTACAAATTTTGGGACAAATTACCATATTGTCCTCAATTTGTACAGTTTGCATTCCTCTCTAGTAGTGTGTGTGCTTTGTCATTACTGAGTATTATTACTTTTCATATCTTTGCTGTCTTTTTTTTTTTTTTTTGAGGGCAGTGTCACAGGCCCTCACATGTGGGACTGAACCGGGGCCGCTGGCTTAACCACCGCGCCACTCGGCCGGTCCTCTTTGCTGTCTTTTTTAAATGCTACTTTATATGGTTGAAATGAACAATTCTTAGATTGTTAATGAATATTAACATGTTTTCATCAGTTTATTAGTCATTTTTTATTTTAACTTTTAAGGCATCTCTGTATAAGTTCTTTGCTTCCTTCCATTGGCGTTTTAGGTTTTTTGCCCTTATCATTTTGTGAAAGCTCTTTTTATATAAAGATTTTAATTCTGTGAGGAAAATATTATTCCATTGTGATATTGCCTTTTCATTTTGATATACATAAGTTTTACATTTTTTACGAAGTCAAATATACTGATTTTCTTTGTAGTTGCTGCCATTATTTTCATGCTTAGAAAGTCCTTACACACAAATATTTACCAATATACTTTCCTAATTGTTTTGATATTTTCCATTTTTTGCATTGATCAATAATCCAATTAGAATTTACTTTTTCTATGTGTTATAAAGCAAGAAACTATTTTTTCCCCTCTAATACTTAATCAATTGTCTCAGCATCATTTGTTCAATAATTCTTTAATTTCCTACTGATCTGTGATGTGACCTTTATCATTTATATAATCCATATACATACCGGAGTTTCTAGGCTAGCTAGGTGATCTATCTAATCTGCTCAGACCTATTCTGCATATAAGACCTACATTTTTGTATCAGTGCCATTTTGTATACCTAACCAGTACAGGCGAAATATTTTAATATCTGCCAGAGCTTGACACAAAATTTAAAAAAATATATAACACATGCCTAACTAAAAGAGACTAAAGAAAAAGTGTTATGCTAATAACAGCTAAATTATACATATTCATTCATGACTGACCTTTTCATTTTTCAGAACATTTCTAAAATATTTAACTTCAAAAGAAGGTAACATCTCTATTTGAGACTACTGTTAATATACTAGCGGTGCCAAAAAAATGTATACACATGACTTGAATTCATCTTTTGTTATTGGTATATATTATTACAACTTTAATACAGTTTTTTCCATTTTTAAAATGTGTATACATTTTTTGGCACCCTCTGTATATTTTTAACTACATACAAACTTCTCTTTTTAAAATACTCTTGTGCCTAATTATTTTTTAAATACCTAGTTGTCATTATTTTATAATTTAATAAACTCTACATGGTGCTAATCAACTTTTTATGTTTACAAATTAAATTTAAATGAAATTTCTGTCTTTAAAAAAAGTTATCTGACCCACCTGCATGCAATTCTTTATACAAAGAAGAAAAATACGCCAAGTTTCCATAAAAGTACCATAGCTTAGTTACATACATGAAATCTTAATCCTAAATTTAAGCTATTTTTAAAAAGTGGTTTAATTTTAAAATTAACACAAAGTAAATGAAAATTACTTAAAAGGAAAACTTATCCACTTCTCTCCATACTGGTGTCTCAGTAAGATACCTGCCTGTGCCTGTACCTGCCTTCCTAGTAAACAGATTAAAAGGAAAAGTAAAATAATCACCTTTAAAGAGAAATTACCAACATAAGCACGCTAGGTTAACCAAACTACTTTATTTGTATATATTTTTCTATTTCTTCATTATATTCTAAATCCTAACAAATTCCATAAGCCCTTAAAAGAATTAGTTGTATTTACACATTTAGTAACGTCTCTTACATTAGTAATTGCATTTTATACTTTCCCATGATTTGTACTTTATTTTGTTGCAGGATCACAAGGTTGCCTAAAATGTCAATATAATGAACCCTATAATTTGCATACCTACTCAGAAACATTTAAGAAATATGACCATTGTTGGCTACGAAGGAACCTGAGTATCATAAACAGGTTTGTCAACAAGCGTTCTTTGACCTTTATAGAGATCTCTTAACTCTCTTCTATTCTTAGTCAGTGTGTCAAAGACTTCTAAATTCAACAATCAGTGATCACTATACTTATCCAGAATGTATCAGACACTGAATTTAATTCACTTGCCAATGAAAATACTAACAAATTCTCCAACATTTGGGAAGAATTCATATAACTTTAGCTTACAGGAATGACAGAAGGAAATATGGGGGAATGGGGCAAAAAAGAAAAGTGAGAAAGTCAGAAGACAGAAGAGGGAGAAAATAGATGTGAAATGACAACAAATAAGGAGCTAGTCTTTCCAATTTCCTACTCTGTTCTCTTCCTCTAACGCTGCTTGAGCTATGCATTCATGTAGCTAGATGACATGTTAAGTATTAACAGGTGTGCTCTGCACATCAGCTAGTTCAGTAATGACCAGAAGAGGTAGATGTCTATCCAAAACCATACAATATAACAGTGTATTTCAGTAGAGAAACACCTTGAATTTCTGAGTGCCATGAAGCCATGCCAACTACTCCTTATTACTTCAATTATGATGACTCCACCATCTTAGGAAGAAGTGGAAGAGGGAGAAAATGCTGGGTGTGGGTTACTCGATTAAATTTTCTACCACTAGGCAGAAACAAGAAGGGGAAGGAAAAGTTAGGTGGTAAGAAAATAAATCCAATTATACAAAAATATGGAAAAACACGTATTTGCTCTACTGAACTGTGGCTTCTGAAAAATCATACACACTATATCAGCTATGCTGAGGGCCATTCACATTGTTTCCAATTGGTTGTGGCCACAAGTAAGGCTAACATACATGTAAATATCATTGTATGGAGCTGCTTATATCTGAGTACTTCTATTTATATATTAATAGAATGTGCTCGAGTCCCATGAGTGGAACCACTGGGTTGAAGGGTGTATATGTGTATGTATGTATGTATGTATGTATGTATATATGTGTGTCTGTGTTTATATATATTAATTAAATATTGAAGAGATGTTGCAAGATGGAATTCTAAAAAGGTAAAAATAATTCAGGTATCTACCAACCGGGTACACAAGTACCTTCTTCCTAACATCTCTACCAGAAACAGATGATTTTAATAATTAAAATATCATCGAGATATAATTCATATACCATAAAATTCACCTTTTAAAGTGTACAATTCAATGGTTCTAGTACATTCACAGAGCTATGTAATGATCACCACTATCTAAGTTGAGAATATTTTTATTACTCCAAAAAAAGAAACTGTACCCATTTAGAAGTTGGTCCCATTTCCTCATTCATCTTGATTCTAGGCAACCACTAATCTACTTTCTGTCTCTATAGTTTTGTCTGTTTTGGACATTTCATATAAATGTGGTATTTTCTGACCGGCTTTTTATTTAACATACTGTTTTCAAGGTCATCCATGTTGTTGCATGTATCAGTGCTTCATTCCCTTTTTTTTTTTTTTTTTTTAGAAGGCAGTGTCACTGGCCCTCTTATGTGGGATCCGAACCGGGGCCGCTAGCGTCCCAAGCCAGCTCTTAACCACCACGCCACTCAGCCGGCCCGTGCTTCATTCCCTTTTATCACCAAATAATATTCCACTGGATGGATATACTGTATTGCATTTATCCATTCATGAGTTGATGCACATTTGGGTTTTTCCAATTATTGGTTCCTATGAATAATGCTGATATGATCATTCATGTACAGGTTTTTGTGTGGATGCAAGCTTTTATATACCTAAGATAGAATCACTGGGTCATATCGAATTTATATGTTTAACTTTTTGAGGAATTGCCAAACTGTTTTCCAAAGTGTGGTTTTAATTTTTGCCAGTTTGATGGGTATAAAATAATCTCATTAAATTTGTAATGTGCACTTCCTTAATGAGTTTGAGGCTCTTTTCTTTCATTTATTAACTATTTACATCTGTTTTTTTCTGAACTGCTTTTCATCTCTTTTGTCTTGTTTTCTACTGAGTTGTTTTGTTTGCCTTTTATAAACTTCCAAGAATCCTCTGCATATTTTAGATGTTAACCAATTTACTGTTGTTTTCTTTGTAAACATTTTATCTTGATTCTAACACTAGTCTTTTATTGTTGTATCTTGTGTGATATAAAATATTCCATTTTTATGGAGCTAAACATATCTTCTTGATTTTTGTGTTCATTAAGTTCTTCCCTACTTCCAAATTATAAATGAAGTTGCCTAAATTTTAAGAAGTTCCTCCTTACTTCCAAATTATAAAAGCAGTTGCCTAAATTTTCTTCTAAAATTTTTATTTACTTATTTTATTTAAGTCTTTAATATATAAAAAATTTACTTCATATATAGCATAACATGGGAGTTTAACCCTTTTCCTACTGAAATATCTTCTTCATTGATCAAATATAATAATTGATCATATGTGACCAAATATAATAATTTTTTCTCTGTGTTCTCTATTCTAGTGTCTTGCAAGCCACAGGTCAGAACTACTTGTTGCTTTTGAAATCAATGTAGTAGGTTTTTTAAAAAATATATAAAGTAGAAAAAGAAAATATCAGTGTGTATATGCAATGAGGAGAAATATATCATGAAACTTTTATTTCTATTTTCAACACACACGCACACATCATGCATCATTATGTATATAAAATGTATTTCTTATTGTGAACTATAGTAAATAAAATTGAAATCTACTCTTTCCATTGTGATCCATTAATCCACTGGTCTATTCCTTTGTCTGTATTTACTAAATACCATATTTACTAATAATAGCGGCTGTGTTCTGGTATCTCGTCAGGCAAGTGTATCTCTCTTTTACATACTTTCTTTGGCTATTATTGGATATTTGGATGTGTGGTCATTTTCCCCTATTATTTTTTTTAAAAAACCTGTTTCCCTTCCAATTAGAATTGCTAGTTTAGGAAAAAGTATATTTTTATGATATTAAGTTCCCGGCCCATTAAATTTTTGGTATGTCTTTCTGTTTATGAAACATGGTATGTTTCTATGAGTCTTATAATACAGGTCCTATGGTTTATATGTTAAATTTACTCCTAAGTATTTTATAGTTCTTTTCACTGTTTGAAAGAAAAATTTTTCCATTTCCATTCTGTGTGCTTATTGCAAATACAGAGAAGCTATCAGTTTTACTTATCTTATATCTGACTATCTCACCAGAAATAATTCTAAAATTATTCTATTATTATTAAATAATAGAATTTATTAATTCTACTATTTCTAACTTAAGTCTCTTGAATTTCCTAGATGTACAATCATATTTGTTAGGACCCCTAAAAAATGGCAAATAATTTGGCAGTATAAAATGGCAATACTGAGAATCTGGATTATAAAATGCAGTTTGAGTAACATACATAAGAAATTAATTACTCAAAGGACCGTTTCTCTCTTCTATTTCTCAAGCAGCCCCTGTCCCTGCTCCTCCTGTCTTGCAGCTTCTAAACTGTGCTACCAGTGAGAGGCACTGGCTTTTGACATCTGGGTAGTAGGGAAATAGAGGTACTCCTGGCTCTCTGTACCATTAAAAATACATACCTAGCCATTCAGATATATGCATCTATGGCACAAGGCGTGATGCTGAAAGGAATATCAATAAATCAAGAATATCCAGGTACACAATCAAATAGGAGATAGAAGCTGTGAATAAATAACATTATTTTGAACAGAAATGATACATGCTCCAAAATAGGCATAGATAAAACATGATTTAAGGTTAGAAGAAAAATAGTTACTTACAGTATAAAAATAGTTATAAGTGGAGGTTAAATATGTACTATAGTAACACTGTAATTTAGATATATTACAGATTAAAAAGCTTTTGTGGGATTGGTTGAACCTAATTATCACACGTACTGCTATTCTTCTAAGGAAAAAACTGCTTTCAGATAATCCATTTATAAGCAAACTTCTAGCAGCATTGCTCATGCTTCTTAAAGACCACTTTGCACAGACAACGGTCCAGTCCCAAAGTTGCAGTACTGTCAGTAAAGGGAAGTAACAAGAGAAATAGATAAGAGTCTGCTTTAACAATGACCTTTCCTGATTACCCTCTGAGACCAGAATTAATGTTATTCAATAAAAAATAAAAAATAAATAAATCCCTATCATGCAAATTTCTTAAAAATTGAAATTTTATAAATTCAGTACTACAGAATGTTAACAATAAAGTTCATAATTAAGTGTTTAAATTAATACAGCTTTCTATACTGCCCAAAATGTCACACTAAACATGTTCACCAAGGTCAAAAATATTCATCTTTGAATTCAGAGAGTGTATAACAGCAAAATGCAGCTGTTACATAAACCGTGGTTTATTGGATCATTCCTGCTATAAAAATATGACTGACATTTCCTCTGGTCAACCATCTTAAAGGTTAATTCTGGTTTCCTGTTGCAGATTTTATTCTAGGTGAGATGTTCTGGGCAGATTCTATTTACCTATGCTGAACAAACCACAAACTGTTTCATTGCTCACTCTTACTGTTAAGAACATATTGACTTGCTGCCTGCTCTGCTGTTTAATTCATTTATGCTGGGACTCAGGCATGAACACAGAATTTTAAATGTGACATTTGCAGGCTGTTAGGTCATTTAGGCTCTGACAACACAAGGGAATTCCTGACATATACACTGGACCTGATTACCAAGCACAGATAAGCTTCCCAAATGGGCAAATTTCTGACCATTAGTAATTTCTCATAGAATTTTCACATTTAATTTTAATGTCAGTGAAAAGATCTGTGTGGCCAACTTTTTCAAGTAAAAGCCTGTTCCTTTCTTTTTTTTTCTTTTAAGATTTTATTGGGGAATTGGGGGAGGGGAACAGTGCTGGGGAATGGGAGAAGGGGAACAGACAAGTTGCATCCTTTTGTTCTTCAGTCTAGTTGTGGAGGGCACTGCTTCACTGGTCCATGCTGCTATTATGATCACTGTGCTCTTCCCAGCTGAGGCAGTCAGTCGAGGGCCATTGGATGGCTGCTCACGCTGTCTGCCAGCCGCTTACAGTAGCTCACAGCAGCCCACTGCAGCTCCACTGCAGCCTATGCCATGGCCCGCCACTCACCCAGCTACTGGTCAAGCTATTGTTCACAATCTTAGCTGTTGAGAGCGCAGCGTCACTGGCCCATGTGGGAACCGAATCGGTGTCCCTGCTACTCAGAACTCGCGCTCCCAAGCCAACTCAACCAACTGATCCACTCAGCCAGCCCAAAAGCCTGTTTCTTTTAATAAGCACAAACTGGCATTTATTCTAATCCACCTGTATCAGCTAAATAAAAATTCTTTTTATTGACAAAGACATATAGAAAGATTCATAATAACTACAATTCATGAAAATTCTAAGAAAAATCGACCTTTAAGAATTTAAATATTTATAAAAACAAAGTCGGGGGGGATCACGCTACCAGACATCAAAACCTACTACAAGGCTACAGTAATCATGACAGTTTGGTATTGGCATAAAAACAGGCACATCGATCAGTGGAACAGAACAGAGAGCCCAGAAATAAATCCAGGCATTTATGGACAGTTAATCTATGACAAGGGAAGCAAGAATTTACACTGGAGTAAAGATAGTCTATTCAATAAATGGTGCTGGGAAAATTGGACTGACACATGCAAAAAAATGAAACTGGACAACCTCCTTATGCCTTATACAAGAACAAATTCAAAATGGATTAAAGACTTAAATGTAAAACCTGAAACCATAAAACTCCTAGAAGAAAATATAGGGAGTACATTTGCAGACATTACCCGGAGCAATATTTTTACTGATACATCCCTACGGGCAAGGGAAGTAAAAGAAAAAATGAACATATGGGATTATATCAGACTTAAAAGTTTTTTCACAACGAAGGAAACCATTAATAAAACAAAAAGGAAGCCTACTGAATGGGAGAATATATTTGCCAACGATATATCTGATAAGGGGTTAATATCCAAAATTTATAAAACACTCATGAAACTCAACACCAAAAAAACAAACAACCCAATTAAAAAATGGGCAGAAGATATGAAGAGACATTTCTCTAAAGAGGACATACAGATGGCCAACAGGCATATGAAAAAAAGTTCAACCTCACTGGTCATTAGGGAAATGCAAATAAAAACCACCATGAGATACCACCTCATTCCAGTCAGAATGGCTATCATCAATAAATCAACAAACAACAAGTGCTGGCGGGACTATGGGGAAAAGAGGACCCTGCTGCACTGTTGGCGGGATTGCAGATTGGTGCAGCCACTATGGAAGTCAGTATGGAGGTATCTCAAAGAACTGGAAATAGAGCTACCGTCTGACCCAGCAATTCCACTCCTAGGTATTTATCCTGAAAAAACCAAGACACTTATTCAAAAAAAGTTATGCATCCCAATGTTCATAGCAGCACAATTTACAATAGCTAAGACTTGGAAACAATCAAAATGCCCATCAGTAGATGACTGGATTAAGAAACTGTGGTATATTTATACATTGGAGTATTACTCCGCTATAAAGAAGAATGAAATCGTACCATTTGCAATGATATGGATGGACCTAGAGACTATTACGTTAAGTGAAATAAGTCAGTCAGAGAAAGACAAATACCATATGATCTCACTCATATGTGGAATCTGAAAAACTGTATGAATGAGCAAAGTAAACAGAAACTGACTCATAGATATAGAGGAAAAATCAGGGTTGCTAATTGGGAGGGGAATAGGGATGAGGGAGAAGGGGAAGGGATTAGACAGCAAAAATAGGTAACTACAATATTGCCACTGGGATATGAAAAACAGTTTGGGGACTATAATTAATAATGTTGTAAATATTCTGTGGAATGTCAGATGATCATAGATAGGTCTTGTTAGGGAGACCATTTCATGGATGGAGTAGAGGTTTGATCACTGTACTGTATTACTAAAGTGGAGGTGGTATACCTACTGTAATTGAATATATATAGATAGTCACGGGATGTGGATTATACTGTGGAAGAGAGTCAGAGGAAGAGTAATAGATATATATGATATTGGGGGGAGTGGGGTGGCGAATTGGGGGTGGGGGGTTGTCACTTTGAGGGGTAAAATGTATAACTGTTGCACTGTGTTGTACACCTGAAACTAATTACAAAAAAAAAAAAAGAATTTAAATATTTCCCATAATCAGATTCTGAAAAATCTGGTAGGTCTGAAGGCCGTAATTCTTGTCAATACACCATTTAAAATTCTTAAGATTCTGGCCTGGCAGGGCAGACTTTATGTGCTGTCAAAATCACAGTATAAAATCTAAGTTTAAATATTTACCACACTGCTTTCTCTAAGATTAAGTTATGTAGAATGGATGATAGAGTCATTATAACTGGAAATGAAAAAATTGCTTACATGATATTTAGAATTAACATTTTACAAGGGTTGATAATGGGGTGGAAGAAGTAGGGAAAGGTTGTTTTCTCATTTTAGCTACTTAAAAAATTACACCAAATGATATTTTTTCACCTCTTTTTTTCCTTGTCACTAACACGTACTATAAACAATAGTTCAAATGAAAGTTTTCTGAAATTGTCTTGTTGTTAAGTAAGATACAGAAGATAATTCTGATTTTACCCTGTATTTTATATATGAGTAAGTAAGAATTCTACTGCTACACAGCAAGAAGCCTTTTAAAATTGTGCTTTGAATGAGACTTCCAACTGTAATAGGTGGAGTCTAAGCAGGGATAGACAACCTGGAATGCCTTTCAGCTACAGCACATTGATTCTGAAAAATCTATCAAAAGCAATTACTTTACACAGATTAAAAATCTTGTGTTTTTTTCAAAAGAATAAAACAGAAAGCAAACCTGGTGTATTATCTGAGCTACAGGAAGTTGTTCAGCATATTTCAGTGGTTCCATTAGATCCCCATCCATCCGGTCTTCCTTATAGCTGGAAAAAAAGGAATTTAAAAAATACAAAGCTAAGGTAAATACTATTTTTAAGTATGGCAAATATTTAAATAGACCAAATATGAAATATATTAAAAAATGTATTTGTATTTGAAATAATCAGTATTTATCAATAATCAATGAAAAACCACCTAATAATAGGTTTTAGACGTCATAACTAGAAATGCATTCAGATTGCATTTAACTACTATTATAAGATCAGCTAACATCCCCTAGTATTCTAAGGTCCTGTCTTTCACTCCAAGACTTAAAAATGTTTAAGAATACCCTGTTCATAGGGTGTGCTATTTATCATAGTATTTAAAGGTTTTCAAAACCTGTGCTCCACCTTCAAGCTTCGTCTCTAGCAATTCCTTCTCTACGCACCAGTCTGTTGTTCAGCCATCTCCAGCTACTACTGGCCTTGGGCCAATGGGCCCCATAGCTCCATGACTCTGATTTGCTCCATTCTGTTTTCAGTTTGGACCAACCACCAATTCCTTGTTTATTCTTCTTTCAAATATAACAATTTATTTAGACCCATCTAGGTACATTTTTTTACCTCCATGAAGACAAAAACCATGTCTTATTCTTCTTTGTATATCCAATGTTTACCATATAATAATGATTCAATAAATATTTGCTGAATGAATATATGAATAAAATGAACACAGCAATAATCCTCTCAGAGAATATTTTATATGGCATAGACTTTCTTTAATAACTACATTTATAATGAGATGCAGAGTTGACATCATACATTCCTATTACAGTATAAAATAGTAAAGTGCAGAATAGGAATAAAAATAAAATATCCCCAAAAGAAGAGAATTAGAAAAAATGTTTTAAAAAAATTATTGATTCTTGGGCCAGCCCAGTGGTGTGGTGGTTAAGCGCTGGCTTAGGAAGCCAGCGGCCCCGGTTTGCGTCCCACATATGAGGACCAGTGACACTGCCCTCAAAAAAAAAAAAAAAAAAAAATTATTGATCCTTTTCAAAATAGCAAATAAACATTATATTTCAAAAAAAAAAATAAGACCTAAACATATTGAAACTTCTTTATCTTTTTCTCTGTAAATTACACATCAACTTATCAACTTAAAAATTAAATTTTAAAAATCGAAACCTGAATTATCTTGACAAATAAATAAGACTAGTCTAAGTATGTAAGGCTGAAGGAAAACAGATATATTGAATATCATTAAAATTTAAAGGTTTTTTGCTTCAAAGGACACTATCAAGAAAGTGTGGAAATTCAGGCCTCATTTTATTTCTAAAAATTTTCTTATTATAATTTGAAATGTTATTTCTGTTCATATTCCATTTGTTTTTCTAATTCAAGTTCTTGAACTAAATATACTGGATTTTCTCTAATACTTTCTCTCTGATCCTTTTATCTCTCCTATTTCAGTTTCATTTGCTTGACTCTTTTTCATTTCTATTCTTTCTCTTTTACTGCACTTTTGGTAATAGCTATCTTCCTTTGGGTACCTTGTAACTTACTTTTCATTTATGAATGATTTTTGTCTTTTTCCATCAATTTCTTTCTAGAGTTCAGTCAGCTCCTGTTTTATACATCTTCCTGTTTGTTCATTTCAATTGTTTAGAGTGTCTGATTTACGGTGTTGTTTCATAATGTAATTGCTTGTTTAATATAGGGTATTCAGTTTTCCTGTTTTGTGGTTTTTCTTTTTTTTCTCTTTTCATTTTTTTTCTCTTTCATAATTTTGTATGGATACTTCCTTCTTTTTCTGTTGAAAATTACATATATATATATATATATATTTTCTTTCAGGATCAGCAATAGCAAGTTATCTTGTGATGGAGGAAGAAGGGAAAAAAGTTGGCTTATTAGGTTTCTCAGTTCAAGAGCACCCTCCTCTGTGGCTACACTGGAGTGCAGTTTCTTCAATAAATGGTACTTTTGTGGTAGTAGAATTTGTCTCTTTTTTCCCCATTTATCTTATTTCCTTTGGACTCTTATCTTCAGCTGCTTCTTTCTTTCCCTTCACTACCAAGCTTCCAAGGAACAACCCCACCCCTCTTTGCAAGATACTTTCCATTCTCCAAAAATAAGAGCTTTCCCAAGATTGTCATGGAAGGTTACCTACATTTTCTAAGCCCAATCTCTCATATTCTCACACGGCACTGCTCAAGTAGTACATGCTTATAGTATAATTCAGAAACAGAAAACTACAAATACTAATTTCAACGTATAGATGGCGTCATCTAATCCTAAGGGAACCTGAAATATTCTCTCGTAAAATGGTAAATTCTCTTTCTTAAAGCCATTCTTCATTGTTTCTTAAACATCTGAGTCGCTAAAAGGAAAGGCTTTGTGTATTATCCCTTTTCAAGATCCTTCACTAAGTAGATCTACTTAAATTATTTAATAAGGAAGTAATTTCTACATAGAAAAAGATATGTATTCCTTTTTTATACTTTATTTTTTTAAACTGTGTTTTTGTAGAAAACAATAATAAATGGAATTTGTCTATACTATAAAGGATTTTGGATCTAATACAGCGATGCTACCATCTCAAGTCATAATGCAATTGAAATATTGTCCAAATCCTCTGCATAAGTAAATAGAATACTGCTGGCAAGATTCTGAATCCTATGAAGTTAGTCTTGATAAACCCTCATCTCTTTTGTTTCCTTTTAGTTTCAGAGATGCCAGTGCCCTCAAAAATCTTTTTCGTCTGTGGTATCTCAGCACTCCGGAAATAACACTGTAAAATTACTGACTGTGCCCATATATAAGGCTATCTCTGATTCAGAAACAGGTGAACTTTTTATTTTACATTGCGACACTGATATTAGATTATTAATGTATAAAATGGCATAGCTTATTGTATACAGAAGGCCAAAGCATCTTTTCAAACATTAGAAATATACCCAACAAAAAGAACAGGAAACCAGAGACAGTGTGCTATGCCAAATACAAAGTAAAAATTAAGATCATTAAATAATTCAAGACGTATCATTTAGGGTAATCCAAAGCCACTAAGAAAAAATTCTCTAAACATATCAAAAACAAAAGCTGTCAGTTTAGTGTAACCTCTTAAACATGATAGCTCAAAAGAATTACTTGAAACTAAAAGAAAATAGAAAAACAAAATTAATTTAATTCAATCTTGTTGAAAAAAAATGATTGAAAAATTTCCACTCATAAACTTCATTTTTAAAAATACCCAAGCATTCATATAAGTGACAATACATACTGTTGTGCAAGATATACTTGACAAACATGCGGCCCTGTGACATTCCTGAAAGCTTAAAGACACTCTAAGGGATAAAAGAATTCAATTTTCTTGGTCAATAGAGACAAACACAAAATTCGATTACAGCTTCAAGAGGCACTGAAGATTATTTTTGTGCAGATAGATGTTATAGCAATGAGACGACAATCGAATGCATCATCTTCCTTGAGATGAATCCCCCTCCTAAACTCACAGCATAACCATTCTTCTAATCATGAAACTAAACACTTGTGAGACAAGATATTAACACATAACCTTGGCTATTACCTACTTTGAGGAAGCACAAAGAAGATGATACGCCAGGGCAAAGAGACATAATTTGAGGTACAGAACAGAAAGTTAACTACCCAGAGAACGAAGGTAACATTAATTTATGGCCCAGCTGTTGAAATGCATCTTATTTATACTATCAAGTGGTATAAAATGCACATACTAGTTAAAAAAGAATACCTCCCAAGCAACTCAGTAAAGCAGTAATAACCAAATCCCAGAAAACCCAGCTCTAGTTCTTAATGAGGGACTTTATTTTTTATTTTTAAAAGATTTCATTCGGGAGTTTGGGGAGGGGAACAGCACCGGGGAATCAGGGAAGGGGAACAGACAACTAGCTGTCCTTTTTGTTCTTCAGTCTAGTTGGGGAAGGCGTTGCTTCACTGGCCCATATTGGTAAGGTCATTGCACTCTTCCTGGATGAGGCAGATTAGTCACCGGCCCCTGGATAGCCACTCATGGCAGCTCTTGGCAGCTCAGGCCATCTACTCACGCCAGCTGCTCACATTGGCTGCCGGCCACTCACAACTCATGGCAGCCCAGTTCCAGGTCGAGCTATTGTTCACCATCTTAGCTGTAGAGGGTGTAGTCTCACTGACCCTAATGTGGGATCCGAACCGGGGCCCTGCTGCTCAGAGCTGGTGTCCCAAGCCAACTCTTAACCAACGTGCCACTCTGCCGGCCCTCAATGAGGGACTTTAGATGTAGCCTCTTATCTGGTAGAAGTTGTAGGCAGGCTTTCCAAAAGTTCACAGTACCAGCTAACTTTTGTACGTAAGGAATTACCTTTGTAGAGTCAAAGGCAATTCTAAAATAACAGTGGTGGGAGGCAGTCAGAGAAAAACCTGTCGAAATTATTGAGCACTTATCCTATACTAGGAACTCTACTAGGTACATATAACTAAAGTTATATGTGTATTGTTCTAGTCATTTTATTTTGCTTTCAAATACATAGCTACATGAAAAATAGGTAGAATGTCCATAGTGTCATAAATAAATTATGTTCTTTGTATAATTCCGCCACTTACCTTTCTCATTTAATATTATGTTTTTGAGATCCAGGCACATCAATATGATTATCAATTCTAGTTCATTACTGTTAATAGCTCTATGTATAATATGAAAATGTTCCATCTCATTTAGACATTCCAATATTGATGGGTATTAGAAATAATGTTACAGAGGCTGGCCGAATTGCTCATTGGTTAACAGTTGGCTTGGGAGCACGAGCAGCTCTGAACAACACGGCCACCAGTTCAGATCCCACATGAGCCAGTGACGCTGCGCCCTCTACAGCTAAGGTGGTGAACAACAGCTCGACCTGGAGCTGGGCTGCTGTGAGTTGCTGGAGACGGTGTAGGCTGCAGTGGGGCTGCAGAGGTCTGCGGTAAGCTACCGTGAGTGGCCGGCAGCCATCGTGAGTGGCCGCCCAATGGCCGGTGACCGATCTGCCTTACCCGGGAAGAGTGCAATGATGATACCAACATGGGCCAGTAAAGTGATGTCCTCCACAACTAGATTGAAGAACAAGGAAGACAGCAACTTGTCTGTTCCCTTTCCCCAATTCCCCAATGCTGTTCCCTCCCCCAATTCCCCAATAAAGTCTTAAAAAAAGAAAAAGAATAATGGTACAGTACATAACCTTCCAGTCTACATGTGCACAACAGAGGCAAATGAGAGTCCACAGGCCAAATCTGGCCTGTCACCTATTTCTGTCCATCCTATGAGCTACAAATGGTTTTCATATTTTTTTTAATAGCTGAAAAAATAAAACAAAAGGAGAATAATATTGAGCTGGCTGAGTGGCTCATTAAGAGCTCGCTTAAGAGTGCGAGCTGAGCTCTGAGCAACAGTAGTTTGATGCCTGGCCTGAGCTAAGCTGCCAACAGGTGGCAGGATGGCTCAGCTAAAAAAAATAAAAATAAAAAAGGAGAATAATATTGCATGACCAATGAAAGTTATATAAAATTCAATTTTAGTGTCTGTAAATAAACTTTTATTTGAACACTACAATTTATTTTTTAATGTGTTGTCTATGACTGCTTTTGCACTAAAATATTTGCAACCAAGACTGTTGACCTACAAAGGCTAAATATTTACTGTATGGCCATTTACATAAAAAGCTTGCCAACCCCTGAGCTAGAGTAATTATTTAGATGTGAACGTGCTGGATCATAACTTATGCACATTTTAAATATTGCTAGAAACCACCAAATTGCTATCCAAAGGGGCTGTATCAATTTACACTGCCACCAAAATTATGTAAATTCCCATTTCTGTCCATCATCACCACTTAATTTTCTACAAGAAACATGATCTCATTGTTTTAACTTCTATTTCCCTTTTAAAAACATATTTATATGGTCACTGGACATGAGTCTTTCGTCTTTTCCAAACTATATTTCCGGGGCTGGCTGAGTGGTGCGGTGGTTAAGCGCTGGCTTGGGAAGCCAGCGGCCCCAGTTCGGTCCTACATATGAGGGCCAGTAACACTGCCCTCAAAAAAACAAACAAAAAAAACCCCCAAGCAAACAAACTATATTTCTTTTGGTCATTTTTCTATTGTGGTATCTTTTTTTTTTTTTTTAACCAATGTGCAGAGTTACATGAATAATCCAGAGAGAAATTCTTTGGCATACATGCTGCATATAATTTCACCCAGGTTTTTTCTTAATTTCATGTGTTGTTGTTTTTTTGCTATGTATGATATTTTAATTTTGTTGTAGTAAACTTTTTCAATCTTTTATATGCTATGTTTTGGGTAGCATGACATCTTTTCCTATTCTTACTCCTCTATTCTTATTAAGCTGGTAGATTCCCTTAGATTTTCTATTACATGGTCTGTTAAAAAAAAAACAGGGAAAGTTTGCCTCTTTCTGATTCTTATACCTCCTATGCTTTCCCTCCTCTTCTTTCATTAGTTGGGACTTCTCGTGCAATGATGAATAGATGGAATTAGAGCAGGCATCGTTTTCTTTTCTGACTTTCATTGAGATGCTTATCAAGATTCAACCCTAAAGTATAATATTTGCTACTGGCTTTAGATACATAGCCTTGATTAAGTCAAGACAGTCCCTTTTATTTCTAGTTGGCTAAGCCTTGTTGCTTTTTCTCATCATTAATGATGGATGAATTTTAATCAAATGCTTTCTCCGCTATACTGAAACAATTACAAAACATTTCTTATTTAATGTAATGATATGATAAAATACATTAATATATTTTCTAATCCTAAATCATTCCTGCAATTTTAAGATAACTGCTCTTTGGTCTTGAAGTACTTTTATTTATACATTACTTGGATTTGAATTTTATTTAAGATTTGTAAATCTGTGATCCTAAGTGAAGTTGGCTCTCTATTTTTTTCATATTCTCCTTGTGTACTTTTGGTTTCAGAATTAAAGAGGTCCACATCAAATGAGTTACGTAGCATACTTTCTTTTTTAATTCTGTTTGTACCAAACATGAGTTTGGTAAACATCACAGGTAGAAATCATCCAAACCACTGTTTGCTGGTAGTTTGTTGGGAGAGCGTACATATTTTCGTAATTGAAAAAACTTAGCAAGTATTTTTTTTTTTACTTGACAGCTTAATATTTATTTTAATTACTTTGTTCCTAAATCTCCTTTAAGTATTACTTTAGCCACACACTCCAAGTAGTTTTTGTGCCTTTCTATTGAAGATGTCTCATGTAAACAGCACATTTTGGGATTTTGTTTTAATTTGGTATGACCACCTGAGTCTTTCAAAAGGTATTTAGTTCAATTATGTTTAATTTGATAACAGATATAGCTGGATTTAGAACTACCATCCATCTTGTATTTCCCATCTATTTGCTGTTCCTTTTTCTTTCCTTTCTTCTTTTGAATTAACGAAATATTGTATTACCCTTTTTTCCTCTAGTAACATGATAGTTAGACATGTATTTACCATTATTATATTGGTTATTTTGGACATTAGAACACCCAATTTTGACTTGTTGATCTAATCAAACTGATCATACTTACCATTTCTCCAATAAGAATAGTATTTTACAATACTTTAATTCCATTTATCCCATTGCCTTTTGATTATTTTTTTAATTAAAATTTATTGGGGTGACAATGGTAAAATTACATAGGTTTCAGGTGTACAATTCTGTAATACATCATCTGTATATCACATTGTGTGTTCACCACCCAGAGTCAGTTCTCCTTCCATCACCATATATTTGACCCCATTTACTTTCTTTTTTTATTTATTTTCTTTTTTAAATTAGTTTCAGGTGTACAACACAGTGCAATAGTTATACTTTTTACCCCTCAAAGTGACAACCCCCTCCCCCAATTCGCCAGCCCACTCCTCCCCCCCATATCATATATATATCTATTACACTTCCTCTGACTCCCTTCCACAGTATAATCCACATCCCGTGACTATCTATATATTCAATTACAGTTGGTATACAATATTATACAACATCAGCTTCAGGTGTACAGTGCAGTGATCAAGCCTCTACTCCATCCATGAAATGGTCTCCCTAACAAGACATGTGACCATCTGACATCCCACAAAATATTTACAACATTATTAATTATATTCCCCGAACTGTCTTTCATATCCCTGTGGCAATATTGTAGTTTTATGCTGTCTAATCCCTTCCCCTTCTCCTTCTTCCCCACCCGCCTCCTAACTAGCAACGCTGTTTTTCCTCTATATATATGAGACTGTTTCTGTATACTTTGCTCATTCATTCAGTTTTTCAGATTCCACATATGAGTGAGATCATATGGTATTTGTCTTTCTCCGACTGACTTATTTCACTTAACATAATATCTCTAGGTCCATCCATTATTTTTGCCATATACTTTAGTTCTATACTTTAATAACTCAACAAGAAATTGTTTTTATTTATTTTTTTGTCTAATCAATATTCAATTATTTTAAATGATACATTTACCTGTTCTGGTTCTATTCATTCCTTACTGATTTCTGTGTTTCTCTTTAGGATCATTTTATTTCTGGCTGAAGAACTCCATTTAATTTTCATTTTAGTTCAGGTGCACTGGCAACAAATTCTCTGTCTGAAAACATCTTTATTTCACCTTCACTTTTGGAAGATATTTTTGCTATTATAGAATTATAGGTTAGAAATTTTCTTTTTTTCTTTCAGCACTTCAAACATGTCATTCTATTGTTTTATGACTTTCATTATTTATGCCAGTATGAAAGGTAATGAGCTTTTTCTTCTCTCATGGGTTTTTTTAAAGGTTTTTCTCTTTTGTCTATGATTTTTCAGCATTTTGACTATGATATGCCAAGTTGTAGTATCTATGTATTCATTCCTGCTTGGGGTTAGCATGGTGAGCTGAATCTGTGGTTTGATGTTTTGTTACTTTTGCTCATTATCATTAAATAGTACCTCTTTTCTATTTTCAATCTGCCCTCCAGTTTAAGACATTACTAATCCCATTACACCAATTTTCTGAATCTAATTTACTGTTTTCTGAAGTATCCAATTTGATGTTAAGCCATTCATTGAGTTCTTCAGGTTAGGTATATTTTTCAATTCCATTGTTTCAGATATTTTCATATTCTCTGGTGAAATCCCTATCTTCTCATCTGGTTTCAAGAATGTTTTCCCGGGCTGGCCAAGTAGCCTATTGGTTAAGAGCTGGTTTTGGGATGCCAGGGGCCCCGGTTCGGATCCCACATATGAGGGCCAGTGACACTGCCCTCTACAGCTAACAACAGCTCCACCTGGAGCTGGGCTGTGCGAGCCCCGGCAATGGTGTAGGCTGCAGCCCCTGCTGCAATGGGCTGTCACAGGCTACGGTGGGTGGCCGACGGCCAGCGTGAGCTGCCAATAGCCGCGGTGAGTGACATCCGGAGGCCGGCGACCGATCTGCCTCACTCGAGAAGAGTGCAATAACGATACCAACATGGACCAATGAAGCGACATCCTCTGCAACTAGACTGAAGAACAAAAAGACAGCAGCTTGTCTGTTCCCCTTCCCCGATTCCCCAACACTGTTCCCCTCCCCCAATTCCCCAATAAAATCTTTAAAAAAACAAGAAAGTTTTCCCTATCTTCTTGAACATATTAAACATACTTAAAGTTCTTGTTTACTAACTCCAAATTCTGGATCACTTCTAGGTCTGCTTCTGTTTTTCCTCTTGTATATGGTCACAGTGCTCTCCCTTTTATGTACCTAGTAATTTTAAATTGATTGTGTATAGAACACTGCATATTTATTATTTAAAACATAACTACTAACAGTACTATTTTCCATCTAAGAAGATCCACACTTTCCTATACTGGGTAATTTAGAGAGTGATAGTCTGATCATTTCTAGTCAATCAGGGACTGAGTTGAATTATTAATAAGACTGCCTTATAATTTTAATAAGACTCATTCTACCTTTAGTTTGCCTCTGTTCTTATGGTGAGACTCTTCAAGGTTTTTTTTTTTGTTTTTTTTTAAAGATTTTATTGGGGAATTGGTGGAGGGGAACAGCGTTGGGGAATCGGGGAAGGGGAACAGACAAGTTGCCGTCTTCTTGTTCTTCAGTCTAGTTGCGGAGGATGTTGCTTCACTGTTGGTATCGTCATTGCGCTCTTCCCGGATCAGGCAGATCGGTCGCTGGCCTCTTGATATCGCTCATCGCGGCTATTGGCAGCTCACGCTTGGCTGCCAGCCGCTCACGCTGGTTGCGCGGGCCACTCACTGCAGCCTATGGCAGCCTACTGCAGCAGGGGCTGCAGCCCACACCATCACCGGGGCTCGCACAGCCCAGCTCCAGGTGGAGCTGTTGTTAGCTGTAGAGGGCAGTGTCACTGGCCCTCATGTGGGATCCGAACCGGGGCCGCTGGCATCCCAAAACCAGCGCTTAACCAATGCGCCACTCAGCCGGCCCCCTCTTCAAGGTTTTAAATTGAAGCCTGGCATGTCTTTTTCCCCTCAAGACAGAGGCTACAGTAATTTTCACTATATTTTTCTGCTTAGATTTTTGTCCTATTGTTCTGTGCAGCTTCAGAATTAGGCATTCAAGCCCCACTGAAGTGCCCAAAACTGTACTTTAAAAGGTTGCTCTGTCCCCATTAATGACCCTTTATCAGAAGTTATGCCCAAATTCCTCTAGCATAGAGGTGAACAACTTTTTTTGTAAAGGGACAGAGAGTAACTCTTTTAGACTTTCTGGCATACATTCTCTGTCAGAACTACCCAACTGTGTCATTATAGCATGAAAGCAGCCATAAACAATATGAGGTCTGACAATTAAATTAGTGAACTTATTGCAATGATGTTGCTAACCTTTTTTTGATATCATAGCGATTATTCATGATGAATTTGTACCAACTGGACAAACAATTAACCAAGTTTACTATTTGGAAGTGCTTTTTGAAAAGGCTGCATGAAAAAGTTAAACAGCCTGAACTTTTCACCAACAATTCATGGCTCTTGCATCATGACAATGCACTAGCTCACACAGCACTGTCTATGAGGGACTTTTTAGCCAGTGAACAAATAACTGTATTGGAACACCCTCCCTACCTACCTGATCTGGCCCCTAATGATTTCTTTCTTTACCCAGAAGATAAAGGAAATATTAAAAAGAAGACAATTTGATGACACTCAGGACATCAAGGGTAATATGATGACAGTTCTGGTAGCCATTCCAGAAAAAGAATTTCAAAATTGCTTTGAAGGATGGGCTAGGTGCTGGCATCAGTGCATAGCTTCCCAAGGGGAGTACTTCGAAGGTGACCGTAGTGATATTGAGCAATAAGGTATGTAGCACTTTTTCTAAGATGAGTTCTTGAACTTAATTACCTGACTTCCTATGTAAATAAATGAAGGATGAACATGGCTGTTTTCCAATAAAACTTTATTTACAAAAATAGGCAGCAGGCCAGATTTGGAGCATGGGGCCTAGTTTGATGATTTCTGTTCTTGCTGCACCCAGAATCAGTAAGTATATCCAAGGGGAAAAGTAGCTAGAAAATGTCAGTGTCAGTTCACCACCGTCTCCAGGCTGTCAACTCTCACGTGCTATGTTCAACTCCTCAGAATTATAAGACTTGTAAATTCAGCTATCGTTTTCAGAAGTTTTCTATTTAGTAGTGAGCTTTCCTTTAGCTTCAGAATTTGGCAAATATTTTGAAAGGGAAACTGGCCATGTGATTGAGGCAAACATCTTGAAAAAGAAACTGGTTTTGTGATTGAGTGACAACTGTGTCAATGTAGTCTCACACATCACCAAATATTGTCCTAGTTTCTCTACTCGTATCCACAAGAAATGACCCACTGCCTGGACCAAACCCAGATTCTCGCCTTTGGCTTACTCTCCAAATCAGTATAACCCAGGTAAAAGTAGCTACAGATTTTCAGCTTATCTCTGTGAAGTTTTCCCAAATCTGGTTTTTAGCTTCTCAGTCCTTATTGCTTCTGAATTCTCTGGTGTCTTTAAAAATATATAATTTTGTCTGGCTTTTCTAGTTGTTTTTGGTAGGATCATAAGTCTGTTGCAAATTATTTCATCTTATCCAGGATCAGAAACTGTATCCTACTAATTTTGATATTTAATATTTTCATTCTCAGTTCTATTTTTAAGTTTTCCATTGATACTTTTATTTATTTCAAGAATTACTTAAAATATGTTTTAAAATTTCCACACATATATATTTTAAACAATTCTTTTTTGCTATTGATTGCAATAATTATATTGTGATCAGGAAAAATAAAAACTTCCATAAGATTCATACTTTACAGTTGTGAAGACATGCTTTTTTGCAGTCCACTATGGAATCAATTCTTAAAAATATTACATTTGGGGGCCAGCCCAGTGGCGCATTGGTTGAGCTGGTTTTGGGATGCCAGCGGTCCCGGTTTGGATCCCACGTACGAGATCCAGTGACACTGCCCTCTACAGCTAACAACAGCTCCACCTGGAGCTAGGATGTGCACACCCCGGCGACGGTGTGGGCTGCAGCCCCTGCTGCAGTGGGCTGCCATAGGCTACAGTGAGTGGCCGGCAGCCAGCGTGAGCGGCTGTCAGCCAGCGTGAGCTGCCAATAGCCGCAGTGAGCGATATCCAGAGGCTGGCGACAGATCTGTCTCATCCGGGGAGAACGCAATGACGATACCAACAAGAGCCAGTGAAGCAACATCCTCAGCAACTAGACTGAAGAACAAAAAGACAGCAACTTGTCTGTTCCTCTTCCCTGATTCCCCAACGATGTTCCCCTCCCCCAATTCCCCAATAAAAATCTTAAAAAAAAATAAAATTACATTTGGGCTTGAGAAGAATGTTTATTTTCTAATTGTTGACTATATCAGATCAACTTGTTAATCATGTTGTTCGTCTTCAATTTAAAAACATTTGGGGGAATTTTTTTTTTTTTTTTACCAATTTCTGATAATGTGATATTGAAATCTTCTACAATAGTAAATTCATCAACTTTTTTAAGTATGCAAATTTTTAAAAATATGTTGTGGCTATGTTATTAGGTAATTAAAAATTCAACATACTTTATCTTCCTGGTGAGAAAAACCATTTACCATTAGTTGCCCTGTTTATGCTTGTTAACACCCTTTCCTAAAGTCTGTTTTTCTAATATTAATATAACTACATAAGCTTTCTTTTGGTTAGCAGTGGCCTGGTAACCCTTTTATTTTTAGTTATTTAATGCCATTATGTTTTCTATCTGTAGTTAGATTTCTTTTTATCCTAATATGATGATCTCTTTTAAACTAAGATTAATTTAAATTCATTGTTATAAGCAACATAAGTATAATTATTTCTTTCTCCTTCCTTTGCAATTTCTATTCCTCCTGCTTTGTTTTCCTTCTATGTTTCACCTTCACTCCTTTGCTGCCTCATTGATTTTGTTTTTTAATTCCATTTTTTCTTCTGTACTATTTCTCGTCTTATTTCCTCTACTTCTCTTCATTTAATAGTCATTCTCAAAGTATAAAATACATACTTACCAGACTGCCTAAAGTTATTAAAACTTTCTACTTTCTCCCACACACAAAAAAAAAAACCTCAAAATACTTTAAAACCAATCATGTCCTTGCCTTATATAATACTGTCATTACATACATTAGTACTTTATCTTACTCCCCCAAATAATTGACTTCATCATAACTACTATATTCATAATGATAAAAGATTCGGTTTTTTCTTAAATCTACTCACATTTTTACTAATTTATTAGCATTCTGCCTTGCACTCAGACAGACCTCTCTTCCACTGCCTTCTTAAAGAAGTGTATCCCTTTAGATGTTGTTTAATTAGGAGTGCACTGATTCAAAGTACTCTCAGCTTTCGTATGTTTGAAAAATACCCTCATTTTTATTTATTCTTTAAGGGTAGCTTATCTGGGTAACCAATTTTAAGCTGACAGTAATTGTCTTAAGCCTAACTACCCTCAAATGGACCTATAGCCATTTGTCCTGACACTCATACAAAGCCTTTCTATCTCAAAACTCTAGATTTCTATATCAGTAATTATCATTTAGAGAACCCTGCCTTCCATGTTTACTCACCATGAAGGTTTTATCCCTTATATGTTTTTCTCCAAAAGTGTTCCCTATGATTGAGGAAAGTGCAGCTTCCTAATGAGGACCACGGTTCAGCAATGGGCTCTTACAAATGATTTCTGCCTCCCAGACAAAAGGCCCTGCAGCAGAATAAAGTACATGGGCCCAGTAAAAGCATGCTTGAATTAAGATGCTCCTGGACACACCAGGGGTTGGCTCTAGGAGAGGGTTCCCACCCACTGATAATCTTTTAAAAATGAGACAAAGGATCTGAGCTCATTGCCAACTGCATAGGGAAGCTACACCTTTGGCACACCAGCTGTGACTATCTAGAAGCTGTGGGAAGGTGAACTTGGGCAGCCCCTTCTATTGAATAATAGGGTGTCACCACTTCTGTTTCAATCTGGGGAAAGCCAGAAATGCCATTCATCAAACAATATTGTCTGTCTCCACACAACTACTTTCTTGGTAGCTCAGCGATGTATTTAAAAATGCCTTTTAAATAATTTATAGAGCGTGAAGTTATTTTATAACAGAAGAGTTTTTCAGAAAAATCCAGTCAGCAACAATTCCAAAAGTAAAGTCAGTTGATTGTTCTTTACTATTAACTTCAAACCACCTCTCTAACTCATTTCAATTTCTTGTTCTGTAAAAGTGAAATCCTACACCTAATTCTGAGTATTATAGGGCATCCTTTTACTAAGTATTTCCTTCTAATGAAATTTGAAACTATGAATGCCAAAGGCCATTAAAGTCAAGTTGTGTTTTTACATCTAAGGTGAAAATGGGATTTCTCATGTTCAGAGTAAGCTCGTTGGTAACTTTCATTTTTTTTTTTTTTTTTTGAGGGCAGTGTCACTGGCCCTCATATGTGGGACCAAACCGGGGCCGCTGGTTTCCCAAGCCAGCGCTTAACCACCACACCACTTGGCCAGCCCTTTTTTATTTTAAAGATTTTTTTATTGGGGAATTGGGGGAGGGGAACAGTGTTGGGGAAGCGGGGAAGGGGAACAGTGTTGGGGAATCGGGGAAGGGAAACAGACAAGTTGCTGTCTTTTTGTTCTTCAGTCTCTTTTCGCAGAATGTTTTCACTGACCCATGTTGGTATCATTATTGCGCTCTTCCCAGATGAAGCAGATCGGTCGCCGATGGTTGCTCACCGCGGCTATTGGCAGCTCACGCTGTCTGCCGGCCGCTCACGCTGTCTGCCGGCCGCTCACTGTAGCCTATGGCAGCGCAGCCTACACCGTCAGCGGGGTTCGCAGCCCAGCTCCAGGTGGAGCTGTTGTTAGCTGTAGAGGGCAGTGTCACTGGCCCTCATATGTGGGATCCGAACCGGGGCCACTGGCATCCCCAAACCAGCTCTTAACCAATGCGCCACTCGGCCGGCCCTCATGTATTCTTTACTATTAGAAGTTACCTAGTTTCTGGATACTCAAGGTTTTACTGTGCCTAATTTTCAAAGAATTAGAAAGAAAAAAAAAAAGACTATCCGCAACACTAAAATCATACAAGATATATTTTAATCATTTTCTATGATTTAGAAGATATATATTACAGTGTTTTAGCATACTAAAGAGAAATTATTATGAGCATCAGTTATTTTTAAAGCCTTTACAGCTTTCTCTATCATTAGATAAAAGATTTTAAAAGTATACATCATGTTTATGCAAAACAGTTAAAGCAGTTACAACTTCTTCTATTGTAAGGAACAGAAATTGAGGGTGTATCTCTAAGCCAGCAAATGCCTGTACTCAGAATTTATGTCTTGCCATATAGCTCATTACAACCTGTCTCAGTAGCTTAAACCAAAAATCCCAAGGATTGTCCAAAAGCATGCAATTTTTAAATCAGCTAATAAAACCTAAACTTCTATGTTCCTACTCCATCTCTCTCTCTCTCTCTCTCTCTCTCTCTCTCTCTATATATATATATATATATATATATACACACAGATACTATATATATATATATATACACACACACTACATATAGTATATATATAGATATTTATATCTATAATATATCTATATATATAAATATACTATATATATACACACACACACATACACACATCTTTGGTATAAAGAAATAAACATTTTAAAAATTAGATATACTAATTTTAATACATCCCAGTTTAAAACTTCTCACCAATCTCTGAGTGACAATGTAATTCAGAGCAATTAAACTAGGTCCACCACTACTCACAGTACGTAAAATAATTCTCAGCCAGAACCCACACTTAGTTATCATTTGACAAATTCAGGTATTCTGAAATCATATCCTTTGAATTCTTGCATTTCATTAATTTTAGTTTGCCTCACTTTTGAGAAATTCTACTAGAAAATATTAATTAACATTAGAAGCTAATCCTATCAGATGAAGAACAAAGAAAGACTTTTAATATTGTAGTAAAATGAGGATGATCAATCTCACTGAAAAAAAGGCATTCCCTAACAATATTAGCTGCATGTTTCCCTCAGTGAAAATACTTTCAGAAAAATATATGGCAATTTCATCAAATTAAAGGAAGTACGGAGTCTAGAATATCACTGAGTATGACAAGAATTTGTATACATCAATTTCAAACAGAGAAAGAATAAAAGAATTATTCAATCAATGTTTCATGAAAAAACATAGTATGTTCCCTTTCTCACATAAATATTTAGTTATTATTTATATTACCAAGACATGCCCCAAATCAATCATGATTTATTTCAGCCTCCTGACTTTTCTTAATTTTTATGACAAAATTAACTTTGAAATAAGCATTATTACCTGCCACCTTACAAGAATTTATCAATTACAGTCATAGAAAAGTGCACTGTAAATAATACTTACTATATCAATTTAATAAAAGTCACATATAAATGAGTTTACTTGCAGTTTTAGGTACAGTTTTGCTTTCTTAAAAATAATTTGTGGAACAGACAAGTGGAGCATTGGTTAAGAGTTGGTTTTGGGATGCCAGCGGCCCCGGTTCAGATCCCACATATGAGGGCCAGTGACACTGCCCTCTACAGCTAACAACGGCTCCACCTGGAGCTGGGCTGTGCGAGCCCCGGTGACAGTGTAGGCTGCAGCCCCTGCTGCAGTGGGCTGCCATAGGCTACAGTGAGTGGCTGGCAGCCAGAGTGAGCAGCTAGCAGCCAGAGTGTGCTGCCAATAGCCGCGGTGAGTGACCATCCAGAGGCTGGAGACCCATCTGCCTCATCTGGGAAGAGCGCAATGATGATACCAACATGGGCCAGTGAAGTAATGTCCTCCACAACTAGACTGAGGAACAAAAAGACGGCCACTTGTCTGTTCCCCTTCCCCAATTCCCCAACACTGTTCCCCTCCCCCAATTCCCCAATAAAATCTTTAAAAATAATAATAATAGTTTGTCATGAAACTTCAAATTATTGATTACCCCTGAGAAAAACCATACTATTCCAATACACTTTATAGCTGTGCCCCAAATTGGTATCAACTGTGAAGGATACTGCTAGCAAAGACCTCATGGCACTGTCATTTTTCCAGGTTCATTTTTACCCCCTACAATAAAACCTATAGATAGTTTAATGCTAACTTTATGATATCAGAATGAGTATTATAAAAGACTGATAAGTTACAATCATGAACTAATACGTATAAGATAATCATTGGTAAGACAAAACCCAATGAAACAATCATCAAGTCCTGAAATAGTTTAAAAAAAAAAAATCAACTACAGGGATAAGGAAGAAAAGGTCAGGGTAACAGTAATTCCTGTCAGAACGGGCAAATCGTGGCATGGCCGATAAAAATGCAAATCAAGCTATACAAATAGAGCTACAGTCCACCAGATAGAGACAGCACCACTCCCACAGTACCACGCGCATTGGAGGAGAGACATCAGTATGGCTGAGTTGTACATGGCATGCTCTTAAAATGCATTGAAAAGGTATGCTCATTACCCCCAATGCTCACAATAATTCTAAAGGTGCAAAGAGTATAGATCAACATTTTACAGATAAAATATCTGAGTTTCACAGATATTAAGTAATATACCTAAAAACATAAAGCAAGAAACTGAACTAAAATTTGAATGCAAGTCCATTCACCTCTATACACTCTCTACTACATCAAATGGCCTTCAAGTTTCCTTCTATAATAGCATTGGGAGGGACAAGTGGGCAGTACCTCACCTTTAGAATACTTAAAAAATTGGTAACAAAGCATACCACGATTTCAACAGAAAAATGACAATTTCTGAAATGGGATTACAGATTTATATTATGAATATAAATGTTTTCTACCTTTTGCTTTCCCTAACAGCTACAGTCCTAGAGTGTTTATACATAGATCAATTTTTTTAAATTGAATCAAGTTTTCCCCACCAATAAATTAGAAATAACTTTATCTTTATTACTAATAAATCACAATCTTCACACAAACATAAAGATTTTTGATTCTTTGATTTCTTATTAAGTATTTAATAACATGCAAATTCTTTCTAAAACTATGTCAGCAGACTAGCAATTCAAAAAGATCTTGTAGATTTACCTATTTTATAACCAAAGTTCCACATTATTAGGTATTTTAAAGCAAGACAACTTACATATAAAGAGAAATTTTTTAAACTGACAATTCAATATTAGAACTATTTTTATCTGTCAGAAGTCTAATGAAACAAATATCATGATTTAGTGATACATTCTACCTTCAATCTCAGCATTAAAAAAATATGATTGCTCTATATGTACAAACATGTAATTCTACTGCCATCTTCTGGTAAAACACAATTTCCCAATTCTTTATGCCACTCCAAGTGAGAAACTGCCAGATATGAAATAACTACTTTGTGATACTAGATTAATATAAGCAGAATATATAATTTTTGCAAATAGTCAAAAATATACTAAAAATAGCATTCTAGCAATAATTCTTATCAGTACATGTGATGTGTTCTCTCGATAATGTTGACTCCTAACTGAGAATGTTACTATATTTAAGGCAAAACTAAGAGCTTTAAAAAAAATAAAAATTATCTTAATAACCTTATTAAGTGGGCATTATTATTCCCATTTTACAGATGAGGAAATCGAGAATCAAAGAAGGCACATAGTTTGCCCAAGTTTACAAAGCTAGTAAATGGCAGAGGCTCTGAATTCAGATGCTAATTCCAATAACCTTAACTTTCAATATTATGTGAATATCCTCTATAATGTCAGATAATAAGATATGAAGTTTTTTAAATCATTTAGGACATTAAAGTTTAATTTAGTGGGGTAGAGCAATAATATAACAATTAATAAGTAGACCAAGAGAGTCAAAGAACATAAAATCAAAGAGTTAAAAGAAACCTTAAAAACCCCATAATCAACTTTTTCATATAATTCGTAACTTTATTCCCTAACCATCCTAATGGATTAAGCTCTAATGTCATACAGAGGGTGCCAAAAAATGTATACACATTTTAAGAAAGGAAAAAACTGTATTAAAATTTTAATACTTAATATGTACTGATAACAAAAGATGAATACAAGTTATGTGTATACATTTTTTGAAACCCCTGGTATTTTTTAAATAACACCGTATCATTATTAGAGTTCTCACAATATAAAACTTTAGGTTCTATATGTTTAGTTTTTAAATTAAAATTAACTTTGCTTTGACACATTATTAAATATTAATATACACCAGTTGGAAATCACTATCCCTGTTAAACATAATATTTATTAATTTATATTCAGAGAGGTTTTACTTATGCAAAGGGATACAGTACTATATTCTGCTATAGTATTTTATACATTGATTTCTTAAAAGTCTTAAACCAACTCAATGGATAATTTTGTTAATTGTAGGTAGTGAAATAAACTGCTTTTAGAAAATTGCCCATGAAATTGATCAATATATTATTTTGAAACTACAACAATAAGAACTTTATATGGGTATGTAAACTGAGAAAATGGATAATTTTTTCGGTTTTAGCATCTTTATAAATCAAATAATCACATCTAATTTATGTTCTGAAAGTTACCTTAATGCAATCCTGAATAACTGAAGTGACTAAAGTTATAAATAACAATATAAAATAGATGGCCAAATAAGATATTTAAGATGATACAGAATTATACTGATGAGTAAATTAATCACTTCAAAAAATAGAGTAGTGTGTAGAACAATAGGAGAGACATCCTGTCAACTATTGTCTGAACCATTTTGGTAAATCTTTGCTTCATAAAGCTTCATAATCATATCAATTTATTATGAGCAATTTTCAGTGAACAGTTTGATCACAAACTTTCACGTTTCTCACAATCTACTTTGCCCAACTCCAAAAACAGATGTTCCTAGTGATTATGTACGTTAAATTTTGATTTAATTTCCTAGTAAACATAGAGACTAGAATTCATATGTTCAATGATATAATAAATGCTACAGTAGGTTCTTTACATTTCCATATAAATACTGGAATCAGTTTATCAATCTCTACCCCAGAAAAAGAGAAAAGCCTGACTGGGATTGAGCTGACCAACAATACAATCAATAAGATCTCAGACCCCAGAGTACAGTCACTATAAATACTATTTGTACTTCTATATATTTGAACAACAAATGGAAAATAATTTTTTTAAAATGTCACTTAAAATAGCATAGCAATTAAGGATATGGAACGATTATTTGTACAAATGCAAAGTAGTACTATGACTATAACAAATGTTTTTGGGGTTTCTTATACATTTAACATGCACTGCTACAAGACCTAGCAAACCTAATCTTAGGCATTTAACTTGTGTGAAATAAAAACTTATGTTTGTATGCAAATGTTCATAGTGGCTTTATTTATAATTGCCAAAAACTGGGGGCAAAAACAAGTATCTTTCAATTAATGAATGGATAAACTGCATCACATGCCCAGCAATAAAAAGGAACAAATTTCTGATACATGTGACACCAGGTAAAAATATGAAATGCCTTATGTCAGTAAAAGAAGCCAGACTCTAAAGGATACGGAATGCATGATTCAATCTATATGACAACCATGGGGACAGAAAACAGGTCAGTGGTTTCCAAGGATATGGGGGGGAGGAATTGGATAGAAAGGGGCATAAGGACATTTCTTGTGTTGATGTACTGGCATGGTGATTATCCAAGTGCATGCATTTGTCAAAACTCAAAACTGTATACTTAAAATGGTGATTTTTTTTTTTTTTTTTTGAGGGCAGTATCACTGGCTCTCACATGTGGGACCTGAACCGGGGCCGCTGGCGTCCCAAGCCAGAGTTTAACCAATAGCGCCACTCAGCCGGCTCTTAAAATGGTGATTTTATTGAAAACAAATTATACCTCAATTTTTAAAAACAAAAAAAAATTGAACAAACTACAGTTGGCACACAACATAAATGAATTTAAAAAACATAATATTAACAAAAGAATCAAAACATAATGTTTAGGGACACATGCTTAGGTGATATAACTAAAATCACCTGAGTAAGACAGTAAATTCCATAAAAGTTAGGGTACTGGTTAACTTTGAGGGAGGGTAAAAGGGAAGAGACTGGGAAGGAGCACACCAATTAGGGGAGGAGCTTCCAGTGTACCAGCCTGTTCTATTTCTCTTTCTGGTGGTTACAGGAGTAGTTACTTTGTGATAATTCACTGAATTCTCTTTTATATTTTAATCCTTTTAAAACAAAACAAGACAAGTAACTCACAGTAAATTTTAAAAGAATACTATAAGAATATATACAGTTTTAGAAGTATGAAGCATTCCTAGATTCATATCTTGGCTCTATTATTTATTAGATGGGTGACTTCAGGCAAATTTCTTAACCTTTAACAGACCCAGTTTAGTCATCTATAAAAAAGTGGTCTCCATTTTTTCTTGGGCATTGCCTACAGAATTTAGACTTCTACGCTTTATAACACTAAAACATGCCTATATTTTATTTTATTTTTAAAAAATAAATGGTGTCAAACTATCTACAGGATGGCCCATAAGTCATTTTCTTTTCTTTTTTTTTTTTTAAAGATTTTATTGGGGAATTGGGGGAGGGGAACAGCGTTGAGAAATCAGGAAAGGGGAAGGGAACAGACAAGTTGCTGTCCTTTTGTTTTTCAGTCTAGTTGTGGAGGACGTCACCTCACTGGCCCATGTTGGCATCATCATTGCACTCTTCCTGGATGAGGCAGTCGTTCACCTGCCATCGGATGGCTGCTCACAGCAGCTCACGGCAGCTCACAAAAGTGCATGCCAGCTGCCGGCCAGCCCCACTGCAGCCCACACCATCACCAGAGATTCACGGCAGCCCAGCCCCAGGTCAAGCTGTTGTTCACCATCCCAGCTGCAGAGGGCGCAGCGTCATTGGCCCTCATATGTGGGATCCGACTGTTTAGAGTTGGCATCCCCAACTAACTCCTAACCAACGCACCACTCGGCAGGCCCAAACATGCCTATATTTTAATATCCATAAGCTGGAAGCTATTTTCCCTTATACAGTAAGGACACAAAACTGGTAATGTCAGTAATTATAACACAGACTTATTACTAGATTCTAGAAAGCTGAACTCTTCCAGGAGGACATGCTGTTTATTTGTCTGCATACTTTCCAAAAGTCAACCTACGTATACTCAGATGAAGCAGTTTAGAACCAAATTATAAGAGCCAAGATTATTACAATCAGTCCTTATTTTACCTCATTTGTTCTTGCAGATAAATTAATAACACAATTAGTAAGAAAATATGCAGAAACAAAGTGGTTACTAACTATATGACTCTACCTTACTCAATATCTAAGTTTCAGAAGACATATAAAAAAATTATTTCATATAGCCCTTCAGTCAATTTTATGTACTAAAGTTCTTCAGCATATCTGGTTTTAGTCTAGGATACTCTAATACACAAAATCTGAAATATAGACAGTCTGAACGAATCAGTTCTGTTGTTTCCCTAATAAAGGTAGAAAGTAATATTTTTAAAAGTATATTTTTAACTGCATATTTTAATAGCAATGACTGTATTGATATTTTTAACCCAAGATCTGAAATGCTACATACACATTCTAGCCTATAATTTCCTTAATAAAAGTTTTTGTAATATCTGATCTCTCATGAATATGCTTTTCTTAAAACAAACTGATTGCCATTCACATTTGCATATAAGTAGCACCTATATATGAGATAACATTTCTAGCATCCATGTAAAAATTCCCGGAGCAGTTGGGAACTTAATTCTCCAAAATTAATTGGATAACTTTATACCAGTAAACATGAAACCATCTGTAAGCAATATTCTAAATAAATTTTATTTATAAACACTAGAGGGTGCTCTAATTCAACAGGCCTGGTATCTGGCTTTGCTGCTTAAAATAATTTTCTCCTCAATTAAAGATAAATTAAGATACTCTTCAGCACCAACTATTTTTGCATCCGAAATAATACATGGACATAATTTATGAGATAAAATTCCATTTTTCCACTGAAATCATTTCAATTCCACTGAAATCATTTTTTATTGTACAGTTACTACATATTTAATATTTTGTTAGGTGGAGAGAACAGAAAGTAAGTACAGAAGAAGTATAAAGATGGTCCTTGACTTTAAGGGAAATTAATGCAATGTTCAGATAGTTAAGACAAGGTGTATCTTATTACAGGCTTAAGTTCCAGGGAAGTTACCGAATGAATCTGGTAAAAGACATATAGCAGTTCAATTTCAATTTTAGTTGCTAAACATTAAGATATAGTTCAGCTGCTTTACAAAGGTAATTTGAAAGTCAGTATTTAAAGAATAAATAAAAGTGTTACGGCTATAGAATATCATCTGCTGTCTTAAGAAAATACTTTTTTAAGTGGATATAGGAAATTAGAAAAGAAAAAAATCCAAGGCCTTAAATATCCAGAATAGGAAATAATAATGATATCAATTTTAAATCTTCCTAAGAGATGTATTTTGTGCTAATTTTTAAATTTATTTCTAAAACGTTCATAAGATCAATGGTAAATCTTTGACTATTTCAAAATTGAAAGTAATTTATATGTTGCCATTTGCCAACCCACAAAAGTTCCCTGGAGTATGAGTTTCCAATAGATAGCATTAGACAATCACAAATAAAGCTTCCTACCTATTAAAATATATCACCTATATATTTCAAGAAAGTGGTTTCTAACTGAGACACTATTTAATCCTCAAAGTTATTTGGCCTTTAAAATTGTTTACAGAGGAAAAAATGGAACATTATAAATATTTCTCAAATTCACATACCCAAAGTCAGCCAATTTTTCTCAGTCTCTCTCCACACATCCCTACACATATGCGCAGGCATGCACACTCATTGCTTAGTCACTCAGTCTACTCTCAAAGGAGGGAGTACGTGGCTTATACCTCTCTCTCTCATTCCTTTCCCTAAAGAATTACCAAGAGCCCCCAAAACATCCTAAACAGTGGCACCTGTAGATAGAGAATCACTTCGGAGTTACAATAGTCCCAGATAAATTGTTCCATATTAACAGAACACACCACTAGGTAAAAGCCAGAGATGTAACTGAATCAGGCTCACAAACCACCTGGACTCCAGGAACCAAAATACACAGCACTCAGAGAACTAATCAGATTGCTGGAGTCAAAAAAAATTCTGAACATGGAAGCACTGTGTTATATAGTAGTTTGAAGTATGCATTTGGCCCCAATTCTCCTTTTAATATTTATCTGCCTTGCATCTGACAGATTCCAAAGGCCCTTACTACACACTAGCTGCCCAACTGCCAACTTCCCTATTCAATGTCGCATCATTTAATACCTTCTACTGCAATAGGTGACCGCACACGCTCATTAGTGTTAATGTTTGAAATGTTCACATACTCGCTCTTTCATGAAGATCTTCTGAACTGTTATGTACATGTCCATCCCAGAAAAGTATGGCTCTGAGACAGCCAGTTAACGGGGAAAATTTAATCCTGCTTAGCAAGTCTCAAATCACACTACTACATTATATTCTGGAGTTATAACATAATCCTAATCATGATCTGAGCTTCTCAGTGATATTTACAGCTTTTACCCACAAATTTGAAAAGCACAGGGCCTACATAAAGTGAAGACTGGGTAGAAATATGTAATTTTATTTATAAACACCAACTTTCAGTTTTTACCATTATGTTACATAAAAATTTACAAACTGTGAGATTAAAATATTATATTCAAATAATTTAATGTAAATAAGAAAAAACAACAAAAAAGGGAAAGAAACACATAATTTAAGACAAATACCTGCTTTCCATGATTCCTAAATCCGGTTGCAAACTAATAGTCTCTGTTGTAATTTCCACTTTCCGTACACTTCCAAAGAAATCAGTTATCAGGACATTTTTAGGGTCCCTCTGAAAAAGATCAGTGCGATGTCCAGGAGTAGATACACAGAGACTTTTGGGACATACCTGAAACTGAAAATAATAATAATAATAAATCACACATACCTACATATACATACAACCTTTATTAAATCCAGTAACACAATAAAGTAGAACGTAGTGTATTTTTAAAGCTCTCTCAGCCTAAAGAAGCTACAGATTCTAAAGATAAAAGACTCATTGCTATCATAATGCTTGACAGTCTAGGACATCAGAACAGGTGATAAAAAGGGAAGCTGGCTACAGTGGGAAAAAACACTCACCTTTTTGAATCATATGCTACAAAGCATATTTGAACTCTTAAATCTACAACAACTCACATGTAAACACTATGACAAAAAAAAATTGCCTTTTTTCTGTATCTATATCCACCTCAGGTAGGCGTTCTACCAGAGTGGTATTTTTTTGTGTGTGTTTTTTTTTTGAGAGCAGTGTCACTGGCCCTCATATGCTCATATGTGGGATCCAAACCGGGGCTGCTGGCGTCCCAAGCCTGCTCTTAACAACTGCGCCACTTGGCCGGCCCCAGAGTGGTTTTTTAAACAGTTTGTAATCATAATCCTTCATTCAAACTTTAAATTCAAATAAAATATTACATGGTAGCCCAATATATAGAAAAATTAAAGTATAGTGGTTCCGGATCACAGGAAGTTGAAGATAGCTTCCTCACTAGATATCCTCTTCTGCTGTGAATCTATGTAAACCATTCTATAAGTCAAATAACTTTCTTCATTTATCCATGATGAAAACAAACCCAAGGTACCTCCAGACACCAATGCTCCAAAGAATATATTCTGAAAACAGGACTTTATCACTCATGACTTTATACACGGATCTCACAATAATTTCTAAGTTAATCTTACCCCTGACATTCCACATTAGTGAATCACCAAAAACAGACCCAAATTCACTCACCCAGATATCAGAAAAAGTACCTATTACATATACTTCATACTGTTAACTTCCATATAAGATACAAAAATTGATAAGACATGGTCCTGTCTAGTGAGAAATGAATAACTTAACAAGGTAGAAAATGATAAACGTCTTATAGTTTGAGGATAAGAAAAAGAGAGGGTATGGGATTTAAACTATTTTGTGAAGGAAAAGGAAGATTACAAATGGGAAATAAGCACATTCCCAGTAAAGAAGCAGCTGCAGAGATGTAGAAGGCAATAACTTCATTTGGCAGAAGCACAGGATATACGAAGAAAATCATTACGGGCCTGCTAGTGAGGGCCCAGCGCCCATAGCACTAGCCCAGCTGCGGAGACAAGACCATCTGAATAGGTAATGAGGAACACGACAGCAGAGGGCTGGGGAAGGACAGAGCAGCTCTAATTTATGAAAACCAGCGTTTCAAGCACTGTGTTAAGTAACTTGTAGATATTCTCATTTAAGCTTACCAATAACTTTGAGGTTTATAAAAATCATTATCTCTACTTCAAACTAGGGCTCAAAGAGATTAACTCATTTGCCTAACATCACACTAGTGGCCTTCCTGGTTCAGGAAAGCAATAAAAGGAAATACAAAGAAGAGATCAGAATATAAATTAAGGAGGAAAAAAGGATGGGGGAAGCTCAAGAAAGTAAAATGCAAATGGGAAGGACATAACAGATGGAAGGCTGAGGAAACAAAGTAAAAGATAAAATAAACAAAGATAAGATTGAAGTCCTAGGTATACTGAGGCATCCCTATATGAGCAACTCTGTGGGCTTTATTATATACCAGCAGAAGCAAGACAAGCATACTCTGGGTGGTGAATACACAATGTGATATCCACATCACGTATCACAGAACTGTACCTGAAACTTATGTAACTATTAACCACTGTCACCCCAATAAACTTTAATTTAAAAAAAAAAAAAAAAAGATGAGGATTCTTACCAGAAATAAAAAAAAAAAAGATAAGCATAGTCAAATGAGCTATGGAAACACTGAATACATATTATCTCCTTTGCTACTAAAATTATCATACTTTCATATTCTATGAAGCCACTCCTTCCTTCAAGAATGCTTACCATATCAATCTCACCTCTTTGGCCTCAGCAACATAATGACCCACAGATCTTGCAATTACTCAATTTAATTTTCAATAATCTCCTGCACTTACAGACTCTCCACACTCAAACTTGGTTATATGTTTATTATCGAAGACAAGGATCATCTAGTATTGCAACTTCTGTGCCTCTGCAGGTATTCCATTTTCCTAGAGTATGCTCAACTTTTCTTTTTTCAAACCTGAAAATCTACCTCTTCCAAAAAAAAAAATTCAATCACTAATTCCAGTGGATTTAAAGGAACCATATAAACGTGCATTGCTGTCATGTCCTTCATTCATTCAGTAAATATTCACTGAGCATCTACAATTACTATATATATATTAATTGTATAGTAAAACAAGTTACTATATATAATTAAGTTCTGTGAGTAATAAGCTGCATAAAGCATGGTGCTTATACCTCTTTTTTAAGAAGCTCAAGGCCTCGAGGGAACATCACAATTATAAACAATTACAGAGCAATATTAAAAGCATCACAAAGGTACATAGCAAGAGTTGTATGCTCAGAGAGGAACAAACACTACCTGAAGGACCCAGAGGCTTCATGTAACAGGTGATACTCTAGAAATGTGCTCTTCAATTGTTACCAATGGCAGTGTAAATTTTTAAGAGGCTAAACACCAAGTCTTCCAATTTTTCTGTTCCTGAAGCACCTACTATAGTACTCTTAATGCATTTTTTTTTGACGTCAGTGTCACTGGCCCTCATAAGTGGGACCCGAACCAGGGCCGCTGTCTTCCCAAGCCAGTGCTTAACCGCCGTGCCACTCGGCCGACCCTGAATACATCTAATACTCAGCAAATTTTACTATGTACACATAATCCAACAGAAAATAGGTGTCATTATACAATACTTAGAGCTATATCAAATCACTGTACTATTTAACTTCAAGGAAATGGATTATTTTTACTGAACAAGATTTAAAAAATAATCATTCAATTAAAGTTCAACTTAAAAAATGGAGGTGGGCAGGCCAAATGAGACTATTAGTGAGGAATGTTTATTAAAAACTAAATATTACCCAGCAATAAAAAATAACGAAATCTTGCCATTTGCAACAACATGGATGGACCTACAGAGTATTATGCTAAGTGAATAATTCAGACAGAGAAAAAGACAAATACTATATGGTTTCATTTACATGTAGAATCTTAAAAAACAAAACATACTCATAGAAACAGACACCAAAGGGATGGTTGCCAGAGGGGCAGGGGATGGGAGGATGGGTAAAAAAGGTAAGGGGAATTTAGTCAATAATACTGTGATAAGATTGTACAGTAACAAGAAAAAAAAGAAAAAAAAGAAAAAGAAAATTTAAAAAAGGTTGCACATTGACACATGATTAATGGAATTAGTTAGTAGGGTGATCACATTGTAAGGTACAAAATGTCAAATCACTATATTGTAAACCTGAAACTAATATAACAATGTATACCAATTATACTTAAAGAAACTATATAGCAATTGTAAGCAATAAAAAAAATCAGTTTCCCGGCCGGCCTAGTGGTGCGGTGGTTAAAAGCTGGCTTGGGACATCAGCGGTCCCGGTTTGGATCCCCCATATAAGGGCCAGTGACAATGCCCTCTAAAAAAAATAAATAAATAAATAAATTAGTTTCCTCAGTCTTTCCTATATCATTTCATGAAGAAGTATTTTTTTAATTCATTAGACATTTAAAGTGTGAAGTGCATTTATTGTGAAATTTTAAGACAGCATGTTATGTATTACATAAAATATACATGTATAATCTAAAAATGGAAATAAACTTTAAAAGTAAAGTACTGAAATTTAGGTGACTATAATCTTCATAGTTAAAGTACCATTATCACAAATTTTGTTTTAATATTCAAATTCATATTAAGATATATTATGCATAAAAATATATAACATCAAAAATGTAATTAGTAAGTAGTTCTATTTTATCAAATTTGATAATTTATAGCAGGGATTTTCAGGATTTTGCTGTAAAACCCCTTTAATAAATAAAAATGTACCTAAACAGTTTCTATATAATAAAAGAGATCAGTGCACAGCTGCTTGGCTAAAGTGCTAGAGTCCAGAGGCCTGTCTACTCAGCACCCCCACCTTCGTTTTGAAGTTCCATGGTGGCAGGGACAGTGTCGCCTCTTTCACTAGGGGATATCCAGTGTCTGACACTTCGCAATAACTCAAGAAATATTTGTGAATGCACGAGGTATAAATGAATAGATAAAAAATCATGGATGAACAGTAATTATTCAATCTGGAATTGCTGCTTGAAGCTTTTTATTCCTACTTCCGATAGCAACTTCAAAGTAGATTTATTTAAAAAGATACAAGCAGTGCAGAAAAGTCAGGAAAAAAAGTTGAGCTAAATTCAACAAGCCATGGCAAAACAGTTCATTAGAAGTTGTATGGTTCACAAATATATGTAAGAGAAGGTCCCTCTCCTCAAGAATATCCCATTGAGTAAGAAATTAGTTAAGTTAAAAAAAAAAAAGACAGACTATGATAAATGATACAAAAAAGAAATAAAGTTCTGAAAAGTAAATTCTAACAGGAGAGAATTTGGGAAGACTTCCTGAAGGAGGCAAGATTTGATTTGACTCCTGAAGAATAGGTAGAATTTCAATATGTGAATCTAAAAAATGTACATTTCTAGGGCTTGCCGAGTGGCTCAGTGGTTAAGAGCTCGTTCAAGAGTGCGAGCTGCGCTCTGAGCAACAGCAGTTCAATGCCCAGCCCGAGCTGACCTGCCAACAGGTGGCAGGATGGCTCAGCTAAAAAAAAAAAAAAAAAAAAAAAGGTACATTTCTAGTAGGGAAAAGAACAGAGCAAATGAAGAAAATAGAAAAGTACCTCAAGGAACAGCAACTTAATTGGGCTAAAGCTTTAGGCCTCTTGTAGTAAAGAAAAAGTTACCACTGTAAAGGGAGATTCAAAACAGTTTTAAAAGGCCAACATTCAATATATGACTTAATACCCTAGTATACAGGGATTAATAGACTTCATTTATCATATTAAGGTTAGCATACCTACCTATGTGTTATAATCAAATCAGGCATGTACTTACAAGGTCATTCATATTAGTTTGACTAGCTGGATTAATTTCTTCCAAAAATTCCAAGACATAAAATGTGTATCTATCCATAAGGTGAACTCCAATTGCAGGATCAGGTTGATGCTATGAAAAAGCAAAGCATATACAATGGCATATTACTCAGCCATAAAAAAGAATGAAATCTTGCCAATTTGGACATTGCAGGCATTATGCTAAGTGAAATAAGTCAGACAGAGAAAGACAAATACTGTCTGATCTCACTTATATACGAAATCAAACAAAACAAAACCAAACCAAGGTTGTAGATGAAGAGAACATACTGGTGATTGAGAGAGGTAGGGGTGGGGGCAAACAGGTGAAGGGAGCCAAGAGGTACAAACTTCCAGTTATAAAATAAATAAGTCATAATAGCATAACAACAATAGTTAATGATACTGCACTGCATATTTGAAAGTTGTTAAAAGAGCAGATCTTAAGTTTTCATCACAAAAAAATAAAATTTTGTAACTGTGTATGGTGACAGATATTAGCTAGACTTACTGTGGTGACCGTTTCCCAATACATACAAATATCAAATCATTATGTTATGTACCTGAAACCAGTATAATATTCTATGTCAATTATATCTCAATATTAAAAAAAAAAATCAAAGCAAAAATAGCATCATTACAATAAATGTTTTAAATGTAATCAAAATTTCCTTCTAAGGTGTTAAAAAGTCTAAGAGTACAAAAGTCTAACAGATATACCCATACAGCATATAAATGATTTGAGAAATAGCCACGCATTCCAAAAACAACGCTGTTTATAAATGGGAAAAATGAACCTACCGAGAGTGAATCTTCTCCCACTTGGCTACTAGCTAAAGCCATTATGTTGGGGGAATAAAATCGCTCATACATGGATGCTCCTTGACAAGTGTCAATAATAAACAGTAGCTCATTGTAGCTGAAAGAAAAGTGGTAAGATCTTTGACATGAATCATATTGTGAATCATACATTGAATAATATTTTTACAATACTTTCATGACATAAGAGTTTGAAGTCATATCTTAATGACTTCATTAGTTAAAAATGTGAGAGTTTTCAGAAGAATTCTCAATACAAATTTGACATTAGAAATATTAAAGGAATAATCCTGTCCTAGAAAACCACCTCAATAGGCAATGGTGGTTATGCCACAAAATGGCTGCCCCAACTCTTTCCCTCTCCCTTATCTATGCCACGTGATTCCGAATACACATGGATATTGAGTTCAACAAGCACACATTGGTACTCACACTGTCCTAGAAACTGAGGTACATTCACATATATATATACATATTGCTTAGTCACCATACCCAAAGAGCTTGAAATCTAACGGGAAGACAGACACATAAACTGTGTCTTAAGTGTCACAAATATTTATTGAGTCCCTACACTGTGCCTGACAGTAAGCTGGGAATACAACAGTCTCTGCCCTCATAGAGCTTAGAGTCTTACAAAATCAAAGTGCTCTAAGAGTACTGAGAAAGAAACAAAGAGAACTGTACAGAAAGGTAGGCCAGGAAAAGGTGATGCCTGACATGGACAATGAAGGGTGAGTGAGTGTTATTTTATCTGTCAAAGAAAGGAATAACACATTGCAGCAAAGAAAAAGGCCTGTACTAAGATACCTAAATGTGAATAAGTAAAAATGTTTGGAAAAAAGGGAATGGCACCGTGCAGCTAGGATTTAGAGTAATTTGAGGGAAATGGAGGGAAATTAGTTTCAAAACGGTAGGGTGGGGTCAGTCTGTAGAGTATCCCATAATAAGTCTGGATCTTGTCCTAGAAGTTTGAGGAAGATGCCAAAGGCTTTTTGAAAGTGAAGTAACATAACAAATTCTATGCTTTAGAATGAGCTTCCTAGCTAGTGAAAGTAAAGTAGCGAGCAGATAAGCTTCCCCAGGGGTTTCTCTCAGACATTGGATCTAGGTGAACAGCTAACACTGCACCTAGAAAAGGAAGCATGTAATCTTGAACCACAATATTTAGGCAGGTGGTAGAAGGCACAATTAACATGACACATTTGTTCTGAGAAAAAAAACCTGTGGATGCCCGTGAGGATTAGAAACATCTAAGTTTATGAGAGGCAGGGCAATAAGACAACAGAGTAAGCTCTGGGATGGAACCACTTGGGTGTGAATCCTGGGCTGGCACTTCTAGCTGTGCAAAGATTGGCAAGTTCCTTAATGTGTTTACCTCAATTTTCTCATTTGTAAAAATGGAAATAATAAATGTACCTACCTAATGGAGTTATTAAAATTAAATGAGACAATACATGGAAAGCATAGTGCTCTGCACCTACTATGTATTCAATAAACATAAGCTATGAATAACATAAAACCAGTGCCTAGCAAAATCATCCTCAACACATCCATACTTTCTGCTTATAATCCCGGATTTATAATATTTAATTTGTAGCATAGTTGTGTACATATTTCTCTTTTCCACTATATTTTAAATCCTTTGAGGCAGAACACATATCATATTCCCCTCTGTGCCATATGTTTAGAAGGAAACCCACAGGTATTTATTGAAGGTAATCAAGTAAAAAAGCAGTTCTACTGCTATTTAAAATTCACTTTAAGTTCATATGACAACTTTCAACCAAAGGGGTGCTTACCACTGGATTACTAGTAATATATCATCCTTAATGTGAGCTAAGTTACAAATTTTATACTAATTATAATTTTGACATCTTTTTCCAAAGAATAAATAATGTATTGCTATCACATGGAGGGCCACAAAAGATGCAAAAAGTAAGACTAGATACAAGCTGAAAAATAAATACATGTTCACAATCTCCCTAAATAGGGAACTTGGTTAGTGAGACTCATTCCTCCAAAAAGGATGCTAAATAACAAGAGGTATGATCCTAAAAAATTAACTTTTTTCATGCTGTTAAACACCCTGAGTTTTCTTTTACAAATCACTCCATTCAGTAGAAAAAACAAACATAAATCTAAGGGTGAAATGATTCAAATAAGTTAAAATCCCATAAAATAAGATCTACAAACATACTAACAATGGAAAAATTAGGTACTAATTTATCTTAATGAAAAGTAGTCATCGCTAATTACCGTCTTTTCTGCCACATTTGTTCAAAAGCATCTGCAAGTTCTATGTTGGTAATTTCTTCAGAATCTTGAAATTTCAAGAAACCATTTCCACCATGTCCTTGCAGGAAGAGCCAAAAAGATCAAACAGACATATTTTTTAATGCAAACGGCATACATCCAGATATATTTACTTCATTCATGGCAATTTTTAATATCATGTTATTTTATACTCTGAAGTAAAAAATACTGTGGAAACAAATTTAATTTTTCTATTATGCCAATTAAAATGAGAATGAATGATAGGCTGTATAAAAAATAGTAGATATAATATCTTTTAAGAGTTTTCCTATCATTCAATTCTAGAAAAACACATTTATATTTATTCACTGGCTCCATTATGTCAAAAATGAGTTTCCATAGATAAATATTTCTCAAAACCCAGGAGCTAAAGACACTGGCTAACCCCATGATATGCTAGTGCCAGTCACGGTGCATACTTGGAATGCTATACTACTAGAAAGTGCAGTCCTCACTTTAAAAACTAATGATTTTGCTATCATCAAAACCATCCAGAAGAGTAGACTAGAAAATTGTGACATTTAGAATTCATGATACAGCCAGTCTACATGGATTCAAACGTTAGCTTTTCCAGTTAATGACTGATATCACAAACAAAGTAATCTTTCTGTGCTTCAGTTTCTTCAGCTATCAAGTGAGAAATATGTCAGCAAGACCATCATTAGCAAGCCTATGTATTAGTAGCTCCTTAGTGCAGATTTTCAAAGGTTCCGCCCACTAGTCAGCAAAGTAGAAAAATCTGTCTATTTCAGTGCCCCCTCTTGAATAGATGCAGTCCTATGGGCTCAAAAGTGGATAGTGGCTATGTCTTTGTGGAGGAAACAAAATATTTCTCTCTTGCAGTAGACAGCTCTTTGGCAGGTCACACAGCCTAGCAAGTAAGTGTACTTATACTAGATTTCAGCTCCCACTCATCTCCCTACTCATGCATTTATGTGCAGTGCACAAACCACACAACCATATATGACAACTTTGAATATCAGCACCTAAATCTTCAGGTTGCTGTGAGGATGAAGTGAATTACACACAACGATTTAGAATATTGCTTTATGCATAGTAAGCTTCAATATTAGCTATTACCATTTTTATTATAATAATATCATAATTATCAGCCCTCCTATTCTCTTCTTTGGGTTGGGAAACTTCTGTAAAGGGTCAGGCAGTAAATGTTTTAGGCATGTGGACTATACGGTCTCTGTAGAAGCTACTGAACCCTGCTGTTGTAGTGTAAAAGCAGCCATAGGCAATATGTAAAACAAGTGGATACAAGTGTGTTCTAATAACACTTTATTTCCAAAACAAACCACATTTCCATGGACCATCGTTTATTAAATCCTATCTTAGACTATGGGAATTTCTTCCATATCAATCAAATCAGAAAAAAAAAGTTGTAAACCCTCTAGTTGAGTATATCAGATAAAGCTAGGCTACAACACTACATACACTTCACTCTATTGGCCAAAAACGACTGAAAATTCCTTGTAACTGTTAAATAAACTAAAATGAAAACTTTCTTGACTTCATTAACTCTGAATTAATTTATAAAGTTTACAAATTGACTGAATTTTAAAAGCTGTAAATAAATGCAACATGATAGATAAATAAAAGTAAACCACTGGGCTGGCCGAGTGGCGCATTGGTTAAGAGCTGGTTTTGGGATGCCAGTGGCCCCGGTTCGGATCCCACATATGAGGGCCAGTGACACTGCCCTCTACAGCTAACAACAGCTACACCTGGAGCTGGGCTGCACGAGTCCCGGCAACGGTGTAGGCTGCAGCCCCTGCTGCAGTGGGCTGCCATAGGCTACAGTGAGTGGCTGGCAGCCAGCGTGAGCTGCCAATAGCCGCGGTGAGCGACCATCCAGAGGCCATCGACTGATCTGCCTCATCCGGGAAGAGCACAATGATGATACCAACATGGGCCAGTGAAGCAACGTTCTCCTCAACTAGACTGAAGAACAAAAAGACAGCAACTTGTCTGTTCCCCTTCCCCAATTACCCAACGTTGTTCCCCTCCCCCAATTAAAAAAAATAAATAAATAAAAAATAAAAAAAAGTAAAAAAAAGTAAACCACTAAGTAGGGATCAATAATTGTCCTGCTGTGTGACATCTAAGAATCATTCTGCATCTGTTTTATCATAAGTTGAATGGGATGTCCCTGAAAAATAATTTAAGTATCATTTAATCAACATTCACATTTATTGAATACTACTATAAAACAGGGCACTGGTGATAAAAAGATGAAAAACACATTATAAATGACATCTTGGAGTTCAAAATCTAATGAAGTCAATAAATACAAGACAAAAAATAATAAGTTAAATGCTAAAATAGAAACTACAGATTAATATGCGAGTGTAAAAAGGAGAGTTTACACCAGCCAAGGAGGTGAGAAATGTCTTAAGGCAATAAGAAAATGTATTATACATACAAGGACACTTCTGAGGGAAAAAGGAGGCAGTACTAATAATTCCACTGGGACAACAGGTGTAAATCAGCCAATTGGAAATAGAGGTCGCCCTAGACTTAGAGGAAAATCACTGAAGGAAGGGACTGTTGAGCTAACCCTTAATAGATAAGGAATAAGCAGGTAGGGAAGGGAACTGAGACGTCATCAATAAGCAAAGGCACTAAATAGTTTAAGCAAATGTATAGAAGTCAGAAACAGTTAAACACGTGGAAGGGAATTAGAAAATGTGTAAGAACTAAAATTAAATAAGCAATAGTATAACTAAATATACATATTACATATACTGTAACTAAATAAATAATATAACTATATTACATATTATGGAGGACTTTATCTCCAATGGTCCTCAAAGTATAGACAAAAGACTATTGCAGCTCTTATCTGGGGAGTATATTTAAAGTGCAGTTTCGGGCCGGCCAAGTGGCGCATTGGTTAAGAGCTGGTTTAGGATACCAGCAGCCCCAGTTCGGATCCCACATATGAGGGCCAGTGACACTGCCCTCTACAACTAAGATGGTGAACAACAGCACCACCTGGAGCTGGGGTGCTGTGAATCCCTGGGATGGCATAGCTGCAGCTTCACCTGCAGTGGGCTGCCATAGGCTACAGTGAGTGGTCAGCAGCCAGCGTGAGCTGCCAAGAGCCGCTGTGAGTGGCCATCCAGAGGCTGGCGACCAATCTGCCTCACCCAAGAAGAGCGCAATGATGATACCAACATAAGCCAGTGAAGCAGTGTCCTCCACAACTAGACTGAAGAACAACAGGACAGCAACTTGTCTGTTTCCCTTCCCTGGTTCCCCAACACTGTTTCCCGCCCCCAATTCCCCAGTTTAAAAAAAAAACAAAAAACGTAATAAATAAATAAATAAAGTGCAGTTTCATGAGCCCTACGCCAGACCAAAATTAAATCAGAATTTTAGATACCAGCCTTCGTATCTGAATTCAGCTAAGCCTTCTGCGTACTAAAGTCTGAGACTCCATCAATGGAAAACCACTATAAAGTTTTAAGCAGAGGAGGGAAGATTGGCAATCTCTGTCAAATACCTTAGTAGGATGATTGACAGGAGACAAAATTAAAGGCAAGAGGCTATAACAAGATACTAAGTAAAAGGTGATATGCTTTACGGTTATAACAAAAAAAAAAATAGATAAGAAACTAAGGGACAGCACCAAATGTTATATAGTTTTCAACTATCATTTTAAGTTGTTATATATTATCAGAAAAGAGAACTGTATAACAAATAAAACAGTTTAACCAAAAATCATTGAAGGTATCTCAAACTCTTTCCATGAGGATTTCTTTTTGAAGAGTGTAACAATATATTCTATTATTAAATAATTAAACTCTGAAGTTACCTGTCATATAAATAAGAATATTGCTCCTATCATCAGAAAGAAGACGTTTTGACCGAGGAGTACTGGGTGGGATCCTCCCAGTTAACACCCGTAAAAAATTCTCCACAGTTACCTGAAAACAAAGACAGACAGAGAGACAGGGAGAAAAGAAAAATCAGATAAAACAGAACCTGGGAAAACCTGATGATTTTTTTTTTACTTTTAAAAGTATTCCATTTTCTTTCTCTATGTATTCAGTCTAAACTGAAAATAAAACTAAGGAGAAGTATAACTCAAAATGTATTAAAATATATACTTCAAAGTAACTTTGCTTACAATTAAAAAAAATAACACTAAAAACTAACAAATAAGGAGAAAAAAATGTTAATTCTAAATTTAAAACTTCAAACCCCATGCAGAGTATTGCCAAAAACTTAAAAACTATAAATCTGTCTTTGTAGGCAATTCTTTTGAAGATAAAAAAAATACACGAGTAGAGACTTGTTAATCAATTTAGCTACATACCTATTGCAGTTAATTTGTGCAACTATTTAGTCAATTCTAGATTAATCATTAAAGATAGGTCCATAATAAATCATAAAAATAAAACCATAAGGATAGGGCCATAAATAATGCCCATATTATGCTATCCTTGATTTTTTTTTAATGCATTTATTTACTTAAATTTCACCTGGGGTATCTTTAACACGCAAAAAATTCCTAACACTTTAAAACCAGATTTCCCAACCTGGAATTTCTGTACCTCTGGAATTCTTTGAAAGTATATTCAAAGTCACAGAAAATATAATGCTAATTTAAATTATATATACAGATCTACATTTAAAAAGCAGAAAAATCTCTCTAGCATTCTCGGGGCTTTTCTCCAGACCGTGGGTATGTAAATGCATACGCGTGTGTGTATTTGTGTGTAAGGTGTTTGGTTTGCATTTTTCCCAGAAGACAGCAAAATAGTAAGTGTTTTAATAAGACTTCTTGTTGTCTAACAAAGAAGGAAATTTTTGGTCTACATTTTACGATGACTAAATAAAGAAGTATAAAGACCGAAATACTTAATTGCTGAACAAACATTTTTTAATGCCTTCAAAAAGCTATAGGTGCTTGCTAGATATAAGATACATAAGATACAGGCCATGTCCTCAAGGACCTTACAGCCTGGGAGGAGATAGATACGCTTTTAAAATTGATTCTAAACAAGTCTGGGAACACAGGAAACTGTGTCTTACTTTTGCTAGGCTTGATAAAAGGAGAAGGATTATGGAAGAAGACTTCCTCAAGGAAGCCTTCAAATTTTAAACATATTCAAAATCTACTAAACTTAAAAAATGAAGTTTCAAAGGGATAAAATACAGGGTAATGCTATTTTTCAAATTTACTTTTTTATTTTTAATCATATATACATAAAAACATTAGAAGCCTATGAAAAGTGGTTACCCTTAAGTAGTGGAAATATGGGTGAGTTTTTTGTGAGTCATTTTAATTTTTCCATAATTAATATATTTACTAAAAATGAGAAATTTGAAATTTTAGATCAAATAATATATTTACTGTAAAAGAAAGCTGATACACGAAACCTCAATGAAATACTCTTATAAAAACCAAGATAAAATTGATTTATCCTAGATATATGTGTATATTTGTGTGTGTGTGTGTATATAAGAAATGTTCATGTTGCTATGGCTTTACTTACACATTGTTTCTTTAATATAAACTCCACAGACTTATATCAAAGCTTCTATAACAATCACGTACAAAGTTTAAAGAAAAAGAATAAGATTATTTTATTCTACCACTAGTTTAAAGCTTAAAAGTAACAATAACTACATTTCAAAAATGTTGCTGCTGTAAATGAAACAATTTACCTCATAACTTCTATAATCTACTTCCACATCATCTCCATAGACATTTAATTCCATATTCTTGTGACTAAACACGGTAGCTGGTTTGGGATTCCTAGGGTTGCATGCCATATCATCTGCAAGCATCAGAACGATGTGACTAAAAAGAAAAAGTTCCAGAAAATATATTATTTAAATAAAACCAAAGAATTAAAAACAAATGCACTTTATGTGTATTATGTAGCAATTACATTCATTCTCTTCTTAATTAAAAATAGAGTACAGATTTAAAAGAACTTTAGGGCCGGCCAAGTGGCGTGTTGGTTGAGAGCTGGCTTGGGATGCCAGCGGCCTGGGTTCGGATCCCACATATGAGGGCCAGTGACACTGCCCTCTAAAAATAAAAATAAAAAAAATAAAAATAAAAGAACTTTAATTATTTTTTCATATCTTTATGTAGTATAAGTTTTAAAGTAGAGAAATTAGAGCAATCTGGTATGAATTTATCTGCAGAACCTGAGGTTTCTAATCTAACTTAAATTTTTTTTTCCCCAACAGAGTATACGTTATGCCGCATAGCAAAAGAATGCTGAAGGAGCTACACTGTTCTCCACAAACATTTTTTTTAATTAGTGGTATTTGATATTATCAGGACTTAACAGTCCACATGAAACTCTATTCCAAATAATCACAAATGCTTAAGTATGGAAACATGCAATCTATCAGCAAGTGCAATAAGTGTACATGAAAACGTCTCTAACCCAATCACTCTTCACTGTCCCCACTTCATCTCCCTGAGACCAGCCACCATTCTCTCTTGACTAGATGCTATTGCAGAATGTCTCCCTACCTGGCTTCCTGCTTCTCTTCTCACCCTTTTACAGTTCAGTTTCCTTAGTCACCAGGGTAATCTTACTTAAATAAGTCAGATCATTAAACTTTCTCACTTAAAACCCTTAGAAGACTCTCCATTATAATTAGAGGAAAATTTAAACTTCTTACATGGTCTAACAAGCTCAATTAACGTGGTCTCTCTATCTCTAACGTTAGCCTCTATCACCCACACTCACTATGTTCCTTCCACACCGGGTCTTCCTTCGGTTTAAGAATATGCCACCCACTTCCAGGCTACTGACCAATTTTAGACTTCTCTCCTTCCAAATGTTATCATTCCAACCTCAGCTAAGATATTCTACTCTCATTAGGAGTTTTATTTTCTATAGATCATTTATGAATCTGAAATCCCCATCTTCCACCACCAGCCCCATTAGAATATAAGCTCTCTTGAGGGCAGGGGCTTTATCTGTCCTGTTCACCACTGTAACACTCAGGCTTAGTACTGGAGCCTGGCATATCCTAGGCATTCATTAAATATTCGTTGAGTGAATGAAACATTTTCATTTTTACAAATATTCTTTGAGACAAAATTACAAAATTTCACTCAAATACTTCTCATCTTGATCTTACCATTAAAACTTAAGTATGAAAACATGCTGAACATGAATCAGGCAACTCTTTATTCTACCATATACTTGAGCTTCCCAAACATAAGGGAGAAATTAATGTGGCATATGTAATTAGTTTGGCAGGAAATAGCAAGAAGAAAATGTTCCACTGCATATGTTCCAAATGCATTAAAGTTCAAAACTGAAACATTGTGATTTCTCTTGAAAATTGGCTAGATTTCCATTTTGAAAGGGTTCCAATCCTGCCACATTCAAAGATCAGATCTTCAGCTGTTACTGATTCATACTCACAGAATGGTGAAAGTTATTCCTCTTAAAACGGTAAATATATCTTCTCTTTTTAATAACTTAGGATGATTAACTTTCAGTAAGCTATTATTAATCATATTTTTTTTTCTGTTATAAGCCACTATTAAAGTGGCCTTCCAATCTCAATATAAAATTAAAGGTATTCCTGGGCCGGCCAAGTGGCGCAGTGGTTAAGAGTTGGCTTGGGACTCCAGCGGCCCCAGTTCGGATCCCACATGAGGGCCAGTGACACTGCCCTCTAAAAAAAATTTTAAAAAAATATAAAAAAATAAAGGTATTCCTTTTGGTCATGTTTTTGGGTTAAGGTTAATTGTGCTCTATGAAATTAAATTCAATATCTACCCAATGTCAATATCATAGAGAAGTAGTGATTTCAGCTTAAAATTATAAATCAAAATGTTTTTCCTACAGATAATTTTTTAAATTTATTTTTGAATTATAGTTGACATACAGTATTATATTAGTTTCAGGTTTTCCTACAGACCATTTTGAGCCTCAGTATAAGTACCATAGCCCTCTGTTAGCATAATGAATATATCATTAAAAACAACGTATTTGTGGGGCCGGCCGAGTGGCACGGTGGTTGGGAGCTGGCTTGGGATGCCAGCGGCCTGGGTTTGGATACCACATATGAGGGCCAGTGACACTGCCCTCTTAAAAAAACATATTTGTGGATGATAAAAAAACAAGACAGGAAACAGGCTGGATTTCAAAGCTTTAAAGTCCAACCACATATTCTGATTTATTGTTTCTAAAACTTAAAAAATATCCAGAACTGTTTTCTGGAGAAAAAAATTTTTATCATCTGGTCCAAGTGTTACATTATTCATATAATGATATTTAAATGTATACACGAAAGTAAACTCCTTAGGCTTATAGTTCTTATAAAACCACAAAGAGGGCCGAAATTATAAATAAATATAAAATTATAAATTAAACTCTAACAAAACTACCAAACTAATAATACTCTATAAAGCGTTCATTCCATTTTAAGGATAATGTTATTTTGCTAAAATTAAATGACTACTGTGGTATTTAACAGGAGAGAGAACATCAGGCCTACATGTCATTTTTTTCTATATTTTAACATTCATACTATAGTATAATTCAATGATATGGAGAGTCTGTTCACAAAAATATGTTGTAAAAAATGTAATTCATAACTTCCAGGTTCTGTTTACTACTCAGGATAATCAGATCTTATATTTAACTAAGCCTTGGTCAATACACGTTCTTTGAATACCAGTTATGATGAGATCTAACTTGCTGACTCCTTAAAGTGTTTTTTTCATTTGAATATCAGGTTAGTGTCACAGCAGTTATTTACGTCTTCACTGAATGGGTATCAAATCACTTCTGGAATTAAGACCAAAACAATCTACACTGAAGACATACTAGTACATCCCTATAAATAATGATAGGAGCTTGCTTTGTATCTTATTAAAATTAAGACAAAATCCCTCAAATATATCCAATCGATATAAGAATTAGATACTCTTACAGTTTGGCAAGCTTATACTTCCATGTGTGATGACTCAACTTTCACACTTTATTCGAGTCCTTGCAAAAGCTACCACAAAGCGCACGGTAATGTGGCCCTCTCTCAATATAAAACCAAAAGAAAAGTGAGCACTGAATTTGTATGACGTTCAGACTGGGTTTGAATCCAAACAATACCATGGTTATTTATATAAGTAGTTTTCACATTTCTTAGGAGTTTTCACATTTTTAAAATCATGCACTCAAGTAAAAAAAAAAAAATGTGAGAGCATACCCATGTTAGCTACTAATTTCTAAGTCATATGTATTTGCTAATTTAAATATATATAATAAATACTAGTGGAGCATACCTTCTTTTAGATAAAAAAGCAAACATAAAGAAACTATTAATATTTCCTTCCCTTACCACTCTTTAGTGTCTGAGCTGAACAAAATACCTTGATCATGCTTATATAGATTTTAAAGATAAATATAAAAATTTAAATTTAAAACTTGTCAAAAAAGGAACATATGTCAGGGGGACAACAGCCTACAATAAATACTCTCCCATTGTCATGTTTGTCAAACATTGAAGGAACAGGTAAGCCCTGCTTGGGGAGTGCTAGGCCTCTTTACCCACCTCCCTGAAATTCTTCCTCAGCCCAATCAGGAACTAGTAACCAATGGGTTACAAAAATAAACAAATAGATGAATAACCTTCTACCACCACAGACTATTAGAGTGTGAAACTTCAAAAAGCATAATTTTTCATTTATTATAGACTAATATTACCTTAATAAAAATTTTTCCCTGAATCAAATTTATTGTATTGGTCAAAACATTTTTAAACTGGTCACTTGAAATTGCTATACATTGCATAGCCATGCTATTAATCAGATAATACTGCCTTAGAGTACCTTTAGCTACCATAGCTAGAATCACCAGGAGTATCTTCAATAATATCACCATCCAATCTAGAACAGTAGCTGAAATTAAAGCAGATTTCAGATCACAGGAATCTTTGATGCTTTTAAATCTCATGGTTTCTGCTCATTGGTGTCCCATTTTTTTCCCTGACATAAATTATTCAGGATATTCTGTAGAGCATTGCTTCTGCAGCAATGGTAATGGCTGTAGAACCAAGCAAATTCAAATCTTGTTATATAATCATTAGTTGCATGCCAGAGCAATTCACTTTTGGGCTTTTCTTTCTCTTTCTCTTCCATGTCTTGAAGAATCTCCAAGTTAATAAATCTCTGCACCAATGCATTATGAATCTAATAATAACAAATCTGCTAGCCACAGGTGCTAAATCATCAAGACTTTCTGAATTACTTTCAATACTTGCCAAATGTCAAACAAATGCCATTACTAGACTACATGATGCCAGGTATTTTGTACTTATATTATTAGAAATAAAACTCAAAAACCTGCACCACAGAGACTGGAAGTCAACAGCAGCAAACATGTTACATGAGGGTGGAGCTAGCTTGCTATCGGCTCATGCAGTTAGAGTCCCACGTGGTTTAGTGTAATAAGATGATAACATTTATTAAGCACCTGGTATATCTCAAGCACTGCACTAATAAAATAAGTACATTACAAGCATTATCTCATATATTATATCTAAGGTATACATTAGTATCATCCCTATTTTATAGGTTATTAAACCGAGGCACACATAAGTTAAGTAACAGGTCAAACAGCTATTAAGGAGTGGAGTCTGGATTCAAACCCAGTTTGTCTGAAGTGAACATATGCTTTTAACAACTCTGCATTACCATGAATCTATGTGAACTGGCATCTGAAAGGATTTAATGGTGTGTTTTTGTTTCATATTGACAATCTAATCAACTCAGGTGATTAAATTGAATGCATGAACTCATTATTGCTGTTTAATATTTATGTCATGTTAACTGAGATAAAACGGGTCCTTGAAATTCTAAATGGAATCATCCAGAGACCTTAGCAAACTCTCAAATTGAAGAATAGCACTAGAGCATATAATTTCTCCTTTAAACATAGTAAGGTATAACTGAAAATTTTAAGTGGCCATTTAAATGCAAAACAGAGAACAGAACTTCAAAGAAATACAGAGGCTAAGTAAAGTCTCCAATTCCCCAAAGGCCCTGACTCTTCTACAGAAAGGCACTGGGACTACATCCTACTGCTGACCCCGGTCTCATCAGGTCTTTTCAGCCACCAAGACTGCCGTTTTCTCTCTTAATCATCTGCACCTGCACCTGTAGCCTACACCTAAGTCTTCACTGCTTCATCTCTACTTCCAGACTCCCCAATATTAACTGCTCTCTGAGGGGGTAAGCAGCAGAGATGTCCAGCCCACTCCCTTCCCTTTTCCTGTCAGAGTTAAAACTATGTAGACAAGTTTTTCATCTCCTTCTTCCTACTTTCTATTGCTCAACTTTCCATTAACTAGTTCACTAACTTACTCAAGCACACCAGCCTCCACGCTTGGATTTCAAATCTGTGCATTACCAAATAGATCACATATAGTCCATCATAATGGAAATCACTATGTGTAATCTTTCACATATTCTCATTATTAACAGAAATATTACTTTTACTAATTTTTCCAGTAATGATCTGTGCAGATTTAGTCTCCCCAACTCAACTACTTTTATGACAAGTATCTTGGAATCGTGCTTAGCACCAATAGAAGATTTTAACAGTCTATACGTAACCTCTTTAGAATGCTGTAAGCAGATTCCTAGGATCTGACCACAATGCCTGATTACACATTTTGCCTGAAAAACATCTGCAAACATCATTAATATGCATTCTCTGGTACATTTCTATTTTCAAATGGCAATAAAAATCAAAGGGTCCTCTTAATTTTCTCTGGGCATAAGCAAAATAGTTTAGATACTCTTTTCATTAAGCGGATTTGGATGGCAGTGCTTCTTCTGAGGTATCACTTCTATCTTTTTAAAAAAAATCTATTTGGCAAAGGATAAAATACAGAGACATAACACTGGTTATGTTTCTTCTTCACTGGTGGTGAAGAGTATTTTGCCACTACTCCTGCACTTCAATTTGATCATAAAAGTCAACAAGGACAAAAAGGGGGAAAATATCAAATAGAGACTATCACAGAAAAAATGAAAGAGTAATGAACTGGAAGATAATAATAAATCTCAAGTGTAATTAAAAAATTTATTTTTAAAGCAATATAATTGTGTTTATTGACATGAATTTGATTTAACCATTCCATATTAAATTTTACAGTCCCCTAACTATAATATTTTACACAAATTATCAAATTTACATTTCATTCTTCAGTAAGATCTTGGAAAAATAAGATTAGAATTTGTGGGAAAATGGAAACATAGTAAGATTACAGAATTAACCACTGTACTTACACATTTCTAGAGAATAAAAGCGAAAACTGGTTTAAATTCAGAAAAGACCAGTTAAACAATACGATAGAACTTGCAAAAATATAATGAACGAAGAATTTTAGTAGACAAGCAAATTTAAAATAAAAGGGAAGGCAAAGTACTGAGTAAGAAACTTTTAACATCGAAGTGATGATTACTAGTATTCAAAATGTGCCCACAGTATGCTAGAGAAAATGGGACAGGTACAGGACGGCAGAAACAAGTATTTATTGAGTTTACTGTGGGTCAGGTGCTGTGCTACAATCCTTCCAGTCCTTAATTCTCACTACAGTCCTTAATTCTCACTAAATCAAAACAATCCTGTGAAGACTTTCATTGTCTCAATTTAAAAGATAAGGAAACTTGGGCAGATCGGGTGCCTCAGTTGGTTAGAGGGCGTGCTCTTAACAACAAGATTGCTGGTCTGACTCCCACATGGGATGGTGGGCTGCACCCCCGCAACTAGACTGAATGCAGAGACTGGACTTGGAGCTGAGCTGCACCCTCCACAACTAAGATTTAAAGACAACAACTTGACTTGGAACTGATGGGTCCTGGGAAAAACACACTGTTCCCAAATAAAGTTAAAAAAAAAGAAAAAGAAAAATATGTATACATTAAAAAAAAAAAAAAAAAAAAGATAAGGAAACTCGGTGAGATCAGATTCTTTGCCCTAAGTTGCATGGCTGGTAAGCAAAGCTGAGATTTGATTTCAAAGCCCATACATTTTCCATCCACTACTCCTTTTTTTGGCACAATGGAATTACTGCCTTTCGTTCCACTCTCAAGCAGTGAGCAGAGCCAAAATAAAACTTTTTACTAATTTCTATACTCACATCAGCAACTATTAAAGGGACATCATTTTTCCTCATAAGAAACTCATCTTAGTATTTCCATTTTTCATGGTTCAATGCAATGTATGCTATAAACTTCATTACAAATATTTCTTAAATTTTAAATAAATCATTTAATTATAGAGCTATAGATTTTGTTTATACCTTAAAGAAAACTGAAAAATCTTCCCCAAACCTTTTTGTAATTACAATAAAATCTGACTAAGAATGTTTGGGGAATGGAATATTTTCATTTCAATTCTTTTTTCAACACCCAATACCAGCCTGGTGCCTCTGTCAGTACCTGCACTGCCTCCACCCTGCAAATGACCACCGCGGACCCTCTGTCACAGCCACAGCCATCGCCGCCTTTGTCGCTACCACCTTGGTACCCAGTGGATGATAAAGCCACAATTTTCAATAAATAAACATATTCATTTTTGTCATCACGCATTTATGGAGTGTCTGAAGGACAAAGATTACTGTCAAGCACAGCACGAGTTTTATGAGAACCAGAGAACAGAAGAAATTCATTACTGTTCTACCAAGAAGCCCCATGAGAGCAGTTAACCCAGACACAGAAGTATTTAATTGAAACATGCACAGCATTTTCCAGGTCTGACCTAGATGCGGGAAGCCTCAGAGCACTTCCTTTCTATCGCTCAGCATTATGGATTGAAGATTTGTTTCTGGCAAGGAGGCTCATTTCATTTCCCATTACTCTCAACTTCACACTGGAAGCACTGAGAATTTCAAGTAGAGTATGCTGAAGTTGTCTTACATCATTTCTGTATTCAATTTTTTTAAATTCTTTTATAATCCTAGTATATTGAAACTAAACTAACATGGCTGGAATGAACTGCCCAATACCCATGGAGTCACATACAAACGCATGATATTTCTTTTCATACACAATACAACCCATGAGATCTTAAACAGTTATTGAGAAACTTAAGAAGTATGGAGTTCCCATAATAGTAAGAGTACGTAAAGAAATATATGGCATTGGTGTTATGGATAAAGAAGGCATCCATGTCCTTGACTGGCCTTTGATGAAGGTGTACCCCCATTCAAACATATTGCTGATGACTGGTTAAGTTTTGTGAAGAACATGGTTGTTGCACTTCTATTCATTATGTTGCAGCCTTGGGAAGCTCCAATGTTTGTTGCTCTAGCATTAATACAAGGTGGAATGAAACACGAAGCTGTAGTCAAGATCATAAGACAAAAAGCAACATGAGCTTTTGACATCAAGAAACTTGTATTTAGAGAAGTGTTACTGTAAAATGTGTCTGTGCTGAAAAGACTTCAATGGCCAATAAAACTGAGGTGTCTGATGCTACAGTCTTGCAAGTGGAACTTCTGACATGACCTAATTAGTTGTACATATTAGCCAAGAGGTTAGTTTGGTGAATAAGTCTGATAAAGCTCTTACAGGAGCACTGGAAAGCAAGTTTACTAGGTTAGACGCTTGACAGAACCTCTTGTTTGGGTTACAATCAACCAACCCATTTAGACTTAGCAAAAAAGATTCTTGCTGTTCAGCATTTAAAATTTGCTAATCGTTGTACCAGTTCACTTTTACTGAAATCATGCAGTATTGAGTTAAAAGTCTACTTGAAATCTAGCCCCATGCCAGAATCTTATGAATGCATAAGAAATTTAGACAGACTAGGCATCAAAATATCTAGTATAATACTTGTAGTTTGAGCATCCTAGAACTAAAACCCTAGGAACCATGATGAACACACTAGATCTTAAGTGATTTGTTCCTTCAGTTATTACAAACACTGATAGCAGGGCCTATGTGGTTATTTGCTTACTCACTTGTTTGTATTGCCCACATTCATAACAATATGCATCAGGTTTGCACAACCATTGATTTTTGTTAGATATTTTTACCAAGTTGTACAGTGATTACTTAATGTCTTTCCATAAATCCTATTTTGTACTGTTATGGAAAACCTCCATTTTGACAACCTACATTATATAGAAGCACATCTTTAATGTCTCCAGGCTCCCCCCACCAAAAAAATCCTTTACAGTTAATTTATTGTTTACACTTAACAAGGAGGACCTAAAATGGAATGGGAGGGGGATATTAAATATTTCCAGTCAAATACTGCCTTGGTCTTGTGCAGAAAATGTAGGATATGCTCTTTCATTTAGTAAATTTTTTTAAAGATTTTATTGGGGAATTGGGGGAGGGGAACAGACAAGTTGCTTCACTGGCCCATGTTGGTATTATCATTGCACTCTTCCCAGGTGAGGCAGTCACTTGCCGGCCACTGGATAGCCACTCACGGCAGCTCATGGCAGCTCATGGCAGCTGCCAGCCGCTCACACTGGCTGCCAGCCACTCAAGGTAGCAGCTCAGGGCAGCCCACTGCAGCAGGGGCTGCAGCTACGCCATCGCCAGTGTCTCAGCAACCCAGCTCCAGGTCGAACTGTTGTTCACCATCTTAGCTGTAGAGGGTGCAGCGTCACTGGCCCTCTATGTGGGATCTGAACCAGGGTCCTGCTGCTCAGAGCTGGCATCCCAAGCCAACTCTTAACCAGTGCGCCACATGGCTGGCCCAATAAATATTTTTTAAAGGTAGAGACGCTTTCTTATTGCAGCTAAAAGAATTCTTAATCATAAAAATTTTGAACTTCTCATTCTTTTCCCATACCTATTAGATGATGTTAACCAGCTATTATTTTTGTTTTAAGTGTGCTTTTTTCCCTTCTCTTCTCAACCTCCCTTGCAAAAAAAAAAAAAAAAAAAGTGGATTTCTGCTAGTAAAGGAGCAGATATCTAATTTTTATATACCTCTTGAGCTGTGTAATTCAATATTTGGATACTTGATAATTTATTTTATTATGTAATTGATCCAATAGTTATGTGTACTAATGTTAGTTTGACCATATATTTATACGGTCTTGTAATATGTGGTTATAGATGTGGGCGAGAAATAATATGTCAGTGTTCACCAGCTTGTAAAAACCTAGTGCAAGAGCTAAACATCTAAATAAATAATGAAATGCAAAAAAAAAAAGACAGTATCTAGACTACTTTCTTGAATAAGTATAATCTACTAAACAACAATCTTTATCAGTATATCAAAACTAACATTTGAATATCTATTTTTATTAAATATAAAATACTTAGAATTAGACGAAGTATAGGAAATTAAGTTAGATTTTATTTGTCTAGAATAAATCCTAAAATATAGTTGTAAAATAAGCTTCTAATAAGATCTTATTTGATTGTTCTTTCTTCCAGTGTGGTAAGAAAAACTGACAGTTTAGGTAAATTAAGTTCTGCTTAATGTGGATTTTACTTTCTAAAATAACATCTGAATTTCATGATTTGAAGCCTTGGACATAGATATAGTCTTAAATGTAAGTTAATGGGTGAGCATAAGGACTTGATGTCAGGGTACATTTTTACTGAATTGAGTAACCTCCCATTCGTGCTCAGGTCAAATTCTTGGAAACCATTAATATAAAACTCTATGAAGTATCTTTTCTCCAAAACAATAAAATTAGATTCACAAATGTTAATTTCATTTATACTTTTAATATCCCTGAGTCAGATATAACATGACAAAATTACAACATTTTTTCTATCAATTCTCCATTTAAAAGTCCTCAGAACTTTCTTAGCAATACTTATTACTACCACCACTTTCCATGGTGAAATGTCAATTTGAGTCTGACTTATTTTGAGGTTGCCACCACCAAAGTGTTTAATTTTTTCTTGGAGGCTACATTTACCACCCTGTCCTTTTCTCATTCCTATATCCCACTTCAGTTGAAATTATACAAATTGGCAAGTATGTTCTAAACACCACAGGATCTCAATACATATTTGTCGGTTGGAAAAGGGAAAGAGGGAAGATGAAAAGGAGAAAAGAAAGGAGAAAGAAAAGAAGGAAGTGAATTAATGTTTTCCACCCAACCGGCAACAGTTATCTGTTTTTCTTCCTTTTTCTCTGAACAACCTGGCACCTATCCTAAGTCATACGACCTAAAATACATCAGGCTCCTTTTATTGGTTTCCCCAATATTTTTCAACCTAATTTAGAAAAAATCAGTGTCCTAAGTAGAGAAATCAATTCAAATACCAAGTACTCTCAAGTTAATTTTATTCCCTCTTCCTGTTTTTATTCTTCCTCTCTTTTGATATCTTCCCCCAACCTATACATTCTTTCAGTTTCAAAATCAAAAATCTGTCTTGGCTCAGTCCCCACAGACTATGCTCTCTTTTTCTTTCTCAGTCAACATCCTCCAGTCACTTTTTCTACTTCTTCGCTTCCCATTAACTGAATGCACCTCTTATACAACATTTCTATACTTAACACTGTTGGCTATTCCCTTGTCAAACTCCTCTCGGGTTCTGTGATTCCTCAGTTTTCCAGTATTCCAAATACTCCTCTGCCACACCCACCAGATGTCTTCTTAATAGGATCCATTAAACATACAAACTCAAAAGGTAACCACACTTGGCATCAAACTCATCTAGAAGGACACAGAAAAGCACACAATGTTTGCCAATAAAACAGTATGGTGGGCTTAAAGGTGGCCCCCAAATGCATCCATGTCCTAATCCCCAGAACCTGTGACTATGCTGCTTTTAAAGGTTAAAAGGGACTTTGCAGATGTGACTAAATTAAGCATCTTGAGAAGGGGAGATTATCCTAGATTATCTGAGTAGGCCCAATGTAAACACAAGGGTCCTTATAAGAGGAAGGCAAGAGGGTAGAGTCAGGGAAAGCTACGTGACAAAGCAGAGGGGAAGATCATATGGTATTTGTCTTTCTCTGACTGACTTATTTCACTTAACACAATAGTCTCTAGGTTCATCCATATCATTGCAAATGGTACAATTTCATTCTTCTTTATAGCGGAGTAATACTCCATTGTATAAATATACCACAGTTTCTTAATCCAGTCATCTATCGATGGGCACTTTGGTTGTTTCCAAGTCTTAGCTATTGTAGATAGCGCTGCTATGAACACAGGGGTGCATAAAATTTGTTTGAATATGTGTCTTGGGTTTTTCAGGATAAATACCTAGGAGTGGAATTGCTGGGTCAAAAGGTACTGTATGAATGAGCAAAGTAAACAGAAACTGTCTCAGATATAGAGGAAAAATCAGGGTTGCTAGTTGGGAGGGGAATGGGGATGAGGGAGAAGGGGAAGGGATTAGACAGCAAAAATAGGCAACTACAATATTGCCACTGGGATGTGAAAGACAGTTTGGGGAATATAATTAATAATGTTGTAAATATTTTGTGGGGTGTCAGATGGTCACATGTCTTGTTAGGGAGTCCATTTCATGGATGGAGTAGAGGCTTGATCACTGCACTGTACACGTGAAGCTGAGGTTGTATAATATTGTATACCAACTGTAATTGAATATATAGATAGTCACGGGATGTGGATTATAATGTGGAAGGGAGTCAGAGGAAGTGTAATAGATATATATGATATGGGGGGGAGGAGTGGGGTGGCCAAATGGGGGAGGGGGGGTTGTCACTTTGAAGGGTAAAAAGTATAACTATTGCACTGTGTTGTACACCTGAAGCTAATTAAAAATAAATAAATAAATAAAAATTAAAAAAATAAAAAGCAGAGGGGAAGAAGATGTGACAACAGAAGAGTCACTGAAGATGCTCTGCTTTCAAAATAAAGAATAGGGTTGTGACCCCAGAAAAGCAGGCAGCCTCTAGACGCTGGAAAAGGCAAGGAAATAGATTTTTCCCTAGAGCCTTCAGAAGGAATGCAGACCCAACAAGCATTTTGAATTTCTGATCTCCAGAGCTAATCTCTATTATTTGAAGCCACTAAATTTGTTACAGCAGCAATAGGAAACTAATATAGGCAGCATTAAGCATTTCTGTTCCATGGGAGTACCCTCACAACAATCTACATAGCAATACACACAATTCTCTAGGACTCTCACTTTCTAGTCCAAGAGGCTATGGCTGATGTCATAAGAGTATGTATGTGCGTCTGTGATGCGCGTAAGCTGTCCTCTTTGATCCTTTAGGTGACAACTCAGGTATGAGGGAATGAGACTTACATCTACTCTGGCTTAGAAGCCTCGTGCCCCATTGGAGTCAATACCTTATGCAAGAACTCCGTAGGCACGGTTTTTAGGGTCCCTAAAGGAACCAGCCCAATTACAAGAATCATCATGCTCAGAGAAACCCAAATGTATGGTTTTCCCTCAAGTGTTTATGATTCATTGTATCCCAGTCCATTTGCAGTTATCTAATCAATAAGGGGTCATTTTTACCCTAAGCAATGTTGTCTACCTTTATCAGATATCCAGGGGAACAATTACAAAGTGAACAAAAATCAAATTCTTTTGTAAAAGGAAAGGGCATTGTTAACCCTTTACCCACACCTTAATATTTATTCTAGTCAGGCTCTCTTAATTTCAAGGAATCACTAAAGCTAGTTCGAATAAAAAGGATGAATATTAAAATGGCACACAATTTTATGGAAACTCAAAAATAAGGCCTTTCAGAGACTAGAACTCAAAAGTAATTTTAGATATATGAACTATAAAAATTTGTAGAATGTTATGGAATCCAGTGTTTTGTCATTAACATGACTCCGCTATTTTGCAAGCATCTGCTTCTCTCTCCTTTTCCTAATAGGCATACCACTACTGTCTAGTCTGCACAGAGTAAATTTAAAAACATCTACCTTTTTATTACCTTTTTTATGGTGATTAAGACTATCACAGTAATAAAACTGGTATTTAGAATCATTAAATTAATGTCAAGTCACTTGATGCTAGACCAATGCAATCAAAGTAATCAGAAAACATAGTAGGTTGATTCAAGAGATTGTGGAATGATGCAAGGGAAAAGGGAGCTGGGAATTACTCCCAACAGACAGATGAACCAACAGGATTCACCCCATGTAGGTGTTCTTTCCCCATCTTACAGATAAGGGCGCACCAAAGCTAAGAGAGATTCAATAATTTGTCCGAGACAAAAACAACAACAACAAAACCAACAACAACTAGCAGTGATATTCTTAGGCCATTTCCACATTTACTAAAGGCCTGATGATGCAGTAGGAAGAAAAACATTTAAGTACAACCCGCAAGCACAGCAAGGAATTGCCCTAAGTAACAACAGGTAGAACTAGGAGGGACAATGTGGTCCTTTTCCCCAGTGACTGTTCTGGGTTCCTCTGACCTGGATGGTTTCTCACTCTCTGTAGGCTGCACTGCTAAATTCAGGATCACTCTGGTGAGAAACTAAAAATTCTACTAAAAATGTTACGGAGAAAAAAATTATGAAACTTAGTTGAAAGCTGTTAAACACATAATTTAATGGCATTATATATTATTCATAAATTAAAAGATTTAAAACCATAAAGAAGCCCACTCTCTACAATTTAAAATTCACAGGGATGCTAGTCAAAATCCCAACAGGGTTTTAAGAACTTGAAAAGCTGATTCTAAACTTAATATGGAAGAACAAGACCCAAGAATAGTCAAGACAACTCTAAAAATTAACAAGGTCAAGAAAAAGAATTCACCAGATAAGAGGATAATGTCAGTAATGAAGATATTGTGGTATTGATGAAGGAATAACATCTGGCTTTTTAAACATCCCGAAACCTTCCTATTTACAAACCAATAAAGAAATTTCCCCTTTGCTCCATAAAACCTGTTTACCATCTTCTTAGTCATGCAAATGGATCCTACTTATTATCTAAACATAAGAGCATGATGGCTGTAGCCAAAATGCTCCTTTTTTTATCTTGGTGACTAGTCTTCTTAGAACACACTTCAACTTCATAACTATTCTAAATGTTTCCCTAGTCAAGATATTATACACTGAATTCGTAATATTCAATGATTAGGAACATCACGTGGAATGGCAGACTGATCAGCTGTCAATGTGAAAACAAAATGACAGCTTGTTCAGAATACATAAGTATCCATATTCAATAGGATTATTTACATTTTTATTCAGTATGTGAGAAAAAATTGTTGAGAAGTGACAGGAAACAAGAATCAGAACATTCAAAGGCATGAATTAATATCTTGACAATAACTATGATAATACATTGCAAATTATTTACAAAGCACTAGTCCTTTTGTTCATAAAAATAAAGCAAAATCATAAAATAAAATTAGTAATCAAATAAAAAATTTAAATATATATTTATCTAGAAATATTTCTGAATTAATTGTAACGGTTTTAAAACAATCACTCAGTGACCTCCCCGTACAGACTAGTCTACAAAGTGCTACATACTAACACAAAAGGAAGGTATATGAGTAGAAAAAGGAAGCACAAAGGATATTCCAAGTGTTCAAGGTAGAATAAATGGTAAAAATAAAAGAGAGAAAAAAGAAAAAAAAGAGAAAGAAGTGGGAATGACTAAATATTGTGTAGCAGATGTCATAACAAAAAAATGAACACTGTCTTTAAGTTGAAATTAACAAAGCAGTAATTAAAGGCTGAAGGCTGGTTGAATATTTTGGGTTGTTTAGAGAGGCAACAGAGTCACTACAGGTTCTTGATCGTGGGAGTGAAAAGATGAAAGCAGTGTCTGAGAAAGATAATTCTAACAGCTGTGTGTAGGATGAGTTGGAGGAGAAAAGAGACTAGAGATGGAATAAACAGCTACAAAGCTGCTGAAGTGAAAGCATGTATTACAGTTACAAGTATAGAAGCATGAAATACATGGAACATGAAATAGTGAAGACTTAGACAACAGTATAAACTATAGAAAAAGGGCCGGCCAAGTGGCTCAGCTGGTTAAGAGCTCACTCAAGAGTGCAAGCTGAGCTCTGAGCAATGGCGGTTCAATGCCAGCCCGAGCTGAGTTGCCGTTCAGCTGCCAACAGGTGGCAGGAGGGCTCAGCTAAAAAAAAAAAAAAAACTATGGAAAAAAATTAGAAAATGGGATCATAGAAGAGGCATTCTTTATATTTATCAAATTAATTATTTTCATAATACCCCAGCACTACATTCAACATGTAGATATACATTTTTGTGTTAAATGATCAGTGTGCATAATTATACCAAATTCTATATGATTGCCATTAGAATAAAATGAGACATTATCAAAAGACTTCTCTAATTATAAATACTATATAAATATTAACAGTTCCAATTTCTTAGAGAGGAGATAGCTTTGATATAATAGAAATGCTCTGGCCATAAAGTCAAAAGACATGAACTCCAACTATTTATTATCTGGTTGTATTATTTAATGCTACTTTTAATGGACCCTAAGTAAGTCATTTAACCATGCTTAGTAACCATTTTTAACATGTAAAATGGGAAAAATACAATCTCTCATTAAGGCCTCAAAGAAAATGAAGTAATTCATTTCAAAATCCCTAACATCGTACCTGAATTACAGTGGATAGTGAATGTTTGTTATGGGGCAGGCAAAAGAGGAACCCAGAAATAAGGGTCTATTTTGGCTGACCTCATGGAGAAAAAGCCACAGGCATTTTCAAAGAACCATAATAACCATGTCGTTCTGTACATTATTTTAATAAGAAAGTATACAAGAAAATTCCTCCGATATGTGATTAATGCTCAACTTTAGAAAAATGCCCTCTTTTCCACCTCATAGAATCCACATCCGCATAAAAGAGCAATAGTCAAAAGCTATATTACCAATGTAATTTTAAAAACAATAACAGGCAATTAATATTTTTTTCTTTTTTTAATTTATAGAAAAATTACCAAAATTCACATTTCTAATTCTAATATTTATTACTTGAGAAGGAACTTAAAAGGGACAAAGGACAAAAGAAAAATTGCACTTAATTAGTAGGAAGTTAGAGAATAAGTAAAGTTGAAGTTAATTTGTCTTATGCAAGACTCTTATGGACTTCTATCTGATAGAAAGAAATGAATTTAAAGTTCTCTGGTAAGATCACCCCTCTCATGGATCCCTAGAGTAGGAATTAGGGAACAGTTTATAAAATCAAGTATAGAGCAACTTTAACTCAGTGCAGTTTGAGAAACAGGATTTGAAAAGAATATAAATTAGTAGTATTCACAAATATTTCCTTTCTAGCCAAGACCAACAAGGTTCCACTTAGCTAGGGACTTCAGTATATTATGCATTCATTCATTCAGCTCTGCACAATATACCAAGAAATGCACTGTGAGGAATACAAACATAGTATCAAAATCAGCCTTGAAGAAATAAGACCAATACATACAAAAAGGTGTCATGATAGTAGCATAAATATTATTGATGTAAGAAGGACCATGCTTTGGGGAATGCATGCATTGAATCTGGGCACAGGAAAACTAGAACGTAAGGGAGGAATGAAAGAAGTATAGGTGGAAGAAACAGTGAAAGGCAATGACAGAGGCCAATACGGGGACTTACAAGAAGGAATTGACTGAAATTAAATGAGCAGAGTATCATATTTGGAACCGACTGCAAAAGCCTTGAGTACTAGCATAAAGGATTTAAATTTTATTTTGCATACCCTAGAGTTTATGAATAAGGGGAGGTGAAAAATAAAAGGTTTAAAATAGGAATATTAATCTCACATAATGATAAAAATACAGAGTAAGGAAAAAAAAGTCAAAAAACTGCTGGATTTAATTATAGAAACACTTTATCAGACAGAGATCATTACAAAAACACATCCACCCAATTGGTAGTGGAGGTAAATCATTTTTTAAAAAACTAAAAAAGGAGAGACAGGGCCAGCCGAGTGGCTTGGTGGTTAAGCGCTGGCTTGGGAAGCCAGCGGCCCTGGTTCGGGTCCCACATATGAGGGCCAGTGACACTGCCCTCAGGAAAAAAAAAAAAAAAAAAAAAATAGCAAGTAAAAAAGGAGAGACAGATCTCACCTATTCTAATACTCACTGTATATTCCCAAAGTAAACATGAGATGGGATCTATGATTCTGCATTCCCTCAGTCAGTCTCAATTTCCATGTGCCTCTCACAGCATGAGTGTCACAATTCTAGTATTAAAGATATGTGTATTTTTATATAACCTATCCCTTAATCCTAGGTAAACCATTTCTTCAAGTGCTCCACCAAAGAAAACCTTAAGTACATTCAGTCTGAGACAGGATGATTTGTTATATTAAGTATAAAGTTATTATTCTTGTAATTAGCCAATTGTTATAACTTGTCAATTGGTTCTCCTCAAATAGGTCTATATGAGTTCATCTGATTTTTAACTGTTGTTGCTTCTATACCCCATGTGCTCCTCCAGGGAGCTACTATGTATGGCTTGGCAATAGTTTTCACTTTGGTAAATGAATCTTCATTTGATCTATAAGTCATTAGGAAATGTTTAAATCGTTTTAAGTAAGACAATACTATATTGTAGTTTATGTGATATTTAATAAGCTTTCAAGGATAATTTTGGCTCAATTTTTGCTTCACATACTGACTTCAGAACCTAACCCCTGCTTAATGCCTTTTCTCTCCTCATTTTAAGCATATTAGGCATATTGGAGGTAACGCAACAGGGGTTTAGTCCAAAACAATTATTTAAGGGCAGAAAATGTTCTAAAAATAGAAAAATGTTTCAGGAAACTAAAACCAAGCAAATAAAAACAAAATTTCTGAGGTTGGGTCACGTTACAGAAAGCATGGGCACAAAGTGCAGACATCTTTTCTACACGAAACTCAGGTATACAATGATAACAGTCAGGCTGAAGGGCAATTCTGAAGGTCTTAAGAGCAGGTCTTTTTATTGGCCCCCTATAACCATTAAAATCGCTTTTCCCTGAGTCAATATTTTGAAATAGTATTATAAAATTATGGCAGCCTGTTTATTAAAATGTCTTTTATATCAGATTGACATTTGCTAAAAAGTAGATTAACACAATTTCTGCAATAGAAATGTTTTTACTTTTAAGTACAAACTTGTGTTTGCTTTGCCTGATAAAGTATTTCAAAGTCACGTGTTTATTTATACAGTACCTACTGAGCACCTACTATATGCCAGGCACTGTGCTAGATGCCAGAAGTACAAAGTGAAATAAAATATAATCCTTGTTCCCTTCAAGAAGCTTATAATCTAATAAGGGAGACATACTAAATTAATATAATCATGTTATAATCAAAGTATACACAGGACACCATAGAAAACAAACAAGGGCCGGCCATGTGGAGCATTAGTTAAGAGTTGGCTTGGGAGCGTGAGTTCTGAGCAGCAGGGACCTAGTTCGGATCCCACATAGAGGGCCAGTGACACTGCGCCTTCTACAGCTAAGATGGTGAACAACAGCTCGACCTGGAGTTCGGTTGCCAAGAGTAGCTGGCAACGGAGTAGGCTGCAGCAGACTTCCCTGAGCTACCGTGAGTGGCTGGCAGCCAGCATGAGTGGCTGGCAGCTGGCATGAGCTGCTGTGAGCCACCGTGAGTGGCCATCCAGTGGCCGGTTACAGATTACCTCACCCAGGAAGAGCGCAATGGCAATACCAACAATGGCCAGTGAAGCAACATCCTCCACAACTAGACTGAAGAACAAAAGGACAGCAACTTGTCTGTTCCCCTTTCCTGATTCCCCAACGCTGTTCCCCTCTCCCAATTCCCCAATAAAAAAAAAAACCTTAGAAAAACAAAAAAAGCAAAAAAATTTTTTAAAAAACCAGAGCTGTACTCATAATTGTTATTAAATATAATGGCCAATGTTTAAAACAAATTCAAACTGTATCTTTAAATTTAAACTTTAAAACTGAAAACTATTCTTAATGATTATAAGTTTCTAAACTGTTATTTCATAATAATTTTTTGCTTTCTGAATAAAAATTTAGTTATATTTTTATACTTAATTCCAGGTAGGAATAAAGTAGGACCAATAAGAGAAGTATTCACTATATTAGGCTAAAAGCCAAATAGAATCTTTTCTGTGATTTCTGTTTATTAAATAACAAATGGTTTAAATCACCAACTGTTTAAACCCTCAATTCATTCCCCAACAAAGATTTTATAAACATATGTAGACAGGCAATCACCTGATACAAGAATAAGCTTTCAAAGAACATTCTTCAGAAACTTAGGGACAAATCTACTAATTATAAAACACATCCTATAGTTACATTCTATTTCTAAAAAGACCATGTAGATCTTACTTAAACCATTTCAATATTTTCTAATGACTTATGGATCAAACAAAGATTTATTTACCGCAGTGAAAACTATTGCCAAGCCATACATAGCAGCTCCCTGGAGGAGCACATAGGGTATAGAAGCAACAACAGCTAAAAATCAGATTAACCCACACAGACCTATTGACAAATTATAATTGGCTAATTACAAGAATAATTCCTTTATTATACTGATATAACAAATCATCCTGTCTCAGATTTAATGTACTTTTTTTAAATGGTAATATTATCGAGTTGTCTTAATTTGCATTTGAAAACAGGAATTAAATTATAGTTCTTGTTAGCTTCTTAGGCTAAAATGATCATTATACATGAACACAATTTTCTTTTCTGAGTCATTCTCTGTTTCCTTTCTTCTCCTGCAGCACTTTATACTATTTGCTTTTCATTGCAATACTGAATACTACAAAGAAGGTACTATTATCATCATGTAATAGCCAGGGAAACAGGCTTATTGTGGCCAAATGATTTAACCAAAATCACCACGAACCCCAGATTTCAAACTCAGACCTGTTTCACTGCAAAGCTCTTTCTACATTGCCTCAAAGGCAGAGATGACCATAGGACTAATACATCAAACCTAAACAACTAAACCAACTGCAGTTTCTTCTATAACTGCACTGGTAATAGCAAAAACAGATCTATTGTATCTGGCAAACCAATAAAGGCCATGTATCTGTGGGTGAAGGTGTGGAGGTTCTGCCTAGTACCTGAATTCCCTCACATAATTAGGAAATATCTCACTTTATGAGTCTCCATAGAAGGCAGAGGCCACCTCCCTAAGAAGCTGGGCCAGCAAAGGTTGGATTTGGACAGCAGACAGCAGTACCAACACTAAGCTTCCATAAGCAATGGTGGCAGCTCTGCAGTTACTGAGTCTAGCCTTCAGCAATTCACAGCTGCATTATTGTCACTGGACTAGCTTTATGCCATGATTTTTAGATATGTCTTCTCTGCTACACAGTCCTCCTTGTTCCTGACTATTTAAAACTACAGCCTTCCGATCAATTTGGTATACTAATCAATATGCTTTCAGAAATTCCATTTCTAAGAAATGAAAAACGCAGTTCCTTTTGCAATTGCAACAAAAAGAATAATATACCTAGGAATAAACTTAACAAAGGATGTGAAGTACCTATGTACTGAAAACTATTAGACATTATTAAAAGAAATTGAAGAAGACACAAAGAAAGTCAAAGACATTCTGTGTTCCTGGACTGGAAGAATCAACATACTTGAAATGGCCGTAATACCCAAGGCAATACACAGATTTAATGAAATCCATATCAAAATACCAATTGGTGAACACACAATGCAATATATAGATGATGTATTATAGAAACCTACTCTTGAAACCTAATTTCACTAACCATTGTCACCCCAATAAATTTAATAAAAATTTTAAAAAATTCCTTATTCTATTTGAATCAGTCAGAAGTGTCTTCTGAAGCCTACAATTAAAAACCCAGACTGAGGCTTTTAATGATTAAGTAAATGATACTAAACAATTATACCTTATCAAATCTTTTTACCTTAGTATTGACTGATGTTTTATATAATTTGCTATTATGGTCTTAAGTAGTGGCTACTTTATACATGATGGTATGTTCTAACAATAAAAAAAAAGTTCAAATCAGGTTTCCTTATCTTTTCAAAAGCACAAAAATACAAATTTAATAGCAATCATTTAAGGGTGATTTTTCATTTAGGTTCAGAGTTAAGCTTTATTAAGAATTCTTACCTGTCAGGAATACCTAACCTCTTCACACTTCTATAAACAGAAAGAGTGTTTGCAACATGTCGATAATTAAACCAGAATCGGGATGTACACACCTAAAGTGTTAAAACAAATATATTATTTGTATGAATCAAAATAAGCCACTAAGTTACAAAATTATTTCTTTTTAGGTAGGATATAAATATGCCTAAAGAAAGAGTCTATTATAAGTCAGGTTTAGAAAGAGCAAAGCACATAAAGAATTGTCAATAAACCAATCTCTCTAGAGAGAGAGGTCTTTCGTAACTACTATTAAATAAAAAGACCATACAGCTTAAGAGAAAACAAATCCTTGGGGAATTTAATCAAATATTGAACCAACTGAGTTACTGTCAATATATGTGATTCTATAACGTTCCAGTTTCTTCTAAAACATTAAATACTTTAAAAACAAAGATAATGCCCATAATCTCTTCACAGAATAGAAAACAAAGCTAGCTACCTTGTGTTATATAATATTCTTTTCACTCTGGATTGCTTCCTAATTTTAGTTGTGAAAAACGTAAAATAGAGTTTAAAACATAACATACAAAACAATTTGATATGTACATAGGAGAATGTATTACAAAGAAGTTGTTGAACTGAACAGAAAACTAGAAACAATTTGAACTAGTTTTATACTTAACAAAAAAGAAACCTCACTAGTAGAATGTTTTGCAATTATGTTTCTGTATTTCCTATAGAAAATAAAAGTTGTAAAATGACACAAAATGGCATTAAAAAGAAAGAGACATTCCTAAAAATGATATCAAAGGTACTAGGAAAATCTAACATCATAGCCCAAAAGTCAGCCCTCTTGAGAATCCACTCCAAAACAGACGTGGGGTCAGCTGGTAGCATACCTACGCACCAACCACCCTCCTACCTCCTACCATAGGCCTCTGCTCATAGTAAGTATAAGACCAGTTTTGAGAATAGTATAAATGTTCTTACCCTTGCAAATAGAAAGGAACTACAGTTTATTAAAAATGTATTTTCAACCTGGAATCCAATGAAACTAAAATTTCTGACTATATTAAAATGTAAACACCATATGTGAAAAATACCATAAAATCCTAACTGAAATGAAAAGCTTGAATTATAACACAATAAAAGATGAACAGCCCAATTTTGAAAAATGGGCAGAGGACAAGAGCAAGCATTTTATAACAAGAGAATTAAAAATGGACAATAAAACTCTTTTTAAAGATGCCTAACTTCTGTCATGATGTAGAAAGCACAGGTCAAATTGATAAATATTCAAAAGTCTGACAATTCACAATACTGGCAACAGTATAGGAAAATGAATACTCATATCTTACTGATAGGAATGTAAACTAATATAAACCTTCTAAGAGGGTAATATGCAACATACATCAAGTTTGAAAATGTACTTATCTTTTGATTTAGCTCACATAAGTATGCAAAACTTATGTATTCAAGGATTTTCATTATAACATTGTCGTATTAGCAAAAATCAGAACTAAAAAGATGGAAACAAAACCACTACTCACGAATTACAAAAAAAAAAAAAACAAAAAACTACAGGTTCCCTAACTTTAGCAGAAATAGTGTGATTTATATCTGAATTAGTCATAATAAAAACCAGTATATTTAGTGCATTTTACTATACTCTAAAGGCTTTTGTCAGCTATTTTAGTATTTAATGAGAATAAACCTAAGAAACTGCTCTCATTTTCACCAGCAATTTACAAGACAGGACATTAAGATGGAAAAAAGTGAAAGGACAAGGAAATACCAATTTAAATCATCACACATTCACTGAATGACATACAAAAAAAAAAAGCAAGTTGTAAAAGAACATGTAGTATGATCCCTTTGTTTTTGTAAAAGCAGGGAGGGGTAGACACAAATGCGATTATATGCATTAGAAATTTCTAAAAGGATACAGAAGAAACTGATAATAATGATTAGAGAGAATAAAATTGGGCGTCAAAGGAACACAGAGGCTGCCCGAGTGGCTCATTGGTTAAGAGTTGGCTTGGGAGAGCGAGCTCTGAGCAGCAGGGCCACTGGTTCGGATCCCACATGGGCCAGTGACGCTGTGCCCTCTACAGCTAAAATGGTGAACAACAGCTCGACCTGGAGCTGGGCGGCCGTGGGCTGCAGTGGGGCTGGCTGGCAGCTAGCGTGAGCTTATGTGAGCCGCCTGAGCAGCCGTCCAAAGGCCGGGGAGCGACTGCCTCACCCAGGAAGAGGGCAATGATAATACCAACAAGGGCGAGTGAAGTGACCTCCTCCACAACTAGACTGAAGAACAAAAGGACAGCAATTTGTCTGTTCCCCTTCCCCGATTCCCCAGTGCTGTTCCCCTCCCCCAATTCCCCAATAAAATCTTTAACAAAAAAGAGGAACACAATAAATTTTCAGTTTACACCCTTTCACACTGTACTTTTTTAACCATGAATATGAATTATTTTTATAACTTTTTTTTTTTAAACAGAGGCAAAAATGTTTTATTCAAAGTAGATCCTGAGTGTAAAACAGAATCCAATTTTTCTTCTACCTCCCTTTGGTGGCAAAAGCTTTCTCAGTCATATTACAGGAGCAAAGGGGCATTTCATTTACCTCTGGTCTCTAGTCAACACTGAAAACAAATTAGTTCAAACTGAGGGGGAAAACATACACTGTTTTAAAATCTGAATTACATAACTTGATAGAAATGCATGTTTAGTACTTTCGACTTGGCCCTGGTCAAATTTCATAATTTTCCATTAAAGTAAATGCAATTTATTGAAGTCTCATTATAGTGAGTTAATATGTAAAATATTGCACAAAATATGAAAACTACAGTTACTGTGAAATGTTCAGTAGTAGATCTTTTTCACCTTTACTTCTCATCTAAAACCCAGGTTGAAGTTGAAGAAGGGCTTAGTTAGAGCTTTCCCAGAACAAGGAAGGCTTTAATGTGTATGTAGTATAAGCTAACATGCTCTTACTCTAAAGAGACCCCTTTGGCAATTAGTGGTCTGCACACAGGCAGTTAGTGACTCCATTTTAAGAGTTCCCATAGACAGACGAATCACGGAAGAGCCCTTAGTTTCCTGTAGAGCAAGTTATCCTCTCGAATTGGTAGATCATGGCCTGTCTCCTGATCGTTTTCCCTACTTTTAATGGTCAATGAAAATCTGTCTCCTTATCTTGAGCAGCTTTTGTTCAATTCCTTCATAATATCTCTTGTGACGGAAAGCATTTGGAAGGTGTTTTCTTCTGGAGAACAAGAAAACGAGCCATAAACCCATATTATACTGTTCTATTTAATCACACTAAAATTATACTGAATACAAATATATATAGCAACTACAATCACTCTTTATTTACTTCTAGCAACCTGTTGATAATTATACAATTTTGTAAAACTATTCTCAATAAACTTACAAGGCCTCAAATATTCAGACAATCTTCCTTTGGCCTTAGTAAAGCTAATTATAGTTGTATGTTCTACACTTTCAGCTGAATTCTCTACCCACCTATTTTACATTCCCACTATATTCTTTTTTTTTATTTTTAAGGTTTTATTGGGGAATTGGGGGAGGGAACAGCATTGGGAGAATTGGAGAAGGGGAACAGACAAGTTGCTGTCATTTTGTTGTTCAGTCTAGTTGTGGAGGTAATCGCTTCACTGGCCCATGTTGGTATTGTGATCATTGCACTCTTCCCAGGTGAGGCAGTCAGTCAATGGCCATTGGATGGCTGCTCATGGCAGCTCATGCCGGCCACTCCCAGTAGCTTATGGCAGCCCACTGCAGGTCCACTGCAGGCGACTCACAGCAGCCCAGCTCCAGGTGGAGTTGTTGTTCACCATCTTACATGTAGAGGCACAGTGTCACTGGCCTATGTGGGATCCGAACCGGAGATGCTGCTGCTCAGAGCTCGCACTCCCAAGCCAACTCTTAACCAACAAGCCACTCAGCCGGCCCCTCACTGTATTCTTTTAATTGATGTTCTCCAATTTTCTTCCTTTTCCAACAAGAGTTACTGACTTTGAAATGCTACACATTCTTTGCTTCCTTCCTTTTTCACAAAAATCAGCTCCCTTTCTTGCCTCTTTATTTTCTCATACTTTCTTCCAGTTGGCAATTTATACATTTTTTACATTAAGTCAAATTTATTGTATCTTCTAATCATGTAAATGTTATTAAATGAATCCCCAATAATGAAACTATTATCCAAATACTTTCCAAGCACAAGCAAAATAAAATTGATTATATGTATTCAATTTGGGGAATTAAAAACACAAATTTATAAATCCAAATAAATTAAATTCATACCACCAGAAACAAAAAAGGCAGAAGGAAAAAAAGTGGGTCAATAAGAAATCTTACTAAGAATCGAAGCAATGCGACTAAAACAAAATTTAATTTGTTGCCCAGCAATCAAAAAGAAAAGATAAAAATCAATAATACACAGTTGGCTTGGGATTAGAAAAAGAAATACAGGGCTGGCCGAGTGGCGCATTGGTTAAGAGCTGGTTTGGGGATGCCAGCAGCCCCGGTTCGGATCCCACATATGAGGGTCAGTGACACTGCCCTCTACAGCTAACAACAGCTCCACCTGGAGCTGGGCTGTGCGAGCCCCGGCGACAGTGTAGGCTGCAGCCCTTGCTGCAGTGGGCTGCTATAGGCTACAGTGTGTGGCCGGCAGCCAGCATGAACGGCTGGCAGCCAATGTGAGCTGCCAATAGCCGCAGTGAGCGACCATCTAGAGGCCAGTGACCGATCTGCTCATCCGTGAAGAGCACAATGATGATACCAACATGGGCCAGTGAAGCAACGTCCTCCACAGACTGAAGAACAAAAAGACAGCAACTTGTCTGTTCCCCTTCCCTGATTCCCCAACACTGTTCCCCTCCCCCAATTCCCCAATAAAATCTTTAAAAAAAAAAAAAAGAAAGAAAGAAAAAGAAGTACAGCGTTTCAAGAGGGCAATTATGTTCTATGACTTTATAGCCTTATGCCTAGGTATTTATCTTAAAGAAAACATCAGTCAAGCTCACAAGGATGTATGTATAAGGATAGCCAACATAGCCTTATTTAAAATAATGAAAAATTTAGAATGTAAATGCCCATGAGCTGGAGATTAGGGTACACTCATAAAGAGAAAACAATATAGCCTTTGGAAAATATTATGTACCTCTATATCTACTGACAGGAAAAAATTCTTCAAGACATACTGCTTTGAGGTTGTAAAATAGCAGGTCTAATATTATCCCAGTTATATAAAATCATGTATCTTTATGCTATATGAACAGAGAATAGGTTAGAAGAATGTTTACCAAAATGTTGATTCTAACATGTGGGGCTTTAAGAGATTTTTCCTGTCTTTTTTAAAAAATTGAGGTGAAATTCACATAACATAAAATTCATCTCTGTTTTCTTCTGAGCTTTTCTGTATAATTCAAATTTTCTATAACGATCATTTTTATAAACAGAAAAAAACAATTTTAGTAAAAATAAAATAGTCTAGGTAGAAAGTATCTATAAACTAATATTATAAATAAGAAATACAATTACTAGTTCCCATCATTAACATGACTCTACATTTTATAAAATGCTTCTTTTAACAATTGCATCCCTAGTTTATTCTTTTTTTTTTTGAGAGCAGTGTCACTGGCCCTGATATGTGGGATCCGAACCGGGGCCACTGGCGTCCCAAGCCAGCACTTAACCACCGCGCCACTCGGCCGGCCACCTGATTTATTCTTATAGTTATTAACACATCACCACTTCACAGATCTACTGAAGGCAAAGAATATTACTAGTTAATGTGGTCAATTTAAAATACAACAAATCACAATAAAGAATTTCTATTATAAGAAATATGAAAATAAATTTTATTTTCAAAAATTTGATCAGGCATGTATTTAAGGTGAACAGCATGGTATTTCTTTATAGACTATACTTACCAAAACAGCCCAGTTGTTTGTGTGGCCACTTCTAAAGAACTGCTCTGCTTGATCCTATGAGTCAAATAATAGCAAAAAGATTAGAAGGAAGCCATATTTCCCAGAAGAAAGAATGATGATAAAGGACAGGTAAGATTCATGGAGTTTTTACAGTTGTAATAAGTCATAATTATGTAAGTTTATAAAGATTCCAGTATTTGACCTTATGAAGGACTAATAAAGAGTTTTATTTTTTGTTGAGGGGCATTATTTGGAGGAGGGGCTGTTTGTTTTTAAACATTTTATCTCAGTCAGCTCTTCCTTATGATTCTCATTTTCCATTCAGTCTTCAAATTGTCAATGACTTATTTCATATCTTGACTCTACACATACCATTAATACAATTCCTGTTGAAATTTCATTCAGTATTAGTTTGTACTCTGTGCTGGGCATTTCCAATTACTTTATTTGAACTCACTAATATATGTGATTGGGCACAGGTTCTATCTAGCATACTGCCATGTGGCATTTCACTAATCTGTTAAACTAAGTCTGAATTATATTGCCATCATGGAATGCTAAAAACCTCAGCATCCAATACCATTCAGACACCTAATGAACATGGTTTGTATTATATATTAAAATAATAATGAATACAAACCATATTAAAATAACAATGAATATAAGCCAAGCAGTATTAATTACTAGACAAAACTGCCTGTATTCATATCTGGGCCCTATTACTTACTAGCTGTTATAAACTGAGAAAAGCTGCTTAACTTCTCTGTGCCTCCATTTCCCCATCTATAAAATGGTAATGCTACCTGACTCACAGAAGGTAGGAACGGTGACTGGAACCTAGTAATTGCATAATAAATGTTAGTTGTTTTAGTTTTCAGCTTTCAAGAAAATTTTAAGGACAATGAAATAATTCACTCAACTGTGTGAGTGTCATACGCGTGCGCACACACACTTTTTTCTTTTTAACCTTTCTCAACAGCTGCCTGGAAGCTAAAAAGCAATGCGCTATAGTGGATAAAGCACTGGTTTAGGAATTTGAAGATCTGGGTCTTAGCCACATCATATCTCTCACCAGGCTGTAAGAATGGGGTAAGTCATTTAGTTCTTTAGATGTGACTTTCCTCAGTTAAAAAATGACAGTTGACCCAATAATCTCTAATGTCCCTTCCACCTGCAAAATTCTTACATCATTAAGACTTTAGTGAAAACTCTGAGATGGTAAAACTCTTTTGTGATTGTTTAGATAACACAGGTTCTGTGAAGTTGTTTATTCTACATACAGTTAGTGGAACACCTATTATGTGCCAGGAACCATGTAATGTATAGTGATATAAAAATCATTGAAAAGCATGGGGCTTTTTCTCAAGAATCCCAGAGTTCAATAAAGAAGACAAGCATATAAACACATTATACTACAATGTAACATTCATTCATTCATCATATTCATTGGGCAGCATGTGCCAGTCACTGTCCTAAGTGTTCAGAATACAATGATGGGCAAAAACAATCATAATATTTGCCTCCAAAGAGGTTACTATCCAATTTGACAGACATACATTAAGCAGATAAGGACAACCTATAAATTCTATAAAGGTAAGATATCTAACATGAAAGAGTATGACAGGGGGAAATGACCTGGGCGAGAGGGGAGGTGAAGGGTGGGGGCATTCAGGGAAGGTCTCCCTAGAGAAGTGATATTTGGGTTAGGATCCAAATGATGACAAAAAAAAAAAAGGAAATAATTATAGACAGGGGAAACATGGGCCCAAATGCAGATGGGGACTTAAAGGTTTTGAGAAACTGAAAGATGATTAACATAACTAAAAATTTTAAAGAGAGAAAAAACTGGAGGTATATGTAGGGGCCAAAGAATGCAGGGTCTTGTTTATGGGTCATAATGAAGATTGTGTTCTTTATCCTTAAAACAATATGAAGGTGTATACATGTGACAGGATTAGATTTGCATTTTTAAACATTACTCTGGCTGCAGCTCAGAGAACAGACCAGAAGGAAGAATGACTTTGAGACAGACTAGTTAGAGAGCTATTGCACTCTAAGTGAAAGATGATGAAATAATAGGTAGAACAAAGCATTTACTGTATGGGTTATATAGGTGAGTGCTAGTCTAGCTTAACATAAATTACAATAGTAAAGACAAAGAAAAGGGATAGGATAGGGGAAGGTTCTACAAAGGTTATGCTTTTACTGCATCTTATTAAATGGACAGAAGAAATAGGAGGTATAAAACGTGGTAATGTGAAAAGGCACAGCAACAGTCACAAAAAAGGAGAAATGGTATCCAAAATGAAGTATACAAGACAATCCACTAGAATAAAAGTGGAAACTAGAACTTCTATTCATATTTATATTCTCTAAAAAATATACTTTATAAATATTGAGTCTATAAATTAGTAGTAATTCCTGAATATATAGAAAGTACATGCTCAATTATCTTTTCTTTTTTTTTTTTCTTTTTTTTAGCTGAGCCATCCTGCACCAGTTGGCAGCTCAGCGGCAGCTCAGCTGGGGCTGGACATCGAACTGCTGTTGCTCAGAGCTCAGCTCACAATCTTGAGCAAGCTCTTAACCAACTGAGCCTTTCGGCCGGCCCTCAATTATCTTTTTAAATTGGTAGGGTATGTATTAAAAAAGTTTGGTGTCCACTGACCTAAACTCAGTGTACTGAGGTGGTGGGGAGAATGAGCTCCAATATGAAGACTGGAAAAGAGGCAGGAAACAAATCTGGTTAACTTTATTCTGTATGCAATTGAAAAGCATTGAAAGAATTCATCAGAAGAAAAATTTGATCGGATTTACATTTTATGAAGACAAATCTAGCATCTAGGTAGAGAGTTTGGAAGCCTGGAGGAAACAAGACAAAGTTATTGCAATAGTGTAGGCAAGAAATGACCAGGCTTGCTTTAAGCCAGTGGACCTGGAGAGGTAAAAGCAATTTTAAAGGTTCAGAATATAGAATTTTGTTTTGACTAAAATATGCAATACAGAGAGGAGTTTACTTTTTAAAACTTCAGGTTTCTAGAACAGGAGTAACCCCATAGGAGATGGGGTAAACAGAAAATAAAACTTCGGACACAGATTTTTCAAATGTCTGCTGACCATCCGGGCCCCTTAGCCAGGTCGATATGCCAGCCTGAAAATGATGCTAGAGACCCCGACTGCAGAACTGGCCTGAGGTATTATCAGAGTACAGGGGATAGTGAAAGCTTTCTCAAAGGCCAGTAAGCACTGTGAGCCGAACAGAAAACACAGCATGCCTCTGACTCCTATGCGAGGGGAGCGTTGTAGTGTATCTTACTCTGTGCTCACATTTCACCAGCTAGAGACTGCACACAAGTCAGAGCAAAGGATCAGGTTCTCCCACCCCCCGTCTCCCAGAAGTTGATTAATTGTTTTAAAAGGCTGAAACAAACCAACCCTGTCCTATTCCGACCCCTGTGACCCTCTCCCCACAGCTCAGTCAGCCTAGTAAGTGGCTCACGACTCCAGGAGGCTGCCCTCAGCTTCGGTGTATCGGACATCTACTGAGGCGTGCACAGCCGCAACAAAGCTGTTCTCCCAGGGCCCTGTCGCTCCGAGGCCCTGACTCCTACCTCGATCTGACTAGCGGCCAAGCTGCCGAAGGACAAGAGCAATAACCCGGCCAGTGCAGTCACACCCTGGTTGAGCAAGTATGTGGAGACCATGTTTGCCGGCTTCAGCCTCCCGCATCTGGAGGAGGTGGAGCAAGTGCCGTAAAGCAGCGCGGCGTCTTTTGCCCCCTTTTTTTTTTTCTTTTTTTGCGACGCTAGCCCCACCTCCTTGTGGCCAGTTTCTGCCCAGCCTAAACTCTTCCCCACAGTTGGCATTTCCCTGTAGTTGGGGCAAGACAGATTGGACAGGTTCTCTAACTGACTTTTCAGTTTTTGCTTTGTAAAATAGATATAACATTGAAAAAAAAAATTTTCAAAGGTGAGGAACACCTGTGATCCCATAAACTTTCAGAGGCTAATTCCTTTTTTTGCGTAGTACTTACTGCCAGTTTTTTAATATATGAAGCGTGGTGGGACAAGCAAGCGTTGGGGCACAAAAAGATGATTAATTGGCTCAACTGCAAACGGAAAGATAGGTGGGATGGTGCAAGAGGTTTGGGGGTCTATTACTTATTAAAAAAATGAACCTGAAGAAATTAGTTAAATTTTTGTGTTTTTTTATTGTGGAGCTGAAACATCCCAAAGACAGTCTGAGGATTTCATAAGTACGTAAATATTCGTTCAATTATGTTCCTCATATGTATACAATTTTAAATTCTGCTTTTCATCTAGCATGACATAAACATGTTGATGCTACTTAATAATCTTAATAATTTTAATATTTAATAACATGGAATTCCATCCCTTATTGATGCCTCAGCCAAAGTAATTGCTCTTCTATTGGACAATACAAAATGTCTAAGTTTTGCCATAAAATAAATATATAAAATTTCTAAGTTTTGCCATAAATATATAAAATATATTTATATATTTATTTTATATATGTTTATATATTTATATATAAATTTATCTATATTATATATAATTATATAATATATTTATATATATTTATATATTGAATATATAAGTATATATATAAATTTATATATAAAGAATATCTTTGTGCATTTGACTTTTACATTTGTTCAATTATTTTCTTTGGGTAATTTTTCTGTAATAGGAATCTTGAGTTAAAAGATACACAAATAGGGCCAGCGGAGTGGCGCGGTGGTTAAGCGCTGGCTTGGGATGCCAGTGGCCCCGGTTCGGATCCCACATATGAGGCCCAGTGACACTGCCCTCACCAAAAAAAAAAAAAAAAAAGATACAAAAATATGTGGCTATCAAAGATGTTGCTTTCCTGGCCAACCAAGTGACGCATAAGAGCCTGCTCTGAGCAGCAGGGCCCTGGTTCAGATCCCACATTAGGGCCAGTGACGCTGCGCCCTCTACAGCTAAGATGGTGAACAATAACTAGACCTGGCGCAGCATAGGCTGCAGTGAGGCTGCAGTGGGCTGCCGTAGGCTACCTTGAGTGGCTGGCAGCCAGCATGAGCTGCCAAGAGCTGCTGTGAGCTGCCATCCAGTGGCAGGCGACCGATCTGCCTCACTCGGGAAGAGCACAATGATAATACTAACATGGGCCAGTGAAGTGACCTACTCCACAACTAGACTGAAGAACAAAAGGACAGCAATTCCCCAATAAAAAATCTAAAAAGAAGATGTTGCTTTCCAAAGTGTACAAACTTACGGTGCCATCAAAATACACACCCTAACCACAACTTAAACCATTTTCCCCCTCTAAAACCTTGGTAAAGAGTTAGCTCTAGATTTTATACTTCTAGTTCTTTGATTATTATGAAGATCTGATGTCTTTCCTTGTATTCATAAACTATCTGTCCTCCGATGTAAATTTTTGTTTATAGCTTTGTTTTACATATGAATTTGAGTGAGATCTTTATAAAGAAGTGACATTGACCCTGGCCATATTTTATGCTATTGCTTTTCCCAGTCCTTTGTCCCTCTTTCCATTTTATTTTTCCCTTTACTATTGCACTTTGTGAGATGTTTAATATTAGGTAGTCAAATTTCAGGTTTTCCCTTGTGAAACCAAGCAAGTTAGCACACTACCAAAATGTCTTGTGCCTGCATATCACAAGTTCGTTCGGGTCTCAGATCAAGTTTTATTTTCTTTTAATTTCACATTTAATTCTTCAGCTATCTGGAATATATTTTGGCGTATACTATAAAATGTTGTGTGAGTTATCTATTGCCACATGACAAACCACCTAAAACTTTGGGGCGTGTCCATACACAGAGACACAAGGGTATAGAAACAAGGAGAAAGAATTTTGTGGGAGCCATTGCTATAACAATCTACCACTACTTTTATCAAAATTGGTATTCCATTATCCAACATAATTTTCTACATAACACTTATTTTGGCTCACTGACTCATTATAAATTTCATTAAATTTTTATAAGTATACAGTATTTATGGGCTTTTTGTTCTCTTCAATTAAAATATATCTCTTTGGGGGTAAGTACCATGTTATTTTCATTATTGTTGCTTTTAATATGTTTTAATATTTAGCCATTAGGTCTCACCATTGCAGTATACTTCATTTTTCACAAAAATTTTTGATGATTTCACCTGGTACTTTTTCAACGGTTCTTTATAATAATTTTTTCAAATTACAAGAAAGCAATACTATTTAGATTTTAATGGCATTATACAAAATCTATTAATAAATCTGGGCAAAGCTGACATCTTTATCACATTTAGAAACTTCCATATGGAATATTTATAATATTTTTTAAATTTTTTATAATATTTTTTAAATTTTTTAAATTTGTCAGTCACTCTTTAAGTCAGAGATATCTAAATTAAGCTACTACCTAAGCATTTTTAACATTTGTTATGCTTAATGGATTTCATTTTCATTATGTAGGAAATATATAAATAAATAATTATAAATAGGTAAAATCTACAGTATTATGTATTCTCTTCACTTATTATTGATATGCAGGTCATATTTTGTGTCCAACTATCATTTCATTATTTTAATAAGGTTATTTAAAACTTTTGTTTGACAAATTGTTTGGATTTTTCTAATTTTACAATAATGTTCTCTGCAAACTATCTTGTCTCTTTCTTTCCAGTTTTATTCCTGTATTTCTTTTGCATAGCTTACTTTATGGCTCAGTACTAATTGATAATGTTGATAGCAAGAAGATTTGCTTGTTTCATTTCTGTTTGAGAAGTAATGGTTTTAGCACTTTTCCATTAAGTCTATCATTAGCTCTTGGATTATAATAAATACTCATTGTCATGTGAAAGAAGTGGATTTCTATTTCTCTTTGTTTTTTTACTGAACCACTGATTTTCAAGTATGAGATAACAGCCAGCTTCACACTAATTGTAGGATTCATGAGCAGTTTTAAACATCACTTCACATGGGAAATAATGATCTTTTAAATCTGTTAATATGTGAAATAGCATTGTTTAAAATTTTGGTTAGAATTATTAACCATACTCATAGCTACATTGAACAGACAGGTGGTTGCCAGAGGTATGGGGTGGGGGTGGGAGGTGTAGGGGTGAGTGAAAGAGGTGAAGGCAGTCAAAAGGTAATATAATGTACAGCATGGTGTCTATAGTTAACAATACTGTATTGTACACAGTAGTCTCCTTTCATCCACAGTTTTAATACCCCCTGTATCAGTTATCTGCAGTTAACCACAGTCCGAAATTATTCAATGGAAAATTCCAGAAATAAACAATTCATGAGTTTCAAATTGTTTACTGTTTTGAGTAATCTGATAAAATCCTATACAATCCCACCCAAGAGGTGAATCACCCCTTTGTCTGGGGTATCCATGCTGTTAAGCTCCCCTCCTGTTAGTCACTTAGTAACGATCTGGGTTATCAGATCAACTGTTAGGTATCACAGTGCTTATGTTCAAATAACCCTATAGTAGCTTAATACTACATCATAATGCCTATATTGCCTGTCATTCACCTCACTTCATCTATCACATAGGTATTGTATCAACCCACATCATCACGAGAAGATGAGTATAGTACAATAAGATGTTTTGAGAGAGACAACACTCACATAACTTTTATCACAGTACATTGTTATAATTGCCTTATTTTATTTTTGTTGTTAATCTCTTACTGTTCCTCATTTATAAATTAAGCTTTATCATAGGTATATACTAGTATGTATGTATAGGAAAAACCATAGCATGTATATATATGGTTCTGTGCTATCAGTGGTTTCAGGCATCCACTGGGGGTCTTGGAATGAATTCCCCTCAGATAAGGGGGGACTACTGCATAGTAAGTCCTCACTTAATGTCATTGATAGGTTCTTGGAAACTGCAACTTTGATAGAAACAATGTATAAGGAAACCAATTTTATCATAGGCTAATTAATATTAACAAGAGCTAAGTTTCTACATTCCTGATCACATGAATGTCACCAAACTTCTAAATAAAGACTTAAAACACTTCTAATATTAAACATTGAAACAAATGTGAGCTTTACATTCATTTAAGAAACAATAATAAGAACAAATAAGATCAGTACTTTCCAATCTGCTTATTCCAGTTCAGGGTCACAGGTGGTGAAAGCCTCTCCAAGCAGCTCATTAGGCAGGAACCCACCTTGGCCTTCAATCATAGGGCATACACACACACACACACACACACACACACACGCACACGCACACGCGCACACACACACTCAGACTGGAACAACGGAGACACACCAATTCACCTCACATGCACATCTTCGAGATGTGGAAGGAAACTGGAATTCCCAGAGAAAACCCACACAGACATGGGGAAAAAGTGCAAACTCCGCACAGACAGTGGCCCCAGCCAGGAATGGATTGTTTTTTACTCATCAATGTTATAAGGAAATGATGTTGAACAAAACATTATTCAAGGACCTACTGTATTTGAAAGCTACTAAGAGAGTACATCTTAAAAGTTCTCATCACACACAAAAAAATGTAATCCTGTATGGTAGTGGATGTTAACTAACCGTGGTAATCATTTTGCAATATATATGTATATCAAATCATTATGTTGTACACCTAAAACTAATACAATGTTATATGACAATTTTATCTCAATTTAAAAGAAAGAATTGTTAACCAGAGTCAGCATCTGGACTAGAATTCAATTCATTTATTTATTAAATGAATAATTAACTTAGCAACTAAAAGAGATAAACAAGCATTTGACAATCAGATCAAAATCACAACATCCACACACATCCATAGTTTCTCTAGTAAAAGTTTTTATGCCTGGCCCTCATAATAACTACACCATAAAGTCTATCCATGCTGTTTCTACTATTGTTCTTCAATCAAGTAATAAAGTGTATTGATTCTATTGACTCTAATGTTGGATCACTGTTTATTTTTGCTCTCTCCGCTTACCCTTACTCCTACTGGGTCTCCTTTTTCATCCTTTTTCTCTCTCTTTCTTTCTGCACCATTGTGTTCTTCATTCACTCAGTGGATATTTATTGAGCACTAATTATGTACCAGGCATTGTGTTAGTCACAGGAAATAGGAGAGAGAGAGAGTAATAACTGAGCAAGTCTCTCTGCCTTCACGGAACTTACTGTCCAGGGTAGACAGACATTAATAATAGAAGCACTTAGCAAATGGAAAAGTCTAACAGGAGAGTTCCTAGAGGTGGAGCCAACCTTATAAGAAAAACCAGTGTAGGTTTCCCTGAAGAAATGGGCAGAGCTGAAATTGATGAGTTAAAGAGAAAAAGATGAAGGGGAAGGAAGAGCTTTCAGGCAAAGAAAACAGCTCTTTCAAAGAACTTATAAGGAAAGGGAAGTTGGCTTATTAGAGAAACTTTTTGAATGACTTTGTGCTTGCAGTTCAAAGAAAAGAGAGAGTGATGCAGGATGAAAGTGCATTGTTAAGCAGGTGCCACCTGCCTTCCAAGCCTTAAGAGTCAAGTCAAGGAAATCCTCAAAATGGTAAAAATCACCTTGGCTCCAATGAGGAGAAGCCACAGGGAGAGCATTTGGGAGGCCGTTGCTATAGTCCCAGTAATGGTAGGCTGGACCAGAGTGGTAAGAGCGGAAATGATGAAAAATGGAGAGAACTAAAAAAGATTTGAAAATTACAATCAACACAACATGATTATGGATTATATTTGGGAAGTAGGAGAGAGGACAGTTTCAAGGATGACTTTTGGATATCTAACTTGTACAACTGAATGCAATTATTATTTTTTTTTAATCTAAGAATCACAGGAAGTGAAGCAGGTTTAGGGTTTATATACAGTGAGGTCTGGTTTAAATATTTAGCCAGAGCATTTGGAAGATAAATTTCCATAAAATTATTATAAATACTTTTATAACTACTACATTAATACCGACACAAAATAAAATGAGAGGAAAGGATAAATTTAATCAATTCAGAACGTGGCCCCTGAGAAGGAGTTTGCAATGTGATTTATACTATATATAGTTTAATTGCTGCAGGCAAGCCTGTTTGCTACAACAATCAGCACCACAAGTTTTTATGGAAATATTTCATATCTAACAGTCAAAATGTTTCTTTAGGCAAGATAAAATTTGCTAAAAGGAAATTAAATATATAATAAAATACAAATAGAAAAAAGCAATTAAAATAAACAAAAGGGCTTTCTTTCTGACATATTTGTATGATTTCTTAGTACTGATTTTGATACTGGACCACTTAATTCCATTTCAATTTGGCCTCACATATTTTTCTTCTCTCCTTCCAGTGAGCCATTTCATAATAATTTGTTGTTCTGCCGTAATCAATTTCCATCTCATGACCTTCTCATTAGCTTCAGAACTAACTCATAATAGCATTGCTTCAATGCAAGAGTGGAGCAACTGCCCTTCAAAGTCTGATTTTGGGAAATCTTGTGTTGTCACTAAAATACCATTATGACCTGGACAGAAAGTCTGTTGCATGCTTTAGTGATATAAAACTCGATATCTCATTGTAATCCTCTCTTGTCAATCAAGAAGCCACTGCTTCTTTAGCATAAAACTAGTTGATAGAGCAAGCTGTTCTCCATGAGCTGAGAATTTCCTACAAGGGCAGTTGATTTTATTCAATTGGTTTTTATTCAATTGCACATTGCTTTTATTCATAAGCACTTTGTGAGATTCTCTGAAGTCCCAAGGACATTTAGTAAATATTTTGACTATTCCATGTCTAGTGAACATGGAACATGCTGAAAGGCCTCCCTTAGGAAGACATTGAGTGGTACAGACGGTTTGGAGAAGTGTGTTTTTTTTGGAATTACTAGAAGGGTACTGTGTTGGGCAGGATAATGACTCCTCAAAACTATCTTAATCCCTAGGACCTGTGGGATATGTTACCTACCAGGACAAACAGGACTTTGCAAATGAAGTTAAGGATCTTGAGTTGGGAAGGTTATATTGAACTATTTGTGAGGGCCCAATGTAATCAGAGGCATTTTTATAAGAGGAGGGCAAGAAGGTTAATGAAGAGAAAGAGAAAGAGATGTGATAACAGAAGAGCCACTGGCAAGGGAATATGATTAGAAGCTGGAAAAGACAAGGACATGGATTCTCCCCGAGTGCCTCCTAAAGAAACTCAGCTCTACCCACCCATTTTGGACTTCTGACCTCCAGAGCTATAATATAAGATAATAAATGTGTGTGTTTTAAGCCACTGAATTTGTGGCCATTTGTTACAGCAGCAATTGGAAACGACTACAGGTGCTTATACTGGTAGCAGAGGTTATCCCCTGGAGACCTGAGAATGGAGACTGAGGCCTTAGAAGACTTTAATCTCCATTCTTCATTATTACTTCAACTTTTCTGTTTCATCATAGATTTACATATTATATTAAAGAAAAATTAAAAAAATCATTAGAAGAAAAACTAGGTAATACGAAGTGAAAAGACAGTATAGAAAATTGTACATGGAGTATTTTCTCAACCATGTAAAAAGTAGACTAAAATAAGCAAGAAGCTATCTAAAATCTTCTCAGGTTTTTGTTTTTTTTTTTAACCAAAACAAAAACATGTATTTGGCTTAAAACCAAAGTGTATTTTGAGGAAAACAAATATAGCAGTATACCACCACCCACATAACTCTAGTTAATGGTTTTTAAAGCATAAAATAACACAATGTCATGCAAAGAGTGAAATAATTCTGTACACTATAAAATGAAAGGTACAGCTCTCTTCAGTCCTCATCTCCAGTCCTTCTTCCCAAAGGTTACCATCTTCATTGGATTATTGGGTATCCATCCACCCAGAAAGTTTATACTGGCATATAGTATTCACTTTTTGAAAAGCACACACCGCACACACTTAACATAATCAACTTTCCCTCATTCCACACCATGGCTGTACCATCATGGATCAAACCAGTACCACATTGATCGACATTCAGATCACTGCAATTTTTTTTTAATATTATCATTTTTTTTGTCCTCTGTATTAAGATTGCAGACATTCCATTTTCATGTATCTATTCATTACACAAGAGTTATTCATTGCACCTCTACTCCATACTAGAGAATATGCTAGGAGGTGAGAATACAGATGGCAATAACATAGACAGAATCTCTGCCCTCATGGAACTTAGGCATAAAAGAGAAAGCAGCTATTAAATAGATAATTACATAAATTATTAATTAATTATATTGAGATAAGTGGAACAGAAAAGCAGTACAGGTGACATCATTGTGTCCCTAAGGCAGCCTGACTAATCAGGGAATGCTTTCCTGAGAAATTTCACTTTAGAATTAAAGGATAAATGGTCATTTGCCAGAGATGGGAAATAATTTTTTCTTAAGTTCCTCTAAGAGCACATATCACTCTTATTATCATAAATAATGAATATTTTTAGTGTTTTGTAAAGGGATAAATAACATTTCTCTTTCTCTTTCTATCTGGTAACAGCAGCAACTCAGTGCTGGAAATGGTCTCTGCTCACTCTGCTTGATTTAGACAAATTTAATTTCTCTCTTTCTCTCTCCCTCCCTCAAATACTTCAGTCAAATGAAATATTTAAGTTAATAAATTGAAGCCACTGGACAAAAAACTAAAACAAAATAATGTTTAAGTATCCTCTTTGTCCAAAGCTTACATTAAGAGACTATTAGAGTTATTACTATTTGGTAGTCAATCTATCAAGATGAGCTTGTGAAATGCATTTAACTTTGACCTTGAGGGAAATTAAGAACCAGCTTCTTTGCCAGTTGAAGTTCTATTCATAAGCTCAGTCTAGACCAATGCTTGTAGCTTGGAGGTTCTGTAAGTAATTCAAACTCTAAGGGTCCCAAACTGAACTCACTATTAGGCCCCACAACCCTAGTTCACTTCTCTTTCTGTATTTAACATCTGTGATAGAAAGAGCATCTCATCTTCTCAATCACCCATTCTGAAAGAATCCTCGAGTGCTCTTCAGCACTTTCTTTTCCCTCAATACCAATTTACTTCTCTCCTTGAAACCCTTCAGAGCATCTTATGAGACTCAGGGTTATATTAAAATTTTTACCGTGGACTTAAAGATCTACAGTTGGTCTCTGCCTAATTCTCCAACATTATTTCATACTACTATTCTTCTTTTGCCAAACTGTGTGTGCCCTCCTGTTATAGTTGAACCTTGATTGCTATTGGCACCTAAGTGGGTGGGATCAACCCTTAGGCCGACTGGCTGTGAGGTTTCACTACCTCTGTAGCTTACAGGCTGCTGGGGCGGGCGGGAGGTGGGGGGTGGGGGGTGGGGGTGGGGGGGTGGGGGTGGGGCTTACCCCACTGAGTGGGATTCGCTCCAGCGGGCTCTGGTGCTTGTTGAAACCATCCTTTGTGTGTGCCACTTATGGGGCTAATTGGGCAGTGCTCTGTCGTGGTCTGAAGCCCACCTCCAAGTAAGTTGGTTCTGGGGTCCCTTAGGAGGGGCTCTGGTGCAGGCCCAGGTCACCCAATGCCTGCGACCAGCCAGAGACAACCTGGTAGGAGCTACAATGCAATCCACAGTTGTTTGCTCCCTGTGCTAAACCTGGAGGCACATGGGAGAGGCCTAACTGTGAACTAAGGACAGCTACCACCAGTTCCAGGCCTGGGGTAGCTCCTCAAAAAGCCAGGACAGCCCGAGGCCTGCTGCCACCTGCTGGCTCCCTTAAGGTTCAACCCCTGATAAAGCCTTGTGTGGTATATGAGTTGGATGAGGCAGGTTTCCTAAATGAAACAAAATATGGCATCATTCATCACATCTGAAAACATTGGCTTAGTAGCAAAACAGGGGAGAAAATACTCATTCTAAGGAAATGTCTAAATCAACTGCAAATATATTAACATATAACATTATTTGTTTAAAAATAATGATTGTGTTTAGTATATTAAGCAAGAAATTCAAACAGGATTTGTAATCAAATAAATAACTTGTCATTAGATTTAGTCAAGACTTCGGGGTTTTTTTCTCCCAGCTTTATTGAGATATAATGTGTAAGTTTAAGGTATAAAATGTGATGATATGATACTTGTCTATATTGCAAAATGATTACACAATAAGGTTAATTAGCACATTCATCCCTTCACATTATTATTACCTTTTTATTTTGTGATGAGAACATTTAAGATCTACCCTCTTAACAACTTTCGAGTATACAATACAGTATTGTTAATTATAGCCACCATGCTGTCCATTAGATCCTCAGAACTCATGTATCTTATAGGAAGTTTGCACCCTTTGACCACATTCTCCCATTTCCTCCATCCTCCCGTCCCTAGCAACCACCAATCTACTCTCCTTTTCTATGAGTTCAGCTTTTTCAGATACCACATATAAGTGAAATAATACAGGATTTGTCTTCCTCTGTCTGACTTATTTCATTTAGCATAATGCCCTTAAGCTTCGACTTCATTCTGTTTAATGACTGAATAATATTCTATTATAATATACCACATGTTTTCATCCATTTGTTTACATGCATTATCTATCATGAAGAATTCTGCACTGCACTTGGGGATGTACATACCTCTGAGATAATGATTTTGTTTCCTTTAAATATGTACTGAGAAGTGGGATTTCTGGATAATATAGTAGTTCCATTTTTTATTTTTTGAGGAACCTCTGTACTGTTTGCCATAGTGGTTACATTGCCACCAACAGTATACAATGGTTCCCTTTTCTCCATATCCCTGCCAACACTTGCTCTCTCTTGTCTTTTTGATCATTCTAACAGGTGTGGCACGATATCTCATTGTGCTTTTCATTTGCCTCTCCTGATGATTAGTAATGTGAAGCACCTTTTCATGTACCTGTTGGCCATTAGTGTGTCTTCTTTGGAAAAATGACTCTACTCTTTTTTTAAATGATATTATTATTATTATTGTTATTTAGTTACATGAGTTCCCTATATTTTTTGGTTATTAACCCTTTATCATATATAAAATTTGCAGATATTTTCTCCCTTTCTGTGGGTTGATTTTTCATTTTCTTTATTGTTTCTTTTGCTGTGCAGAAGGTTTTTAGTTTGATATAGTTCCACTTAGTGATTTTTGCTTTTGTTGCTTATGCTTCTGGTATGATATCCAAAGTATTATTGCCAAGACTGATGTCAGGGCAATTTTTCCCAATGTGCTCTTCTAGGAATTTTATAATTTCAGGTTTTACATTTAATTCTTTAATCTATTTGGAGTTAGTTTTTGTATGGTGTAAGAAGGGGGAGTACTTTCACTCTTTTGCATGTAAATATCCAGTTTTCCCAAAACCATTTATTGAAGAGACTATCTTTTCCCTCACTGAATATTATTGGCTACCTTGTCCAATATTAGTTGACCATATTTGTATGGCTGTATTTATTTCTGGGCTCTTGATTCTGTTTCATTGGTCTATGTGTATGTTTTTATGCAGTATTATACTGCATTACTATATATTTGGAATATAGTTTAAAATTAGAAAGGGTGATGCCTCCACCTTTCTTCTTCTTTGGCTATTTGGGGTCTTTTGTGGTTCCATGTCAATTTTAGGAATGTTTTTCCTATTTCTGTGAAAAATGTCATTGGAATTTTGATGGAGGTTGCATTGAATATATAGATGGCTTTGAGTAGTATGGATTTTTTAAAAACAGCATTAATTTCCATAAAACAATATATTTTCATTTATTTGTGTCTCTTCAATTTCTTTCATCAGTGTCTTATAGTTTTCAGTGTACAGATGTTTCTGTTTAATATAGTTAATGAAGTTAATATAGTTAATAATAGTTATTAAATATAGTTATTAATATAGTTAATAAATTTAATATAGTTATATTTATTCCTAAGTATTTTATTATTTTTTGTTGTATTTTTATTTTTTATTGTTTCCTAAGTATTTTTATTGTTTTTGATGCTATAGTAAACAGGATTGTTTTCTTAATTTTTCTTTCTGATAGTTCATTGTTACTGTATAGATATTAGAAGAAACAAAATACTCTTTGGCAGGAGGGAGATAATCTATACTTTATATCTATTTCCATTTCATTTCTAATCTTTTTTAGCAGTTAGGGAAACCATTTGACACATGTATTATGTATTAGCAATAATGACTTACATTGTAATCACACTGTGCAGCAATGCTGTAGGCAAGATGTATATAATAAGCCTTGTTTTGCAGATGAGGAGACCAGGTTTTTCCCCACAGCATCATGATGCTTGCAAATTTTAGAGTTGACACTCAAACCCAACCAAGTCCAATTTATTCCCATCAGGCCTATATGACAATATTTCCCAAGCTGAAAATTAGAGTTCAAGGTCTGACAGACACAATTCTAGTCCTTTAACCTCAGAGGTCAGATCTAGTCCTTTAATATTATAAATTGGCCATGGACATCTTGGTGCCCTATGCCAAAAGACAAAAAACTCCAATCCTAACTGTATATACCAACGGAGGGAGACACAGCTCTCTTCACTTTGTCTATTTATAAGTTTGAATTGAAACTGATACCAAGTTTTGGGGAACATGATTGTTTCACTAAGATCGTCTAATTTAATAAACCAAAGAAGCAACGGACAAAGTAAAACCATTATCCAGATGTCTGGTTATTTAAAGTTATCTCGAACCTTGAGGCAAATTTTTCTAAGAAGCAACAAAGCCAAGTTGTTAAAATCTCAGACTCTGGAGCTAGGATGCCCAGCTTAGAAACTTGCCTCCACTGTATCCTAGCTGTGTGACCTTGGGCCAGACACTCATTCACTTTGTGCTTCAATTTCCTTCTTTGTAAAATAAGGGTAATAATAGACTCTGTCTTATAGGGTTGTTGTGAGATTTCAATTAATTAATACATGTAAAGTTCATATGCATCCACTGTTATTCATTTCATAAATAATGAATGCTTACTATGTATGGGTTCTGGAGGTGCCAGAGTGAAAAAGATCCTGCATTCACAGAACTTACAGTACTTTCTAATGGAAAGAAGACCATCAGATAGAAAAATATGAAAAACTAATTGGCAAATTGTATAGTTTTCAGGATGGTGATAAGCAGCATATAGAAAAATGAGGGAGAAGAGAGGCAATAGAATGTTATGGGGTATGGGGAGTACTCAGGAAAGGAGGTTTCACAGTTTTAAATCAGGTTGTCAGGGAAGGTGGCCCTGAGACAAGGACATTTGAGCAAAGGCATGAAGGAGGTAAGGGAACAAACCACATGGTGTTTGAGGAAAGAATTGTCCAGGCAGAAGAAACAGCAAGTCCTAGGCCATGCAAAAAAAAACATACCTGGCAGGATCTGGGAATTTCAAGAAACTAGAATGAACATAGTAAAGCAGAATGTGAACAGTAGGAGATCATAAAGTCAAAGTGAAGGGTTGGTTTGGGGGTGGTGTATGTGTGTGTGTGTGTGTGTGTGTGTGTGTGTGTGTGTGTGTGTAAAGGCAGATTGCATTAGGCATTTTTGGCCACTGTAAAATTTTGGCTCTTCCTCTGACTGTGATGGGAAGCCACTGGAGGATGTTGAGCAAAGAATGACATTATTAGACTTAATTTTTAGCAGGGTCACTTTAGCTGCTGTGTTGAAAACAGAGCTGGGTAGCAGGGCATGGAAGCAGAGAGACCTGTCAGGAGGCTATTGCAATAATGCAGGTGAGAAATGATGGCACTTGGATCATGCTGGTAGTGGTGAAGGTGGAGAGAAGTGATTGGATTCTGGGAGTATTTCAAAGCTACTGCTAACAGGATGTGAGAGATTAAAGAAGAGTCAAGGATGACCCAAGGCCTCTGGCATGAGCAACTGGAAGTATTTAGTGGCTGTTAACTGAGGTAGGGAAGATTTCTAGAGGACAGACAGAAGGGAGGAACACCCAGAAGCTGGTTTTGGAATATGGAATTTGAGTTGCCAATTAAACTTTGCAGAGGAATAACCAAGTAGGCAATTGTATATAAGAATTTCTGTAGTTTATGGAGAGGTGTAGTCTGGGGATATAAATTTGGGGAGATGAAGCCTATTGATGGCATATAAAGCCACAAGACTGGCAGAGATCATAAAGGGATTGGGTCCATAGAGAGAAAAAGAAGTCCGAGGGCTAAGTTCTGCTACCTTGTACAATTAATAGTCGGGAAGTCGAAGAAGAACCAACCAAAGTAACAAAAAGTAGTAGTGAATCAGGTAGGAGGAAAACTGGGATGTATTGTCCTGTGGCCTCTGAGTTCATGTTGATTTTAATATTAGACTTCAATATGATTAATAGTGTGATAATATAAATCTTCCCAAGTATGGAAAAAAGACAAGGTGAGACAGAACCTATAAACAGGAGGTATTTAATGCTCATAGTTGAATGAGGGTGAGAGACTAACGGCGCAGAATATTTGAATTTTCAAGGGTCTCAAAAAATCCAGAAGTAGTGTGATTTTTATAGTTGCAACATGCTAAAATGGAGTACAGGGGGACTGTAATAACTAATAGCAGAACCATTGGGGCAATATTGAAATTGTGAATATATATGATTGATCATAACGATAAGAACTGAGAAATTCAGTAAAAAGCACAAATGCTTGATTTAAATATCTTGATTTAAATATCTGAATGCATCACAACTTTTCTATTTTCGTCTCAGTAGCTGTAGTCATATTTTTATACTTTTTCATTCTGAATTAGGAAGCTTGAGAGACATTGTTACTGATTTTTTTTCCAATGTATGTTAGTAAACATCTTTTTGGTTTAGAGAAATGCTATGTATGGATAAATAAGAAAAACACATTATCAGAGACAGAAAATCTTGGTACCTTTTGCTATTCCTGTATTTGTAGAACTAGTAAATTATTTTATTTTAGGAATACTTTCTTGTTATCTATGATTATTTTCACAAATAGATTTTCTTCATACCTTTCCCATCTAGACGGATGCCTATTAGCTCTTTAAAGGAATTAATGTTTCAGGACAAAACAGTTTCTACTTGTTTGGAGAAGCAAGAACGAGGGACCAAAAATAACTTAATTGGCTACCCTTGAGGATTACATGCAAACTTCTTAATTCTCCATTTCTGTTATCTAAAAAACATGCCTCAAGAATTCCATTGATTTCTAAAGTTAATTTTCATATTTTATTCTCATTTATTTTCCCATGATTAATTGAGAAAGTATATTTGAATTTCAAAAAACTCTATAAAGTGGGCCGGCTGAGTGGTATTCCCGGTTCGGATCCCACATAAGAGGGCCAGTGACACTGCTGTTAGAAAACAAAACAAAACAAAACAAAACAAAAAACCACTCTATAAAGTAATGTCAGCAAGAAATAAAACATAAACCCCATTGTATGTTTTGGTAAGCGCAGGGTGTCTACTAATATGCTGTAAGAGAACTGACTGTGGTTACAAGGCTTATTAAGCTTTATTCATCTAAAGCAAATAGTAAGCAGGGGCCAGTGATTCTGACTTTCCCTGTTATAGAAAAAGTAAGAAGATCCCAACATGTAGTAATCATACTAATGAAAATTGTCAGTGCTTAGCATCATTTTTGTGCCTGAGGCTGTACTTGAACTCTACACGTGTTACTCCTAAACCTTATAATAATCAAACAAGATAACTATTATTTTACATTCTCTAAAGATCGAAATAATTGAGGCAGAGATATCATTAAGCAATGCACCTGAGGCCACACACCGACATACTGGGAAATGAAGTTGCTCTGTTTCAGATCAAAGTGGCTTCAGTTAAAGATGGTTTTTCTGTGTAACATGCATTCTACAATGCACTACTTTTAAAAGAGAACCTAATTTTTCTGACTTTTTGTGATCCAATTATTTGTTTAACTCAATAATAACATATAGGATGATTAGGAATCCAGACTTGAAAACTCAGGTGTACAAAGTAAATGTAAGTTCTTTATTATCGTTACAGCTATTCTAGGTTTCCCTTGAGCCCCTCATCCACCGGTAAGAAAGAACAAAGAATGGCATAACCCAAATATTTTAAAGTTTAGTATCACAAAATCATTTAAAGACCCATTTGGGTAGCATTCAATCTCTCTTAAACACATATAGTCTCTCAGTCAGCTTTCCCCTGATTCTCTTTATATAATGAGGGTACGGTGTGACATAGGTGAGAAGGTGGCCAAGGAAGAGTTGGAGTCCTCAGCCATTGGGTCCTCTGCTTCCTTTGGTCTGTGAGTGATGTCCTTTGTTCAGCTGCTGCTTGACTTTAGGCCTCTGGAATCTGAAGTCTGCTGCTGGTATAATTCATGATCTGAAACCTACTGGCTTGGTGCGGGGCGAGACCTTCTCCCTGCCTGACTAAGCTCATCTCAGGCAGGAGAAAGAGACAAATGTTTCCTTCCTTGACTGCCCAGGGCTACTGGATTGATTTCATCTTTCTTGTTTGTAACCATTGATTCCTTTTGTGAACAGATCCATTTTGGTGTTGGCAGAGTTGTTGTCCCCTTTCTATGGTTATCACCATTGATCTGGCTTCCAATCTATTGTCACAGGGTAGAGTGGGTGGGGAACCCAGAAGACCCCAGATCCCTAAAAGTCTCCTCAGTCACGGGTGGTGCCTTGTGAGACTGGGTCTGCTCAGTTGGAGAATCCCTATGTAGCATCATGCTACAGCCCCATTATGTATGTACTCTTTGCCTCATGCTGTAACAGTCCCCAACAAATCTCTTCCCCACCCCCGTCTCATGGATACCCTGTGGCATGGGTGAGGCCCATCTGCTCCCACGTATGTGCTGTATCTCTTGGGAGCAGTGAGCTCGAGGGAAAAGTTCCTGCTCCCAGGACACCTGGCTTACTAGAGTCACACCACCTCCTCCCAGCTCAACAAACCATGAGTCAGCAGACAGCCATCAGGCTTTAGGAGAGAATCTCTTGGGCTGCCTTCCCTCAGCTTCTAGTTATAGTTAAAAGAATCATTTGAGCCCTTATCTTCCTTCCTCCACTGGGAAAAGAGCAGCTACCCCTAAAACACTCCACTCTCCCAGTCTTCCACTTCCTCTTATGTGTTTCGCTGGTAAAGATCATCATTGCAGTTTTCCCCTTTCATGTGGGAACAAACAAGAAGTCTCTTGTGAAGAATTGGGCCCTTTTCTAATGCAGCATTGGAGAATTTAGTAATTTTATTCTTAAAAGGCTGTTATCTTTTTTGTAACCCCTGCTTTATTTGAAACCTTCTAGAGCTAGAAAAGATTTCAATTAATACTTCACACTGCCCTGTTACTCATCCAAAATGATGCCAAAATATGTAAGATTCAAGACATTTCATTCATTTCATTCTGATTCTTAAGGTAATTGTGTTTTGTTTTGTTCTGTCCTACTTTTTGTTTAGTGGGTTCCCTACTTTATTTCTTTCTGTGTGGTGGGGTTCCCATTATAGTCACCACAAATTTGAAAATTTATAAAATGAACTCCTTCTGATAACTGCTACTGGCATTATTATGTAATGAACAATTTTTATCAGTTGCTGTTTATATAAAACATATGTTATTACTAAGCCAGCAGAGAATCATAAACTTCAGGCTTAACAGGGACTTTAGACATTAATTCATACAAATCTCTTATTTTATAAATGAGAAAACTGAAACTTGGAGAGATTATATAATCTGGCAAGTGTTATATTGCTAGTTAATTAGCAGAGTTTGATCAGGACTCCTTAGTCCATAAGAGCACTTATAAATATTGAAGCTGGAATTATTTATGTCATTTTTCATGAATAGTCTGTCGTCACCCACCCTTAACCCACTAAATTAAGCTCTGTCAGGGTAGAAGCTGTCTGTTTTGTTTTCTTCTGCATCCTTAATGCCTAGTACAGGCTCTCACACATAATAGGTGCTCAATAAATATTGGTAAATAAAGGAATGAATGAATGGATGGATGTTTCAACAAATATGTATATAGATTATACTACGATTTAAACACTAGTATTTGGTTTGGGTTCTGCAAGATGAATAACACAAGGTCCAGAAAAGAGGCGGATACAGAAACCAAGGGATACAGGAGCTCCAAGGAATGACTCACTCGGGAAATTGTGTTTCTTCTTCTCCTTGATTGGGAAAGAGCTGAGAATCTCAGCCCTGGAGTCCTTCATCAACTCCTGAAAGATCCAGGACATAGCTCTCCACTCAAGACCTTGCAAATAATTTCTCCCTCAACAACTGCATACTGCATTTCTGCTCTTTTATTCTAGAAGAGTGGCTCATAGTAAGTTAAAAATACACCAATGTGTCCACAATTTCAAAGGAACAGATGACTCACAGTTCAAATCATATGAAGGGAAATGATTATAAGTCAGCTGTGAGCTTACTGGTTCCAGAATAATTTAAGGCACTAGCTTGCCTAGTTCCATAAAGACACTGGTGGAATCTTTTCTATACTTGGATCATAATCACACATAGAATTGATTTCCCAGTCTCCTTAAGATCCTTCTGAGGTTGCATGTGGTACTGCAATAGTAGAGAGGTTATGTAATTGTCAAGTCCAATTCTTTTTTCTATCGAGGAGGGTACCACAGGAAAGAAATAAAATTCCCTCTCCCTGTGCTCACATTCACACTTCCCATCATGGAAAGTCAGAGGCCAGGAAGAAGGAAGTGCTCTTAGCTCATATTAACCACTCAACAAATTATTACCCGAGTCTGTTCTCCTAACCACTAGCGAGAAAGTGGTAAGTGCCACTTAAGAAGAAGAAAACAGCCTGCACAGTGGCACCAGCTGTACCCATCTATTAGATCTACCTTCTCTCTTCCAGGAGGGTGACAAGGCTGGCCACTGCACAGTACTTCTGAGGTGAAGGCTGGCCACTGCACAGTACTTCTGAGGTGAAGGTGACGATGGAAGCTGTGGATGTGAATATAGTGGAAATAGGAAGCAAGTTTATACAATGATATCACCAGTCCCTGACATTATCATGGATCAAATATTTCAAAATGAAATGCCTCATGTAGACATTGAGCAGTGGGCAGTGGCCATCAGCACACTGTCGCCCGGGGGTCACTTGAATAATATTGGCCTTTGTATAGAATCAAATAATTCAGAATTCTGTTTAAATAAAGAGATCAAGTAAACAAGAAAAACAGTATGATAAATTGTAGAGAATGTGGGAAATATGTAGCCAAGTTATTCAATACAAAAATCATTTGCTTTTAACAACAATAAAAAAGTCTGAAGAACTTGGAAAGTAAGAAACTTTGTGGCAGTCTACAGGAAAAAAAAAAAAAAAGGAAGTATTTATGCTATGCAGTCTGCAGCCTGGCTGACAAAGACAGATAAAATAACCAAGATTTTCAAATGTAATGTATAGAGAGGCTAAATAAACAGCATTTTCAAATTTCCAGCAATGACCAAAGCAGAAACAGCATAAGGAATCACACAGAAAGAGCTCACTTGCTTCATTGCATGAAGCTGAAAGTATATCTGTGAATTAGGATTAATAAGATAGAGTTGCATAGAGTTCATTGAAACCATTTGCCTATATCAATATTTACATTCATATTGCACATTATAATTCATACATGTTCATATTAATGAAAAAGTGGAGCTAATGGCCACTCCTGCAAAAGAAAGTACAATTGGCTTTATCGATGGACATGTAAAACTACACAGGGTTGCCCACTGGGCTTGTCCCAGTGCCGTCTGGTCTGTGCCTGGTTGTTGATGACTGTCTTGAAAGTGGTGATAGTTCCCCATCAAATCATATTTACTTGTCAGAGAGCCCAGGCATTTCACAGAGATCTATGAACTTTACTGATATTTTCACAAACACAGAGAGTGAGGTTACTTTGGCAATGAGTAATTTAATTCATTACGTATTCTCGAACTTTACAATAGGTACCGAATTGCTGCTATAGAAAATATTTCTTACAAAGTTTTAACATATTTGCTGGTCATTTTTTCTTTAATAATTACATCAGCTTGAAGCTTTAGAGAGTCACATCTTTTCAAGCATTCAAAAGTTTGGAGATGGCTCAAGGAAAAATAAGTCAATTCATATTTACCAAGAACCAGAGTAAGAACTAAAGTTTAAAAATATCCATTTCAGGGTGGTTATCACTTTGTGAGGGAGGTCAATGTATAACTATTACATTTCTTTGTACACCTGAAACTAATAATAAAAAATCTTCTTCACAGCTATTTATAAGGACTGACATCAGCCAGTTTTTATGTCTGGTCCATTACCACCATTTTTTAAATTTACTTTAAAACACAGAAGCAGCTTTCTGAAGACAATGAGAATAAAATAAATGTGGTGAAGTAGGAATAGTGAGCAAAGCAGGATTGGATATGGGGAAAGTTGAACATTCCTGTTCCACATTCCATTAGTTTCTTTTCATTTCAGAGGTAAAATGGTGCCACCATATTTTTCTTGAACTCAAAAGCAAATTATTGCTGAAGTTATAATATTTCAAAGCATAGATATTAATTATCATTCTCATTCTAGTGCTCGATGTATCTTGTCTGATAAAAACATGAATTAGTTAAAAAAGTTTGAACAAAATGCTACAGGATTTTATAGGAAGCAGTTACTTTATTCATGCTGCAGAAACCACAGAAAGCTTTATGAAGAAGATTATGTCATCAAGAGTGTTGAAGCAGAAAGAATTTAGGCATACCGAATTGGGGATGCATTCCTGGCAGAAGGAAGAGCCTGAGCAAAGGCTAGGAGGCATCAGGCAAATGTATCCAAGGAACGGGAAGCAAATCAGTTTCATCCGAGCTTAGAATGTGGAAGAGGAAACAACGGATAATTAGGATCAGAGTCTTAAATGATAGAATGAGAAATTCAGTGAGGGGCAGCTGGTTAGCTCAGTTGGTTAGAGCACAGTGCTCATAACACCAAGGTCGCCAGTTCAATGCCCGCATCAGTCACTTAGCTGCACCCTCCACAACTAAACTGAAACAACTACTTGACTTGGACCTGACATGCTGTTCCCCAATAAAATAAAAGAAAAAAGAAAAAAATTCAACAAGCAATAAACTGAAATTTGAATGCAGAGAATTAGGTTAAGTTTCGACTATACACATACCAGCTCAATTAACCCTCATAATATCTCAACGAGCTAGAGAGTAATATTCCTATTTTTATAAATGAGAAAACTGAGGCTCAGACTGGTTAAGAACGTGTGGGCATCATTAGCTCAGTAAGAAACAAGGCTGTGATGACCCCACAGCCTATTCTCTTTTTCCTTTCTATGATGTTCCCTGTTTACATTGCCATCTTTGCTTTAGTACCCTTTTCCTCTGTGGAGACCATGAGCATTTTGCCACACTGGCTGTGTCTTTTTTTTCTAAGAAACTATCGCAGTGCTTTGCAGATAGTATGTGACTGATAAATGTTAGCTGATTGAAAGAATGAATATCTAGCGACCCATTTTCATGGCAGAATTGGAACAAAAGAGCTGAAGGCTGGTGATAAACAAATGTAGAAGTCACTTGCTGAAAAGTCATTGGTGCAGCCATAGGATAGATGATTTGAAAGGTATTTATGACAAATTTAAAGACAGTTTGGGGAATATAATCAATAATGTTGCAAAGATTTTGTAGGGTATCCTATGGACACTTGTCTTATTAGGGAGACCACTTCATGGACAGTGTAGGTATACCTGCCCACTGTGCTATACACATGAAGCTGAAACTGAATGTCAATTATAATTTAATATATATATAGTCACAAAGTATGGAGTAGAGCATAGGAAATAGAGTCAATGGAACTGTAACAGCTATATACGATGTCAGACGGGTAATAGATTGGGGGAGGGTGTTATCACTTTGTGAGGGGTTTAAATGTCTAACTATTACATTGTTTTGTACAGCTGAAACTAATAAAAACTAAAAATAGAAATGAAAAATAAATAAAGAGCATGTAATGAATATGTTGCCTTCTGGGTGAGCATAAGCACACTTTCTCCTTCCATACCTATTAAATGGTAGCTATCAAACCCAAAGTTACTTGAATGACTATCTCCATGAAGCCATAGGGCCATGTTAGGAAACACCTTTTGAAAATGGATACTCATGATAACAGAGGTATACGAAAACTTCTTTCACAAAACAGTTGGGATTTTCAACATTTCATTCTCATAAAACAGTCTTTACAAAGAATACCTGCGAACTTCTGAAAATTACAAATGAGAATGTTGTGGAAAACAAAAGAAACATGATTCAAATTTTCCTTAAAAGGAATATGCCATGGTCTTGTGCTGTATTTTCTGAAGATGAGAGGAGTGATGACCTCTGGGCATCCACTTGGAGTTTCTAATTTGAAAGTAGATTAACGAGAGACTTTGTTTTGTTTTGTTTTAAATAATGGAAGTGTAGTATTAACCAACAGTTTTGTTTTGTTTTTCAATTCGGGAATTGGGGGATGGGGACAGTGTTGGGGAATTGGGGAAGGGGACCAGCCAAGTTGTTATTCTTCAATCTTAGTTGTGGAGGGCGCCAGTCACTATCTGGCTGCCTATTGGCATCTCATGGCCTCTAAGATTAAGGTGCTGTGTTACAATCTTAGTTGTGGGTGGGCGTAGCCACCATGCCATGTGGGAGTCAACCCAGCAGCCTTGTTGTTAAGAGCACGTGCTCTATCCACTGAGCTATCCAGGTGGCAGCTCAGCTCACGGTGCCAAGTTCAGTCTTAGTTGCCGGCGGGGGTAGCCCACCATCGAAAAGGCAACCTTGTTATTAGGAGCACATGTTCTCACCAGCCGAGCCATCCTGCCACCTATTGGCAGCTCAGTGGCAGCTCAAGTCAGGCACAGCATCACTGGCCCATGTGGGAATCGAACCTGGGGCCCTGTTGCTCAGACCTCATGCTCTTAAGCTAACTCATAACCAACTGAGGCTAACAGTTTTTTAGAAAGGCATAAACAAGGTCATAACAACCTTTTTCTCCCAATGATTTTCTCCCAATGCAGATCAGGATTCTGCAAAACCAGTGACCAGAGGCAGGTAAGTGGAAAGACACCTATCACCTAACATCAATTATCAGGGATTGGTGGGCACTCTCTGCTAGTTTGTTTGATTTAAATTTCATTCTGTTTTCTAGCTACAGGTGTGAGAGATAATAGAGATAATAGTGAAGGCAATTGAAATGCTCAATCACTGAATTACAGTCATGGAAAGAGAAACCTGCATCTATAACTTGATGCAATTAGTACCCCACCCACCCCACCTCCATCTAAGCTAGTCAATTTAGATAGGGTTTGAAACTGATAATCCTAAAAAATAATGGAGCAAATAAATTTACAAATTCAAAACACATCAAACAATGGAGCTACAAATGCCCACAAAACAAAAGTAGTATTCACATTTATTATAAATTACTCAAATCATCATTTTAGAGTTCTTATTATATACATGACACTGTGATAAGGTGCATAGGGGTACAACCATAAAGACATATTTTGGGGGCTGGAGTAGATGATAGAAACAAACATACATAAATAAGGTACAAAATACAATAGAGATACAAGAACATTCCAGAGAATACAAAGGAAGAAAATAGTTAAATCCATTCAGGCTAAATAAAGATGGCCTTATGAAGAAGATGCAGTTAAGTGGATCCTTGTAGACACGGAAATATTTCATTTAGTGTAAAACAAAGGAAACAAATGATAAGCTAAGGGAATCAAATAAACAAAGGCTCAGAAATTTAAAAAGTATAAGATGCATGGGTAGCATGTGATCAGTATAGTAGAAGATATACCTAGTAAGGTAAACTGGAATGAAAGTACAGAGGACTTGGAACTCTATACTAAAAACAATTGCAATTGACTCTCCAGACCAGCACTTTCCAATGAACTTTCTGTGATGATAGATAAGAGTATGATCTATTGATATGTCTGCACTATCCAACATTGTGGCCACTGGCCACACGTGACTATTTAGTACTTAAGAGTGTGACTAGTTCAACTGAGAAACTGAAGTTTTAATTTTATTGTATTAACATTATTATTAAATAATGAATGTATTAAATTTAAATAGTTGCCTGCCTAGTGGGTACATACTGGACTGTGCAGAAAATGGTAGCCACTAAAACTTTTGCACAAGAGAGCGACATGATTGGAGAAATGCTTTAGCAATAGTTCTCCTTTGCACAATCTAAAATGTTGATTTATTTGGGGAAGAGACCTCTTTAATCACTGCTCATATAATCTCCACTAGATGTTTAGTTTTCTGATTCCATCTAATTCGAAAAACAGTGTGAATGTGAATCGACTATAAGGCAAGAGAACAATTAATCGAGGAAACGTGGCTAAATGGAATATATTGAGAAAACAGTAGCAGATGGTAAATCCTGGTAAGTTTTAAAAATTTCTAGCACACCAACGTGAATGCCTTGTGACTGCTGAGAAACAACACATTTCATTCTTTGGATGGAAAGATTATATCTTACTCATCCTAAACTGATTTACTTATGATTACTAATAGATAATTCATGTGACATAGTAAAAACACCAAAATAAGCAATGTTGACTCAAAAGGGCATAATGGTTTTGACACATGTGTGATTTAGAAATGTTAGGCCTTTAGGCTCACAGAATTACCATTTGTCAATAATGACAGAAAAGAATAACAAAACCTCAAATGTGCTATTTTCTGCAAAAACAAATTTAAAAAATAAATTGACGTCATATCTTTGTTTTTCTCTGGGGCTTATATGGGATTCAGAAAAGCTTTTATTTCAAAGCATATTTCAGAATATTTATTTAAATCAAAATAAAAATGCTCCTGTATGTATTTTAGCTGTAGCTCTTAAATTTAGAGGCTTCTTGGAGTTCATGGGTTTGTTTTTTTTTTAAATTATACCATAGCCAACTTAAGTTGACTGATTAAGATTAGATTTAATGAAACTACAGCTTTTCCATTGGTAGGTAAAATATTTATGCAGATGAATGGACACTGAAATTCTAAAATATTAAATTCTAAGCATATTCCTGAAATAAGAGGAAAATCCTCTCTTCTACTTGTACAAGAAGTTAACTTTGTGCAACACAAGCTCAGATAATTGCCATAAGCCAAAGGTTGTAGATGAAAACAGAAATGTGGTCAGTAAGCTGTAGGGAGAACCTGCCAGACCCCTTTGGATCAAGTCCGTGTTTGTTTCTGTGTATCTGCCTTTGTAATTTAGTAAGACAAAGGGCTGGCCGAGTGGCACGGTGGTTAAGCGCCGGCCTGGGAAGCCAGCAGCCCCGGTTCGGTCCCACATATAAGGGCCAGTGACACTGCCCTCAAAAAATAAAAAATAAATAGTATGTAATTTAGTAAGACAATTGTGGCCAATTAGTTAATATTTTCTTACTATCCTCAGGCCAAAAAACATGAAGTCATCTTTGATGTTTTCTCTTCCTCTCACACACCATATCCAATCTGTCCAGAAATCCTGTTTGTTCATCTTCAAAATATATCTAGAATCTAACTAGTTCTCATGGCCCCTACTGACTTCATCTCTCAGCTGAATCACATAGCCTCCAAACTGCTTTCCCTGGTCCTACCTCTCTCACCTCTTCCTAAAATGGAAGTCAGATCATGTTAGTCTTGGCTCAACATCTTTCACTAATTTTAGGTTTCTTTCAGAGTAAAAGCCCAAGAACTTGCCTCGGTTTATGTGGTCTGGCCTCATTCCTCTCTAACCTTCTCCTCCTTCACCCTGTGACAGCTACACACCCCTCCTATCTGTTGCCAGAACGTCTGGCATCCTCCCTCCCTCCCTAGAACATTTGAATTAGCTACTCCTCCAGATAACTGGCAGGGTTAACTTTCCACCTTCTCAAATCTTTGCTGGAATTCCATCTTCTCCATGACACCTTCCCTCACCACTCTATTTAAAATTGTAACCAGCTTCTGGCCCTCTTTACTCTCCTCTACTTTTTCTTCTATCTATGGCATTTATCACTTTCTGATAAATAATACACTTAATTATAATGTGCTGTTTATTTTCCCCCTCCTAGATATATGTTCCATGCATGTGTTTTACTCACCTTTGTGCCTGACAGCACAGCAGTGCCAGCAATGCTTGGCACATAGTAAGTACTAGAAATAATTGACTGAAGAAATCCTCATAAAACACTATTTTGATTATAATTTGTGTAGCCTGATCATATATTTATGAACCATTATATAACATTTCTAGCCATTATAAAGACATTGCTTGAACTAGATTTTTCTCAGCCCCTAAACATACTCCCACATGGTAAATCAGGAATCCCTATAAATGGCATTAACTCTTTCAAGTAATCAGGGTGTCCTTTTAAAAAGGCTTCAACATGTTGTTTCTAAAACTATTAGAAAGTTTACTTTTCCCTGCTAGGGTATCTTTCTAAATTTCTTCGGCTGAGTCATAAGCATTCTATAGATACAGATATAGATAGTTCATTCCTATATTCATGTGTATCTATTTTAGGCCAGACATTGTCCAAAGCACTGGGAAAATAAAGATTTCTAGGACATGGTCCCTGCTTATGAGGAACTCAGAGCCTCACAGACTAAGCTGTAAAGATACTATTACTTAAAAGCAAGCAACATAGTGTTTAGAGCAGCAATTTGACTCTAAGCGCAACAATAAAGGCATAAGCAAAGGGCCATTGATTGCAAATTCACTTTTGATCTGCTTATTAAATGATAAAATAGCCTGAAACAGTTAGGAGGGCATGGAATTTAAGAATGAGGTAGTCTTGGATTTCAATCTTCTTACTTTTTTATTATATTGCTTTATTGAAGTATAACATACAGAAAAGTGCACTTTCTATTTGAATGAGTTTTCACAAGATGAACATACATGGTAACCTGTACCCAAATCAGTATGAACATTATCCTCAAATCTTGCCAGGAGCTCTCTCTCTCTGTTACTTCACTCCCATATGGGTAACCACTGTTCTGATTTCTAACAGCACAGATTAGATTTGCTTGTTTTTGTACTTTATGTAAATGAAATCATATACTTGATAACTTTTGTGTCTGGTGCTTCTTCAATATTATGTTTGTGAGACCCGTCCATATTATTACATGCAGCTGTAGACTGTTGATTCTCGTTGGCTTATGGCATTCTATTCTGTGAATATAATGCAATTGATGTGTGCTACTTTTGGTAAACAATGGAGTAGTTTCCAGGTTGGGGCTATTTAGAATAGTGCCTCTATGAAGATTCTAATACATATCTTTTGGTGAATACAAAAATATACGTGTTCCACTCTAATAGTTATTTCCAAACAGTTTTCCCAAGTGGTTTACACGTATGCAAGTTTACATTTCCCCAGCAGTGTACGTGAGTTCTGATTATTCCACAGCCTCATTAACATTGGTGTTTACTGTCTTTTTGGGGGGGATTTTTTTGGGGGGGGGTTTTGTGTTTTTTTTTTAGGGCAGTGTTACTGGCCCTCATATGTGGGACCCAAACCGGGGCTACTGGTTTCCCAAGCTAGCACTTAACCACCGCGCCACTCGGCCGGCCCTTTACTGTCTTTTTTTAACTTCACCATTCTGGTGGATACACAGTGGTATTACATTGTTTATTTTGCATTTTTCTGATGACTAATGAAATTATTACCTTTTACATATTTAATGGCCATTTGAATTTGGATTTGTGAAATGTTTGCTCAAGTCTTTTGTCCATGTTTCTATTAGATTGTCTTTTTCTAATTGATTTGTAAAAGTTCTTTATAGATTTGAGTCCTTTATTGGATATCTATATCTATATCTATCTATATCTATCTATATCTATCTATATCTATATATCTATATCTATCTATATCTATATCTATATCTATATCTATCTATATATCTCAAATATTTCCTCCTACTAAATAGAGTACCTTTTCTGTTCCCTTAGTGGTATCTTTTGAGGAACAGAAATTCTTACTCTTAATGTAATCTGATTTATAATTCATTCTTTTATTACAAATACCTTTAATGACATCTTTAATTTAAGAAATACTTGTCTACTCCTTGGTCACAAACATGTTCTGTTCTCTTCTAAAAGCTTTATGGTTTTAGCATGTATATTTAGATCTGAAACCCATTTGGAATTGATATTTGTGCATATATTTCAGTCAGTGTTTCCTGGTGTGATCTGAGACTCAGTTTTATTTTCTTCTTATCTAAAAGTGGAAAATAATGCCTGCTTCAAATTACTGTGTGACTTAAATGAGACACTGAGGTAAAGTGCCTCATGCATTAAGCCTCATATTTAAGACTGCACTGGGCACTGTGGCAGATACAAAAATAAATCCCTTCTAAAAGGTGCTGCATAGCCTATGGAAGGACACAGACAGTTATGCAAATAACTGTTCAATAGAGCAGAATATGGCAAATACTATAATAGAGACATAAACAAAAGCATGAGTATGGTAGAGCAGCAAAAGTATAAATAATTTTAGAAAATGGAGTTATAAAGAAAAGGACCCAAGTTTGAAGGGAAATGACAGAAAGTGGGACTCAGCAAGATAGGTAAGAATTAAGTATAATAGAATTTTTTTTAATGTGTAATTTTAACCTATTAAGGTAAAATTGAAAATAAAAAATGTAATTGCTTATTAGGGCAACTGCAGTAAAAGTGAAACTCTCAACCATTCAAAAACTGCTTATGGCACTATCAGTGGATAAGCCCTTCTGGAAATTTGATAAATAAATCAAGAAGCACAAAATGCATTTTCCATTTTATCCAGTAATCCCATTTTTGGAAATTTTTCTGAAAATAATTTAAAATGTGAAAAACTATGCACAAAGTTCTTCATATCAGAATTGCTTATAGTGACATAACAGTAGAAGCAACCAAAATGTGCAGCCATAGGAGGAAATAGTTAAGCTGCTTATGTCAAAGCTTCTCAATGAACTTTCATAGTCATTTTAAAATGTGGCTATGTAGAGTTAGAGTATGTGATTACAGTTATGACGAAGTTTTGAAAAGTTATATATCTGGAGGAAAAAAATGGAAGGGAAAACAGCTAAAAACAAATAATTTTTTGAGGCTGGTGAAGAAACATTGAAAGAAAGTTTATTTTTAAAACTTTGTGAGTGTTTTTTTACCATATGATATGAATCATGTACCTTCGTGTCCCCACCATAACAACCTTCCTTCACATATCTGCCTCTATCATATAATTAATACATGTTACATTTGTCTGTCCTTAATTATTACAAGTCCATCTCTTCCTACTAGACACTGAACCCCTTGAGCCTTGCTTTGTGTATTCCCAGCTCCAAACATGGGTCTGGAACATTGAAGGTTATTTCATAATTGTTTGCTCAATGAATGCATTAACTAATGAATAGATAAATAAAGAGGTAGGATTTTTCCAAATCTTAGCTATTCTTAGTATATATTATTATATACTTTGAAATTTTCCTAATGCTTTCAGATATTAGGGAGAATTCTAAATCTTTTACCTCTAACTCCCTCTAACCCAAGAATTCCTAGAGGTCTTTGAGATCCAGAATCCAAGTGTCTGGCTCAGCTACTCAGCCAGTGTGGGGAAAAGAAATACAGCATAGGAAAATGCTGCTTTGGCTAAAGAATTGTGTTACACACCATTATTTTAGCCTTCATTTACCCCAGATTTCACAGACCAGTGTTTATATTCCACAATAACAAAAAGCCTCAGAAAGACCTTCTAAAAAGAATATATGTAAACAAGGGGGCTATTTATCAGGACAACATACACACATATGGAAGTCTTATATATTTCAGGTTTTTTTCTGGGTAAACAAAATATTTACAAATGGCCCAGAATGTACAAATGGCCCAGTTAAGTTGTCAATTTGTGAGGGAAATAGAATAATTATGAGAGAGATATTGGTTTTCGTGCTGAATGAGAAAAATTCAACACTCAAAAATTCAATAAATAGGAATGGTGTGTTGTCTGTTCAACCTCTGAACCAAGCAAAAAACTTTCAAACAGGAAAGAACCTTGAAATTAGAAAAGATAAACTTGTTCTTATACATGTTTTGTTGTTGTGCTTGTGTTTTAAATAACACATCCCCCAATACAAAATGACATGTGTGGAATAAAAGAAAGGAAGGAAAGAAATAGGAAAGGAACAACGGAAGGACCCTTAGAAAATACTGAAGCGTATAAAGAGAAAAATGTTACAGGCCTTTGTAAACTTGAAAGGCATTCATTATGATGATGATGTCTTAAGGGATGAGCATTCATAGGGTTTTGCAGTTGGACTAATACTATTATTATAACCTGAAATTAGGCTCTCTGAGTCATAGTTATCTCATTTATATAATGAGAATAATACATATCTTACAAGTTGATTTAAGAATTAAATGTGTCATCTATAAATATATAGTATACTTTATAAAGTGTTTATCACAATGTCTAACTCAATAACACTCAATATATTTTTATTTTGTGCTTAGTGGCCAAACTTGTCATCACCTCCTTACTGTCAACTGCACCAGTGCTTATGGCTGATCCCATTAGGCCCCTGTCCTGGGACAAGGGACTGCAAGATGAGAAATAGTTTGCTAAAATTTTATAGCTAAAATTTCTACAGTCAAACTGGCCCCAGTTAAATTATAGATGGCATAAATACCTGTTAGGAGTGGATGAGGGTATAATAAACACAGGCTCCAGCCATTTGTGGGGTTTGGAAAGTGCTATCCTGGGTACAGAGCCCTTGAGCCTTCTTTGTGTGGATGGAGGTACCTACCCATAGACAGTTGATTAATAGGGACAGAGCAGGCTTGGTCCTCTGTTGAGACATAGCTTGGATGTGAGCCGTGAGGCCTCTTTAGGGATCACCTAGAGATACATTTCCACCAAGAGCCTCCTCCTTAAGGATGCTTGGACCTTTGGAAAGTTCTAGTTATTTTCCCAATGGTTATCCCCATTCCGACTTCCTCTGCCATTTCCAGCAAACAAACCTGGATTCCCTGCTGCCTTACTTCAAATCAATAGTTAAGCCTGTCCGATTTTTATTACATTTATCACTATCTGATATGTTCTTGCTTATAGAGGGTATCACTATGTGATATTGTTTATGTATTTTCATTTGTTTACTGTCCATCTTCACTTTTTACACGCACTCTCCCATAGAATGTACGTTCCTTGTCAGCAGGGATCATGTCTGTCTTATTCACTGCTGTATCTCAGACCCTACCACACCTTCCCAACACGGGAGTAGAAGAGATTCTATCTGGAGACACCAGGCACGCAGCAATCATCTTGATTTGTTAGCATCTGCGGGACTGCACCCCCAGGTAAATAAAGGGCAAAGGGCCATGAACCCTTTATATACCCATCCTTAGAACCTCATATCAGGGCATGATGGGCCAGCTTTCCTATGGCAAGGATATATTTGTTGTTCCTATTCCTCTTTCCTGTCTTCCAAACCATCAACCTGGCTTTTAAGCATTATACTTTCTTTATATAGCCTTTCCCTACCAAGCCATCACTCCCTTTGCAAAAGTAATTATGAACACCTTGCCTCTTTCATACATCTGGAATATATCAAAAAGCACTGATTGTCACGGTATAACGTTACCTGGAAGCTTGCCATATCTATAGTTGCTACGTTTTTCAGGCTGTCTACACTATTTAGTCAAATACAGTATTTCTTATCTACTCTCTTTCTACAAGCAAGTTGCCTTCCTTGCCCTGCTACACTATGCTTTTAGAATCATATATACATACAGGATCTACTCCTCCCTTGGAGTGAGGATGTCAGCTGAGCTCCACAAAATTCTTGTGTGTAAAGAATGACCTTGAAAGGTCCTGCAGAAAGTAGCCTCTTCAGTCCTAGGTGCTTCATCTCAGCTACAACTGATTACAAAATAAGCCTTCAAGCCATGAACCCTGGTACTTTTCAAGCATTGTTGCATAGAGAAAAGACAATGCTTTCACCACTACTGTAACCTGCTCTTAAAGCAAAGAAATGGAAGCGGGGACTGCAAGTGATGGCAAAAACCAATTCTGAGGGCAAAACCCAATTTCCCTGGAACTAGAACACCTGCCCATTTAAGGCCACCATATGACACACGCTTTCACAAGCGTTCAGAAAAACTTCAACTACTTTACAAAATTTAATTAATTCTTGAGTTTCCTCCCTGAGTATAAATCAAAACCGCAAGTGTAAGTAAGGGTTCAGAAACAGTTGCTTAAGTGACATGAAATAGAATCAAGAAAAGATCTGCAAAGATGAACCTGAAATGGACATTCAGACACTGGTTTTTAGAGAGCTTCTCTCTCTCTCTGGCCAGACCCCAGATGTCAGTTTCTCTCAGAGCCTCCTTTTCTCTCATATACCCTCTCATAGAGTCAGGCCTTGCACACGGTTAAAGATCACATTCTCAGGGCCGCACAGGCTGTCTTTCAAACAGTCAATGAACAGATATCTTGGGAGGTAGGAGGATGGCTACACCTTAATAATGGTCTGTAACAGGAAGACCTTCCCCTATGTCACTGCCTTCATGCACCCACCCATACTCACCCAGGGGTGTTCTGTTGGCCCAGGGACTGCACCTCCTCCGATCTAATTAACGATGCCACACACCCCACCTACTAAGCACGTTTCCGATTTCAGCGGTCTCCAGTTCTCCTCCACCACCCACTTCTCTATCTTTCAAACTCCTATCTATATGGAGATAATTAACTAGTTGGCTACTTACTAATACTTCTGATAATGTAGATTTCAGGATCATTCTATGACCTTATACTGAAATGTGTAAGAATTTAAAAAATTAACAGACGGCTAATAAAAACTTTCCTGAAGAATAAAAATATCCAAGATCGAAAACTTATCTTAAAGGAAATGGATCCCACACCATGAATCCTCCTTTTCTCGTTACCCCCGGCTTCCTATTATGAAAGATCGGCAATTTTACGAATAAATAACAAATTCTGTGACAATCAGATTTCTTCTTGGGCGCTCCTTAAGGAAGCAGGAGTAACCGTGGGGGGTGTGTGTGTTGGGGGGGTGGGGGGAATGGGAGGGTTGGAGAAGGTCCGGAGAAGCGAAAAGGTCTCAGGTTCCTGTAGCCCCCTACTCTATTCCTTTGGTTGCTGCGTCCCGGGACTGCGGGGCAGCATGGAGGGGTATGACTACCAGGCCCCACCTACGGCGGTCCCCACCCCCGCGCCCGCCCGCGCTGCGTGACTGGCCGCCGCTGCAGACTGGGCTCCGGGAAGCTCAGAGCGCCGCGCGCTGAGCGGAGAGGCAAACGGGCTGCTGCCTGGCATCCGCGGCGCTCTCCTCCCTCCTCCACTGCCTCCGCCCCTCCCCTGGCGGCCGCGCTGCCTGGGGAAGCCGCTGCTGGGAGCCCGCAGCCGGGGTGCGGGGGCCAGCACCAAGGCGAGGGCGGCGGGAGATCGGAGACCACCGCCCCGAGGGAGAGGCGGAGCGGGGCCCTGGCCTGGGCGGTCCAAGCGAAGCGTGTGTTTGCGCGGTGCCCGCCGCGGACCCAGCCAGCCCAAGTCGCCGCAGCCGGGGAGCCTCCCCGCCTGCGCCCAAGGCACTCGCGGCACAGCCATGAACACCAACGATGCCAAGGAGTATCTGGCCCGAAGGGAAATCCCTCAGCTTTTCGAGGTAGGGGGCTAGGGCTGGCAGAGGGGCGGGAGAATGGGGAGGATCGGGGTGGGGAGGGCATCTTGGGGTTCATGGGGAGGAAGCCGCGCCCCGTCCCACCTTGCCGACGTGGGGGCACAGAAGTGAAGGAGCTGGCAGAAGCTCGCTCGCTCGCTCGCCCCGGGGAGTGTGTATGGGGAGGAGGTTAGCCGCCTTTCCTAAAAGAGGGGTCCCGGGGTCCTTGTCCGAAGGCTGGGCTCAAGAGCCAGCATCTCCTAGATCAAGTTTCAGTCTTCTAGCGGATTCTGAACGCAGACTGCACCCCTGGACGCCGACATCCAGGGTGGGCTACAAGCAGCGGCCGGCCACGCTCTCTGGAGACGAGGGTCAGGCCAGGTGGGTACACTGGTGCCCAGGAGCGAGCGAGGACTGGACACCGAGGGCTCAAGAGCCTTAACCCCTCCGCGCGCCAAGGGTCGAGGTCCCAGCGGTGAAAGCAGCCCTCGCCTGGCACAGCTTGGAGGAGAGGGATGAAGATACAAAATCACATCCAGACCTATCAAGTGCAGCGCTACCTCCCGGGTGGCAGGCAACCGGCGCTGCTCTGCGCTTTCGGTGAATGAACTCCTGGGCACGTTTTCCCGTAGCCTTGGGAGGGAGGGCTCACTTGGTCGCCTCCGGGGCCCAGCTTTCATCAGCCCGCTCCAACCCACCTAGAGAAAGCAGGTCCAAGAGGCAGCGGCGAGGCGGGCGTGACTCCTGTTGCTCTGTCTTCAGACCGCATCACAGCATCATCTGTCTCCAGGGACCTGGGGGGTGCGGGACACACATTGACAATGTGGACGAGGACGATTGAGGAACCGAAGGAACCTTGGCTAGCTCTAAACCACAGCTTCCTTCGCGAATCGTTGCTTTTGCTTCCTTTCATTCTCTCCATATTTGAATTTTAAAATATTTGTTTAGGTTGAAAAAAAAAAAGAAAAGAAAACATGGAAGCAAGCCGAGTTCCATAGAGGGAACCCAGACAGGGGACGTCCAGCCGTTCACTGCAAATTTGGCCCCCTCTTTCTGAAAGATGATAGACTGTAGACTGATACAGTAAATTAACGGTCATGAGTTTTTCTTTCCCCTGTATGGGGTGGTGGTGGTTGTTCTACTAAAAGGAGTTTTTAAATACCACTTGGGAAAAGAATTTTGCCCCTGTTTTTCCGAATTATCTTTAAAATGGGCTGCCATAATGACAGATCTTCATTTTGTTGTTGTTGTTATTCACCTCTGTAAGCCACCGTTTTTAGGTCCATTTGAAGCCAAGATTTCCAGGTAAACCACCCACTTACCCCAAGCCTGGTATGTGAAGCTCCAAATCTATCAAGTGTGTTACTTGTGCTTGAAAATAATAAGGAAGTGTTGTGTAAGGACAGGGTTTTGGGAGTACGTAGGATTCTTGTCAAAGAGTTTTTCTTTCTTCTTCTTCTCTTTTTTTAATTTTTGAAAAGTAAATACGGAGATGAAGAACTGAACTAAAGCATTCAAAATGGTCATAAATATTACTACTGAGATCAATTCTATTCCTACATTTCTAAAAGAATAACTAGAAACATCTATAGAAGAGTCACCTGATTGTAAAGTGCTGATTAATAGAATGTCTTTTTTTCTTTATAAATGTGGTTACTGTTTTTCCTCCTTGGATGGAAGGTAACCATAGAGCATTCTGATAGTTTGTTCATGAAAATCACTGGGTATGCAAGTAAGTGATGGCAGGAATTTTTTGTTCAGATGCTATGCTTTTCTTTCATTGGCTTTTCTGCATTTGAATGAGATTTTTAAAAATAGACCACACCCTTGGACAGGCCCAGTGGTGTGATGGTTGAGAGCTGGCTTGGGACGCCAGCGACCCGGGTTGGGATCTCACATATAAGGGCCAGTGACACTCTTTTCTACAGCTAAGATGGTGAACAATAGTTCCAGCTGTAGCTGGGCTGCTCTGAGTCCCTGGGGATGGCATAGCTGCAGCCCCTGCTGCAGTGGGCTGCCATAGGCTACAGTGAGTGGCTGGCAACCAGCATGAGTGGCCGGCAGCTGGTGTGAGCTGCCAAGAGCCACTATGAGCGGCTGTCCAGAGGCCAGCAACCCATCTGCCTCACCTGGGAAGAGCGCAATGATGATACCAACATTGGCCAGAGAAGGAACATCCTCCACAACTAGACTGATTAACCTTGATCAAGTAACATCTCTGAGTTATGATTTTCTAATCTATAAAATATGGATAATACTGCTGCACAGGGCTGAGAATGCATTGGGTTAGCTAATGCATACAAAGACCCAGAGAAAGCACTGTCCCAGTGTTAGCTATATTAACATAGGAGAATGTGAGAAGTTAAAAGGTGTGTGTGTGTGTTTGTGTGTGTGTGTGTGTGTGTTTGTGTGTGTGTAGCACAGATTTTGACACAAAGGCTAGATGTGGATGCCCAAGTTAGTTTTTTCCATTCCCTCTGCAATTGAACTAGTCTGATTCAACACTCTAAAGCACACTATTTAGGATTTCAGAGAACAATTGTATCTGGTAAGAATTGTCTACCATTTTGAGCAAATTGCACAAGAACAATGTGAAAATAAACACTGTATTTAGGAAAGATGTCAACTTTTTAAAGGGTGTGTGTTTTGTGCATTAATAATGTATATTGGTGGTAGTAATCCCCAATGCTTTTTCCATGAATTACTCTAAAAGAAAATACTTTGTATACAGTCCAGTTCCCAGAAGTCAGCATTTCCAAATTTGTAGCATTTTTAGAAACTGGTACATGTGATGCATCAGACACCAGGACCAGAAAAAGGTGTAAAGGATCATGCTTTTTTACCTCTTTCTGTAATCTCAGTGGAAATTATGATGACTTATATATCAAATAGCATTTTTTGAGTCTCAGACTTCATATTTTGAGAGAAATTTTTTCCTAATTAGAAACTGTTCAATACTCACCTACATGTGCCAGGGAAAGTGTCAGAGGCTGGAGATGGAAAAATAAATAAGACCCCCGCTGTGTTGTTGAAATGTTTTTAGTTTGGATGAGGAAACCGACAGATAAACTGATGATTTCAGTATAAGTGACAGGTTTTTTTCTGAGTACCATAGGAACACAGAAGAAACGGTTCACAAGCCAACCTGAGGGCTCAGGGCAGACTTCCTGATAACGATAACAATATTAGCTAAAACCAACAACATTTCTTAAGTACTTTCTATGTGCCATGCATTTAATATGTATTTTACAAATATTAAATTTTTTTTTTAAGATTTTATTGGGGAATTGGGGGAGGGGAACAGTGTTGGGGAATCAGGAAAGGGAAACAGACAAGTTGCAGTCTTTTTGTTCTTCAGTCTAGTTGCGGAGGACATTGCTTCACTGGCCCATGTTGGTATCGTCATTGCGCTCTTCCCAGATGAGGCAGATCGGTCGCCGGCCTCTGGATGTCACTCACCGTGGCTATTGGCAGCTCACACTGGCTGCCAGCCACTCACTGTAGCCCATGGCAGCCCACTGCAGCAGGGGCTGCAGCCTACACCGTCGCTGGGGCTGGCACAGCCCAGCTCCAGGTGGAGCTGTTGTTAGCCGTAGAGGGCAGTGTCACTGGCCCTCATATGTGGGATCCAAACCGGTTAAGAGCTGGCATCCCAAAACCAGCTCTTAGCCAATGCGCCACTCAACCGGCCCACAAATATTAAATTTTTTAGTCCTTAAAAAAGCCCTCTGAGATAGGTATTATTACTTCTATTCTACACTAAAAGAAACTGAGCTTTGGAGACTTTAAAAATGGGTAGAAATGTGATTAGTAATAACTGGAGCATTTTACACACGGTACTGTATCTCACTCTGATGGAGCTCTTCCACTTTAAACTATACAAGTATAGTTGCCTGAATTGTTTAAAAAGCAGAGAATGCTGAGTTGAAACCTAATTGGTCAAGAATTTAGGGGGTTATCTTAATTAACCAGATCATAATTTCAACTCTAACTATTTAGTAAAAGACAAATGCAAAGAATAAAATCCAGAATTTAGAGATGGGACATACGTTATTTTAACAAAGGTAGTTTTAAAACATATTTTATGTGGGCATATTTTGTTGTGTTTCAGAGCCTTTTGAATGGACTGATGTGTTCTAAGCCTGAAGACCCAATAGAGTACTTGGAAAGTTGTTTACAGAAAGTAAAGGAACTAGGTGGCTGTGACAAAGTAAAATGGGATACGTTTGTCAGCCAAGAAAAGAAGACCTTACCTCCACTCAATGGAGGACAGTCACGGAGATCCTTTCTGAGAAATGGTAATGTATATGTAGAATAATAATTTATAGTTATAACAGTTCTCTTTATATCATACCATATAGACTGTAGGCAATAATTTAATTTATTAAGTGTCCAAATGCCTGAAAGGATATTTGGCCCTGGAGCATGATTAATCTCCCTCTGCTACTAATTCTAACCACCTCTATGATAAGACAAACATGATTACATATCCTTGTCCAGCACTTCATTATAAACGCCTAGTGAAGTTTTATATTACTGACTTCATTATTTTGCAAAATGAATTACATGAGCAAACTATGAATTGTTCTTACAATTTCAAATAAGACTTCAAAATAAATGAGAAGATGACAGACAAAATTGATAGTTATTACTCACTGGGAAGAGATTTGACTTACTAACATGGTTTCGAATTAGGAGTTCATATGAATGCATCTGCATAAATGCGTATAAAGTTTATACTAGTTAATACAACAAGGATTTATTAAGCAGCTACTGAATGTGATACATTAGATTAGGTGTTCAGATGCTCTGAAACAAGTAAAAGCCATAAACTCGTTTGAGTTGAGTGTGAGGAATAGTTTGAGGAATAGTGTGAAACTAAAAATTGGAGTTTGGTAGAGGAGATTGTGGTATTCTGATAGACTTCTAAACTATGTGCTTATCAAAATAGTGGTTCAGCATCAGCCAACAAGCCTTTTAGGCTCTGAATGAAATTGAGAAGTGTAATAGTATGTGCACAATGGAATCAGTTCCAATCAGGGGAAACCAAATTAAGTCTTTCCCAGTGGCCAAGATCATTATATTTTCCAAATTTAAACCATTCTCAAAAATTGTGCCATGAAAAGTTTCAGCTCTACAGGCAGAATTTGAAGTGGAGATAATTCTATTTGCAATAAATACAAGGGAAAATAAATCTCAGTTTGTTTTGCCTTACTTAGTCATGACCCACTTAGATTTTGTTTGAATGCAGTGTGGGGGGAAGTCAAATGTGCTAATTTTTAAGAAACACAAGCAGAGAAGGAAAGCAGAAACAACATATGCTCAGAGAGAAGAATCTTTTCCTGTCTGTGCCGGAGTCATCACTTGGTGATTTGGGCTTGGGTGCTCAAGAAAGCACCTTTTTCCAGTTACACCTGCAGCACGCCTCTATGTAAATTACTGCTTCAGTGAACAAAATGATATTTTCTTGTGTTCAAAGAGTTCATACAGCCTTCCTGAAATGGCTACTTTATGTCCCAGGGTGTTGTCGTACACTTAGAATCTGGCCCAATTTCAATACATGTCCTATGCTCTCGTTAAATCAAGTGAGATAAATATGGGTAACTGCTTTCAAAACCTTAAAGCACTAACAAACCTCAGGCATTACTGGAGTTAGTCTAAGATATTTTTATGTTTTTAAATTTAAATCTAAGAGGATATGACATTCACTTAGTCAAAAACTGCTCTCAGACTGGGTATAGAAAGTGACAGTTTCGCAACAAAATGAATGATGTCTCTATGTTATAGTTGCTTGGCTTGATTATACATGGCAGCCAGGCAGGCCAGTGTGTAATAGCGAACAGTGGGGACTGTGGTCAAACCAGAGAGCAGAACTAGAGAGAACAGCTATTGTCTAAAGGTGGTTAAGTACAAGTTTTGGAACAATGTCAAGCTGAACAAAACACACCTATGGGGCTCTACTGGGCCCACAGATGACCAGTTCGTAACTCCTGATCTGCAGGCGGAGCTAACATAGGAATGGAAAAGGTAGGTTTAACTTTCATTAGAATTAAAATTGCTTGTTAACTTTAGTCTCCGTACCTATTAATATGACACCAGAATTCCCACTCAGAGATCTTTTAATTAATCATCAAATAGAACTTTTTCATGTACTATGGTGATAAGAACGGTGTATCACACTGTCCTTTATCTAGAATGTATGCTAAAAGGCAGAGATTGATTTGTCTTGTAATAATAAAATTTCATTTTATGAAAATGCTTTAAACGTTTGTGCTTTGTAGGTCTTAACTATAATCTATGGGCTAGGTTTTAAATTCAATAAAATGGCTAACTTCATGGTAATTTAAAGCATTATGATTATTTCTATGACTATAAAGTGATTCATGCATTTTTGCCAAAATATTGACATAGCCATGCTAATATGTAATTATCATGAAAAATTATTATGTGGAATAAAATATTTTAGTCATTTAAGCAAATTACTTTCCTAAGTAAAAATAAGACAAAAGCAAGGATAAACTATTGGCTGACAGTTCTTTAAAGCATTTAACTACAAATGTGAGATGAGCCTTTGTTTTTGTCTGTGATATGTATACAACTGAACAAAAAATTGCTTGTAAATAGAAGTTCTAGTCCCATAGCTCCAAATGTCCACAGAGCTTCTCTTTTGGAGTGCCTCATTGTCATATTATACTCAACATATCTCAAACCAAACATATCAACATACCATATCTTCTTCAAAACCAGCTCTTCCTTCTCCTTTTCCTGTTTCCATGAAGTCAGTTAATGAGTCATTGAGCAATAAAATAACCATTTATTGAGCACTATGTGCCAGATACTCTTTTAGGACTGAACATGTAGCCACCAAGAAAGAACAAATATGGCACTTGCCCCCATGGAGCTTACAGTCTAGCAATGAAGTCAGGAATTAAAATATAATTAGAAGCACAGTGGGTGCTATAGGAAATACTGTATGTTATAGAACTAACCATACTAACAGGAGCATGGAACCAACCTAGGCTATAGGATTTAATATTTTAATGGGAGAAGACAAACAATGAATGAATATGAGACTGTATGTTCTTCAAAGCCCAAAATATTGATATCTGACCCTTTAAGAAAAAGTTTGCTGGCCACTTCTGAGATGAGGTCTTCTTACAGTTGGAAAAAAATCAAACTCATTAGGTTTTTAAATGTCTTCTACTAATTGGTTAAGTGCAAAAAATGTTTTGTTATGCTATTTTTTTCCGTATCAAAGTTATCTTACTCTTTTGCAGTAATGCCTGAAAATGCAAACTTTCCATATCGACGGTATGATCGTCTCCCTCCAATCCATCAATTCTCCATAGAAAGTGATACAGACCTCTCTGAGACTGCGGAGTTAATTGAGGAATATGAGGTTTTTGATCCTGCTAGACCTCGGCCAAAAATCATTCTTGTCATAGGTAAGAGGACAGAAAGCAAAATTCTCATACTATTGCTAACTTTGTTTATATATTTACATTTCAAAAAATTTTGTTAATTATGTATCATATTTGCAAATAGTTGGGTAAAAAATGACAATCATAGAAACAAAAGCCCAAGAGACAGTAGATGGAAATATTTTTAGCATGATTTTCAATAAAACAGAAATTGTTATATAATCTAATGCCTATTGCACTTTTATAGAATCCATTACAATGTCATAGAAATTCTCTATAATGAATTGAAAGTAAGTACAAATCTCTTCAAGATTTATTGTCCTGTGGTTTTGTGTTTAATTTTTAACATAGATAGCTGAATTCATTAGAAGTTTTCTAAACATGATGTGTTTTATACCTTTAACTCAATGAATTAAATTTGTATTCACTATTAACTTTAGAGGGAAAAATAAATAATAATAATATATTGGGAAAGACTCATATAAAGGATATACCTGATGGCAAACTGGTAACTACAATAAAATATGTTTTGATGTTATTAGACAAGCAAATCTAAGTGTTTTTCACAGTACAGAATATCTCAGTATTAATCAAAATAATAACAGTTAATTTTTATATTGCCACTTATGTTGAATATGGATATAATCAGTCTGATGCCAATTCACAAGAAATAACTATTGAAAACATTTTAAGTATTTTTTTCCAGAATGCATTTTTGACCCCTCTTGCAAATTCTAACTTCCACAGAATCTATAAAATTCATGAAGAGACCTGTGAACATGTGATATAGGTAGTCATTGTCTCACTTTCCAGTTTGACTCAGCTTTCACGGAGATGACCAAAAGCAAACATCCAATGTGAAATGTTCAGAGCTATTCTAGCCAGTAACTGTTAACAGAAGGCAAAATGCATACACTCTGCATGCAAAGATATTGCTTCCAGAAGATATAACAATGATGGCAACCAGGAAAAAAACATGCAAATAAACACACCATGCTATAATAAGAGTTTAAGCTCACCAGACTAGAAAAAGTGACCTTTGTATACTTCTAAGTGTAATGAAAATGAAACTGCAAATATATTTAACCTTGAAGTATTTAAAATAATATAAGAAAAAGAGAATATAGAAATCGACTTTCCAAAAGTCAAAATATTCTTGTAGTGTATGGTAGTCACTCTTACGCCATAAACTTCTATCTATTCTTGAAAATGAGATTTTTTCACATGTGCTTAAAAATTTAACGTCTGTATTTAGAACACAAAGAAATGCTTTATTAAAAGAGCTACAGATGAAGAACAATTGGAAATTATTTCATCATTCTATGATGAAATATTCTTTCAATTTTGTTTTTCTTGTTGCTATTAGTAAAATATCATTGATTATTAACAGGATGAACAAGTGGAGGCTTGATTGACCATAAAAAAAAGTGTAGTATCAAATTTCTCTTGTGTAAAACAGCACATAAGTGAATTTTTTTGTGCGTTGTGAATTTTATAGAAATTATTAAAATATTTCAATAAACTAAGATCTTTGGAGAAGATGCAATAGTTCAAATCTCCTCCATTACACACACAGTTCCTTTTTACTCGGTAAAATCAAGTTGCTTCCCAAGGGTGTGATTTTGGTTTTAAACTTACATGCTGTATTATCACATTTTATGTGTTAGAAGAATCCTGCAGAACCAATGAGTATAAATAATTTTTAGAGGATTAAGATAACAGATTAAAGGAAAAGACAAACATTAGGTTATCTGAGAAAATTGGGGCAATTTTGTGATTTTTGAGGAATTATGAAATAATTGTACCTGAACCTTACAAATTTTTTATTAGTTCCAACCTGGAAAAGGGGCAGGGGAGGTACAAGTACCCCTGTGATATTATTACATCCAAATAAACAAATTTCTCTTCTAGGGATACAGAATTTTTTTTTTTAATTTGTATTGGGGAACAGCTATGCTCATTAGTTACACATTGCTCTCATGGTACAATGGCATATTTGACTCTTTTAGGGAGGTCACAGCTCACAGTGGCCCATGTGGGGATTGAATCAGCAACCTTGGTGTTATCAGCACCATGCTCTAACCAACTGAGCTAGCCAGTCACTGCAGAATTTTTTTTCTTCGTAAGCTGAACATCTTGGCACAGATATGAACCTCTCTTATGTTAATATAATCATAAAGTCTAAGAGTTAGATGGATCCTAATATTTGTAAGTATTAGAGAGAAATAGAACAAAATTAAACTCACTTTGGTTTTAGAGAAAAGAAAGTAAAATAAATTTGTTATGAAGTTTCAGTAATCAAACTCATCCAATAAATTAATGCTGTTCTCTGTCAGTTTTGCTAATCATATTTTTGTTATCTGCTACTGCTTCCATTAGTTGACAAAAAACAATTTTTTTCTGTGAAGGTGCTATAACTTTCTTAGTGTGTGTGTATATATATATATATATATATATATATATATATATATATATTAAGATTTTATTGGGGAATTGGGTGAGGGGAACAGCATTGGGGAACCAGGGAAGGGGTACAGACAAGTTGCTGTCTTTTTGTTCTTCAGTCTAGTTGAGGAGGACATTGCTTCATTGGCCCATGTTGGTATCATCATTGCGCACTTCCATGGTGAGGCAGATCGGTCGCCGGCCTCTGGACAGCCACTCACACCGGCTGCCAGCCGCTCACGCTGGCTGCCGGCCACTCACTGTAGCCTATAGCAGCCCACTGTAGCGGGGGCTGCAGCTATGCCATCCTGGGGACCCACAGCAGCCCAGCTTCAGGTGGAGCTGTTGTTCACCATCTTAGCTGTAGAGGGCAGTGTCACTGGCCCTCATATGTGGGATCCAAACCGGGGCCGCTGGCATCCCAAGCCAGCTCTTAACCAACGCATCGCTCGTCCGGCCCAATATATATTTTTAATTCAGTGAAATTTATAATCTTAGTTTGATGGTTTGTGAGATCTAGTATGGAAATACAGTTAACAAAAGATAACTTTCATTTTTCAGGAATCAAATCAGTTTGAATTTGTTGATGGAGTTGGTCATATCATTTTTTTTTTCTTCAGTCCAATCCATGTTTTGCCCATAGGTTAACAAGCCAAAAACAGCTACTTAGAACCAAAACTAATGTTTGATTTGCAAAGTAATTAATTTAATCTGGGAGTAGTTCATAACGTTACATCTAATAGGATAGGATTTAGAGTTTTTTTGAAAGAGAAGGATCAAAAATATAAACAAGTTCCTATCCTAAGTTTAATAAAACAATAATAAGATTAATGCTAGATATTAGGTACATTATCTGGGGTGGTGTTGAGAAATTGTTCTCATTATATCAGCTGATCTTAGAATTCTGCACATTACATTTTTTAATGAGGAAATAAGCCCTGGCCAACTAAGTTACCCAGCTGGAACTCTTCTTTCAAAACACAAAACCAAACAAAACACCTGTCTTTCTTTTTACTTGTATAACTTGCAACACAAATAAAAAGTATTTACTAAATAGTTATGCATAAAATGATTTCCACCCCTAAAAACTTGATATATTGTATTAGTAGGGAGAACATCAACTCACTTTTTTATGGAATTTTTATTTTCAGTATTGCTTAATCATAATTATATTTCAATGATTGTTACCAATGCATTTCATTACTTATTAAACACTGACTTTTTAAAATATCTTGTCTGCTTACTAAATAATTTGTACTTAGGTATTTGAAAACATTTCATTTTGATAATAATTTTGATAGTAACAAAATAACAAATCAGACTGGGCTGACTGCTATGTGCTTTATTTTGAAATTTGCACAGACTTTAGATTCCAATTTGTCTAAATTGTTCAGAAATATAAATTAACTAAAATAATCTAATATGATTTGGAAAAAAATTTGAGGCATATATTTATAATTATTTTTAGTAGTTATGCTTTTAAAAAATAAATGTCAATTACCAATGATTAGTATTGAGTGATGTTGCAAAATGTTGATTCTTTCCCAATGTATCACAAAATCAAACTACCATGAGTTTTGTGAAATTGTTCTACCATAAGGATCTATTCCATGTACTCTGCATATTTATTACAATAAACTTCTGTCAGACTTAAAGGAGATAAGGCAAGGACATGCATGAACAGAAAGAGTTTTTTAAAAAAAGATTTAAATAAGCCACGTCAATATTGGTATGCCTTTGATTTAAAAATATTTGTGACATTTCACCATATTGCTCATTAACTCTTTGTTGACATGGAGCACATATCTGTTATTTCAATCATTGTTTATTGTATCCCATAGATTTTTCTTTGTTTATAGAAGAAAAACTATGAGAGCTTACATGGAAAAATAGTAATGATTTATTTCAATGGCATTGTTCAAAATTTTTTCAATTAGTTATTTACTAAAATAGAGGAAAGACATGTCTCTTTCTTCTAATGCAGTCGATCATGACAATTTTACTCTTTCCTTGATTAGTCTAGTGGGACAGTTACCTGCCTTGGTACTGTTGGTCTGGCATCTGCTTCTCAAGATGAAGTTAGTAGTTGCATAAAAGAGAGTTTCTCATTGTATCAGTCAAAATTTTGCCTGTTTTAAATGATAGGTGGTCCAGGAAGTGGAAAGGGTACTCAAAGTTTGAAAATTGCCGAACGTTATGGATTCCAATACATTTCAGTGGGAGAATTATTGAGAAAGAAGATCCACAGTACCAGCAGCAATAGGAAATGGAGTCTTATTGCCAAAATAATTACAACTGGAGAATTGGCCCCACAGGTACTGCTGTACAATTTGTATTTATTCTGCCACTTTTATACCAGTTGTGGGTATACTAAGTTTAAATGTGGTTTTGCATCTTTTTTTCTTTATAAAAGGAAACTACAATTACAGAGATAAAACAGAAGTTGATGCAAATACCTGATGAAGAGGGCATTGTTATTGATGGATTTCCAAGAGATGTTGCCCAGGCTCTATCTTTTGAGGACCAAGTAAGAATGTCTTCTTATGTTTTAAATAACCTAATTTTTACTTAAAAACCTTGAAGTTAAAAAAAAGATTTCTTGGAAGATTTGCTGTGATTTGGAATTAATTAAGTATGGGCAAGTACATCAGTATGGGTTGGCAGAACTTCATTTCCTTGGTGCTTAAAAGCTGAAGAGCCTCTGCCAAAAAGAAAAGATAAAAACTAATAATAGAAATAATTGTTTTTATTTAAAATGTTAATCTCTGTAATCTTTATTTCAAAATACTTTCCCTAAAATTGTATTTGAAATCTTTAATTACTAAAAACAAGCCTTATTCAGTACTGCCCAGGATACAAACCTCATCTGTACTTACTCATACATTATTACCAGCGAAGGAAGCCCTCTTCACTGGCCTGTAAAATACTAAACTGCCTACCTATAACAAAGTAGGGTTCATGTTGCCAAAATTTACTCAAATTTGAGTAGACCATGCCTGCTCAGCCTCCAACACATCTATTTTAAGGGAAAATAAATGAATTAAAACATTTCATATATCTATTTAATCTTTGAAAAGTTAGTATAACTGATTTTTCACTTAAAAACTTTAATTACAAAAATAATATATGCTTATAAAAATTTTAAGTTCTGGTGCAAAAAAGTGAAAATTCGTTAATACCCTCCTTCCATTCCACTGCCCCCCTTCTCCTGATAGAAATATTATTAAGCTTGTTATATATCCTCCCAGGCCTTTTTCTGTACACGTACACACACACCCATCATGCACATGTATGCATGTTCATATACAAATGGATTTTTAATCTTCATAGCTATTTCCAAACTGTCCTCTAAAAAAGACTTTTCCAAGTTTAGTCCCATCAATGCTGAATGAGAATATTTCTCCAGTCTCTTTTGAACCAGATATAACTCATATTTAAAATTTTTGTCAACCTAATACATAAGAAATGGTACTTTTCACATTTGCATTTCTTGAGTTACTGCTAAGATTAAGTATATTTTCAGTATTTATTGACCATTTGTATTTATTCCTTGTGTATGAATTGCCTGCTTCCCTTTGTCCATAGCTACAGATTTCTTTATCTTTTTTTTTACTTATTTAAAGAAGCATTAAACATGTTACTGTTGTTATATCAAAGAGGATTAAGTCAAATGAGATATAAGTATGTCTCGTATAAAAAGAAGTCTGGAGTTAGGCAGTTCAAGGCAAGAAGATAGCTTCACAAAGCCTCTCTCTGAATCTTCAAATGAACTGTTTGAAGACCTATTGTGCTGCAGTGTCTTTCTCCCCTCCTCACGTTTCCCCTTCCCAAAGTTAGTCCAGAGCTTCTGGTGCTTACTCAGTTTAAGGGCTTAGTTCTAATTGCTCTGGCCTTTTAGAGAGAAAAACTAGAAAAATCAATATTGTTGTTGTTATTGCTGCCGCATGATACTGCTGTTGAAAATAAGTGCTATAGCAGACATTCCACGATTTTTGGCTATTGGTGGAAGCATGATAGGCAGGCATTCCTATCCAAACATGGTCCACCCTACATATTGAATGAATGCACTTGGCAGGCACAAGCAGAAAAAGCTATCTGATTCTCTCTCTATTGCCTTTCACACATGCTATGTTCTCTCTCTCTCTCTCTCTCTCTCTCTCTCTCTCTCTCTCTCTCTCTCTCTCCTTCCCTCTCTTCTCCCCTGGATAATAATAACTCAGGGAGATCCCATATCTTTTCTGGTCACTTTAAAAATATTAACAGATATTCTCATTTTCAGGTATTAAAAAGCCCAGTACACAATTATATCTCAATAAAATTGGAAAACAATTTTAAGTAAAAAAAAAATAGCCCTCTTTAAACCAAAACTTCACTTTCTCAGTCAGTTTAGCATAGCTCTGCTATCCTCAGATTGTGCCTGGTTCAGGCTCAGAAATCTAAAGCGATGTCTCAGAATACTGCTAATCTTCCTCATGTGGCTTGCAGTGAGTGAGCAGGGCAAAGGGGCAGGAAATACACAACTCTCCAGGAACTGTCTCTGGATACCAGATCAATCTCCTCCTTCTCTTATACAGCCTGGACTCAGGTGATGGGCCAAAGATCACCATACTGATTTGGGGATACCTGTTAGCAAGCTCTATAGGATGGCCTAGGATCTCTGTCTCTCTCTAGAATGTGCGGTCACTTGCGTGTACTATTCTCAACCACACTCTGAGTCTGGAAAAGCCCATTATAACATCTTCTTAGGTTGGTATTGTAGCAGCCTAGAGGTTCTTGGCCACTGCTGCCCTGCAGGAGTTCAGAGGGTCCAGAGGCAAAGCCGAAGTGTTTATGTAAAGCAAAGTGTTAGGGTCAAACCTGATTACTCCACACCCTTTGTATGGTTAAGCTCCTATGGTATCTTTTTTTTTTTTGGTACGATTTCTGACAGCAAATGTGTAGGGATTTCCCACACCAATTCTCCAATCTGCCAACAGCCACTAAGTGTCCAACACTGGAATTCAACTCTGACACTATCTGAAGTTAGTACAGACCCCACAGGTTAAAAGCTCAGTTCCCACTTCTAATCTCATGTTTGGTCTTTCTAGCAACGAGCCCCACTCCAATGCTATGTAGGAACCCCACCCTGAGTCACCTCAGGTGTAGTCAGAGGTGTTCATTATGAACAACAAAAGGCACACCTCTCAGGAAATTCCAAGGGTTTTAGAAGCTCTGTGCTAAGAATCAGGGAGAAAGATTAAATGTATATTTTTATTATACCACAACTCTTCAAGGTTTATTTTTTTAAACCAGTTCTCTTTAGTGCACATGGGGCACATGCACACACATGCAGAAATTTTCCCCAAGACTTCCTCACAGGTCCAGAGTATGTGAAAAGTGTGATTTCTGACATCAGCCATATACTCGTACTAGTGGTGGGAAGACCAGTGTAACAAAAAGACCTAATACTTAAGTGGCTTAGAAGACAAAGAAGTATGTTTTTCTGTTAGGTAATACCATCAGAGTGAACAGTCCAGATTGGCTGGGAAGTTTCCTCCTTGAAATCATTTAAGGATCAGGGTTTCTTCCAAGTTGTTTTTCTCCATCTCCTAGGACACTGTCACCATCTGTATGGTCAAAGCAGGGTTTCCATCACATATGGGTTCCAGCTGGCACAAAAGGGGAGAGTCTGTGAAAGACTGCAGTCTCAGATCTGGAAGTAACATCCATCACCTCTGCTCACATGGCACTGTTGTGAATATAGTCATGTTGTAACTGCAGGAAATATCGTCCAGCTGGGCAGCCAGGTGCCTGGTTACAGTTCTATGGCTATGGAAGGATGGGAGAGCTAGCTAGCAGCTTCTACCACAGCTTGCCCCTCTAGCCATCCAAATGTCTGCACACTTCCTTCTTCACACATGGAATGTCCTTGTTTACTCCCCAAGGAAAACAACTCAGAGTCCCATCATCTAGTTCAAAAGTCAAGGATCTTCACTTGATGTACAGTTCTCTCTATTAGGTCCAGGTTTAACTCTTCACACTCAGTCACCTATAAACTAAACAGCAAAATATCTCCCCTCCCTGCCACCAATACACAGTAGAAGAGCAGACCAGAAGAAGTTAAATAAAGGCTCCTATTCAGAAAAAGGAAGTTTGGCAATATACATGTATAGTAGTCATGGTACCATAGCAAACAACAGGCTCTGTGAGGCAGAGATTGCAAATGGTCCCTGGTCTAAGCAGTGCAGTCATTTCCTGGGCTAATCCATTGGCAACTGGTCTCTCTCTCTCATGGAGTAACTGTCCATTCTCTTCGGAAGGCCCCTGGCCTTCCTGCTGTTCTCGTCCTGCATAGCCACATCAGAGTGGTGTGTTGGTGACTCTGCTCTCCTTGGGAGCTATTTTAAGTTTGAAAAAAACGTAAGATTTTGGTTGCTTTGGTAAAACCATTTCCTCAAAAATTTGGTAGACTTCTCTTTTTTGTCTCTGATTACTTCTATATGCCTATAACTATAACCAAAGTTCTTTTCTAGATATAGCATTAAACTACTTTATTTCTTTGTTTTCTCAATTTGATAGCAGTTACCTTGAGGCTTGGGTAGGAAGACTGTCTCCATAGTCGGGGTTTTGCCTCAGGGCTGAACCCCTTTTTTTTGGAAGGGGAAGAAGGGTTAATGGGAGTCCTTTTGAGCAATCACAGCCTCATCTTCTGCTGTTTGGAGGCATAAAAGAAGTTGGGTTTTTCAAACTTTCATTTTTCTTTATCTGTTTACAAATTGGCCAGTTCTTTTCTGGGTTTGTCTCTTTCTCAGAATATGTTGTTAAACACAACAGAAATCTGTCAACACATACCAACATTCCAGCTCTTTCTATCCATTTCTTCTCATATAGGAACATGGTCTACCTTCCAAATTATCACAAGTAATAGTTCTACCAAATATTTTGCAATGGCATCACAACAGTCATCAACTTTCTAGCCTAAAATATGCGTGCCCTTACTGCCAGAGGAAAGCAATGCCACATATTTTAGTTTTTGTTATAGTAGTGTCCCCCTTCTATGACTAGTGTTTATATTATTTAGAGTAAGTACAAGATGCTATAATAAAAAGACAAAATGATACTGTGGCATAACACAGAAACTTATTTCTCTGTATGTAACAGCCTCACTGTAAATGAAAGCAGGGCAGCTTCAGTCCTCGCACTCATTCAGGGATGCTGCAAGTTCTTGCCAAGTCATTGTTCCTCCCACCCTTAGGGCAGTGGTTCTCAGATTTTTTGGTATTGGGGCCCATACACTTTTAAAAACTATTAAAGACATCAAATAACTTTCATCTGCATGGGCTTTACCTATTGATATTTACCATAGGAGAAATTAAAACTGAGAAATTTAAAAATGTTTATTAAGTCATCTTAAAATAGCAATAAATCCATACAGGTTAATATAAAGAACACATATTTATGAAAAGCAACCATATATTCCAAAACAAAACAAAAAAATAGTGATAAGAGAGGTGTTGCTTTACATTTTTGCAAATCTCTTTAGTTTTTCGTAATAGAAGAGAGCTGGATTCTTATGTCTGCTTTTGCATTCCAGCTGCTGTGATATCACACTTCATGTAACCACTGAAAAACTGTATTGTACATTTGTGACAGAATAAGAGTAAAAAGGGTACATAATTTCTTGGTGTTAATATAAAAATAGCTTTGATCTGTAGCCTCCTGAAAAGGTCTCAGCAATCCCCAAGGGTTCCATGAGCACACTTCCCTGGGACACGGTTGACATCTGTATGATGAAAGCTAGGTCACTGCTATGGCCAGGTTCCCATTGGTTGGAAGGGGATAAAGAGTGCAGAAGGTACATTGCTCAATTTCTTAAATCCCGGACTCCCAGGCAGCACACCTCACTTCTCACAGTTCATTGATGAGAACTTAGGTCATATGGCTATATCTTCACAACAAGGGAAGTTGGGAAATGTAGTCCTATGCTCAGGCATGGGCCTGGCTACCAAGCTATTATGGGAAAAGGGAAAACAGATTTTGAGAGATAACCAGCAGTTTCTACCACAAGTTACATGTTGTGCATAGCTCCATTTTGACTTTCCACTCTTCTCAATCCAAGAGCTGAGCTCTCCCATCTCTCAGGGCTGCTATTTCAAGGGGAAGGGAGGAGAGAGAGATTCTCCTTATCATCATTGTATAGCTCCTATTCTTGCATTTTATAGTAGTTCCTTCCTATCTGAAATTTTTTTTCTCATCTTTAACCTGGTTGTTGAATAGAGGTAACAGGTTAGTGAGGGAAAAGCAATCAAGATAGGCAAGTGTGGGAAGTCAAAGATCTCTTCGCCACCAACTGAATACACGGCACAGCCAAGATTTCGCTCCAGAGCCCAGAGTCCACAATCAAAAATTAATAAGCAAGGTTTTTTTTTTGAGGGCAGTGTCACTGGCCCTCATATGTGGCACCCGAATCGGAGCCACTGGTTTCCCAAGCCAGAGTTTAACCACCACGCCACTCGGCCGGCCCAGCAAGGTTTTTTTGAGTTGTAGAATTTCATATTGGTTGGGAGTAGGGAGAAAAGCTAGATTTATTTACTGAAGATTATTAACTTAACAGTAAAGCTGAAACCAGTAAGAACTCTATGGTACTATTATTGAAAATGGAAGAGGGAAGCCTACACCAAATCTATATTTTTCTAAAAAAAACAATATATTCAAGTGTCTGACCCCAGATTATTTTTGTATTATGTATCTACTTATGCAGTGTACATGCTGGACTGCTTCCTACTTCCCATAGTGACATGCTTCTTATGTTTCCTCAGTGCTATTTGTACGATCCAGTAACTGGATTTTTCCACTTTGCATTCTGTTTTTGAGCTCTGTGTTGATACATATAGACCTACCTCATTCTTATAACTATTTCATAATGTTACATTCTATAAGTATAGCATCTCTTATTAGTGGACTTTCAGGTTGCTTTAAAATTTCTGCTATTACCAATCACACTATGACTGACATACTTACACACATTTCCCTTTGCATATATCAAAAAGATCTCTCAGGAATATTTCTAGAAATGGACTATCTAAGGTAGAGGGGAAGGGGTGTGTGTGTGTGTGTGTGTGTGTGTGTGTGTGTGTGTGTGTGTGTGTGTGTGTGTGTGTTTTAAATCTATATATTAGATTTTGTTAACATATTAAGTGTTCTTATAAATTTATGATTATATTATTCCTATTTCTCCACATCTCGCAATAGTAAATTTCAAATCTTTTTATTTTAGACTACCTGATGGATTAGAGATGCTTTTGTATTGCTATTTTAATTAGCATTCTCCTAATCACTAGTGAACTGAAACATTTGAAAAACACACTTAATGGCCATTTGTATCTCTTCTTTTGAGAATTACCAAAACATAACCTTGGCCCCCTTTCTTATGGTGGATTGTTTGAGTTTTTATTAGTGATTTCGACTCTCTAGATACTAATCCTTTGCTATAAATCTTGATAATATTTTCTTCTATGTATATTTTTCTCAATTATGTTTGAGAAACATATGTTTCCTACAGAATCCTATAGAATTCCTACATAATTATGTCTTATCTTTTGTCCTAAGAAGTTTTACATTTTAATGTGGTAAATTTATCAGTGTTTTCCTTTTGGCTTTTGCATTTAGATCTCAAGAAAGTGTTTCCTACAGTCTCATAAGAATATTCTATTTTTTTTAGTTATTTTTAGTTTTGTTTTGAAAGTTTGTTAATTGTTGTATATAGTGTGAAGCAGAGATAGAATTTTATTTTATGTTTTAAATGGAAATGAAAAGTGCATCCGTGATCCAAAGATCATTTGTTGACTAGTACATCTTTTCCCCCATTGAAAAGACTAATTCCTGTGTACACATGGGTCTGCTATATGATTTCTCTACTCACTTTTTTGTCTGTTCATATATTTCTGCACCAATATCGTGGTTTTAATTGAAGAGCTCTAAATTATATCCTGATGTCCAAAGCACAGTCCTCTCCCTTTTTTTTCTTTTCTAAATTGGCTATGCCTGTGCATTTACTGCTCTTTATGAAGATTAGAGTCAGTTTTTCAGACCCATAGAAAAGCAGTTGAGATTTTTATTTGAATTTCAGTATAGATTGTATTACACATAGATTAGTTTTCAGAGAATTGACATCTTCCCATCCATAAACATTGCCATATCACCCCATTTTTTGTTTTATGTTCTTCCATAAATAAAGTTTTATAGTTTTCCATGGAAAAGTTTTGTCCCTATTTTGTTAGCTTTGTCCCTAGGTAGTTTACAGTTTAGCTACTATTATGAGTGAGCTACTTTTTTTTTCTAACTAATACTTCTTAGTGGCCAGTTGATCTTTGAAGAATTATTGTTTATGAGTGTGTCTGTCTGTCTCTCCCCCAGACAGGCTTCTATTCTGTTCTCCTTATGGCAGAGCTGCCTCATTCATGTTGTAAACTTCCTTTCATTCTTCTCCTTTCTCAACACTAACCACTCACATGACCCCTGCATCTACCCTGATAACTTAGCGCGTTCCATTACTATATTGGGTTCTAAATGTTTGTTGATTTGAGGTGGAAAATAAATATTAGTGTCACAGATCTCCAGAAGAGGAAGGAATCAAGGGATTGCTTAAAAAGTGACCTTGAGTTCAATTTCTCAGATCCTCAGATACATCCATGAGGTTGGTTATCATCATGTCAATGGAGGACAGTGGGATTTAACTCTCATTTCCTATGTGCTTTTGACCCTCTGGAAGCCTCAGTCTTTTCCTCACAGGATCATTGTTAAGAATAACTAAGATTAGTACCTGTAGTTCTTGGCACAGCTCTTGGCTCATCGTAACCACTCAACAAAAGGAAGTGGTTATTGCTGTTAGACGTTTGAGGATAAATAGCTTTCTATAGTAGAAGGGCCCTCACCAACTCTTCCCTTCTTTTTTGAAGACAATAAAGGACTTAAGATTCCTTCTAGGGGCTGTTTTTCAAATTGGTTGATGGAGCCCTTTAGATGCTACCTTGAGGTGTTATAAGGCAACCCAGCACAGCTCTGTTTTATTTTATGTTTGGAGTATTCCCAGTAAGACTGTTGGAAGAAATTTTTCTACTGCTAGAAATGGCTGGAAACCACTCCAGTGACCTGTCAGCTGGAGTTCTGGGACATTCACATTGTGAGGCAAGAAGCACTTGGAACCCCACCAGTTAGCGGTGGTGTTCTCAGCACACAACTTGGTTTTACATATTTAAATAAAACCCAAATTCCTTCTGTTCTGTATACCCTCTTTGGATTCCCCCCAGTTTTTCTCCCAGTTTCTCCCTCCTCAGGAGCTCTCCCATAGAGCTGCCTCAATTCCACTTCGTCGCTAGGCTTGTGAATCCACCGCGTGTGATTTTCATGTGGGAGTGGTTTGGTGCCTCGGCTGTCCTGTTTGAGGCCTGTGCAGGGCTTCCTTGATGGTCAAGTTGGTGGGTTTTCTTCCATGTATGGTCAAAAAACATATTTTATGTTTCTGTGACCCAGATGTCCCAAAGAGCCAGACTTATATTTTCTATTGTATTTATAGATACCAGTTGGTGTTCTTTCTACTGACCTGATTTTTCCAATGTCCCTATACTTTTGATTGTGTTTTTGGTTCAAGCAAAGTATATTGTTTCTGCAAATTTATATTTGAATACACATGTTCTAGAATTGATTTTTATTGTGTTATCACTTTACCCCACAACATGAGCTGTTGTTATTCCAATTTACAGGTAAGGAAACTAAAGCAGACAAGTAAGTTGGCTAAAGCCACCAGCAAGTGAAGCCAGAGCTAAGATTCTGAAAGAAGGGGTACAGACCACTAGCTTTCTCTAATCTTCAGGTCATAGGCTAGCAGCCTTTAGGCTAAATGTGGGCTTCAGACAATTTTTTTTTTAATGTGTACCAAATTCTAAAATTGAGAGCTTTCATATTAAAAAGCAGATTTCTGGGCTGGCCGAGTGGCACGGTGGTTAAGAGCTGGCCTGGGAAGCCAGCGGCCCCGGTTCAGGTCCCACATATGAGGGCTAGTGACACTGCCCACAAAAAAAAAAAAAAAAAAAAAAAAGCAGATTTCTGGTTGTCTTGAAAATTTTGGAGATTTGGTAGCTCCGTCTGTATTCCTAAATCTGAGTAGTATTGCTGTCATTGGACAATGGAGGTACTCTCTTATTCACGGCAGTCCCCCAACTCCCACCCCAGCCGGACCTCACCTTTGCATCTCCAGCTTAGCCCTTACAAGGTGTTGGAGTCCATACACCACAGTGCCATTTGTCTTCCCCTTGTGTCATCTGTGTCTGATTGTAATTATTGTTTGTCACACACACACAAAAAAACCTCACAAAGATATGTAGACCCTACATAGGTGACATGACTCTCTGACCTAGTGGGGGTCACACAGTCAGCCTATATATTAAATATTTATGCAGCTTAATTTCTCCTACTTGTCAAAATTTTAAAAAAAAAATTAATGTAAACAGGAGAGCTAATATTTCTTCCTGCCCTCCAGTTCATCTTCTCAAGTCATCTTCTTGGGGTGCACATATCTTTCTTAAGGGATTATGGACTAGGGAATTAAATATGTCTGACCCATAACAACACTTAGAGATCATATAGGGGCATAACTGAAGGAATGGCTTTTTTAACACAAACCTAAACTCCTGTTTAAATCAGCAGTTCACCATGTTGTTTCTTTCCCCCTGAGGTATGTTATTCATAGTTTTGAGGTACGATGTCCTTAGTTAAAGTACTGATACTTAGTAATAGCAGGGACTAAGCATTTTTACTTGGGTTGTAGTGAGTAGTCAAGGGGGGCAGTTAACAAGGGAACTTTAAAGCACCCCCCAAGGTAATGTAACTTTCATTAGTGCTTGGGGAGTATTTATTTTAAATAAAGTAATGGATGTGGAGTGGCTGGTTAGCTCAGTTGGTTAGAGTGCAGTGCTCATAATACTAAAGTTGCTGGTTCGATCCCCATATGGGCCAATGAGTTGCACCCTCCACAACTAGATTGAAGATAACCACTTAATGTGGAGCTGATGAGTTCTGGAAAAACACACTGTTCCCCAATTTTAAAAAAAAGTAATGGATGCAAGATTACCCCTATAATAATTACACTCTTACTAATTTGCATTCCTTCAGACTTTTCGAATGAGAAATAAAGGACTCCAGGAACTGTGCTTCTGATGGGGCTGTAGCCCATGAGCATATACAGCCCTGGTGAATTCCATTTATCATGCATTTTGAGATAAAAGAGGGTGAGACCGGCTGAGCAGGTATATATGACTCCTTTAAATTGTTTTCTTTTTCTAGTGGTGTTTTCCTTTAGGACCTGTAATTTAGCCTCAACTTTGCCATTTAAAAGGATCCTAAAAATACAGTTAAGATCTGAGTTTGAGTGACACAGGATATATGAAAAATTCTCACCTAGATACACATTTTTTTAAAAAAAGCTTAGAGACCAAAGAAAATCAGTCCTCAGAAGGCTGTCATCCTACTTGTATAGCAAATTGATTTGACAGACTCATAATTTGATTTGCTGTTCCTATGGGGGACAAATTTGATTTGGTCCTGATAGGGAGTGGTTTAATTTTAATTACACAATTTTTTCTTAAGCATTAGCACCGTCATGCGAAATATGAAACAAAATGTGGATGTTTTCCCTGGAAACTATTGACTTGCTGGTAATTATTTAATAATTAGGTTTTGAAATTGAGAACATATTACTAGATGATTATTCATTTATCTTTATTGTGATGTGCTGTGACTACAAAAGATCATTAAAGTTAAAAAGTTGATAAGATTCTTATAATTGCCCTATATAAAGTGAAAAGACAATTTCCAAATTTCATACAAAGAAAAAATCAGTTACCTTTGACTGCCATATTAATTAGGTACTATTGCTGCATAACAAAGCTCCTAAAACTTAGTGGCTTAAAACAACAATATTTATAATTTTACATGCTTTCTTTGAACCAGGAAATCCAGAGCTGTTCAGTTGCTTGGTTTTGACTCAGAATCTCTAGTGGTGGTGCATTTGAATGGTGGCTGGAGTGAGACTTGTTTATTCACGTGTCTGATGCATAATTTGGAAAGGCTCAAAACAGCTGTGGGATAAAACAGCTGGAGTTCCTCAGGCATCTCTTCTCATCTTGCCACTTGGAGGTGTCAGGGTGGCTGGACTTCACAGCAGCTCAGGGGTCCAAACACATGTAACCCAGAAGAGCAAGAAGGAAGCCCTAATACCTTTCCTAACCTCGCTTCAAAAGTCACTTCTATCACTTTCTGTTTCTTAGAGTCATTAGAGCTGGTCCATCATCACGGAGAGGGGAATTAGAATCCACTATATTTTTATAAGGGGAGTGTCAAAGAAACTTGTCAACATCTTTTAAATCACCACACCATGACGCTCAATAAATAAATACCTATGTGTTCTCTTTGCTCTTATCCGTCACTTCCCTTCATTTTCTTTCTTCCTAGTGTTTTCAAGTCAGGTCACTCCAATCTGTTTGGACTTTTAGAGTCCTCGCTCATCTACCCTTCCTGTCCTTATTCTGTCCACATCCAGTCTATCATGTGTCCTGACTAATCTTTTAAAAATACCACTGTCATTAATTCATTCTTCTGGTTGAAAGCCTTTAATGCCAATTACTGTCTACAAACACGTTTCTCCTTATATGGTTTGTATCAGAATCAGGGGCATGCCTTGTTAAAAAATGAGAATTGTTCATGTCCTTTCTCAAAATTACTGAATTAGAATTTCTGGTGGGTGGAACCCAAGAATCTACACATTACCAAGTTAACAACCTTTAGCAAAGCTTATTCTTAAGCACACAAAAATGCACATTTTAAGTCAGTGTTTAATAGCACACAGCAACGGTTCCCAGCCATAGCATGTCGCCATAGTTATGGAGCAAGCAGCTTATTGGTAATAATACCGAAGTATTGAAATTAGCACATCCACAGTTTCCCCAATAATGTCATCTTCAGAGTCTTCACACTTACTTTCTTGAGTGAATAAGAAATTCCTTAGAAGGTGAGAAATTTCACATAAGATGTGTTCTCAGTATTAATGTCATAAGGTTCTTGTGTTTCTGTGGAACAACTGCCCCCATGCAACCTGATCTGAGTCGGACTTGGTTTGTCTCACCACCATCCCTTGAACACATATTATCCTTGCTCGCTCCGTGTTTGTGTCTCCTTAATAGTCATTTTTTACTTCTTATTAAATCTCACCTTCTCCTCGACACCTTCCCTTAGGATCCCAAGCCTTGGAGATTTCCCTATATTTTCAGCTTGTTCTGAAAAATATGGTACTGTCTATAACATTTATATGGCACTTATCATATAGTACCTTAAGTTGTTAACTATTAGTTCATCAGATTGCTGTGTCAGTCAGGTTCCAACAGGAAAGATATGGCCCATTCATACAGGCTAATACAACTGCATATAGTAGTTGTTAAATAACTATATCTTTATTCTTTGATGCCAACATACATTGCTTTCAGTTCCCAGAATGTTTGATAAGGATCAGTGACAGGAGACTTTCTCAGTGTTAACATTTTGTATTTTTTGTTCAGTTGATTCACTCAAACTACTGTATTTCCTTAATTTCCAGGCCCAATCCCTTAATGTCTTTAATAGAAAAGGCCAGTTCCTTGAGAAAATGCAGATACAGTTATAATTTGCATCCCTAAGTAATTACCAAAAATATAAATTCAAATTAAACTGGCTGTCATATATTTTGGAAGCCCAAGGTACTATTCTCAGATCCTACCAATTTAGCCTTGCTGACTATAAACTCATTACGTTCTGTGAAAAATAAATGTGTGCACAAGTGCGTCTCATGTTATGAAAAAATAATGTCAGAGATGCTGAATTTCCAAAAAGAATAAACAGGATAAGTTTTTACCCTACAAAAGGACACCTACCTTTACAGAAATATTCAACTGGGATTTTCATTACTTGGGTAAAATTGAATATACTTTATTTTTATAAGAGATGCTTTTTATAAATACATATACAGACAGGTTGAAAATAAAGGACGGAAAAAGATATACTATGCAAATTCTAAACCTAAAAAGCTGGAGCAACTTCACTGATATCAGATTGACAGTAGATAAAGTAGACTTTAAGACAAAGAGAATTACCAGAGATAAAGAGGAATGTTTCATAGTGATAAAAGGGTCAATTCATCAGAAAGACATAAAAATTATAAATGTTTATATGCCTAATAAAAATGTTCCAAAATACATGAATCAAACAATTGACAGAAATAAAGGGACAAAAATCCACAAATAGACAAACTCATCACACTCATAGTTAGAAATATTAGCAATCCTTTCTCAGTATTTGATATAAAAACTAGAGAAAATATCACTAAGGGTCTAGTAGATCTGAGGAACAATAAACATACTAGAACACACCATCCAATGACTGCAGGGTATACACTGTTTTCCAGATCAACTGTAGACTAGGCCATCACACGAGTATTAATAAATTTTAAAAGCTTGAAATCTTGTAGCGTATGTTCTTTGATCCCAATGGCAAAAAAAACCCCAAAACATTCAACCTCGGTTCATGAAAAAGAACTCAGCAAACTGGGACTAAAAGGGAATTCTTTTAATCAGATCAGGGACATCTATGGGAAAAAAAACCCTAAAAGTAATATTATACTTCATGATGATATATTGAGTGCTCTCCCCTAAGATCGAGGACTACAAAGGTGTCCACTGTTACCACTCCTACTGAACATTGTACTGGAGGTTCTAAATTATATACTAAGACAAGAAAAATAAATAAAAAGCATAAATACGGGAAAGAAAGAAGTAAAACTGTCTGTACTTATAGATGACATGATTGGTTACAAAGAAAAGTCTAAGGAATCTACAAACTGACTACCCGAACTAATTAATTTAGCAAGGTTACAGAATACAAGGTCAATATAAAATCAACTGTAGTCCTATATATTAACAATAAATTTCTATATATTATAAAAACAGTGAGCCACCTCTGGCTTATTGTTTAATTTAAATTCCCAAGATTCCTTATTAAAATATTGACTTAAAAGGATATCTTTTTATACTATTATTCAAATACATAGTTATTGGTATTCGTTTGCATACGTGGATGGAATGGAGAGTGACATACTTAGATTTGCATCAGAAAAGTGGTAGCGACTAATTTTCTAATGTGGAGAGTAGCCCTGATTATTGCATTTAATTTGTTGTAATCCTCATCCATTTTTTTTCCCCTTGAGTCATGGACAAAAAATATCTTCCCATTCATGCTTTAAATAATACCCTTCATGAGTACATGGATTCATAGAAGCACAAATTTTAGAGACTACTTTATCCTGCATTTGTAACTAGTTGTCCCTGCACCTAAGGACTGCTGAGTCATTGCAGCGGCAAACAAAACTAGGCAAAATAATCATTTTTCTCAATCAACTGACAGCAAATGTACAGCTTTTAATACATAGAAATTCTTAGTATTTTTTTAAAATCTTTAAATAGAATCTTCAAATTAAAAAAGCTTGGTAGCTACTGATCTCATTTTGTAAATGAGAAAATTGAGATGGAGGAAGGTTAAGTGACTGGCTGGATTTCACTAATCTAGTTAAAGTGGAGCTAAAGTAAGTAACCCAAACTCCTAAACTGGAAGAAGCAACCCACACTTCTCATCCAGGGTTCTTTTCAACCAACTATACTGTGTCCCTGAGAATGAAAATGCTTGAGTCTTAGTTTCAAAGGACTAGGATTTACCATCCAAACCAACCTCTCTGGAGTTAGATCCAAAAGGCAGTCCCAAAAACATTTTCACCAGTGGACAGCATAGTAAAATGAATTTTTAATTTCCCAAAGAGTATGTTTGAAGGAGAGAGCACATCCAGTTTCACAAGTTCTGTTATATTCTGATATAAATCACCGTTTGCCTTCATAGTCATCTCCTCAAACTGTGTTTCAAGCATGTCTGAGTTTTATAAATAGTATATTGTCTGGTTCATCTCTGCTGAGTAAATGTATTTGTATGTAAGAAAATAGTTTTGAATTATATATGAGGAAAATCTCCTTAAAAGTACCAGTTGTTAAGCATTAAAGCAAATTATTAGAGGCAACCATTCTACTTGCCTCGGAATTTTTAGGAATTTTTCAATATTACTTTTGCACATATTAAACACTCATTATTTACTGAATGAATGAGTAAAAGAATGAGTGAATAATAAAATGGTTCATGGTTTAAACCCTCTGGTGGGCCTTTCCATATCCATGGTTCTTTGATTCCATTAAAATTTAATAATGAGTTTTCTAAAAATCTACTCAAGTATGTTTTATTTGAACCACCAAATATTCTAATATTATTCTTTAGGCAATGTATATGTATGTATGTATGTATGTATGTATGTATGTATGTGTATACATATACATAGATAAAGAAGAAAGGGAGGGAGGGAAAAGTAAAGAAAGGAAGAAAGAATGGAAGGGAAGGAAAATACACATACACAAGAAAATATTTGGAAAGGGTTTTCAGCTCTGATTTGTTTCTCCCCAAATCACTCATACATTTCAAAGAACTAAATTAAATCTAAAAATATCCTGTTAGAGTGATTATACTTCAGTGCTCTGGCTCTCTGATGGAACAGAAAGTCCAAGGTGAGGGCAGCTGCTGCTATGGCCAAAAGAGACTTGGAAGTCTGGTTTCAAATCAGTGGCACCAGCACAATTTGAAAAGACCCATTCTTACAATAGATGTTATCTTCTAGAACCTTGGAAAATTACCCATTTACTAGTGAGAAAGTCAGCTAAAAATTCACTCACCAAAAATGCATAGTATCACAGTAAAAGTGGACATCAAAATTTTGGGAAATAACTTCATTGGTTTTAATTTTTAAAAATACCTATTCTGTCTACCACTACTTAGCATTGAAATCTAGTTTTGTGTGTGTGTGTGTGTGTGTGTGTGTGTGTGTGTGTGTTTCATTATGGCTATAAAATGAGACTGAAACAGAGCCGCCTTACCTAATGTGCATAAACCAGCAGTGGCAAAAAGATTTCGTCTTGTGTCCCACATTCAAATAGTGATGGAGGGGCCGGCCGAGTGGCTCAGTTGGTTAAGAGCTCGCTCAAGAGTGCAAGCTGAGCTCTGAGCAACAGCTGTTCGAGGCCAGCCCAAGCTGAGTTGCCGTTGAGCTGCCAACAGGTGGCAGGATGGCTCAGCTAAAAAAAAAATAAATAAAAAATAAAAAATAAAAATAAAAAAATAATAAAAATAAAAAAGACGAGGCTGTCAAATAGTGATGGATTCCTGGCCTTGTTGAGAAGGATTCGGAAGCTCATCTAGAGTGTTGTGATCATTAGCAATGATGATCCTCTGCCCATCCCAGATAGAAAGCCTCTGAGATGGACCATATCTGTAGTGTATAGACTGGAGATCACAACACTTTGAATTCCCATCCCAGATGTTCTAGAACCCTGAATCTACCAGGCCTTTTGTTAGATCTTTATAGGAAAAAATAAAATAAAAATTTTATCCTCCTCCTAGAAGTCGGACTGTATTTCATGGAGCATGGGGTTGGATAGTAGTACCCAAGGAGACTATTCCTGATTGTCAGAAAGAGTCCTGATTTCACATAGTCTACTGGTCACTTCATTGGGTAGTCTTTCAGCTTAATTTGCTACTCTGGATGTGATGATGGCTATCAAAGCATCATCTTCTGAAATGAACCTTGAGTTCATTATATTGTTATAATAAAGCAGTTTAGAGCTGGATGCTAGATTATGAGCTACTGTTTTAATACAAAAGGCAAGTGTCATACTTCTGGTGCTTGGTAATACTCAGCAAAATTCCACTAAGTGAACAAGTGAGTGAGTGATAGAATTATTTGATTGTATCAGCAGGCTTTCTCATAGACCTGTTTTTGCCTACCAAACATAAATTTGTATATAACTTCTTTGTTCCTTTCTCTCTATATACAATTTCTCCTGGAAAAGCAGAGTCCTAGAAAGTTTCTGGGGAAAGAAGCCATTCCATATAGTCATGTGGTATTCACATGGGCCACAAGTTTCCAGAATTCTAGGTTTCTTCTGTGCCTCTATTGTACCCTGCCCTAGCTTCCATTTTGGAACTGTATTCCAAAAGAGTGGAATTTCCATATAGTTTCACTGTGTTGAAGTAACATTTTATGTGTCTTCTTCCATCTTGGATTGGGAGGTCCTTGTGGACAGAGACTATGTCTTACCCATTTTGCATCTCTTTCATCTAGTATGGTAGTTGGCTCATAGTAGATGCTCAATAAATGTTTGTTGAACTGAAATGGACATCTATGAATGCATTTCCAATTCATACTAGAACTCTATTTATCAGATTTTTTTATAATATTTTTTTCAGTTAAAGTTGACATACAATATATTAGATTCAGGTATAAAACATAATGATTAAACATTTATATAACTTATGAAGTGATCACTCCAATAATCAGAAGATATTTTTAAAAAAGAAAAATAAATGAATGGAAGAATAGTGACCTAGTTTAACTACTTGTAGGCATATATTAAAATTGTTAATAAATGCTTGTAGATTGAATGAATGGAAGAATGAAGGAATCTTCCTTAGTGGTTCTCATACTTAAGATGTTCAAGAAAATCTTGAGAGGGGCTGGCCGAGGCCGAGTGGCTCAGTTAGTTAAGAGCTCACTCAATAGTGTGAGCTGAGCTCTGAGCAACAGCAGTTTGATGCCCAGCCTGAGCTGAGCTGCCGTTGAGTTGCCAACAGGTGGCAGGATGGCTTAGCTAAAAAAAAAAAAAGAAAAAAAGAAAAAAAAAATCTTGAGAACAAGATGTCCTAAAGATATGTTTCAAATTCTGATTGGAATTTATTTGGGTCTTAATGCCTCAAATGTCATCTGAGGATATGAGTTTAAAGCATTTTTCTTCATTATCAATATCAGTGAGAACAGTTATTGTAAGCTTAGCTAAGCAGAGAGATATAGTAATATCTAAGGAATAGAGTGGAATACTATTACTCCTCTTCCAGCCTGTAATAACTTAATAGTCTTTTCTACGTTTCCTTGGAGACAGTTTTTGTATTTGAGTGAATAATAAACACTTAACACAGGTAAGTGTGAAATAGAACTATATGAGGCATGCATCTTCTTTTGAAGTGTTAGCTTCTTTCAGTTATACAAATCAATATAATTTATACCTAAGATAAAGATAACAATTTTTCTTTGGAATGAAACCAGCATATATTTTTTTAAAGTATTTCCAAATAAACTTCAAAAGAAAATCTTTAATAATGGCATTTTGTGGAGAATTTTCAGTCTGTCTTCCATTCAGTAAGTCAATGCATATAGTATTACTAAAACTATTACATAATTTTTTATCTATTTTATATTATTCCCAAAATATCAATTAGCATTTAATATACTCTTGAATTTCATTTTCCTCCAAGAAATGCTTTTAAAAGATGTGAAAATTTGCCCCTTGCTTTAAGAATTTCTAAACCACTTTTCCAGTACTTCCTTTGAATGAATGCAGTATGTCTCAAAGCATAAAATCCATTTGTCTAAAACTGGTAGATCAGAGAGAACAGCATAATTCTTGTTTTTTTAAATGAATATATTTTATCTTATATGATGCAATTAAACTATATCAGATATTTAGCTAGCTTCAATAATTTTTGAAAACTGATTCTATACAGATCAAATAGGGATCTGGACCACATGATCTTTAAGAATCCTTCTTTATATCCTTTGCTTCCACGAATTTAGAAAATAGTAGATAATGTGTCAGGTTTGTGTCCATATACCAATGATCGGATCTCATAGGTAATTATTCCCATTGTCAGTATTATGGATTTAAAAGTTAAATGTTTGTAAAGAAGCAAGGAACAGAGAGGGGCTGGTTTAGAAGTTGGCTAAACGGTGAGCATTAGCAATATGTTGAGATCACAGACTTCTTCAAGGTCTGTCCCAATGGTGATTTCCTTGGCTAGGTCTAAAAACACCATCCAACATCATCACCCAATCTTTTCACTGATTCTTCATAGATACTCTTTTCTGTGGTCAAATCAGTCATTCATCACACGCACTAGTAATGAAGAGTTCATAAACTGACCCCAGGCAGGCATGGCTCATCCCTCTGGTGTAGAAACAATTGTATTTTTGGACTCACCGTTTGCCTTCATTCCTCTCTCAGAAAGTCTTTTGGTTTTATTTCAGAGCTGTTTGCCTTATGCTGGCACTAAAAGTTCCCCCAATTTCCTGAATGATCTTTAAAATCAAGTACATCTATAAAGACAATCAAGAAAAAGGATCATGCTTTGTGTTATATTTTATTTGACCTCTGTTCATAAAGGGGCACATCATTGTAGAGAGGTCAGGCTCATTAGCTCTCCCAGATGATCTTCTTGCCTCCAGTTTCAACCCATTCAATATGCCCTCTACACTACCACTGATATTTATTCAAAGGCACAAAATAAAATGTAATACTCCCATGTTTATAAGGTAAAACCCCAACTGCTTAGCATGGAAGGCCATGATGACCCATCCAGTCTCAGTCTGCTTTTCCGGGACTTCAACCTCTGGCTCATAATAGGGTCTCAGTAAACATTAGGAAAAAGACTAAATGAATGAAGTAATTACCTGCATAATCAAATTAGTGGTGGGGAAAAGACATCTTAGAAAAAATAGAATTTTAACTTTACATTCATTTCCATATTGTAGACCTGGTATATATTTATCTTTCCTCTTCATTAAATGTCTGTATCTTCATAGCTTAATGTATCCCAAATCCTTTTATTAAAATGAAGGTTTGCACCATTAATATCAAACCAGAGAAACATACTTTTCATAATCTAATGATATTTTTTCGAGACCATTAATGATACACTCTGTTCAGCAGATACGATTAATTTGGCTTCTGACAAATTGTGAAAGAACAGAAAAGCCTAGCTTACTACCTATCTAAGTAATAGAAACAGTGTACATTTTGGACTATAAGAGATTAACGCAGGGTCATGGAAATTGATAGAATATAGCTTTTGAACAAGAAATTCCCAAACTATAAAAATAAGATTGCACCTGTTAGTTATCTCCCTACATTAGTTTCTTTCATCTTTGTACTTAATCATATTGATCCACTATGGGGTTTTGTTGTTGTTGTTGTTGCCATCGGCATTATTTTACTGTTAAAGACCCTGCAATTTCAATAAGCTCCTTTTTTAAGCACTAATTTCTACATATAGGGTGTCTTATAATATAAAGCAAAGATTAAAACAGAGCTTCCTGAGTCCTATCAGAGTGGAGCTCAGGAATTTGCATTTCTAACAAGCTTCCAGAGAATGCCTACATAAAGGCCCCCAATACAAGGAACACTCTTTCAGTAATACGAATGTAGAGTCTCCTTCACATTGTTATCAGAATTTGCCTCAACATAAGAGATTTCATTTACTTCATGTAAATTTTATGTATTTCATGTAATTGTGATAATAATTGAAAGGAGGGTGGCATTTGTCTTGGAGAAAAGATTTATGGAGAATATGGTTAACTGACATCAGGTATTATAAGAATTGCCATATGGAAGTGGTCCTCTTCCACATTTTTTGACATTGTGCCAATCATATTGTATTATAATTATTTCTTCACTCAACTATCAGACTATGAGGTCAGGGAACGTGTTTTATTCTGCTTTCTAATCAAGGCCTAATACCCAATACCTACCAATCATTGGAAACATGAGAGATTAAAATATTTGAGGAACAAAAATTTCTACCCTCAGTCTGTCAGTACTCCATCATGATCCTTAAATCAATGCATATAGGAACAACAACAATAAAAATTCTCCTACTGTGAAATTTTGTCTCAAGACTACTCTCTGAACCACATGGAGAAGTCCTTCTAACCAGGCCACTGTCAAGACTAGAGCCCAGGACCAAAGCAGGCCAGAAACCTCCTCCAACGCTAAGCTCACCCCCAAGTCTCAGATTCTAACCACCGTTGTCACAGAAACATCAATTCAGAGAATGTCAATGGAGGAGAAGAAGACAGGAAGTAGAGTCAGAAAGCCATAAATTGTGCCGGTTCTTAGAGCTGCCCAGTGCAGGCCTTCTGACAATTAAGTTCCGAGATCTGACTGGCTGCACAGAAAGAAGCATGTTCAAAAAGAAAGATGGGGGCCAGCCAAGTGGCTTGTTGGTTGGGAACTTGCTTGGGACACCAGCAGCCCCGGTTCGGATCCCACATGTGAGGGCTGGTGACACTACCCTCAAAAAAAAAAAAAAAAGAAAGAAAGAAAAATGAGAATTGGAGAGAAAGAGAAATGGTTCTAACTTCTCCAGACCCTTGGAAGTAAGAGAGGATCCTAGGTGAGAGAAAGCACACCCCTACCTAGAGCTATAGCTCTGTGAGAAGACTTGCTCTGACCAACTTTAGCCACACTTTTGCTTCTCAAAGTGAAGAGGGGGAGATGAGGAACAATGGAAGAGGTGTCTTGAATTTGCTTTCTTTAGAGATCAACATTCTCCTACTTTTTATCCTTTTCTATAAACCCAAGGGTCTTAATAGCTTGGGTCACAGAGTTTATAACAAAGTGAGGTGATGGTAGAGCCCATACATGTTAACTGGGGAAAGAGAATCGTCCAAAAAAAAGATGGCAGCACTTCACATTTGCCAGGGTCCCAGTTCAGCTGTTCCAGTGTCTAGAATCTTCCACTTGTAAACATCAAACTTTATTTGGAGAAATCCCCCATCAAGACATTAATTGCTTTCCCTATCCTGGGGGAAAAAACATTATCTACCTGTTTAGAATATCTTCTCTCTAGAAGGCTTATGTCTAAAAGATTCTCATCTTGTAAACTGTGCTTCACATCTCGTACTTCACATAAAATTTGAATGTTGCGTTCCTCTTAGGCCACGTGCCTGCTCTTCTGTATGAATTTGTGTTCTTTTGGATGGACCACTCTTCCCTCCCTTTCATTCTCTAGTTAATCCTTTTTCATCTTCAGATGTCAGCTCACTTGTCAGATCTTCATAGGAGCCTTCCATGATCTCTGTGATAAGGTTGGTCTTCCTATTATATATGTTCTCATAGTAACAACTGCTACATTTTTATCTTGTGGCACGTACTACAGTTACAGTTTTATATTTATTTGTGAGGTTCTTTGATTAAAGTTTGTCTCTGCCAATTAGCCATGAGCTTCATTGGAGCAAGAACATACCTGATTTATGCTCATTGTTAGTCCTTGGAGCATAGAATAGAATCTAACGGATACTAGGTATGAGTGTGCTGTTTGATGAGTTATCACAAACTTGATTCAGTTGCTGTGTGTTCTTGTTAACATTTGATATTGTTGGTATTTTTAATTTTAGCCATTCTGGTGGCTGTGTAGGTCCAATTTGCATTTCCTGGATTATTAATGATGTGAGCACCTTTTCATTTGTCATTTGGATATCCTCTTTTATGAAATTGCTGTTCAAGTCTCTTGCCCATTTTTCTACTATGTTTCCTGTTTTTATAATGATTTCTAAGAATTCCTTTTGTGTTTTCAAAACAAGTCCATTAGTGATCATATGTGTTGCAAATCTCTCCTCCCACTTACTGTGTAGCTGGCATTTTCATTCTCTTAATAGTGTATTTTAGTAAATAATTTTTAAAAATTTTAAAGCCATTCAATTTACCAAACTTTTTTGGTTAAGGTCCTATTTAAGAAATTCTGCCTACCCTGTGGTCCAGAAGCTATTCTCTTTCTTTTTTTTTTTTTTTTTTTTTTTAAAGATTTTATTGGGGAATTGGGAGGGAACAGACAAGTTGCTGTCCTTTTGTTTTTTAGTCTAGGTGTGGAGGATGTCACTTCAGTGGCCCATATTGGTATCATCATTGTGCTCTTCCTGGGTGAGGCAGTCACTCGCCAGCCATTGGACAGCTAGCTGCTCACTGTAGCTCACAGCAGCTCAGGCTGGCTGCTAGTCGCTCATGCTGGCTGTTAGCCACTCACGGTAGCTCATGACAGCCCACTGCAGCCTGCGCCATCACCGGCATTCGCGGGCAACTCACAGCAGCCCAGCTCCAGGTCGAGCTGTTGTTCACCATCTTGGCTGTAGAGGGTGCAGTGTCACTGGCCCTATGTGGGATCCGAACCTGATCCCTGCTGCTCAGATCTGGCATCCCAAGCCAACTATTAACCAATGCGCCACCCGGCCAGTCCCTGGCAGCTATTTTCTTATATGTTATCTTCTAAAATTTTTATCATTTTACTTTGCACATTTAGATCTGAAAATCCTTTTGGAATGACTTTTCATGTCATATAATATGATACGTAGGGAGTCAAGAGTCACTGTTTTCCATATGAACATCAAATTGTTCCAGTACCATTTTTGTTTTACTTTAAAACTGTTTATTGCTAGTTTATAGAAATAAAATTGTTTTTTGTATACTGCCCTTGTAAGCAGAGACCATGTTAAATTCTCACATTGATTCTAATGGTTTTTAAATTCTTTTGGATATTTTACATGTAAAATCATATTGTCTAAAATGACTTAATATTTCCAATCTTATGTTTTATTTTATTTTTTATCTCTTCTTATACTATCTAAAATCTTTATTACATTGTTAACTGGAAGTAATGATTATAGATATCTTTATCTCAACTCAGAGGGAAAGTCTCAGCATTTCCCAATTAAGTGTGATGCTTGCTATAACTTTTATGTATTTATAGCTTAATCAGATTAAGGATGTTTTCTTGAATTCCTACTTTGATAAGAGTCTTTATCAAGAATGAATGTTTTGGGCCAGCCGAGTAGCACGGTGGTTAAGCACTGGCTTGGGAAGCCAGCAGCCCCAGTTCGGGTCCCACATTTGAGGGCCAGTGACACTGCCATCAAAAAAAAAAAAACAAAACAAAAAACAAAAAAAAAACAGAAAGAAAATGGAACACATAGAGAAAGAAATCAGAAATGTGTTTATAATAAATTTATATTAAAAAAAAATGAATTTTTTTTACCAAATGCTTTTTCTATATTTATTTAATTGTTAAGGTGATCATATGACTTTTCTCTAGTATTCTGTTAGTTTGGTAAATTAAAGTGCTTGATTTTGAAAGGTAAGGCAATTTTTCATTCATGAAATAAACCCAAATTGGTCATGACATACATAATTCTTTTTATATGTTGAAGGGTTCATTTGCTAATATTTTACTTACAATTTTTACATTTATGTTCATGAGTGAGATTGGCCTATAGTTTTTCTTTTTCCTAATGTCCTTGTCAGGCTTTGGATTCAAGATAATGCTGCATCCTAAAATGAATTGGGAAGTATTCCTTCTTTTTATATTTAATGTAACGATTCTGTTAGATTGGCGTCTGATGAAGCCAGCAGGGTCTGGAGTTTCCTTATGTGAGAGTTTTGAATGATGGATTTAATACCTTTCATAAATATAGGACCATTCTGATTCTCTGTTTAATTCTTTTCTCAATTTTGGAGAGTTGTGTTTTGCTAGAAATTTGTGCATTTCATATAAGCTTTCTGACTTCCTTTCATGAAGTTATTCTTAATATCCTCTTTTATCATCTCAGTCTCTGTAGGGTATTTACAAATGCCTTCCTTTTTAATCTCAATATTGTTTTGTGCCTTTTCTCTTTTTCTTGATTAGTTTTACCAGGGAGAATCCATTTTGTTACTCTTTTTTAAAAAAACAACCCCTTAGCTATAGTATGCTTATTTTATATTTTACTAATTTCTGCTCTTTATCTTTCTATCTTTCCACTTTTTAGTAGACCTAAAAAGATCTAATTTTTCTTTTTTTACCATTTTGTGATGGATGCTTAGATCGCTAATAAAGCACAGAGTCCCAGTGTCCTGTTGCAGTGACTAACTAACTCTCCCCTGATCCTTTGCTTTGGCTTGCCCTCCTCCTCTGCATTCTCCCCAGCCCCCGACTCCTGCTTTCCTGTCTGTGGCTATTTTCATGCTCTTACACTAGACCATATGGCCTGCAAAGCCTATAATCTTTGCTATCTGGCCCTTTGCAGAAGAGGTTTGCTGACTCCAATGCTAGTGATTATGACATGCATCACTAACTTATGAATGTCTCATAGAAATCAATACATTTACCACTTCCTGAATAAGACCTTAGAACAACTGAACTTCATATACCTGCCTCATAACTAATCTCTATATTTAAATACCACAAAATACTTTCAGTACTCTTTTTTCATAATCAATATGTATTTAGGTTTACCCACATATTTATCATTTCATTGCCCTTCATTCATTCCTCTGGGTCAACTTTCTATCTTGGATCGGTTTTCTTCTACCTAAAGAATATTCTTTAATATTTCAATTAGTGTAGAATTCTGTTTTTTGTGAGGGTTTTTTTAAGATTTTATTGGGCAATTGAGGGAGGGGAACAGACAAGTTGCTGTCCTTTTTAGGTTTTTTTGTTGTTGTTGTTCTTCAGTCTAGTTATGCAGGACATTGCTTCACTGGCCCATATTGGTATCATCTTGTGCTCTTTTTGGGTGAGGCAGGTCGGTTGCTGGCCTCTGAACGGCCACTCACAGTGGCTCTTGGCAGCTCACACCAGCTGCCGGCCACTCACTGTAGCCTATGGCAGCCCACTGCAGCAGGGGCTGCAGCTATGCCGTCCAGGGGACTCACAGCAGCCCAGCTCCAGGTGGAGCTGTAGTTCACCATCTTAGCTGTAGAGGGCAGTGTCACTGGATCGCATATGTGGGATCCAAACCTGGGCCGCTGGCATCCCAAGCCAGCTCTTAACCAACGTGCCACTTGGCCGGCCCTAGTGTAGAATTCTTGATGACAAATTCTCTCATTTTTTGTTTGTTTGAAATGTCTGTATTTACTTTTCAATTTAAAAGATTTTTACAGGATATTTTGTATTGGCACTTTAAAGATATTGTTTCATTATTGTTCTGGCTGTTATTATTTCTTTTGAAAATGTAGCTGTCTGTCTTATTGTTGCTCTTCTGGAAGTAATCTTTCATTTCTTTTTTTAAGAACTTTTTTGTCTGTCTAGACTTCCAACAGTTTTACAATGATGGTCTTAGATCTGAATTTTCTGTTTATTCTTCTTGGTTTTTATATTGTTATTTGAATCTGGGATTTGACATTGTGAGTTTGGAAAATTCTTAGCGATTATATTTTCAAATACTGCTTCTTCATTTTTCTCTCTTCTTCTTCTTCTAAAACTTTCTAACTATTGTCTCATAGGTCTCTTTTTTGTTATTTTCTGTACTTTTCCTGCCCTTTCCTCTCCCTTGCTTCATTCTGGATATGTTCTGCTGACCTTTTAGTCTCTAATTCTCTTTTCAGAATCAATAGGCAACATGCCAAGGGACAACTGCTGTTAAACACATTTAACCACTATAATATAGTGAAGATTTGGGATGATTCTAAATGGGATTTAGTCCTGTGAGGGCTGCTTCACATACACTCCATGATATAGCCTTTTAGAATTAAATCAAAAGCCTAGGGTGGGAACACCAATCGTAGTTTCTAGAGTTCCTCCTTGGTGGACTCCATATTACAGTTTTTGCCCCTCAGCCTCAGTCTGTTAAAAGCTCTGCCCAGAAATTATCTCCATGTTAAAGGATAATGAAGTCCAGTTATCTTTTTTTTTTCTTTTTATGACTTAGTTTAGTCTCTGCGATAATGGTGTATGTTCAGAGAGTGTTCGATGGGTGAAAGAAATAATTTATTTTACAGTTTTCCTTTAGGCAGAAGAAGGAAGCAAATTTTAGCCCAGCATTAAAACAAAATTCCCAATTATTAGGCTCATCCAGTAATGAAAGGGGCTGCCTTATAAGGAATAAGTGTCCATCACAACAAATGTTCACAAGAACATTCCAGTTTAAAGGTTCAAACTTAAAAATCACTTGTCAAGAGATTGTGGAGAAGATTACAGGTTTGGCATTCATTTAGGTTACATAACCTCCAAGGTGTTTTTTTTCCATCTTTTAATTTCTGTGATTCCAGTTTTTTGTTCCAGCTGCGATCTCTCTTCCTCCCCACGCCCACCTCTCTTTAGAATTTTGCTTCCTGGTTTCTGATAGTGTGATCTGAATTATGGAGTATAGGCCTTCTAACACATCTTCATAAAGAATAGGGCAGTCAAAAGTTAAGAACTGGGAGTATTAAAATAAGCTCACTTTGCATTCTGAACAGCGAATAAATACAAGGTTGCTTATCAAAGGCAATCACAAGTTCTTTCTAACAGAGTAAACACTCAGGTAGGCACTTTAAGAAAATGGATAGAAGAGTATTGATTTGTCTAGATAGTGAAAGGGGAAAAAAGGTTGATTTAGTTGATTCACTGGGAGGAATAATAACAGCAGTTGGGAAGTTTACTTCCATGAAGACAAAAGCAATATCTCAGTTTTTGTTCTCATTTATTTATTCACTCAATTATTCAATCAGCAAACATATTTTGAGAACATAAGCTATGAAAAGGTGTATCAAGGATCCACTTTGTTGAAACTTCAACATTTCACAAGTGAATTTCATGCAAACTTTCTAGGAGCTTCACACCTTTTGGAGCAAAATACTGTCTGCTTCTATTTTACATTTTGGGGAAAGAGCAAACAATTTAAATGTTTTCCCTTTAAAATGGAGCTCTGTCAGAGAATGTAGAGCCCTATGGTTGTTACTAGGAGATAGATGGGCATGCTTGTGCCAGCTGTCACTCTGTTGAGCAATTAGCTGGTTGTCCCTAGCTGTCAAAGTGGTCTCATCTGTTCTATATTTTAATTTTTTTATTCCTAGTCATATATTGTTTAATTTATACCAAGGAATGACAGTAAGTTAGTCACAATTAGAAAATTAAACAACTTTGCAGATTCCCTTCAAAGTCATCTTTATCAGACCTGAAGGTGCATTTATTTATCAAAAACCTTAGATATTCCACTCAAGTTTTCTGTAAACCTAAAACTGCTTTTTTAAAAGGTCAATTAATTTTAAAAAGATAAATAAACAAAATGCAATTTTATTCAAAGTGTAAAAAAATCTATATCTATTTCAAGCTGTCTCTAGTATTTCAAAAGCCAATAGTAAAAGACAAAATATAGTGATGATTACACATACAAGTCTATCCCTGACCTCATTGTGATATCTAGAGAGAAATGCTTACATTGCAGTCTGAAACAAAATATAAAATATATTAAAGTGAACCATTTAATTTTTTTAAATGCAAACTGCAAGAATTTCAAAATGCAAAAACAAAAAACTTTCAAAATGCAAGTTTTTAACAGCATTCAATGTAGAGCTAGTAGTTCAGGGTTTTTCCATATTTTAATGTACATTATCCAAATCATGGATAATGTACATTATCCAAAAGATGACAGTATAATGTCATCTTAATTTATTTATCAAAAATTGTCTTCTCCCTTATATAATTTATTTAAAGTCAATTTAAATGGATGTCATTTGTTATACTAGGTAAGACTAAATATTACCAAAGATTTTATTAAATATGAATTTTACAATATAATATTTGAAAAAAGTTTTAATTTCAGGTAATATCTATATTATATGTCACACAAAAATTACAAAGTGATTTTCTAAATTGTTAAGATTTTTCGAAAGCTGTTTAGAACTTTTTTTTAATTGGGAAATACTAAATTACTGAGATGTGGGGATTTCCCCTTATTTTACACTTGGGAAAACTGAGATTCAGAGAAATTGAATCATTTGCCCAAGGACAAACACATAGATGGCAGATTCTAGATTCAAATTCATGACGATGTGATTCTAAAATTCTGCTCTTTATCACTTATGCTATAGTATGTGCCTGTTCTTACACAGTGGCAGTAGCAATCGGGGGAAGAGAAGTCTGAATGGTGTTTCAAAGGCAAAATCCATAGGCAATGGTAATAGAGGCTGAAGTTTTGATATGTAAGGGCTGGAAATGACACTAAGGCTTCTAGCTCAGAGATTTAGGAAAGTAGTGTTGCTACCATAAAAATAAGTAAATAAACAAACAACATGGGAATTTCATTTAGGAAAAAAATGTGATGAGATTTATTTTGGCCTTGCTGATTCACAAATAAAACATTAAGAATTATAGGCAGAGCTGTCATATAGGCATTTGACAATATAGGATTTAAGTACTGTTAAAAGTCAGTGCTTAAAATGTAGATTTGGGATCTATCAACAAAGGGTAGTGGTTGAAACCAGAAGAGTGGAAGGGTGCTGAGAAGATGAGGAGAGAATGAGAATCTGAAGAGGGGGGAAAAAATTACCTAAGCCTCAGGGGACACCCCCACTTGTGGGTTTGAGAAGGAAAAAAATGGAGGCAAAGAAAAAAATAAAACAATAAAAAACAAAAAGTTAAAGGAGAACCAGGACAACATAGAATCTTGAAAATCGAGTGATAATAAACATAGCTAAAATTTATTGAGCACATGAAGGTTTGTGCTGTGTATTTTACATATATCATCTGATTTAATTTGCATAGTAACTCAGGGAGGTAGGTTTGTGTATCACTATTGACAGATGAGGACAGGGAGGTTTTTGCAAAGTTAAATTATCTGCCCATTGCTCAGCTGTTAAGCCCAAGGGCAAAAACTGGAATCCATATTTCCAGTTTCCAGAGTCCATTTTCTAACTAATCCTATTCAGAGGGCACAAGGCAAACTGCTGTGATGTGAGAAGAATATATAAAAATGAAGATTATTATAACTCATCCTTTTTAAATTGTATTTTTGTGTGAACAGCCCTCCATATCCATATGTCCCACATCCACGGATGCAACCAACCACAGATGAAAAATATTTTTTTTAAATGTTACATCATTGCTGATGTGTATTCTGCAGTTAGGTCTACAAACGTTGCATCTGTATTGACATGTCTGTACATGAACTCTTTTCCTTGTCATTACTCCTTAAACAATCCAATATATCAACTACATAACATTTACACTGCATTAGGTATTACAAGTAATCTAGGAGTGATTTGAAGTGTTAGGGAGGATGGCATAGGTTATATGCAAATACAACTCTATTTTATGAGTGACTTGAGCATCCTCAGATTTTGGTATTGTGGGAGTCCAGGAGCCAATCCCCTGCAAATACCAAGGGATGACTATATTTTACAACATGCATCCTATATTAGTGTGGCAATGCATGCATATCATACATGCATGCATAATTTATATTATATCATAATATATTAATTTATAAATTAATAAGTATTAATTAATATTTATTGGGGCATTTGCGCAAATAATTTACTAATGTGAGGATGCAATAAAAAATTTTGGAGATCATTGCTTTACCACTATGAAAAACTGCCTTTCATGTGTTTCCCATCATGTCTTTTTCCCATGTCATTCCTTGGTATTTTCAGAAATTCACAAAGGTCTTTTGGCCATTTGGGCTTTGTAATAATGGGAGGAACACAGGCCTTAGGCCAGAGAGACCTAAGTTCAAATATCAACTTTGACCTTACTGACAATATGGCCTCAGACAAATGCTTCATTTCTCAGAGGCTCAGTATACTCATCTGTAAAATGGAGGTAATATTTATGTTGCAGATTATTGTGAAGCTTAGCAATATCATAGGAAATAATTTAGCATTGGGCCTGGCATACAATAGAAACTTTTAAAAGGGCATGAGTCATAATAATAGCAGTAGACAACCTCTGTGGTCTAATAGTCATCTCCCCTCAAAAATCAGGTCACATTTAGCAGAGTTTGGCCAATGTTGTTCTTAATTCAACCAGGACACATATTTGAGCATAAACAAAAAATATTTTCCTGAAATAAATAGGGTCACTGTGTATGGCTGTGAGGGGTGGGGTATGCTATTTACACAGACTGTAAGGGCAATCAATGGCTCCTTCTGGCATTGTATAGAGTGACAGCCCTGGAAATGTGCTGGGAAAAAACACAGAAGGCCAAAAATATAGCAGCCGCAACAGAACCAAAAGAGATGAATGCTGCTGCCTGTGTTTGCATTGGTTGGTTGGTATGTTGAATGGCTGTCTACTTGTTTGATGCTCTCCACAGATCTGTACTCCCGACTTGGTGGTGTTCCTGGCTTGTGCCAATCAGAGGCTCAAAGAAAGATTACAGAAGCGTGCAGAGCAACAGGGGCGGCCAGATGACAATCTGAAAGCTACCCAAAGGAGACTAATGAACTTCAAACAGAATGCTGCTCCATTGGTTAAATACTTCCAGGAAAAGGGGCTCATCATGACCGTAAGTTAGCTATAGTTTTATATGTCTAGTACAAGAATGATGTTTCTGATTTCTCGTTAGTCTTTTTCTCATTTAGAAATTGTCTTTACATTAAGAAAGTGGCTTTTTTCGGGTGCAGATTCAATGAAAAAAAAACCTAATAATTTTGGCCTGATTTGCCTTTATTAAACCATAGTGATTTAAAAAAATACTTTTAGGGCCGGCCGAGTGGCACATTGGTTAAGAGCTGGCTTGGGATGCCAGCAGCCCCAGATCGGATCCCACATATGAGGGCCAGTGACACTGCCCTCGACAGCTAACAACAGCTCCACCTGGAGCTGGGCTGTGCGAGCCCCAGTGACTGTATAGGCTGCAGCCCCTGCTGCAGTGGGCTGCCAAGGCTACAGTGAGTGGCCGGCAGCCAGCGTGAGTGGCCGGCAGTCAGCGTGAGCTGCCAATAGCTGCAGTGAGCGACCGTCCAGAGGCCAGCGACCTATCTGCTCATCCGGGAATAGCGCAATGACGATACCAACATAGGCCAGTGAAGCAACGTCGTCCACAACTAGACTGAAGAACAAAATGACAGCAACTTGTCTGTTCCCCTTCCCCTATCCCCCAATGCTGTTCTGCTCCCACAATTCCCCAATAAAATCTTTAAAAAAAACACTTTTATTTTTGTTTGATTTTACAAAAGATAATTTTTAACCTTGGCTAGAATTCCATAGCTCCCAAATAAAACAGGATTTTGAAATAATTATTTGGGTAATTTTAAGTACTACTTGTCCAGTTTCTCAGCTCTTCTGTCTTTGGAAATCTAATAAAATTGATAATTTAAAAACACACCATTGACATAGTGCTATATTAGACTTAAATTGTTAAGTTAGGCTTTATCATAATGTACCACATAAATAAATGAGATCATGGGCTGGCTGAGTGGCGTGTTGGTTAAGAGCTGCCTTGGAACGCCAGAGGCCCCAGTTCAGATCCCACATATGAGGCCAGTGACACTGCTCTCTACAGCTAAGATGGTGAACAACAGCTCCACCTGGAGCTGGGCTGCTGTGGGTCCCCTGGACAGCGTAGCTGCAGCCCCTGCTGCAGTGGGCTGCCATAGGCTACAGTGAGTGGCCGGCAGCCAGCGTGAGCGGCTGGCAGCCGGTATGAGCTGCCAAGAGCTGCTGTGAGCGGCCGTCCAGAGGCCAGCGACCAGTCTGCCTCACCCGAGAAGAGCGCAATGATGATACCAACATGAGCCAGTGAAGCAATGTCCTCCACAACTAGACTGAAGAACAAAAGGACAACAACTTGTCTGTTCCCCTTCCTCGGTTCCCCAACGTTGTTCCCCGCCCCCAATTTCCCAATAAAATCTTTAAAAAAAAAAAAAAAAGAAAGAAATGAGATCCTGATGACATAAAAAAGTTTCCTAAGTGTTTGACTTGTCATGAAAAGGTGATACTGTTTCAATATCAAAGGTATTGATCTTTCTGCTCCATTGATACAAAGAAATACAATGTTTCATTTGTTTTGTGGCTAATTACACTCAACGTGCCAATGAAGGATGAGGCTGAATCATTAGTTAATATAATTATTAGAATATAGGAAGTTAGAGGTAAAGATTCAGCTAAGTTAATGATCCCTACAGCACCATAGATTAAAACATAGTAGCTATAAAGAGGAACATGGGCCATCTGAAGAAGGCATTTTACAGACAAAGACACAAAAACGGACAACTCCATGACAGTCGGATGGTGGCAGACCTCAGCAGAGCCCTCCCCTCAGTCCTTAGGTCCTTCTCACCAGACCAGAGTTTCTTGTCTAATTGGTTATAAGCCTCCGTAGAGAATCTGATAAAAAGGACCATGTTTATCCCAACAAACACATAAGATGTTTTTCACAAATTTCAGGTAAATTTACTGATGCCCATCCACAGAGCTCCTATGACCTAACAATTACTGGGTTAAAAAATCTCTTCATTAGACTAAGATGCCCTTAGATCTGAAAGAGAAAGTCAGACATTTGAATGGTAATCTCTTTGCAGTCTTTTTTAGCACTATAAAGAAGTGTTTATTAGAATTTGCTCTTTGAGTCAAAGTTTTCATGTCAAAGAATTGTAAATCTGATCTGAAAATTATTCACAATGCCACAGTTCATTTTATGGTATGAAAGAGATATTGATTAACAAGAAAGATTCCAGAAAATCAGGGTGTCTGTTCCTGTGACTATTTTTTTGTTAGGATTACTGCATGTTTCTCTTGCAAATTACCAATGTTGACCCCTGTATTGTGTCATAAAAAAGAAATTTACCCTACAGACCAGATCCCAACATGAAGGTGCAGAGCCAGAGTTTTAATTGATGTTTGCAAGGCTTAAAGGTATCACGGGAGAGTCCCTGATTACTCCCTGCTTGTCACGTTCGTCATCACAAGCAGAGCAGATTTCCCCAATGAATGCAGAGTGGGGATTGTTAATTTACTAATATTTTGCATGGAGGTGAAACGCTGTTGCCTCTAATTGAGGGAGTCAGTAACAATATGGATGACAGCATGTAACCTGCCTGCTAAAACCGAAGGAGCTTTAAGATAACACTTCTAATTTCTGGGAGAAGACTTGCCTTGGAAACTCACCTTATGAAAAGTGGCGAGCACAAACACAGGCTAAACTCTGGGGAATATCATTTGAAAATGTAATCTTACAAAGGAGCAAGTGTTGCATCCTGACCCCCATGTCTTCCTTCATTGTTCACTCTTTCAATTAAAATACGTTTGGTAGCATTTCTACCTTTAAAGATGAGTTAAATAATACAAATGGTTATCCTTCTTAATCACAAGCATATTAAGATTTTAATAAAAATCTGAGGGTTAGTAGATCAAACACAGGTATTTCCTTTTCTCTGTAGTTTTTTACTTCTTAAGGACCACAGAGCCCACATCCCTCTTCGGTCCTGTTGAGAGTCGTCACCTTGGTGCTCCTCTTCCCTAGGGCTTTGGAGTCTGAAATCTCTCACTTGGAATTTCAGCTCCACTGTCATTGAATAAATTCATGATACTCTAGGACTTGGTCTTCATCCATAATTGGAGATGTTGTTATTTGCCGTGTAGTGTTGTTGCATGGGTGAGATGAGAGAATGTGTGTGACATGGCAGACAGTGACAAGGCAGAGGCTGTGTTTCAGATGCACCATGCAGCCACGTTGCCTGGTTCAGAGTCCAGCATCACCACCTGCCACCTGTGTGAACTTCTGCAGGTTACTTAGTTTTTCTGTGACTCAGATGCCTGACCTGTAAAGTGAGTTTAATCGTTGATTCTACCTCAGTGTAATTGTGAGGAGTAAATGGATATCAAGTACTTACAACAATGCTTGGACTATTGTGAGGGCAATTTAAATAATTAATATTTATCTTATAATTTTTTTATTTCTTCCTCTCCTCCCCTTCCTCCTTTAATGGCCATCTCGTGGAACCTATACGTACCACTAAGTTCTGTGCTCTTTGAGTGTGCTCTGTTGCTTTTTCTCCCATAGATAGATTACTGAAGGAATCCAGAATGAAGAATTCAGGTTTTAAAAACTTCATGCCAAATTTGTTTTTTCCTTTAAGAGTGTCTATTAATCAGTTATAAAATTGTGCCAGTGTTTTCTTTAACTTCTATATCATCCATATAATTAAGGTATATAGTGGCTGCATGATGTAGTTGAATTTTAACAGATATCAACGCATTCTTTTTTATTTTTTACTTCATCATGGACTACCTGTTGGTAGATTTGACTGAAGAAAAAAATTAGGGTTTGTTTGTTTGTTTGTTAGAAAAGAACTAGTTTGACTGAAGAGAAAACTTAATCAAAATAGCCAGAGAAAACATGCTATTGCCTGAATACTGTATCTTGTTTACATTGTTCCCATCATTCATCTACTGAAGGACATTTTCGTTGCTTTCAAGTTTTGGCAATTGTGAATAAAGCTACTATTAATCCATATGCAGGTTTTTATGTGGACATAATTTTTTAGTTCATTTGGATAAATACCAAGGAGCATGATTGTTGAATGGTACAATAAGTGTGTGTTTAGCTTTGTAAGAAACCACCAAATTGACTTCCAAAGTAGCTGTATCATTTTGTGTTCCCACCAGCAATGAGTGAGAGTTCCTGTTGCACCACATTTTCACCAACATTTGGTGTTATTGTTCTGGATTTTGGCCATTCTAATAGGTGTGTAGTGGTATCTTATTATTGTTTTAATTCATATTTCCCAAGTTGGGCTTTTTTTTATTTTATTAAGTGAGGGCACTAGGGGAAAAAAATCTATTATTACCATTGTTTACAAGGGATATTTTTAGCACAAAAAAATATGAAGCATGACGTAGCTCCAAATAAAGGCTCTAAATGAATCTTTTCGGCTTTAAGAAAGACTCCCAATATTTGCCTCTTTTTCTCATTTTGTTGTGGATTAGGGAGCATTTTATCACAAACTGGCATCAGTGCTAGGGAACCCCTAGCATAGAGAATGCATCCTTCTCAAAACTACACTGTTATTGAGTCACCAGACATTGTCCTTGAGCTCCAAATAAGTCCTTTACACTACATTTGCTTAAATTGTCCCATATCACTTCCTTCAAATTTAAGAATACCCCCATTATAGATTTCAAATTTACCACCAAAACTATGTAAATAATTCCCATCCCACCAGACACTCTTAGCCAAAGGGAATACAAACAAAAATAGTAAAAGTTCATTTAGACAGAATTGGTGAATAGTAATTTGTTCATTAACTTCAAGTTTCATGGGAATCAACACTAACATTTAAAATGCAAATACATTTATCCCTAAACTCCCAATGGGCAGCCATTGGTTAATTATTCCCATCTCCACTAGCTTTTCTGCTCAGGGAGGTGGAAAAGAAATCTAAACAGCATAAACCCTCAGCAGATTCCACAACTCACTTAAACATTAGAAAGGCAATGAAAACACCTGCTAACGGTTTACCCAAACAAACCCATTCTCATACAATTATGAGGACAAAAATTCTGTTACTGCTTCTCAGTACTTAACAGGTTGATGAACTTGTGATATGTAACAGTGAAGCTGTATTTCCTCTAAGTACCATCACTACTTAAATCCTAGTTAAACATCCATTGTCATGTAACCAAAAGCCCCCACTAATGCCTACTTGTGGATTTAGTAACTAAGACAGAGGACAATCAAGGAGGCGTTTTCTAAGATTAATAAATGGGAGGGCCCGCCGAGTGGCGCGGTGGTTAAGCGCTGGCTTGGGAAGCCAGCGACCCCGGTTCGGTCCCACATATGAGGGCCAGTGACACTGCCCTCAAAAAAAAAAAAAAAGGGAAAGGTTGTGGATATGCTTTGAAAGATATTTACTTGGGTGACGATGGTGTAGATGTGAGATTGGATATATGGCCTTCTGGACTGTCTTTCAGTTGCCCAAAGTATGTTATATTCAGTAGACAGTACCTTTTGGCATCAAACCTGAGACTGATAGAACCTCCATGTGGAGAGCCCAGAAGTCACATGAAAAAGACCCTTTTTTTTTTTTTTTAAGGGCAGTGTCACTGGCCCTCATATGTGGGACCCGAACCAGGGCCGCTGGCTTCCCAAGCCAGCGCTTAACCATCGCGCAAAAAGACCCATTTTTGACTTGAATCAAGAGCAGCTTGTAAGGAATCACATTGTCTGGGCAACAAGCATTTATCAAATTCTACTGCGTGTGGTCCTGGCAAGAGGGCACTGCCCTAGAGCAAGTACTGCTGCTGACTTTAGGATGGTAACATCTCTGTGGATTAGTCAGTGGTGCTCATTTAATTTACCTATTAAGATAGATCTCTGTAATCCTGGTTTTAAAATACCCAGAATTAAATTGAAAAGTGAATCTGATTACTTTCATAAACTGTCATTATTGTGGGCTCTAAAAACTAAAATGATACCAGTTTTATTCTCTGTATGGAAAGAAAAATAAAAGCACTGAAAGATGAAGCCATTTGCTCACAAAGCAGCAACCCACATATAGCAAAGAAAGACCCACAGCTCCAGGGGAGATTATGCTAGATCCTAAACAGCATCAAAACAACAGGGAGAATGAGCAGATACTGTATTTATAGCTAATTCTGGTGTTCTGTCTGTCTCGGTAACAAGCAGCGCCCTGACTCACAACTTTGCCATTTCCAGTGTTTGCTCAGGTTCAGCCCTGTTCACTCTCCACGGGCAGAGAGCAAATCAAATCACTCAGTGGAATACATCTCTTTTCAAAGTGGGAAACTGATGCCGATTTCATGGCAACCTTATGGTCAAGATGAGAAGAGCTTTCCCACAACAATTGCAGTATTCCCATTGTGATGTTTCATTCAGGTGTTTACAGGAAAAATGAGGAGGAACTTAAAGAATGAGCATGATTTCTTCCCCCAAAGGATGTCAAATATGTTTCTGTTGCTTTTTTCACATGCACCGGTGAAACAGAATCCAAAAAGCACCATGAACAACTTTTTAATCATCTTAATGATCAAGTAGGGTCTCTTACATGATAACTGTGAAATAAATGATGTGGATAAAATTGAGATGATATTCAAGTGAATGCATTTGGAAGATTCACATTAAGAAAATGCCAATTCCAAGAACTGTATTGACAAGTCTATCTAAGAATACCTTACTTGAGGCCTGTACTGTTTCTGTGAGACTGGCTTTCACAACAGCTTGTCTTTACTTGTAATTTTTTTAAAGAAATAAAACAGGTTAGTAGATAGTTGGCAGCTGAATGACAGGTTTCTATAAACTCTGGTTTCAACTGTACACTTTCAGGAAACTGTACACATGCACACATATTTTTGAGCTGATCACTTCTCTAGGGGATGCTCTGTGATCAGAATAATTTTGACAATGGTGTGAACAAACATTCCTAACTTCCAGAATCCGGTCTTAGTTTATTTTAATATGCTATACGGAGACTTATTGGGAACATGAGTAAGAAAATAATATTTTTGGTAAAGTTCTTGGGCTAACTATTTTTCATGTTTAATACCAAACTAATTGGAATTGATGGATATCTTTAAAGACAGGTGACACTATAGTTAAATTAAGTGACAGAAAAAGAAGACAAAGAAGAGAAAAAGGATAGGCACATAAGGCTTGCCAGTCAGGAAAATATTATGAATAGATGGTGTCTTAAAAAACAGTAGCTAACAATTTCTGAGTGTTAATAAGTGCTTGGTTCTATTCAAAGTGCTTCACATGTGGTGGGGTCATTAATCCTCACAAAGTCACCTCAAGGCCAGCATTATCATTATCTCCGTGCTGTAAATGAGAAAACTGAAGCACATGAAAGTGGGCCTTGCCCAGGATTCCAAACAAGAGCCCTGGAACTACAGCCCAGACCTGGACACCCGACCCCAGAGGCAGCACTTGTGGTTGCTATTGTTGTCCCTTCATTAAAACATGACACATATGCACTTTGGATCTTAAAGAGAAAGCTCATTACTGCTTTTTCCGGGTACTTATTGTTTGATAAGCACCTCTATTCAGCTCTAACCTCTTCATATCTGTTTCTCAGGAAAGAATAAATGAGAAAATTAATTCTGTTAGTACATTTCACTGAGAGGTTTATAAAAAGTAATTGTACTAGGTAACAGGTGTAAAATAATTAAAATAATTCCTAAAATGGATTAACCTGAGCACATTATTACAAGAAGGAAACTGTACCACCAATCACAATTCTTGGGCCTTGTGTTTTTGGTAAGCTGTCACCTTCATACTTTGCTCAGCTCTACAAATCAAATGTAAAGCGTTGGCTGAAGCCCTGCTATTCAGCCAACTCTATTCAGAGTACCCTGTACTGAGTCCTTTGAGTCTTACTGTTCCTCTTCCTCATTATAACAGTCCTTTTGTAGTCATCCATTCAATTTTATTGAAGGCCTACTGCATGCCGGACAGTAACACTTCCCCATGTAGGGGACCATGTCAGGCACTGCAGGGCATACAAGGATAATGTGGAGACAGGTTTGCATTTGTGGCGTTTGTGTGGGGTCAATGATATAAACATAAATAATGCGAATACAGCACAGGAAGGGGTAAGTGCCACATACAGAGGTGTAACAGGCCAGGAAGAGCCAGGAGCAGGGAAATGACTTCCTCCTGGAATGATTAGAGCAGACTTTACTGGAAGTGCTGGACTTGAGGAGCAAGTGAGAGCTGGAACCCAGAAATGGGGAGGAAGGGCATTATAAACAGACACAAGGCCTGAAGGGTATATAACAGTAGTGAGAATTAGAAAGGAGGGGCACAGGTGCTGAAATCAAACTGGGGAAGGCACTGAAGGGCTAAGCAAAGGAGGAAGGGTTATTCTGTAGGTAATGACAAGCTTGAAAGGCTCTGAGCAAAGGAATGACAGAACTAGAAATATTAAGCTGGTGGCTGTGCGCAAAACACTGAATGGAGGAAGCTGCTGGAAAGGATTTGATAAGGGCCTAAATTGAAATGGTGACTGTGTGACACAAGTTTTTACTTCTCCTTGGGGCAGCATTTACAACCATCTGGAACTGACGGCAAACATGGGAGTAGCTGAAAAAGTGCTCTGAGGAAAAACTGCACTCCTCAATCACCTACATAGGAGATGTAACATAAATTTTACCAATTTAACCATGTTGACTTCCCATTTAGATAGCATTCATGGCAGAGTTGAAAGGAAAGGGGATCAGAAAGTAATGTGTTAAAGACTGCGATTAGCTAAAGCACTCTAAAGTAACATTAAAATATAAGCAAAGAGATAACAGTCAATGGAATCACCAATTATTTTTTTCCACAAATAATGGTTTCAAAATAATTCCTCAAATGAGTAAATTAATGACTTAAGTCAAAATTTATAGCTATATTTGGAACCATTTATTAACATTTTCATGGCACACAGACCTACACACCTTATGGCTATGAGGACATAATTCCATTAAGGCACTGCACGGTAATCAGTTCTCAGAAATAAAATATTTCTATCTATTAGGGATGTGTTTGATTACAGTCAGAATAGGTGAAGAGCTGTGGCTTAAACAAACACATTTATTTGACTCATGTAAAAATAAGTGCAGAGATGGATGAACCTGAGCTGCTCCAGTGACTTAATGATGTCATCAGGGACTCATGTACCTTGCATCTTTTTGTTCCACTCTTTTTAGTGTGTTTCCTCCTAGTAACAAAATGGCTGTTGCTGCCCTAATCACCAAATCCACAGTATAAATAGGACAAAGGGGTTAGGGAAAGGCGGGGCAGCCACATCTGTTACCCTTCATTAGGAAAAGCTTTTGCATCAACTCCCTCTCCCACCCTCATTGACTCGCATTTAGATCTCATCAGTCAAAACTGGGTTACACATTTTCCCCTGCCTTTAAGGGAGACTGGGAGATGAATTATTAGCTTTGCAGCTTCTAGTGTAGAGGAAAACAAAGGAAAAAGGAGTTGGAATAAATGTAGAGTAAACCAACCTACACTAAATAACCACTACAAGGTTTAAAAAAACCAAACACTTAGTTTTCTCTGTTTAAAAATATCTGGGAAAATACATTTGCTAGTAAATCTATCAAAAATAGAAAGTAAGGGGCCAGCCGAGTGGCTCAGTTGGTTAAGAGTTGGCTTAGAGCCTGAGCTCTGAGCAACAGGGCCACCGGTTCGATTCCCACATGGGCCAGTGACACTGCGCCCGAGCTGAGCTGTTGCTGAGCTGCCAACAGGTGGCAGGATGGCTCAGCTGGTGTAACAACAAGATTGCCTGTTTGATGGTGGGCTACCCCTACCCGCAACTGAGACTGAGCTCGGCATCTTGAGCTGAGCTGCCACCCAAATGGCTCAGCGGATAGGGCGTGTGCTCTTAACAACAAGGCTGCCAGGTTCGACTCCCACATGGCATGGTGGCTACGCCCACCCGCAACTAAGATTGAACACAGCATCTTGAGCTTAAAGGCCATGAGCTGCCCAAGGCACCCTCCACAACAAAGACTCAAGAACAACAACTTGGCCAGCCCTCTACCCCAATTCCCCAACACTGTTCCCCTCCCCAAATTCCCCCAATAAAATCTTTAAAAAAAAAAAAAAACATTAGGAAGTAAGAAAGTAAGTATCTCTGCTTAATAATAATAGCTGCTTTTCAGTAAATACTTTCAATTCAGTATTCCAGGATCTTTATTCATTTGATATCTAATTCTCACAACTGTCCTTAAAGTTTAGTGAAGGAAAGAGGCTTAGAGAAGTTCAAGAACATACCATAAATGCCAGAGCCAGAAAAAGAGAGAGCTGAGGTTTAAAACAGGTACTGTCTCCTAGAGTCCACCTAGTTAATAACAAGGGATGGAGCCAGGCTTTTATCCAAGAAAAGAGTTAACTCCCCCCACTCAAAACAGTCAGAAAAAGTATTGATAATGCCATAGTGTGAACTGCTAATGTTTTTGACTGAGAAATCTAATCCTAGGAGAAATCAAAAAGAACTCACATACAATATCCAGTGTAGATGCCAGATGCTTTACAAACTTTACCTCTTTCAATAACTCAACCCTGTAAGGTAGGTAGTGTTAAAATTATTTAGTGTCTTTTATGTGCCAGGTATCTTACCTGAATTATCTCACTTCAGGTAAGGACAAGAGCTTGCTGCCCTTTCTTAAATAAATCCTAAACTGCACAACCTGCCTCTTGTCTCACACATTCTATGTCTCACTCCGACATTACTCTTTCTTCCCTGGTCTGCTCTGCTTCAGACTCAGCACATGCTGTTGTCTCATTTGCTGTGACTGGCTCCCCTCACCTCTCATTCTGCTCTCACCCAGCCAGCATCTGAAAGGCTCTTACCCAGGCACAGCCCCAAGGATGGTGCCTCTACCTAGTTAACCCTGACAGGTGGGACACAGACAGATACTCAGGAACATCCTTCCCTGCTCTGAAGGAGCCCATGTAGACAGGGGAGGACAAGAGACAAACAAGTGAACTCAATGTAGCTGACCGTATTATGACAAAAGGATGTACAGAGGGCTACAAGATGAAGTCAATTGTGTCTGCCTTCTCCATGGTAACTCTTGTGGGACTGAATGAGCTCAAAACACTCTGGGACAATCTACGAAGGTTATTCCATGTGTTCAAAGAATGAATCGGGCATTTGAAATTACTGAGTAAGGAGTCATAGTCATTACCAAGTTCAGAATTGGAACTGGGAATAGGTGGATAGAAAAAAATTGAATCAGGGGCTGAACAGCCAGCGAAGGAGTAGGGAAATTAAAGAAATTTTATTGTAACCATTCTCATTTCTTATTAATTCCCCCCTCCCTAATTTAGGAATTTACTTAGCAGAGTATAAAATAACCTTAAAAATATACTCATTCATCAATTTCTTTTTAGGCAATTGTTTCAAGATTTCTAACTAACATGGGGAATTCAAATATTAATAAAGACTTTTAATTTCTGGCTTTCAGATCTAGATGAAGTATCAAAAACCCTGAATTTAAAAGGATGTTTATAGGAAAAAAAGCTGATGTCTGTAAGTTGCAGAATGACCTTGGCTGCTCTCTTTAGTAGCCAGCTTAGCAGGAACTGTACAGCCAGATCAGGACCAGATACATAGAGAGTGCTTAAAAATATTTGTTGGATTAATGCATATGTTAATGAGTTGGACTGAATGAATTAGTTCTAAGAAGATGAGAGTGAACAAGACCTTATTTAGGTTGGATAAGTAGCTTTAAGGTAGTGTTTTAAACTCAGGCTTTCAAAAATTGGTGCTTTCCTGTGGGGTCTGGCCTGTAACCACTCCAGTTCACAGGTTTATTTGAAGGTGTCAGCAACCATGAGAGATTTCTCAGAAAATACCAGAGTGTTACTTCAAACAATTTCTACCATTGCTGTCAAATTCAGGATCCAGAGAAAGAAACAATGGATTGGTTTTTTTGTGTGTGTGTGGTTTTGTGGGGGGTTTTTTGTTTTGTTTTGTGTTTTTTTCTGGTAAAGAATCTTTTTCCTTACCTGAAAATTTAATCTGAAAGTATCAAGATTATTATGCAAGTGAGATATGATTTTTCTTCTATCCTGAAACTTCTGCTTAAAAATCTGAATGAATACAGACATCACCATCACTTCATATTTACTTGACAATGTTTATTTTTAGTTTTTCTACCAAAGCTTTAGTGTTCATATATTCATGAGAACCTAGTTTTGACAGAAGTCCCAAAAGATATGATTCCTTACAATTTTAATTCAGCAGTAATTTCCAACTAAACCCTATCTCTGAAGATTTTAAAGCTCCTCAGGTGAAATCCCCTCAGCTCTATTAGCAATGTTGTATGACTGCGACTTACTTCTGATTGCCTATTCATTTCATCAATTCAGTCTGAATTTCTAAAACACTGAAATTGGGTATGAACAATATCAATTCATTAGTTTCCTAGAATTGCATGGGTAAGCAATTCCATAATGGCACTACTCTTCTCCATATTCTGTGAAATGATAGTTTTGCTTTAAAATTGGAAGAGAAAAGAAGAAGCATAGGAAACTTCAGTTGGTTCAAATTATCTTCATTTTTTTTTTTGAGGGCAGTGTCACTGACCCTCATATGTGGGACCCGAATCGGGGCCACTGGCGTCCCAAGCCAGCGCTTAACCACCGCGCCACTCAGCCAGCCCTCAAATTATCTTCTGTTACTTGTAGTTACTTAGAGTCTACATTCTCTTCAGCCAGGAGCAGTTGCCCAGACTTTTCCCTCTCCCCACAGTTCTGATCAACCCCACCATTCTGCCTTGACCTGGCTGGGCTGTCATACTTGAGATAGCTTCCTCTGGGAAACGACCCCGATGGGGACAGATGTCCCACCTATGAGCTTCCCTAACATCCCTTTTTGATCCCTATCATGGCAGTTATTACACTATTTCACTATTTTATAATTCTACTTCTTTGTGATTCCAGTATCTTTCTACCATAATTCTGTCTTTTGTTTGTTTGTTTGTTTTAAAGAGGTTGTAGTTATTTATTTATTTATATTATTTATTTTTTTTTAGCTGAGCCATCCTGCCCTCTGTTGGCAGCTCAGCGGCTGCTCAGCTCAGGCCCACAACCCAGTTGCTCAGAGCTCAGCTTGCATTCTTGGGCAAGCTCTTAACCAACTGAGCCACTAGGCCGGCCCCATAATTTATAATTCCATTGTCTACTTTCTTCTTTATAACTTTACTGTTGCCTTCAGTATTTTATTTCCAACACCTGCCTTGGAGCCCATAAATTCACCTTCAATATATATTTACTAAATAAATACACTATGGGTTCACACACACACACGCACATGCTGGGGTGCCAAAAAAAATGTATACAATTGGACACTTCGGTCAACGTTGCTCAAGCAGTAGTTTGCTGTAATCAGACATGTCTGGATGTTGATGGTAACCATTCTGAGCACCTCTTGTAATTGCAGATGTCAAACATGACTTGTATTCATCTTTTGTTATCAGTATTTGAAGTCGGACAATAAAGTTCTCGAACTTGTTACAACGATGTTGCTAACCTTTTTTGATATCAGAGGGATTACTCATTATGAATTTGTACCACCAGGACAAACAGTTAATCAAGTTTATAATTTGGAAGTGCTGAAAAGTCTGCGTGAAAAAGGATCTGAACTTTTCTCCAACAATTCACGGCTCTTACATTACGACAATGCACCAGCTCACAGGGCACTATCTGTGAGGGAGTTTTTAGCCAGTAAACAAATAACTGTATTGGAAACACCCTCCCTACTCACCTGATCTGGCCCCCAATGACTTCTTTCTTTACCTGAAGATAAAAGTGATATTGAAAGGAAGATGTTTGGATGATATTCAGGACATCAAGGGTAATATGACAACAGCCCTGATGGCCATTCTAGAGAAGAGTTCCAAAATTGCTTTGAAGGGTAGACTAGGCATTGGCATTGGTGCATAGCTTCCCAAAAGGAGTACTTGGAAGGTGACCATAGTGATATTTAGCAATTGGGTATCTAGCACTTTCTATAGGATGAGTTTGCAAACTTAATTGTCCGATCTTGTATATTGAATATTACAATTTTAATACAGTTTTCCTTTCTTAACATACGTATACATTTTTTTGGCACCCTCTGTATATATTTAACAGGAAGCAAAAACAAAGTCAGAAAAGACTTGAAAACCTTTTCTCACATCTTCTCTGAAATTAATCCCAGGTAATACCTTTTAACAATTCTAGTCTTTACGTTGCTATAAACATGCTTTGTTTTTCTTTTAAGTGTTAGGCCTCCTGGTTCAAAATTTAAGTCTTAAATTGGACTTCAGGTTTTGATATCTTTGTTCCAGAATGTCATCAGGCAAATTAGAAGTCTTCAAATAATGCAAATTTCAGAAAGAATGTTCTTTTTTTTTTTTTTGAGGGCGGTGTCACTGGCCCTCACATGTGGGACCAGAACTGGGGCTGCTGGCTTCCCAAGCCAGCGCTTCACCACCGCGCCACTCAGCCAGCCCTATAAAGACAGTTCTAATCAGCCATAGCTACTGTTATTGTTACTATTTTGATGGCATTGCCCCTGTCCTGGCCAGAAGTATTATGAGTGCTATAGCAACCACATGTGCTGTGCTGCTTTCTCTTTCTGACTCTTTTATTATATTGGACTTCTGACAAGAGAGAAATTTCTATATCCCAGTGGCATTTCTTGAGTCTCAGGAAGGCGGCTGCTGCAGCTCCTTTGAAATGATGAGCTGAGAAAACTGAATACAGCTTAACCGTCTGAAAGAAGCGTTGCCAAACCTGTCTGCAGCTGTAAACGCCCTTCAGAAGCTATTTTAAAGATTCTTGGTGTTGATTTCTCTCTTCTCTTTTCTTTTTCCAATTTTGCTTTTACCTCTTCGTTGATTTCCTCCCTTTCTCCCTTCCTAAGGATGTTCTCAGTAGACACCAGGAAACATTGGGTAGGGCTTCCAGTTTCATACATTTGTTCATGCCTGTGTCGTTTGAAAATCCTGTTCAATCTCTAATATATTCAAAGGAACCCTGTGCTGGGGACATGCTGCAAGGGACTTGATGATAAATATGACATTAAGCACAACGTAGTGTGGTGCAATGGGCCAAAGACTGGCTTTGAAGTCACAAAGACCAAGGATTGAATCCTGGCAAGTTTTTGAACCTGTCTAAGCTGCAATATCCTTATCTGTAACAGGGGGATGGACTTAACTGGTTTGTAAGATTAATGAAAGATTGGAAGTCATTTTAATAAAGCACTCCTATCACATGGGTGGTTAAATAAGTGATATCTGTAATTAGTGTAGTCTATAGTCGCTGCCCCAAAACACTTAGAAAGGAGTCTAATCAAATTATGTGCTAAATAATAATAATAATGTATAATAGCTTACATTTGTTGAGTGACTCACTGTACTGAACAACATCATGCAAATATGTTTTGAGACGATAACATGTGCCTCCTGGTAAATTCTCCTCTGTCACATGTTCAACCACATCTAAGGTATATCCATTCAAAGCGATGCTTCCATGGGAAAGCTGAAATCCAGTTCTGAAACTCACTCATTACTTTTCAAAATGACTAAATCAGGAAACAACACCAAGAGCTACTTATTTTAAGGAAGACATTTTTTCAGAAGAAATGTCAGCCACAAATCTGTCTTGGCTGATTCACACGATGTTATTTTCTATCGTTTTACTTCTCAACATTGGCAAATGGAGCTGCCTGAAGGATGAGCAGCTTTCAAGTTTCTATCAAGAGGATGAAAAATGGAGTCCTGTTTACTTCTGTTTTTAATTCTTTTTATGTAAAAATTATATGCTTCCACTGTAAAACAAGTTGTATTTATGGAGAGGTTGTACGTGTGTCCACACCCACGCACACACCAACGCGTGAGTGAGTGCTGTGGATGAAGAATGCAGAGGATTATAAGGAGGAAATAAAAATCATCCATTATTCTGCCAGAAATAACTACTGTTAACATTTTTGGTCTTTTCTATGTAGTGTTATTCTATGATATTATGACATATTGTATACTCTGCCTTAAATTTTTTTTAACTTAAAATTATATGATGCACGTGTTTGCAAGACATTAGCTGGACAATTTATTTAGCCTCTCAAAGCCTCAATAGTAATGACCTAGACCTCAACAGAATTGACATGAAGCTCAAATTAGGAAAGATGTGAGAGTCCTTTGTAAATCACTTACAAAGCACACAAAGGAAATTATTATTTATTCTGATCCTCATGACTTGAGGAGTCCAAAGGCCCATATTTATTAGGCATCTACAGAGCAGATCACTGTTGGGATCCAGAAAAGACAGCTCCTTACACCAGAGATTTTACAGTCTTTTCCCAGGGATGAAGTCAAAATATGAAAACATTTGAAAACAGCAGGTTAAGCTCTCCTTTTGATGGCAAGTAGAACTTTGTCTTAATTATTTAAGAAGAGCTCTTATATCTGAATTCTTTCTATTCTTGGCTCTGTTGATTTTAAAATGAGTCATGCTTTAAAGAATTATATTTTTCCTTACCTCAGACATAATTATAATTTTACCCACAATAATGTAATTGGCCAGTTGAATGGTAAATTTCCAGCCCCTCTCAAAAAAAAAAAGAAGAAAAAAAAGTCTATTTTTATAAACTCAGATCATTTATAATGATTGGTTTAGATTAAAACTAGTATTTTAATGGAGGAAAAAAATATCTCCTGGACTCAAAAAAAGTAAAAAAAACAAAGGGAGAATTATAAAATGAGAAAGCCATTGTACTTAAGATTCTGTAAATTTATGATATAGAAAAAAACTAAAACTATTTCTTTTAGCTACATCACATACAGAGTATTTGTGCATAATTATCATGTTACTATGGAAAATTCATATGTGTTTTGTTACATCTGAAGGATGGAATTATAAATGATTTTTATCTTTTTTCTTCTTGTTTTTTATAAGATTTTCTACTATGACATTCTGTTGATAATCTTAAAAAATGAATAAAAATTATTAAAACCTGCATCATTTGAAGATCAAAAATTACAATAAGTCAGCCAGTTTCAATTTAAAAAATGGGAGAATTCAGCTCAAATAAAGCACAGCAATGTGATATCTATAGGAAACCAATGAAATGTTTTTTCATAAGGGAAGCACACATACTAAACTTACTTGAACTCTTTGTAAAACTTCTCCCCAGATAATTCACTAGCTTTACTTCACATAATTTATTTGGTTTCATGGTATGTCAAATAACTGTCAAATTCAGTGGCAGTGTTTTGTTTTGTTTTTTCCCTCCAAGCAGTCTACTGGGAATTAATGCTATTCAAAGTTATCCAAAGCTAAATAACCTGGCCAATACCAGGACTTGAATTAACAAACCAAGGGATGGCTCTTGGGTGAGCTGAGGCTCAGGGAGAAATTGATAATGGGACCAAGTAGAGAGTTTAGCAAGATTGAGAAGATGCAAGAGCCTGGGGAAAAGGTCAAACAAAGCAGTTAGCACAAAGGAGAAAGAAAAGGATTTTCTTAAGGCTCAGCATAGGGGAAAGCACGAGGTTGTTTGTCCATTTGTTATTTCAGTAAGTATGTATTGTTGTTGGTGAATAGATTGTAATTGAATAACATTGCCGCAAGCGAGAGTTTGGGTAAAAGCAAACATCTTAAGACCTGTAGAGGAAGATGAGACAAGGAGAGGAAGAGAAAGCAGTCAAAGATGTGGGAAAAAAGGAGAGGAGTCAGTTGTCCAGAGTTGCTTCTATGAGAAGTCAAGCAAGTTAAGGACTGTGAAAAAGCCTGTCTATTTTAACAATTGGAAGGTAGTTTGTGAATTTTATCATCCATTGCTCATTTGGTATCATCCATTGCTCAGATTGGAGTAGACAGAGGACTAAGTGGGAGGTGAGAAAATGGACCCAGCTGGGCAGCTGTTGGAAACTCAAAACATTTGACGGTGAAGGAAAGAAGAAAACTAAAGCAGTATTTAGAGGGGAAAAGGAGTTGGGTTGGTGTGTAGGTTCATTTTGGTTTTATATCACATTGTTTTTGTCTTAGGGAAGGGAGACTCGTGTGTGTTTTAAAGCTGGTAGAAGGCACACAATTGAAAAGAAGAGACTGCCACTGACTATGAGTGTAAACAGCCTCATCGAAATGTCTAGAATAGGTCAGAACCAACAATTCAACTAATTTCAACAAACACATGTTAAGTCCTTATAAGCAAAGAATCAAAAATGAAAAACATAAATCCCCTGCCTTTTAGAAGCTAGAGTTTGATAGAAACTTGTTCATGGGAAGGGTATCCAACGAAAAAGACAGAAGGCCACATACTTAGTATCGGTCAACACAAAGTCCAGAAGAAAATTACCAGGAGAATAAGAAAGACCAAAGCACGCCTACAAGCCACTGTGAACTCTTCTTCCCAACATGTGCCTTTCCAATTCACCGCCCCCGCCCCTGCCAAGCTTTGCACCCCTTGCTGAAATTGCCCTTTCTCTTCCACTCTCCCTTACACATCCTATCTTTTGTCCCTCGTTATTTCTGCTTTTTCCCCTGACTCTTCCAGCCTCTATCGATCTTCTCTGTTTCTGAATTCCATTATTCCTTAACATTTGTGCTTCACATTTTGGGTCTTAACTGTTTCCTGCGAGATAGTGTGGTATTAGGGGAAGAAACACCAACTTTGGTCTCAAAGAAACCTGGGTCAAATCCAGCTTCTATCACTTTCTACCTATAGGACCTGAGCAAGTCCTGTACCTAGAGTCTCCATCTCTAGAATGGGGAGATAAATCTATCTCTGAAGGCTGCTATCAAGAGTAAATGAAATAATGTGTATAAAACAACTGAACAGTTTGGGCTCTCGTCCCAGACTGTGTGTGTTAAGAGTTCAGGTTCTCCTGTAGCACATTTTGGGCAGGTTACTTAACCTATCTGTGGCTCAGATTTCTCCTCTATAAAAAGGAATTCCTAACTGGTACCTACTTGATAGAATTGTTAAGAAGAATGGGGCAAAAGAAAAGAACAAGGCAATATAAATAAAATGCTTAAAACAGCACTAGGCATATAGTAAGCACTATGTAAGTGTTTGTTGTTGATTAGATTTTCTTTACTGCCATGTATTATTAGAGTAAAAAATAGTCTACCTAAAATGTTTACTACTCACCCTCTAGCAATAGTAGCAATATTTCTTGTTTTCAGATCATTTCACTGTAATGAGCACAAAGTTCAATTTTTAAACTCTTTTGCATTGTTTTGATTTTTCATTTTGTATTTTTCAATGGCCTATACTATGTATGCTTCCCCAATTGTAGTTCAATACTTTAATATTTTAAAATTGCTCAAAGTTCTGGATCCAATTCTAATGTGTGTGAGGAGGGGGAAGGAGGGGTTCCCAGCATCAACAAGTAGTGCTTCAACCCCAGCTGGGTACCCTGCAGTTCAATTCAAGTCTGACACTATCTCACTGGAGATAACATCAATCCCACATGTTAAGGCTCAGCACCACAAGACTGCCCATTCCCCCTCAATTCAGAAGCTAGTCACAAGCCCAGGTTATCATCTGTGCATCTGATCCACTGGCTATTAATTGGAGGTTCCACCAAACCTTGCCTTGGATTTGATTAATCTGCTAAAGTGTGGGTCACAGAACTTAGAGCAACATTTTATTTACTAGGTTACTGGTTTATTATAAAAGGATATAACTCAGGAAGAGCAAGATGGAAGAAATGCTAGGGCACCGTATGGGGAAAGGGCAAGGAGCCTCCATGTCCTCTCTGGGTGTACCACTTGCCCTGAACCTCACATGTTCACCAACCCAGAGGCTCTTGAACCCATTCTCCTTTTAGGTTTTTATGGAGACTTCATTAGGTAACATGATTGATTAAGTCATTAGTCATTAGTGATTAAACTCATTATCCAGCCCCTCTCTCCTCTCTGGAGAGGTGGATGGTGGAACTGAAAATTTCAACCCTCCAATTATATAGTTGGCTGATGTGTGGTCCAAAAATCTCCATTAACATAACAAAAGACATCTTTAGCATTCTCATTACTTGGGAAATTCCAAGTGTTTTAGGAGCTAGGTTCCAGGAACAGGGACAAAGACCATATATGTATTTTCTATAATAAATCTCAATATCACAGCTGTCATTATCTTCCCAAGCATATATAATAAAATGATTTGGAATGTCACTACTCACCAGTTACCAGAAAGACCACTATGGAATCAATTTGATCTCTCTTCTTAGCTTGTACTTCCTTTTCCTATACATAAAAAAGAGTAATAAATAATTAATTAAAACAATAAAGCTATAATTATGCAACTTACATTTTATATAATTATGCAAATCACATTTTATATAACTTATAAAAAGAAAGCTTACTCTAAGCTTGATGTTAACAGCCAATGCACACAAGAAATAAAAATGATCAACAAAAACTTTATAAAAAATTTTTACTTCACTAATCATCAGAAAAATCAAATAAAAAAATGAGACTATTATTATATGTGTCAAATTAAAAGAGATTGCAGTAGAAGATTCAGTGTTAGCTGGAGATATATATATATATATATATATATATATATATATATATATATATATATCATTGCTACCTTGAAAAGTAATGTGGCAATATGTATCCAGAGACATGTGCAGAACCTTTTTGACCCAATAATTTCACTCCTAGAAAACTATCCTGATGACATGACCATATATACATGACCATACATTATGAATATGAATAATCATCAAAGATGATCGTATTCACTTCCTTGGTGATCTCATCCACCCTCATATCTATAAATTCTCTATACACTGCTGACTCCCAAATTAATTTTTCCAAGTACAACCTCTTCCATGGACTCTGGACTCCACTATCCAACTGCCCACTTTACATTTCCTTTTGGGTGTCTAATAAGCATCTCAGACTTAACATGTACAACTGACCGCCTGCTTCCTGGTCCCCCACCATGAACACCCCCCCAACCCTGCTCTACTCGTCTTCTCTATTTCAATTGCTGGGCCTCTCTCCTATAGTAGCTCAAGCAATAGCTGTGTAGTCTTGACTCCTCTCTAATCGCACATCCTATGTCCAATCTGTCAGCAAATCCTATAGGCTCTTTCCTCCAAAATACATCCAAAATCCCACTGCTTCTCAGGACCTCCACCACTACCACCCTACTCCAGGCCACACCATCTCTCTTGTGGATTATCAACTGGCCTCCTAACTGTTCTCCTACAGATTAGCTACATAGCAGCCCAAGGAAACATTTTAGTTAGTTATTTTTGGGCAGAATTTTATGTTTTTATTAAAACACATACAATTTGCACACAAGCTGTCTATTTTTGTTTTTCAAAGATTTTATTTGGGAATTCTGGAAGAGAACATTGTGTTTTTCCAGGACCCATCAGCTCCAAATCAAGTTGTTGTCCTTCAGTCTTAATTGTGGAGGGCACAGCTCAGCTCCAGGTCCAGTTGCCGCTTTCAATCTAGTTGCAGGGAGAAGCACAGCCCACCATCCAATGCAGGAGTCAAATCAGCAACCTTGTTAAGAGCATGGGCTCTCACCAGCTGAGCCATTTGGCTGCCCTGGGCAGCTCAACGGCAGCTCAGCTCGGGCACATCTCACTGGCCCATGTGGGAATCGAACCGACGAACCCGTTGCTCAGAGCTTGCACTCTAACCAACTGAGCCACTCAGCCAGGCCAAGCTATCTATTTATTCTCTTCACCATGCAGCCTGACATTGGGATTGGTGACTCTGATGGCCGGCTGGGCTGCTCTTTCTACAATGTCTTTGCAGCTCTTTGAGGAGACAATATGAGCAATCGCAGCACAGTAAAGTTTGTTGCCCATCAGCAGCACTTCAAGCTCCTTGACATTGTGGACCAGGAACTTCCAAAAGCCACTGGGCAGCATGTGCTTTGTTTTCTTGTTGCTCCCATCACCAGTGCTGTGCATCTCAATCTGGACCTCGAATCTTCTGTGCACCCTATTGTCAATGCCTCTGGGTTTCCGCCAGTTACATTTAATTTTGACATATCAGTCTGACTGGTGCCAGATAAACTTCTTGGTCCTCTTTTTGATAATCTTGGGCTTCATGAGTGGTCTGAGGGCAGCCATGATACCGAGTAGGAGATGGCTGCCACCTCCATAGGGAGCACTGAGGAAGAGCACAAAGAAACACTTTAAAAAGCTAATATAACATGTTCAAATCCTTCAGCGGGTGTCAGGGTGTCTCATCTCAGAGTAAAAGCCAAATTCTTTACAACTTGGCCCACCTGGTCCTGTGTTTGATGTGGTCTTGTTATCTTTCTGACCGCATGCCTCCTCCTTTACTTTTTGTTTATTCCACTTCACTCACTGTCCTCCCTGTTATTCTCTAAATGTACCAGGCACACTTCCCTCAGAGGACCTTGCTTTGGCTGTCCCTGGAATGCTCTTTCTTGATATCCACATGGCTTGTTTCTTATACCCTTTAAGTCATTTTTAGGTGTTACCTTCTCATTGAGATCTTAGTTGACCCACTATTGAAAATTGTAGAAAATTCCTTCACCCACACTCCCTAACCCCTTTACCTGCTTTATTTTTCTCCAGGGCATTTATTACCTTCCAGTATACCATTTAATTAATTTTTTTTATTGTCTACCTCTACCCCATTAGATAGTAAATACCATGAAGGACTAAGCTAAAATGCTGGTAAATTACTAAGTAATTTAAAATTGGCCCTTAGGTTGTATATTTTCCAGGCAGAGGACTTAGTGTTTTTTCTGTTTCTTGAATAATGACAATTGATGCATATTAGCCTTTATCCATCATTGTTAAGGGTCAGTGGTCCGTGAGTATTGTCACACTTCAGAAGTACTGAGACTGTGTGGGTACTTTCTGTTGGCCTTTGGTTCCAAAACTAATTATTCTTAAGAGAACTTGTGAGGTGTATTATAGAGGGTTTTTTGTCTTCTGATTGAATAATGTGATAATACTTTGTTATGCATGAATTTCTAAAGATTAATATATATAATATAATCTTTAAGGATCCAGCTCCATTTAACAGTCAAAAGTGGTTACTCCTAAATCAACCTGTACTATTTGCAGTTAATACCAGGCTACCAAGTGTTTGGTTCATTGAAATGACGTTCATTTTCATCCTTATTGAAAGGCAGTTTTGTTATCCATTTTACAGATAAGAAAGCTGAGGCTCAGAGAAGTTATATGACCTTACTAAAATCAGTTAGTATGTGATAAAGCCAGATTTCAAGCCAAGATGAATCTATTATAATTCCAAAGCTTGTTCCCTCTCCAATATACAACTTCAAATGTACTCAAAAGAATATACATGTTAACAAGATCTACTTTTTTTTTTTTCCTTTTAGCTGAGCCATCCTGCCATCTATTGGCAGCTTAGCGGCAGTTCAGCTTGGGCTAGGCATCGAACTGCTGTTGCTCAGAGCTCAGCTCACACTATTGAGCAAGCTCTTAACCAACTGAGCCACTCATCCAGCCCCTAGCAAGATCTACTTTTAAAATATAGATAGCAATGAAAATTTTTAAGGAAATATTATATTAGCAAATTGTTTTTTCAATGAAAACAAGCACTACTTTTATTTTCCCTAATTTTCATCTTTAAATAAGTAATATATACATCTCTCTTGTAATGTCAAAGCTTTCCTAAATTATTCAAGTTAAGACAGTCTTCTGTTGTCGTCTTAGCCTGTTATCACACATATAATCATTTGTACAATTAGACATCAGAGATATATTAATTCTGGCCTCTTCCACTTGTCATCTGAAGACAAAATGGTATTGTACTGTCTTTTGTATAATATGAAAATGGTAAATGCAAATTGTGTGAAATAAGAACCTATTATATTAGAATAATTTGAATTACAAGGAAATTGTATTTTATGTCAGAAATAATTACTACTTTTAAAAGGTGGTAAACATTTAAGTAGTTTCAGGAAACATTTTGACAAAAACATTTGGGAGAAATTCATCATAAACTATTAAAGGAAAATAGACAAGTTTTGGAGCTTAGAGACAGTCCTGCTCTTCCAAAAAAACACACTTTAAAGCCACTGCCAGTACATGCCATTTCCAATATGGCATTTACTGGTGTTGTGACGTAGCAATTCTATCTGCTTTGAGAAAGCCGTATAACTTCCCCATATTGCTTTTCTTCCGGGAATAGCATCCCGTGCTGTTGGAAGAAACTTTTCTCAGCAGCATGTTTCTGCCCTTGCAGACTGAGGCTGACGTGAAGGGAGCAGCTGGTTGCAAGTCCTGGACTAGAGATGAGGCAGATGCCTACTTCAGGGCTCTGATCCTGCCCTGCTGGTTCTCACCTGCTCATGTCTGTCCCAAGCAAGGACTACACAGCTTTTGTTTTCACACTTCACCTCCAGCCCTGTGGAGAATTCCAGCAGTGAGCTTGGCTGCCTGATATTTTTTCCCATCAGTCACTGAAAAGTGATTAAGCCCCAGATCTCAAAGCTGAGAGAAAGCAAATTCTACCTTTCAGTCTCTAACAAATATCCCCTACGTTGTCTCTCTCACAAACGCTCAGACAGCTTCAAAGCATTACAGGCTTCCTCAGAGTAACCTTTCACAACAAGCAGAAGAAATTGTAAACAAACTAGGGGGGATTTGGATTGCGATTTATTTTCCAATTTCATGTGTGATAAATGAAATATCCACTATGGCTTAGTTTGAATGTGGTTTAAAAACTTCAGCCATGGATCAAGATTGTCAGAAGGGACAATGAATGGGATAGAAATACTGAATGGCTTTCTTCCTCTCCATGAGTCTCCTATTTAGTACAGTTTCTTGTACTGGAAAGCCACAGAGAGTGGAAGGAAAGGAGTATTTTACCTCCCTTGTGCAAGGAGTGAGATACTGGCCTTTAGCCCCAGCCCAGTGTAGTTTAGCAAGCCTGCCAAGCAGGGTACAACCAACAGCCCAGGCTCCAGGCTCCAAGACCGTTCCTCCCAGCTGGGCATTGCTTCAAAACAGCCTAGTGCCTCCTTAACCATTCAAGTGCTTCTGGGGTTATTCTGGCTGTGCAGTACTATCCTGAAGTTAACAGTGACTGCCATATTTTGTTCTACAACTCCTTTCTAAAGCCTTCCTTTACCAGTTTTGCTTTTTTATTCTTTTTAAAAATGATTTATGCTTGGCTGAATGTCACATTTCATTACCTGCTAACTCCATCCTACGCGGAACAAGAGAGGATGTGAGCAAGAGACTATAAATACCCAAACTCTCTTTTCATTCGCATGTCTTCTCACAGTTAAGTGGCTTCTCTCTTGTAGTGAGAATTCTGCTTAGGCTCTGTCTGATTCATGATAGTGTGCTTTTATTCCTAACTACAGTTCTCACATGACCAGGAGCCCTTCTTAGCATCACTTAGAGCCTTCCAAGAACATATTTATGTAGATTACTTTAAAGTAGCTTGTCCAGGAGTTGGCTCTCTAGTCTGTCTAAATAGGCAAAAGGGGGCACAGGCCCAATCTTGTAATTTTCCCTGAAGCCTAAAGATCTCTAGATGGAAAGAGTATTTTACAGCCCTGGAGGTGTTATTTGGAAAGGAGTTTTCAAAGGAGGTAGCAAAGGCAAGTTTGGAAATCAATTCAGTGGCACATTTAATAAATGCCTTTCTGACTGGGTCCCCTGATCTCGTTCCTTTCTATTCCCACTGTTGCCTACCCCTTAGGCATTTTAGAATCTACTTGAAAGTGTGGTTGTAAAGAATACGGACTTCCAAGTCGCCGGTCCTGTGTTCTGATGGCAGCTCTGTCACATACTACCCACCTAACATTGGAGCAGCTTAGCTTCCATGGGAGTCAATTTGTTTCTCTATAAAAAAGAAATAATAACTCATACCCCACAGGATCATTCAGAGGCTTTAAAGATAATTTTTCCAAGGAGCCTAGCATTTCATAAATGTTTGATACATAGAAGTCTCCATTATTTACTGCTTCATATTTAGTATGCAAACTAAGAGAATAATGGAGAGAAGGCGAGTAAAATTTTTAATTATTAAGTTTGGATACATATTAACATTCCTTGGAAAGATCCATCCTGGGAGAAGGAAGTGGGATTGAAGTGACAGCATTCAGTATTTTAATTTGTGCAGCCCAGGCTGCTTGATCCTCTCAGAGATGACCTGGGTAGAGGAGACCGGCACGCCTCCTACGAAAGCATGTCCTCATCTGAACCCTTAGATCTCTCTTATCTGCTTTTGATTTTGTTTATTGTTCTTGTTCTTATTCCTAATCCTTACTAACGCAGCATGCACCGTTACTATGTGCTTCTCTTTGATAAGTCACAAATAACAATCCACCCTTTTCATACTTTTTTTGTTTTTTTTTAAAGAATTAGGAAATTGGAGAAGGAGAACAGTGTTGGGGAATTGGGGAAGGGGACCGACCAAGTTGTTGTTCTTCAATGTTTGTTGTGGAGGGCGCCAGTTGCCATCTGGCTGCCTGAGGGCAGCTCGTGGCCTCTAAGCTGTGTTCTTAGTTGTAGATGGGCATAGCCACCATCCCATGCAGGAGTCAAACCAGCAGCCTTGTTAGGAGTGCACGCTCTATCCACTGAGCTATCGGGGCTGCAGCTCAGCTCAAGGTGCTGAGTTCAGTCTTAGTTTCGGGTGGGCGTAGCCCACCACCAAACAGGTAATCTTGTTGTTACTCCAGCTGAGCCATCCTGCCACCTGTTGGCAGCTCAGTGACAGTTCAGCTCAGGTGCAGCACTCACTGGCCCATATGGGAATCAAACTGGTGGCCCTGTTGTTCAGAGCTCGTGCTCTAAGCCAACTCAACCAACTGAGCCACTTGGGCTGGCCCTCTTCATAAGTTTTTAATCTTACCAGACCTTAAATACTACCATTAGATTTTTTAAAATGTTTCCTTTCAAATTTTACAGAGAATTTTAGAAAACAGTGCTTTAAAAATTTTAAGAACAAAATTTGCACAACACAGACAAATGCATACCATTCCCTCTATCACAGAACAGTCATGAAAATGCAGGGACTTAGCCTAATCATGGTAATACTTCTTTTATGAGCGCTTAAACACCAAAATTAAACATCCAAAGAGATCCCACACCTTTTCTCACATTTTTTTTAATGGGAAAAATAATTATTATGAAACTTCAGCATTCTGGGTAATAATAAACAGAGAATCCTTAGCAAAACTGGATTAAATCTCTAGATTTGTGATTAAATCCAAGATTTAATATTCTAAGAAAGAAATATGACTCTAAGTAAGAAGTATTACTACTTAGTAAGTAAGTAATTTACTTAGTTACATTTAGCTTACTAATATCAAAATGCCAATATTTAAGAGTGAATTTCTGAGCGTATTCTTTATTTAATAAAAAATAAAAAAGTATCTACCAAATTATATTGGATACATAAGGACTCAGATTTACTCATGCAAAAAGGCATTAAGTAAAAGAAACTCTGGGAAGTCTTCTAGCCACCTGAGTGCCACTAAACAAAAACCTTAAGCCACAATTTTTCTAAGTAAAAAGTAAAAAATATAGTGTATGTGTACATATAAGATGAAAGCATCATGTACATAATTGAGTACATAGTTTTTGTCCCTAGACTTTTTGCATGAGCATTTACCAATTAAAAGTCCCACATAAACACCATTTTAGGGTTGTTTTGTAGTCTGTTGTAGGGATCGATCTAATTTGCTTAGCTATTCTTTTATTCTTTGATGTTTAGATTTTGAAGTTTTCACCATTATAAAGACATGACAAGCACCTTTGTTTATCCACATCCATATTTTAAATTATTTTTTTCAGAATTGTTTCCAAGAAGTGAAATTCATGGTTGTTTTTTAGATTTTTGACACATATTGCAAAATTACTTTTCAAAATAAGCTTGTAATAGTTTATACACCCACCAGTTGTATACAATGGGTTCCCACCTCACTACAATCTTGCCAGTATTGGACACTACCACTTTCAAAAAATATTTTGTAGTTGAGACATATACTTAAAGATGAAAGAGATCTTATATGCCCTTTAATGTAACCTTTTATTCAATAGATAATTTGTCTTCTTGACCCTATAACTTTAAGTTCCTTGAGAAGGACTCTATCTTATCCAACATTATAGTATCAACCTAACAAACAATACTATAGTAATATATGTTGAGTTAAAGAGAAAATAAAAGGAATGCAATGATCACAATGCCAACATGGGCCAGTGAAGCAATGTCCTCCACAACTAGACTGAAGAACAAAAGGACAGCAACTTGTCTGTTCCCCTTCCCCTATTCCCCAATACTGTTCCCTCCCCTAATTCCCCAATAAAACCTTTAGAAAAAAAGAGTAAAAAAATGAATAAATATATGATTGAATAGATGTCCTTAGTAGATAGTCATCCAATTCTCAGATTGTGAAAACGAGGTAAGGGTTGCGTGCTGGCGATCTGTCATGCCAGGCCTAAAAGAAACAATACTGGAGCAAGTGGAACCTCCCTAGTGTGTCCCTAGATGCTCTGTGCCTCATCTACATTCTCTTCATGTTTTGTTCAATCTGAGAAGAGATTTGTGTGTGTTCATTTGTTTGTTTTTAGGTTTCATTTTTAGAATCCCTGTAGGTCCCAAATATTTTGATGGACTGAAGTTTCAGCTGTTCTTTAGGGCTGCTTCGTAGGTCCCTGTCTGGGGTTATTGTACAGTAGATAACTTGTAAGGCTGGGAAACTAGATTTCACTGGATAATCTTAAAGCTGCATTAGCCACTTCTTTTCTTGGCCCATGCAATAAAATGCAGCTAGTAAGAGAGGCTGTAATAATCAAACAAATCCAAAGTGTTGGTTTCATACTGGAGATAGTGTCATGTAAGAAAAGGATCATGGTTTGGAAATTGGAAGCCTGGGATTGACTGTCAGCCCTGCTTCTTGCTACATGTGTGACCTAATTACTTAACTTCTGAACCTCTGTTTTCTCATCTTTGGAAATTGATAAATCATGTTACTACCCATTTCACTAGGTTACTGTGATGCTCAAGTGAGAGAATATAGGTACAATATATTGTAAACTATCAAGAGCTATGTGTTTTAGTTACTAGAGATTTGTGTAATAGCTAATAATTAATTTTTTTAAAAATGTTTCTCAGTTTCCTATGGGAGAAAACAGCAGTAAGAGTCATGCTTCAATGTTTAACACATTCACACAGCTTCAGACTTCTGGCGCTGCATGAAAACTCAAGAGGGACCCCTGGTTTATGTCACTTGAGACTCCAGACACTAAACAATAATTAAGGAACATGACAATAATTTAATTTAGAGTCTACTGCCACACTGTTCAGGCTTCATCCTTCTCTTATCATACTTACTTAATGCAAATCAAGAGGGAGGGCAAGTAGTTTGAGACAAGCTCATGGTACTTACTTTCCAGCCACTGGGAAAAGAGAACCTACTATGTCTGCAGTTGATGCAAAAACCAAGCTAAGAAGTGAAAACTTCAGAGCATTCAATGCCAGAAATAAACCTGTCTTGCTTTATTATTATTATTATTATTATTATTATTATTATTATTGACTTGATCAGTGCTGCATATAGCTATCTCTATGAGTTTTCTCTTTGCATTTTTTTTTAATTTTCAAAAAGAACCATTGGCATTTTGGTGCTGTGTTTACTAGAAAATTTGTACAATGTCAGCTACAGTACAAGGGATATGGATAAAATGAGAAATAAACAGGAGTCCCGTTTTCCTTAAGTGTCACCATTAAATAGCATTACTCTGTAGTAAAGCTAAAATAAGCCATTATATTGCTCTACTTGAGTGTTCAAAGTAATGTGACAATCATTTGTCCCAAAAGAGCATCCTCCCCACATCTTTTACGGGCAGTGATTCTCCTCTCAGACTTTGTGTTGTCATTCTTGGTTTCTCTCTTGACCCCCTTCTCTTCATACTCTGTGGGTGCTCAAACATAATACATCAGACTCCCTGAGAATGGGGTCCTCTCCATACTTGGGTGTCTCATGGCCAATTTAACAACCTGTCCAAGACTGAATTTATAATTTCTGCCCTTCTCCAAACCTACTTCTTTCCTACATTCCTTATCTCACTAAATGTCAACACCATCTCCCAAGGATCCCATATCAAAAACCTCAGACACCCTTGCTCACCCTCCCTCGCAGACCTTCATGTCCATCAGAACCCAAGTTCTCATCATACTTTTCAGGTTGGCCTCTCTCCTTTATTCTTGCTGCTACAGCTTTCATTTAGTGTATCTTCCCCTCCCCCTCCCCCCCGCTTCCTTCTTGCTGGCATTGGTACAATAACTCATTGCATTCCCTTTTTCCAACCCAGGCCCTTCTAGACAATATCCACATGTTTCATGGGTGATAAGAATCAAATGCTTAGCCTTCATTTCTTCTCTATTACCTCTTGAATAACATGAAGATTCCTGAGCATGAATACAGGGGTTATCCACCATGTTTCTTCCTGACTACTGAAATACTAATGGTTCTTTAAGTGAGGGATACAGTTTCATACTTCTGTGCTTTTGTAAAAAATGTTACTGTGCATACTTTTTCCCCTCATAGCATCCTCATTCTTTAAGATTCAACTTGAATGTCACACTCAAGATCTTGAAACCTTACTCCTTTGTGCTCCTATAGCAACTTGTAAATACCTCCTTGATAGTACTCGTCATGTTGTTTTATGATGCTATTTTTCTAAAAATCATGAGACAATTTTATTCAACACAGTCAAGGAAAGAATCAGAGAACTTCAAGACAGGTCACTAGAAATTACCCGAACTGAAACACAGAAAGAAAAAAAAATGAAAAAAAAAATGAACTGAGCATACCTAACGATCTAACATACATGTTATTTGAATCCCAGAATGGGAAGGAAAAAAAAAGGGCAGAAGAATTTAAATTTAATTTAAATTGAAGAAATAATTTTCCAAAATTAATGATGCACACCAAATCACGGACACAAGAAGCTCAGAGACCACCAAGCAGGATAAATACAAAAACAAACAAAACATCTAAGCATGTAATAATCAAACTGCTGCAAATAACAGATAAGCAGAAAATCTTGAAGGTAACCAGAACCAGAGGGGGAAAAAAAGACACATTGTATGCAGAGGATCAGATATAAGAATCACAGCACACTTCTTGTCAGAAAACTTGCAAGCCAAAAGACTATAAAGTAATATCTTTAAAATGCTAACATGAAAAAAGAGTCAGCAGAGAATTCTGTACACAGTGAAAATACTTTTCAAAAATGAAGAAATCAAGACTTCCTCAGACAAATAAAACCAGAGAGAATTTATTACCAGCAGACCTACAATTCAAGAAATGTTAAAGGAAAACTCATTTTTTTCTCATTTTTAATTACTCGGAAAGAAAACCACGTAAAGAAAAATCAATAGGTGTGGACTTTGTATTTATATAACGTATGTAAAAATAAAGTGTATGACAATGTAAATTGTAAAAAAAGAAAAAAAATGTATGAGCACAAAAGATGAGAGGTAGGATTTGGAAATATGCTGTCACAAGGTCCTTACCCTACAGGTGAAGCAGTATAGTTGTGTTTGGAGGTAGAGTTTAATTAATTAAAGATATATATTAAAGCAAGTTTGGGTTGATGAAGAATCTTGGGAGAAGTCATCATATGAACTGAAGAGAGGGTATGTGAAGAAGTATGCACAAGGGAGGAAGCTCTCCAGGGAAGATAACTGAGTTGTTAAGGCAACAAGGACTAGGGTTGATGCAATTGAAGTGTCAGAAGTATTTTAAATCTCTAGGCAGAGGCAAGTTTTAGGTTTCTTAGGGCAACAAACTGTCATAGATTGGAACAGAGAAGAGGTACAATAAACAGCGTTTGAGGTAGGTTATTATCTCAGCTGCTCTGTATGAGATGTAACACGCTTTCACAATATTGGAAGCAAAAACACACAACAGCAGGGGCAAAAGAGAATATACTATGTTTGTGCTCTGTAAAAACCATGTTTCTTAGTTTTGCTCCCCAGTTCCACTCACTTATGCGGTATTATTCCACAGTCTTGTGGTCTGAACATGTCACATGTCCTCTGACCTTGGCCTAGGATAGTTAAGTAGAAGAAGGACTAGTGATTAAATAGAAAGGAGCAGTGTATGGCAGAGATCCCTAGCTCTGCGCAAGCCTTGGCAGAAAGCTTCAGGTGGCTGTCTCCCTCACAGAGAAGCGGCCCCTTGCAAAGGATGCAGTTGGCATCTTCAGCACCCCCTCTAGAGACTTGCCCACTGTGCTTTGCAGAGCATGTTAATCATCATCATCACAGGCCCCTGAAAAGGAAGGACTTTTGGGTTATTTCCTCTCTCTGCTGACAGCAAGTGACAGCAGAATTATTTGTCTTTTGTATTTAGAAGCCCTAAAGATTAGCATCAGAGATTCTCAAAGGCTGGAACTCTGAATGGACTTAAAGGACCACTGAGTGTCACATTTAGGTCCTTTGTTCCTAGTGATCCAAATAATCTTCATGGTGGCAGTGGGCAACCCTGAAAATGTACTAAATTTGAGGATGGAGGAGCATGATTTAATTAGTGGCTTTCTTAACTCTGTAACTAGGTTACTTGGGCTGAAACAGGGCATATCTGTCTTTAACATAGAGACAAGGTGTCCATGTTGAAATCTGATAACAAAATAAATGCAGGGGACAGAAAAAAGAGAGAGTGGCCTTTGTTAGTACTGCTTGACGTCCATGCTTTCATTACATGGCATTTCTCAGGTTATAACTTGTATATCACATGAACCTTAAACCATAAATAGGGCCGGCCGAGTGGCACGGTGGTTGAGCGCTGGCTTGGGAAGGCAGCGGCCCCGGTTCAGGTCCCACATATGAGGGCTAGTGACACTGCCCTCAAAAAAAACAAAAAAAAAACAAAAAAAAAAACCATAAATAGTTGATCTTGGGCAGTGCTTACTTACAGTGTGCATTTCACAAAGGCCTTGAAAGCCAGTGGAGTCTTCATTAAGGAGTCACATCCTTACTAAAATACAGCAGGTGGATATTACTGATGGTGTTTTAAAGAGAGGGAAACTAAGACCCAGAAAGGTTTAAAAAGTCACCCAGGTCACAGAAGTTTACATTTTTATTTTCCCAAATTACCACACCATGCTCATACTGAAACAATGCAAAAGAAAAACAAAAACAAAAGAAGAAGAAGAGAAAACAAGAGAAGAAAGTAGAGAAAAGAAACGAAAAGAAAAGAAAAAAAAAAGAAAAGAAAAGAAAAAAAGAAGAAAAGAAATAGGAAACTATATGACTCTTATGGAAGCTAGAAATAAACCATACCCAACAATCATTATGGAAGCCAATTCAAAATAAAGAACAACATCTATTTAAAACAGCACATCCCTAGGGCCAGCTGAGTGGCACATTGGTTAAGCGCTGGCTAGGGAAGCCAGTGGCCCCGGTTTGGTCCCACATATGAGGGCCAGTGACACTGCCCTCAAGAAAAATAAATAAATAATAATAATAATAAAACAGCACACCCCTTTTATGCAGCATTACTTCTAGGATTATGTAATGATGACACTACTACTACTACTACAATTAATAGCAAATTAGTGAAGAGCAGGAGTGGGTTATTTGGTAGCCATGGAGTGAGAAGTATAGTAGAGTGGAAATGAATTGCCTGGGTACAAGTCCTGCCTCTGCCCTTACTAGGTGAAGAACGGTGAGGTTAAATGCTTATACTCTCTATTCCTCAATTTCTTCATCTGTAAAATGGGGGAAAACAGTACCTACTTCATAGAAATGTTGGTGGACTGAGTAAGTGTATAAATGCTGAATACTGAGAACATACCTGATTCATGCATGACAGTAGAGAAGAACACAAGATGTGATAACATTGATGTGATACAAGTAACTGATCTAACAGGGAAAAGGGACATCACAGTTTAAAATGTGTGCAAAGAGCTGATGAACAAGGAAAGAAACAAAAGCTTTGGAGAGGGTCAGGATTTGGATGCACCAAGTATAGCAGAACATAGAGCTCAGCACAAATACAGAAATTTATGGAAACGTAGCATACAGAAGAGTTGGCCCCTCCCTACTGATACCCACACATACAGAACAGTTACCCCTCCCCCTAGGAAGAATTTTGAAAGCTCTTCTACACAGAAATTGTTAATTGAGGAAAATCTCAAGATGCAAAACTACCAAGCTTATGATTAGTTTGCTAGGGCTGCCATAACCAATTACCGCAGAAGGGATGGCTTAAACAACAGAAATACTTCTCATAGTTCTGGCGGTTTTGAACTCTGAGATCAAGGTGTCAGCAGAGTTGGTTTCTTCTGGGCTCTCTCCTTGGCTTGGAGATGGCTGCCTTTTCCGTAGGTCTTCACATGGTCTTCCCTCTGTGTGGTTTGTGTCCCAGCTTCCCCTTCATATAAGGACCAGTTATACTGGATTACAGCCCACCCATATAACCTCATTTTAACTTAATTACCTCTTTGAAGACTCAATCTCTAAATACAGTCACATTCTGGGGTACTAGGAGCTAGGACTTCAACATACGAATTTGGGGGGAACACTAGAACGCCTAGTACAGCAGCCAAGGTGAGATAGATGCTAAAAGTGGATTGAGAACCCACCCCCAATGCTGTCTGACCACGACTCCACCCTGCCCTGTGCATAGCACAAATGGTCAAGACCCTGTGCTGTGACCGGAGATCAGTCACACCTCTCTGCAGAAACTGATGGACCCAACCGAAGTAATTTCTGGCATTTGAAAGGTCTCTCAGCAAAATGGCCTCACTCATAAATATGCCTGGTCTAGCAAAAAACTTGTGAGAAAATCTTCCAGTATTAAAAAGTGTGCAATATAAAAACAACAGAAAATAATGAACTGGGAAGCCATGGAGAGATGCAGAAAGTGAGAGAAAACATTAATAACACTATAGTTACACCTTCAGAGTGATGAGAGAAAATAGTGTCATCATAGAACAGAAGCAGGATGCATGAAAGGGCATTAGTTATTTAATGGAAAATAGTGATCAAATATTACTGAAAGATTACAATAGGAGGTGGAAAGTGGTGTAAGAGATAAATCCTAAAATTGAAACAACACGAAATAACAGTAAGAGTTTATTATTTATAAAGGCAATAACTTGCAGAAGAAACCAGTTAAATAAAAATGTGTTTTTCCTGGGCTGGCGGAGTGGCGTATTGGTTCAGAGCTGGTTTTGGGATGCCGGTGACCCCAGTTCGGATCCCACATATGAGGGCCAGTGACACTGGCCTCTACAGCTAACAACAGCTCCACCTGGAGCTGGGCTGTGCGAGCCCCGGCGATGGTGTAGGCTGCAGCCCATGCTACAGTGGGCTGCCATAGGCTACGGTAAGTGGCCGGCAGCCAACGTGAGCTGCCAATAGCCGCAGTGAGCGACCATCCAGAGGCCAGCGACCAATCTGCCTCATCCGGGAAGAGCACAATGATGATATCAACATGGACCAGTGAAACAACGTCCTCCACAACAACTAGACTGAAGAACAAGAAGACAGCAACTTGTCTGTTCCCCTTCCCCATTCCCCAATGATGTTCCCCTCCCCAATTCCCCAATAAAATCTTTTTTTAAAAAAATGTGTTTTTCCTGCAAGGGAGAGCAGTGCTATTTTTCACTAAGCTTTTCAATAACATACTCTTTTCCTTTGTAACTCTGTGGATGACTGAATTACCTTTAAATTTTAAAAAAGGCTTGAAATAGTCAAAACCTTGCTTATTATAAGACTTGTGTTTCTATCAATATGTATAGATTATTTTTTTAATAAATCAGTATTAACTATCTTTGAGCCATTTTAGTAAGCCCAATAAATTATTTTAGGTTCTATGGAGGAATATGGAGACTTGCAAGAGAGTCTATTCCTTCTATGAGTCCATAGTTTATTCAGGATGACAATATTATAAAGCAGCATATTCCAAATACTAAATAAGAGTAACCAACCCAAATGTCTTAGGACTTCAGAGAGGAGATGATGGGCCGGCCGAGTGGTGTGGTGGTTAAGTGCTGGCTTGGGATGCCAGCGGCCCTGGTTTGGGTCCCGCAGTCCCGCATGTGAGGGTAAGTGACACTGTCCTCAGAAAAAAAAAAAAACAGCGAGGAGATGATATGATGTAGACTTCAGTTCATGGATAAGGGAGCTAGAGTTGAACATGGAGAAGAAGCATGAGATGAGCAAGAGGATTGAGGAAGACTTTCCCATGGAGATATCAGGAGGTCCGTGGGAACAGAGACAAGCAGCTCAGATGTGACTGTGAGATGGAGAGTGTATTAGCTGGCTAGGGCTGCCATAACAAAATAACATTAACTGGTTGTCTTAAACAACAGAAATTTATTTCCTCACAATTCTGGAGGCCAGAAGTCCAAGATCAAGGTGTCAGCAAGTTTGGGTTTTTTTGAGACCTCCCTTGACTTACGGATGGCTGCCTTCTTGCTTTGTCCTCACATGTCCTTCCCTCTGTCTGTGATGTCTATGATCTCATCTTCTTTTCTTATAAGCACTTCAGTTATATTGGATTAGAGCCCACCCTACCAATCCCATTTTTAACTAATTACTTCTCTGCAGGCCCTATCTTCCCCAAACAGCCACATACCAAGGTACTGGCATTTAGGGCTTCAACATATGAATTTGGGGGACACGATTCAGCTGATACCAGGTATAAACCAGGTTGGCAGCAGCATAAGATTTGTATTGAAGAAAGGGAGGTAGAGGGGGAATAATTATGAAAGGCCAGTCTGGAGAGGCCATGCCAAGTATAGACTGCATTCCACAGGAAATATTAAGTCCCTGAACATCTTTGAACAAGATGTAGGCAAGATCAGCCTGGTGGTGGTATGTGGGATGCTGTGACCAGAAGACCAGGTCAGAGGCCGACAAAGAATTAAGCAACTATTGCAATATTCCCTCTAGGAGATGAGAGTGATTTTAACTATAACATGGCAGGGGCAACGGAACGGAAGAATATTAAAATGTGACAGATAGAAAATATAAGGATTCACAATATTTTTATCTCCAAGGAAATTTAAAAATTATTTTATCCTAATTGTCACTGGAAATTTCTAGAATGTCATTACAGTCAATCACAGCCTTTTATGAACATGAGCTAACCACTGACTTTACCAACTTGGCAAGGACAAGCAAAGAAACTCGAGGTTTTCGCTGGCTTTTAGAGCATTTCTGTGGATAAAAGTACAATTTCCACTAGGCATTCTGAAACAAAAAAGAGCCAGAAAAGTAACTTATGGATGCATGTTATTGCTTTCTGAAACCCCAGGGAGACTCCCAAGTTGGAAACCATTGACTGGACCCAGAATGTCTCTGTTTAAAGGTGAACATACTTATGCAGACAAATCCCAAATCACACTTCAAGTTATTCACAGAATGGAGCCAGATCAAACCTCCTGCATCTTGTTTAAAATCAGTACTTTCTGCTGAGTATTAACAAGACCTGGTGTCTGACTAGTAGCACTTTTAGGGAAAAACAAAGTCGCTTGAAAAGCAAATAATGATCCCCTCATTTATCTTTTGCTTGAGAGTGGATTTTCTATTATTAAAGGTTTGCTTAAAGCAAGATAAACCATTATGTCTGGGTTAAAATTGGCTGCTGAAACAACCGCCTGGATACTTTTTCTAACATTGATTTCTCAGCTGCTCATTTTCTTATCATCCTGCTGTTTGAAAAAGAACAAGCATTACTGATTCTTGATCCATTCAGACATAATGGCACATTAACAATCACAATGTCGAAAAGTTCCACTGTTGTTACATGAATAAATGGGGCCTTAACAGATTCAAGGTTTCAACCCCACTTATTCCACTCCATGACATAATTTTTCTTCTATAACTCTGTAAATGGAATATCACAAGTGTTGGGCATTAATTGCTTATTCAGACCAGTTTCAAATATCTCTGTAGTGATGTTCATATTTTATGGGAATAGTCTAGCTGCTAGATTAGGTGATGGTTGTCATTAAATGGAAGGAAAAGTGAAGCAGCAGTCATAGATTCTCTGTCCCTGTTACATGCCTCATTTAGGGAGCAATATGTGTACTCTCTTCTGAAGTATTACCCCAATCATTTCTCTCTCCTGCCTCCCTTCTCCCCTCCCCCTCCCCACTCTCCCCTTTTCTCTCTCACACCCCACCCCCCACCCCTTCTCTCTCAATAAAATGTTCTGGGCATTCAGGTAGAGCCTTTGCTGCCAAATCTTTAACATCTCAGAGTAACCCAAAATCCATTCAAAATATTCTGGAATTTATCTCTCTTTTTTCACATTAAGTATTCCTCAAATTTGGGAAACTATGATAATTTAAAATGAAATATAAGAAAGATGCTTTAAAAATCTTGTCAGCTACATAAAACCTGATGTTTAAGAGAACTATTATGCACTTCTGAAAACAAAGTGTGGAAAGGATGAGACTTATTTTTTAAAAAAGAAAATAAGATTGATTACAGCCTTGAACTTTCTCCACTCAGCCAAAAGGAGAATGTAAAGAGTGAAGGAAGGCCTCTTTTGTGGGGTGACTAGAAAAGTTGCTGTTTCAATGGACAGGCTGAGTCACAGACCACAAATTAAGGAAGCAAATTCAGAAAACCAGGGAATGTGAGGGGAAAGAAGAGGAGACAAAAGGAGGACTGGATGAAAAGGAGCTAGCTCACGGAATTAGAATTATCCTGTTTGGAAAATAGATAACCTAGTGATAACCAAATAGCATAATTAAGGATCTGTAAAGCTTATGGCATTGAATATAGTAACTGACTTCTTGACTAAATAGAAGCTTGAGTTGCAAGGGACTGTATTTATTTGGGGGCCCTTGGCTGTATTAAAACTAGATACCTGAAACTCAGAAACAGTCAAATGGAAGAGATGCATATGGCAAGGTATGGGGAAAATGCATGGAGCTTGAGTATTTTCAGAGCATGCCTCTCCCCGCAAATCTCCATGTGTTCACCAACTCAGAAGTTCTCTACCTTGTCCTTTGGATTTTCTTGGAGGGTTCATTACATAGGCTTGACTGAGTAAATCATTGGCCATAGGCGACTGATTAAACCTCCAGCCCTCTGCTCTTCCTGGAGGTCTGGGGTGTGGGACTGATAGCTCCAAAAAAAAAGAAGAAGAAATTAGATATCCTAAGAATGATTTTCTAATGTTTCCAGGGGAGTCTGTGGAACTACTTTGATGTGATACACTACAGTCAAAACTACATCTACCTGAGAGGAGAAAATAGTGGAGATGGGGAAGGAATTCAATTTTAAAACATGTAGGACAGATATTTGCAAATTCTGGTTCCAAATGCTAGGAAAGAAAGTAAATGAATCTATGGCTACCACAAGAACAGTTCCTGGGTTTCATTAATAGGAAAAAAGAAAGAAGGAAGAAAAGTAGCATTATCTGGGGCACAGAGGCTGCCTGGCACAGCAGAAATGCTGAATTACATAAGTAAACTACAGAAAAGTGACAGGAGGATGTAGTGAGAGGGGAAAAGAAGACTGCAGAAAAGAGGAAGATAGAGGGAATGAATATAATTTTAGCTGTTTAAAGAAATTGATAGTGTGATTAATAAGGAATTTGGAGAAGTTGGGGAGGAAAATTAATTACAAATTTTTATTATTATTTTAACAAATTGTTATTATTTTGAAACCACAGTTTCTCTCAAATTCTTTAAAAAAAAAAAAAGAGTATGGTTCACCTGGCAGGCGGGCTTCAAGCTTGGATCTGCCTGCATTCAGGAGTGAAAAGAGGTTCTTGGCTGGACATTCGAGTCTTTATTTAACCCTGTGATTCTGTGATTTGAGGAAGTATCACCAGTTATGAAGAATAATTAGTCATTCGATAGGACGCTTGCAGAATATAAAGAAGTTCATTCTGTTCTTGTCTGACTGTCTTAACCAATTAATCAGTTATGCTTAGTTTCTTTTTAAAAAAGCTTTTGTTATAACACGATCTCTAACAATGTGAAATGCCCATACCACCCACTCATCTCTCATTAGTCATAACTGCACGATTTGTCATTGTTTATAAAACAAAGATGTGAAAGTTTTGATCAGATCATGTTTCACTATATGAGACATATTTTTCTAGACTCCTATATGTATCTTGGATGGCCCCATCATCAGTATCAGTAAGCAGTGGATAAAACTGTTACACTGGACACTTAGGTGAGAGTGGAGAAACCTATTTCAGCTCAGAATGTATGATGCTAACAACCTACTCACACACAGAATGGTAAACTCAGGCCACTTGTGATGAGTAAAAGGAAAAAAATCAGCGGGAATAAATGCTGACCCAAGGAGATGATAAAAGTCACCAATCCAGGCCGGCTGAGTGGCACGGTGGTTAAGCACTGGCTTGGGAAGCCAGCGGCCCCGGTTCGGTCCCACATGTGAGGGCCAGTGACACTTCCCTCAAAAAACAAAAAACAAAACAAAACAAAACAAAAAAAAGTCACCAATCCATCCAAAAAAGAAGAAGAAGAAGAAGAAAGGTTTTTATTTCAATTTTGAAAGAATATAGGAAATGAAAACAAACCCCCTAAATTTTGAGATTTTTGTTCTATTTACTTTATGTCCATTAAATAGCATGATTTCTCAGATTGAAAGGTTAAGGAAGTTCTAAAGAAGCCATGATAATAAGGAAAGGCAGGGTGAAGCCTTAATAAGAATACTTGAAAAGTATGTATTCAATCACTTTTAGAAGACAAATGATTATTTTTACCTATGCATTTTAAAGGAGCTCTAGAAATTTTTGCTTAGTCATTTTTGATGTATTTACTTTAAAGCTGCATTATCAAAATTTTTATGAAATAATATACGTGGGCTTGTTTTGTCTTGGTTTGCATTCTGCAGAGCCTCTAAGGGGGTCTACTGAGAGTGTGCTCTCAGAGGACACCTGCCATGGAGACAGGGAAACAGGGTAGGCAGGGGAAAAAAGGCAGACACAAATAAATGATTTCAAGAGCATTCCAGCCTCAGCCTGATGTCACCAGAAGCTGTGTAGGGGGAAACTGCACAGAGATGCCCCAGGGCTTAAGGGCTGCTCCCAGGCAGCACCTGTCAGCTAAGAGTGGTCCTCCAGAAAAGGGTTCAGGGGTACGCTGCTGGCAGCCAACCTTCACAGCAGCTGGGATGGCTGTACTAACCTGGTATGTGTATGTGGCTGAGGTGCCAAAAAAAAATGTATACAAGTGGACACTTTGGTCAACATTGCTCAAGCAGCAGTTCACCGTAATCAGAAGTGTCTGGACACTGATGGTAACCACTTTGAGCACCTCTTGTAATTGCAGAAGTCAAACATGACTTGTATTCATCTTTTGTTATGAGATATATATTGAGTAACACAATTTTAATACAATTTTCCTTTCTTAAAATGTATACACATTTTTGGCACCCTCTGTGTGTGTGTATATATATGATAGATAGATAGATAGATAGATAGATAGATAGATAGATAGATAGATAGATAGATAGATATGGATATAGATATAGATACTATATTTGTCTCTCTCAATACCTTCTTCATGTAAAAACATCCTCAGGCTCTTGGTGTTGCATGGTGACTGTCCATAGCAAGGGTTCGATTAATAGCTAATAGGTGAATAAACACATGGATAGATACCACAGAAAAGACCCTGAAGAACTGGACAACAAGAAATAGATAATAATATCTAGAATTTATAAAACATTTGCCATGCACAGACATCATGCATGGATTATTTTGTCAGGTAGGGATTGTTATTGCCTCATTTTACACTACAGAAACTGAGATGGGTATGTTTTCCAGATCCACATAGCAGATATATTGGGTTGTCAGAAAAATCATGACGCATTTTTGCAATGAAAAGCGTAGAAAAAATACGTCATGACTTTTCCCACAACCCAATAGTCTGAGAGCCCACCTGCTTAACCTCTTCATTATACCAAATGCTCAGCAATGAGGAAGGTGAAATAAATGGGGTAAAATAAATATGGAAAACCACTGATCTTGGGTCATATGGAGTGGCTTCGTTTTCCTTTTAAAAGATAGAATTAACTGCTGTATCTCCTTCCTTCCAAGATGGTCCTTGAACAAAAATTAGAAATTCTACAATCCATGGATCATGCACAGTAATTGAAACACCCAGAAGTTTCCCAGTCTTTTTGTCTCTGTTATGTGATAGATTTACCATTAAATATACACATATATAATTATACATTCTAAATTGCTTGTTTTTGTTTAAGCCTGGCTATAGTATAAAAAACATATGCTATGAGTATTATTGGAAGGCATAAGATTAAAATGGATATTAATTACTTTTCAGCATTCCTCCAAGGCCCAAGTCTTCAAACTCAAAATCTCATGAATCTTACGGGGCAACCCTGTAACACATTTGGGGCCTTTCTAATGCATTGTTTCACTCTTCTTCAGGGTAATTACCAGTTTGCTCTGTGCCATATAAGAGATAACCAACTTAAAGTTTAAGCCAAATCCCTCTGTAATTCACTTGATACATTTAAGAAAAACTTAAAATGACACATTTTAAATGAATACTCATATTAAAGTGAGTGAGATAAGGATCTGGCTATGTACAAATCTTTACAAGTTATGTATCTGAACTTTTAAAAGGGAACCTATATTGATTTCTCTTCAGTGTGTGCTCGGAAGATAATGTTCAGCCCCTTCTGCTGTCATCCAGCTCTGTTCATTGTGACTGGGCAAACGCAGAACCCAAATCTGCACATTCATAATAATGGTTCTGACTCTCCTGACACGACAGCTAAGTAGGTCATGATTTTATGCCAAAAGGAAATGGCCTTTTAGTGGCCAAAGGACTGTTTTTTATCCTCTATGAAAACCTATTACAGTGGTCTACTATTAACACCATTGCTGTAGTTTCACATTCCAAATTCACCCCTTTGCCCTCAGTCTCCCATTTTGCCTTTCCACCCAGGAAATGGTGGGGTGTCTTTTAAAAGATTTTGAAATTCAAGCAAGCATTATGTGATACTATAGTTATCACCAGCTCTCAGGGTAAACTCAAATCTAGCCTCATTTTTAGGGCATGATTTTTGTAATACCTTATGCTTCTTTTTGAGGCAGGGCCACTGAGATAAAAATTCGTTTATGGGTGACTGTACTTGGTTCAAGAGATTGTGGGAAAGTGTAAATGAGGCACAGATGAGGGGGATTTATTGCTACTGAGGCTTTTATTTCCTTTATCAATGTTGTAATGCTATTTATAAAATAAATGTACACCAGAGGGATTTTCAAAAAAGCAAAAGCAGTAACGAAACCTAGGAAATTGTCAGAAAAAGATGTAAATCATCTTGGACTTAAGAGGATTTATCTCACTTTTAAATGCTCCCAGAAAATGTGATTCTACATGGACAACCATTTGCCATCCCCCCTCCTCAGTAGAGTAATAGGTAACATGTTTTTGAGATTTACTATGTGCTAGCTCTTTAGTGATCATGGATTCTCTTACTTAATTACCTCTTTTAATAATCCACAACCAAATGACGCATTCACTATGGTTATCACCTTTTTGTGGATGAGGTAAGAGACTTAGAGAATCAGTAACACCTGCAAAGTTACACAGGTAGTAATGGTAGGTCTAGGATTTGAATCCAGGTGGTCTAACTTGAGTGAGAATCTCACTGTACACCTTATCACATCCCTTGAGCATTATGTGTGGTCAAAGAAAAACAGTGCACTGTTTTTGTTGACATTGTTGAGAAACCTAATTCTCCAACCAGATGAAAACTAGTGTAGGCCTGGCTGAGTGCTTTCTGATTCATAAATTGAATCAGATAAAGAAGAGTACCTTTATTAGATGTGGTGGGACAGCCAATAACCCAGACAAGGACAATTTTTGAGTCTTGAATATTTGGGACTCAATGTTCTCTCTCCTTCATTTTCTTTAACCCTCAATTCCACCCACCCTGTGCATTCTTAATTCCCCTTTCCTCTCTGAAAAGAGACCAATTAATCCTTCTTTCTCCTCTGGTCTCCCACTATTCCATACAGCTCTGTTAAAGCCCTTTTTCCATATTAATGTTAGGGTTCAAGTGAGGGCCCCCCTCCACTGGACTATGAAGTCTTCAAAGTCACTGAACCTCCAGTGTATGGCACATAGTAGTGCACAAGAAGTGTTTTGTAATGAATTAATTAATAAAGGTTTCGAAACACTCAATAGTGTCACTTTCTCAAGTACCTATAATGGAAGGTCCTACTTGGACAGGGAAAAGACATTCATAAGAGGTGAAAACACAATCCTATCTATTATATAATACCGGAGTAAAACATTTTTGTATACGATACCCACAGCAGATGTTAGGTGCTCAATAAACATTTGTTGGTTAAATTAAAACCAACCATGAGAACCTTCCAATGAGCTTACAAACTCAAGAATTTACTAGGGAATAGGAAAAGTGATTATGACAGCTTTTAAAAGACCAGGACTTGGGCCGGCAGAGTGGCGCGGTGGTTAAGCGCTGGCTTGGAAAGCCAGCGGCCCTGGTTCAGTTCCCACAGATGAGGGCCAGTGACACTGCCCTCAAAAAGAAACCAAAAAAAACCAGGACTTAAGAATACCCAAGTGATCTTTAAATCTGGAGTTCCCTCAATAATACAGAGGGTGCCAAAAAAAAAAAATGTATACACATTTTAAGAAACAAACACTGTATTAAAATTATAATACTCAATATATACCAATATCAAAAGATGAACACGAGTCACGTTTGACTTCTGCAATTACAAGAGGTGCTCAAAGTGGTTGCCATCAGCATCCAGACACTTCTGGTGACAGCAAACTATTGCTTAAGCAACATTGACCTAAGTGTCCACTTGTATACATTTTTTGGCAACCTCTGTATATCTCTTCATCCACTATTGGTGGGGTGTAAATATGAGGGCCCTACACTCCTCTAATTGCTTCTGCAATGAAGGGTTGCAGTTGAAGGTAAGAGGAAAGACCAGAGTCATCCTCAGAAAGTTCCAAGCATGGCTCGGGGGCCGGCCGAGTGGCGCTGTGGTTAAGCACTGGCTTGGGAAGCCAGTAGCCCCGGTTCGGTCCCACATATGAGGGCCAGTGACACTGCCCTCAAAAAAAAAAAAAAAAAAAAAAAACAAAACAAACAAGCATGGCTCGGATCCCTTAGGCTTCCGGGGTGGGTGAATTCTCTACTTTAGGATGAGGACAGAGCTTTGTTTAGAAGGAAAGGGGTCCTTTGGAGTGTAATAAATTTTCTAGGTGTCCTACAAACTCATTTTGTCATTTTGCAAAAGTGGACATACTGCCTTTGCTTTTGTGTGATCAAAGCTGCTTCATCCTGTAAGCCTGAGGTTGCATCTGAAGTTGGCATTAATTTTGTTTTTCTCAGGCTCAACTTTTTTGCCCTGAGGCTCCTGAAAGTCTTTTGTTGGCTTTGGTCTCCTTTGAAAACATAAATAAAAGGAAAGAGAATGAGCCTGATCTTTCCAGGGCCTAAATTAGCCCCTAGTCACACATCTGAGCTAAGGCAGCACAGTGGTTTTTTTCCCAAGCTTCCAGGGTACCACTTAAGGCTTTGTAGCAGGAGACACTAGAGCACTGGAGAGAATGGAGTCTGTAATTAGGAGAGGTACCAAATGTCACTGAAATTTGACTTCTGAGACTGTTAACTAGTTTCTTTCGTTTGGAAGCTTTCTTGGCAAAGGTTTAAATCTTTATCCCACCACCTTATACTTTTATATAGCCTCAAATTGCTGTAATCTGGGAAGAGAAAAATAGGAAAGGAAAAGGGAATTTTAATTAATTGGATTCTCTGGTTAATTGAATTTGATGAGTGTTTGGTGTTTAACTGCGGGTCTCAGGACCCTGCTAGGGACAGTGGAGAAAAAATAGGAACTGTACAGTATGATTCTTGTCTCCAATGAATAAATATTGTCTTTTCTTCTCCGTTTTCTTCTTTCATCCTTTCTTCATGAAGTCTTTTCAAAGTCCTTTAGTCCTCATTGGTGTCTTAGTAAGTTTAGAAAAGCTAATACGATTTAATCTTCTCTCTATGTATTTTTCAATGCCCAACACATACCTTGCACAAAATAGGTGCTCCATAAATCATTACTGAATTGAATTGCATCATGGAGATGGTATATGGGACTGGATAGAATCTATATCGATCCTAAGACGTGTCCTAAAACTTTACTGATTTGGCAAAATCCATTATATCAACCTATCTGCTGGGCTACAGATCTATTTCTTAGTTAATTTTTGAGTGAGGAGCAATGTATCATGTAGTAGTATCATCTTAATGAAATATTAAGTCCTTTTGGCATCTACTAAGGATTTATTTCAGCTACCTATATTAGAATGGTATACATACCATTTATATTCTTTCTCCAGAAACTTAATTTTATTTTACTTCTTTCTGAGCTTTATGGAGACATTGACATACAACAGTATGTCCGTTTAAGGTATACAATGTGATGATTTGGTGGTACCAGTTTATGTTGTGAGGTGATTACCACCATGAGGTTAGTTAACACCTTCATCACTGCATATAATTATTTTGTGTGTGTGTAGTGAGAACATTTAAGATCTGCTCTCTTAGCACCTTTTAGGTTTATAATATAACATTGTCAATGCTAGTCACCATGCTGTACATTAGATCCCAGGTCATATTCATCTTCTATCTGGACATTGGTGCCCTCTGACCAACATTTCCCCATTTCTCTCACCCCGCAGTCCCTGGGAACCATCATTCTAATCAGTTTCTACAAATTTGGTTTTTTTTTGTTTTGTTTTTTTTTTAGATTCCACATGTAGCAATGTAATTTTAAATGTGTTCTATCACAGTGCCCACAGATCAGTGAGCAAAATATAGGGCACTTGATCCCCATTGATGATCTGGATATGGTCTGAATGAGAATGTCTATCTAGGTCTCTACCTGAGCCTGCAAAATTTACATAATCACCAACTGCAGCTGCCTACCCTCCAGTTCAAGAATTGTCCCAGACCCCAATTCCCACCACCAACTTGGATTCTTTATGCTTTGGCCCTTTTCTCTCAACAGCAACCTAAGATCTAGTCTCTCCCTCCGTATCGCAGGTGGCCTGGCTTTGGATCCACCATCCCCTAATGAGACAACCAGAGCAAGAGGCTCTGGGGAAGAGTCTGGAATGCTGCCCCTCAGCCAGAGGTCTCTCTGACCCTGACAGGGGGTGTGGGAGAAGCCAGGCCATGCATCAGATGCTGGTGGATGGAACCCTGTGGCAGGACCAGAGCGTTTCCACAGGAAGTGCCAGACCAGAGATGGATCTACATCCAAAATCTATCCTTCAGTCCCAGGGAAGCTCTTAAAAGGAGGGTAGGCCTACTGTTTCTTTGATTACTGAGGGAGGATGGAGTGATGATAAGAGGAGAAACAAAATCTACACTAGATCACTTTAGTCCTCTCAACAGCTAAAAGGCAGGGCTATCTACAGAGAGAAGCTTTGGAAGGCTGTTGTGGAGGGTAGAACTAGAATCAGTATTAGATAAAGAGGGTTAGAGAGTAGTAGCTACCTTCCCTGTGAAATTGATAGTTTTAAACTAAAGACCCCCCACCCCTATCCCCACCCTCCAGAGACAGCTTTATTTGGATTTGGGAAGTCATCTGCCCCTTACAGTCAACTTTTCCTGTCCTTTCTCCTTCTGATACATCAGGCCTGCCTGCAGGGAGGTTCTCCTGCCAACAGCCACAGCACCTGGAAGGGTACATGCATCATACAAAAAAATAAAATCACCCTGGTCCCAACATAAAGAATAAAATCAAGAATATTTGAGTATTTTTCATCTGGACCTGGCATGGCTTGCCTTCTGAGGATTCTTAAAGGTTTGTCCTGAGAATACTCCTAAGAGCCCCGATTTGTTCTGCATCTACCCAGCTAAGTTTTGAGGCTGTCCCAAGGAGGTGAGAGCTGATACCCACAGCCTGGGTGGGTGGAGGGTCTCACAGTTTCATGGAGACAGATGTGGATTCAGTCCTCATTTGACCACTTACATGACCTTGGACAAATCATTTAATCTCTGAGACTCAGTTTTTATTGTAAATCTGGGGACATGGCATATAAGAGATGCTCAAAAAATATTTAGTGTTGTTGAGTATTGATGAAGATTCTGAAAAATGTCCTCTGAGCTAGTGTAGTAAGAGTAATCAAAATTACCTGGATTTAGTCTTCTTTTCTAGCTCTCTAGAGCAGGATAAATCAGCCATTATTATAATAAAGTTTCAAGTTGAGAAAGAAATTTTTTCTTAAAACATCCCATAACTTTTGCAACATTTTTCTCTAGAATATCTAGAATATCTTTATTGTGTTGACTTTTTCTCAACAGAACTCTCTAGGAGCTGTCTGTAATTTGAATATCCAGTGAAATAAAGATTCTGTACAAAAAGCTGAGAAAAGTGTTTTGCTCAGATGTCCATAGCTGTCTGTTCTCATCACTTTGCATACTGGTTATTGTCTTTTTTTTATCTATCTTCTTTCACGTTCTGCCCTTATTTCATTCTGTTAAGAAATATATTCTACACATTTCAGTTCATCAGGGCCATACCACAAGAATTCTGCTCATCAAAATACAGGGTTAACTTGGGCCAGCTGAGTGGCTCAGTTGGTTAAGAGCTCACTCAAGAGTGTGAGCTGAGCTCTGAGCAACAGCGGCTCGAGGCCAGCCTGAGCTGAGTTGCTGTTGAGCTGCCAATAGGTGGCAGGATGGCTCAGCTAAAAAAAAATAAAAAAATACGGGGTTAACTTGACTTTCTCAGACAGAATATTGTCCCTACCCAAACCCCACCAAATCCACATAGGTATTTTTCTTTCAAACTTTGTGATTAATTATGAAGCTTTAGAAACATGGTTCTGTAGGATAATATAAACTGGCATTGCTGCATCTCTGGTAAACTACAGATTTCACTTCAGTTACCACAAGTTTTTAAATTATTACTATTTTAGTGCAATCTCCAATTTTTGTTGGAGAAAAACAACGTCACTTTAAAGAGAATACCAACCAATCAATCATTTAGAGGGACGTCTCTAAACCTATAAAAGAAAAAATTTGAAGGGTGAATTATTTGCATGTTGAGAGATCTCCAGTAGCAAATGATGAAAGCCATTGGTGGAGAGCATGGTTAACGGAAATTCTTTGCATGAAACCAGGAAGGAGTAAAAAATTCAAGAAGCTGGTCTGATGTTCAGAGAATGATACTTATGGGCTATATAAAACTGAGACAATACTAATAACAGAACCAGTTTGTTTCCTTCTCAAATGATGAGACAAAGAAAACATGGGAGACAGAACTAAGTTTAATGAAAGGTGGAATCTGGAAAGAGAAATTGAACTGATATCCTCCCTTTCAAGTCCATTTAGGATGTTTTATAGATCTAACATTCCCCACCAACAGAGGTAAGGATGCAGAAAGCCCTGCCCCTGTAGAGAAGATTTGAGCAGCCTATTGCAGCCTGAAAGCCAAAAGAAGAAAACTCATTTCTGCCATTAAAAATGAAAACTGTCATTGTCACTTTCTCCTTAGATGGTGCCTAATTGAACTCCTTATACTATAATTTCCTTTCCTAATCTTGATACATTTTGCACTGATTTTGAAAGCTGTTACAACATTTGTCGTTCAGATTAAAACATGTGAGTGAACTAGGGAATTCGGTGAGCATTTCATTTTGAAATTTCCACTTGACCTCCCCAGCCCTCTTATATTAAATCATAAAACAGATTATAGAGACCATGTCCTCTGTGAGATCTTTTCCTCAGAATGAGAAAGGAGTTTTCTTAAGATTGCTAGACATTAAATAACAATCACTGAAAAGATAAAGTGCCCATCTAATCGCAATGTCAGAGCTGGGAGCAACCTCCCATCATCTGGTCTAGTGGCACACAATTATACCTGCCCTCTGAAGCTTCTTTCTGACCCATGAGATGTAAATAAACTTTTATCCCTAGAATCTTCATTACCCCTGCAGCATGATCACTTCTGCTATCCTTTGTATTTTGAAATTAAGGGTTTTGCTGCTTAAAACCTTTTTCTTAAAAAAAAAAAAAAAAGTAAAGAAAAATTATCACTACTTCTTTTCAAAACACTATTTGAAAACCCAAAAGCTGAGAATGCTATGGTGTAGGTGAGGGTTTCTCAACTTTGGCGCTACTAACATTTTAGACTGGATAATTCTTTGTTGTGAGGGGGGCTGTCCTGGACACTGTAGGGTATTTATCAGCATCTGTGGCCAGTAGCCTTACCCCTGCCAGTTGTGACAACCAAAAATGTCTCCTGACCTTGTCAGATATTGGGGTGGGGGAGAGGGTGTGGACAAAATTCCTACTGGTTGAGAACCATTGATGTGTATGATTTGTACAAAAACAAATAAGTAAAATGTTTGATGATTCAAAAGCCAGTTCCCCACTCACCATATTCACAACCTCTCTAACACTGAATGTTACCATTTTGTAAAACTCTTTGCCAATTAAGCGGCAGTTGTTCTGAAAGTACTCAATCAGGATGCTCTCCAGGGTCTATATGCCACAATAGTTGCTAAGACTGGAGAAGAGTGCCATGCAAGTCCTGGAGTTGTGGGAGTGGGTTGTTATAGAAATGAAGGAAATCTGGGCTAAATTCTGTCCTGATGCAGGAGTAAACAGTCTTCAGCTGCATCTGTAGAATCCCAGAGTTGAGTTGGCCATGTGGGTGCCATCACCTTCCTTGGGGTTCATGGTCATCGACCACAGGCTTAGGAATGGTCAGTTGGAGAGTCTACCCAGGACATAGTAGTTACTCAGCGAATGTTTGTTGAATGTTTTACCTTTTGTATGTTGCCTTTTGGATTAGACAATCTGGTACTTTAGTCTATGCTAGAACTAAACATGTATCTTCTAATCAGTTGGAGGATAGACTATCTCCTAGAAATCTCAAAGTCTCTTGTATTCTTATTCTACAATCCCCAAATTAAAAAGAAATGAATGTGGTGTGTGTGTTTGTGTGTGTGTGTGTGTGTGTGTGTGTGTATCCAAAGTATAGAAGCAATCAAAGGTCTCTAGTAGAATATATCCCCTCAGCCCTAGGGACCCAACAAAAGAAGAAAAAGAAGGATTACAATTTATGCCAAGCTCTGTGCTGGTGTGTGAATTATACCATCACTTTAGTCTTCACAGCAATTCCATTGTATAGATGCTATGAACAGGGGAAAATAGGTTGCTCAAGGTCAGACAGCTGCTACAGAGGAAAATAGATTCAAATCAAGCTCTAGTTGAGCTGTAAGCTGTCTAAGCCCAATTTACAAGCCTCCCCTGATTCATTTGGTTCCATAGGCCCAGACCTCGGTTGCTTGTTAAATGGAAACCCCTGCCCACCCTGTCGGCCAGGGCACCTCCACCATTGCTGATGGCCCCGGCCAGCCTTTTCAGGGTTGAGAGCTGGCCGTCATCCTCCCCACCATGGTGGGAGGCTATGCACAGGCAGCATCCAGGCCCAACCAGACCAGACCTACAGCGGCTGTGGCTCCTGTCAGCAGTTCTAAATTCAGATGCTGTGCTGCCCCCTGGGGCATGGTTATCTGGCTTCCTAGTGTCTGCCCCAGGGGCTAGGCAATACACAACCAAGACCTGGTGGGAGGATTTAGCTTCTCATTAGGGAAAACCTGCACCAGTGAAAGACAGGAAACTGGGAGGCACCGGTATTAAAAATGCCTCTTCCTTCCTCCCCTGTCAGGCTGTTCTCAGATGTAGTCATTCATTTGGCCTTTCTGAAGACCAAGCTACCAGTTCTACCTTCCTGTGAAGCTGGGGCCTGGCTCAGGAATATACCATCTTACGTTTGTTTTCCTTCTTTCTTTGCCTCACTTCCCTTTTTCTGGTCACACTTACTGCCCTGGGGTTGTATACACACACACACTCACTCACACATATCCCATCCCCAATAAAGGTTAACACCTATATTTTTTTGCCTTAGGCTCTGTTTTCCAGGGACCCCTGGCTAAATGTTCTTTTATTTATAAAATGACAATGTTCTCACCCATCCCTCAAAAGTCCAAGAAAAAAAAAAAAAGCAAAACGCCTCTTAGTAGAGGTTACTCTTTACTGCTGACAGCTAACAGACATTTCGAAAGAACAAAAACCCAGCCGTGGTATATAATGTGGGAAGCAGCATTAGGATGGTACTAATTGTGCCTCACGGACTCCTTGTATCCGCTTTTCATCCCTTGTTTTTCAGACAGAAGGGCTGTGTTACCATTTATGTGAGCAGAATGGCTATGTTTGTTTTACTGTTGTGGTATATGTAACCTGGTAGGATGGAAAGTGTCAGTCCATCCTAAGTTCAAGTCCTGGTTCTTCAGCTTATTAGCTGTGTGATTTGAGAAAGTCATAATAACTCGGAACAGATATTTCCTCACCTGTAAAATAGGAAACTATCTACCTCATCTTTCCCATGGGCTGATACGACAACAGTGAAAGCACTTTGAGGCATCATACAGATGTGCTTTAACTGTGTAAAGGGAGGTACAGAAATAACTTTCTAATTTAGGCTTCGACATTTCCTTCACTACAAATAATTAAACACTTCAGTAGAAAACAACATAATGGAATAAATCACTCAAATGTTGTTAAATACCTTCAAGATAATAATAAAGATTAAAAGCTGAAGGGTTGAGACTCCTGGCCAAGATGAAATAAAAGAGACTGGATTTTACCTCTCACATGAAAAAAAACAAACAAAAAAAGAGAAAAAAATGAATACACACACACACACACATCTACACTTTTCAAAATACTGGACATCAAGCAATGAGGTGATTCCCTAAGAGAGAAGAAAACAAACATGGTGAGCCCTACAGTTGCCCCTGCTTACTGCTGGAGAGTTTCCAGGCTACAGGGCAGGGAGAAGGAAACCTTATGAGGACTGGTGCACTCCATTAGTTGAACAGAAGGAGTAGCATCCAAGAAACCAAGGTAGCTGGAGTTCAGAGGACAGAGTATCAGATATACAAGACATGTACAGACAGAGAATGCTGGGGATCTGGAGCATTCCCCTCCAGTAGTCATCTTCATGTGAGCGAACTACTTAAAACTGAGGGGGGAAAACCACCCAAAATAATTAGCGGTAACAATAGTTGGTACTCACACCAGGCATGGAATAGTGCCTATGTCTACCAGCCAGAGTGGACGACCTCTATATAGAGGACTTAGAAAAGTTTTGCCTCAACAGTGGGGAATAATTGGCCCTAAACTAAATACTGTCCTGGTCTAGTCCAACAAATATTAAAATAAGGCCTGAAGGGATCAAGTCGTTTCCAAGTATCTAAACTGCATTCCACAGCAAAGTTCAGTAACATTTATAGGAGTACAGAAAAACCTAGCATCCAACAAGGTCAAAATGACAATGCCTGGCATCTAATAAAAATTACTAGGCAGGCAAGGAAACAGGAAAATATGGCTCTTAATAATAGAAAAAAAAAAGTCAATCAAAACTGACTCAGAACTGACACCAGATGCTAGAATTAGCAGGGAAAGACATTAAAAGTTATTATATTGCAGATGTTCAAACCCTAAATAGAAACAAAGATTTGTTTTTTTAGAGACTCAAATCAAACATCTAGAAATGAAAACTACAGTGTCTGAACTGAACGATACACAAGATGGGATTAACAGTGTGTCCGTACAATGGAATGCTACTCAGCAATGGAAAGGAATGAATTATGGATACAATATTGATGAATCTCAGAATACCTCTGTTGGGAGAAATAATCCAGACCAAAAACTAAAAAAGATTGCGTGCTGTACAAATCCTTTTATATGAAATTCTAGAAGATGAAAAAGAATCTATAGTTATAGAAAGTAGATTGATGATTACCTGGTAGATAGCAAAAGGAAGAGATTCCCAAAGGACACAAGGAAACTTTGGGAGTGATGGATATGTTCACTGTTTTGATTTTTATGATGGTTTCACACGTGTCTATACATGTCCAAACTTATAAAATGTAAATTTGTACACTTTAAATATATGCAATTTATTGTATATTGATTATAACTCAGTAAAGCTATTTTTAAAAACTAAAGAGGTAAAAGTATACTTAAGAAAACTACTGCACAGGTTGGGAAATAGAAGACATAAATATAACCACATTTTTTTTAATATTGAAAATTTGTAAATTTTAGAGGATGGTAAAATAAATACTTAAATCTGTGGTTTTTATTATATTTAATCTGTAGTGTCTATAAACTACATCTATAGTATGACATTTATAGTACCTAGAATAGTAACTAAAATTTGGCTTGGGGTTCCTTTCTTTTCTCTTATTTCTTTTTAACAATATGAGAAAATATTTCCTTCTGTTGCTTAAAACTTCATGTTTTCATGGGTATTTAAAAAATAAAACAAAACAAAATAACCAAGAGCCAGAAAGTCACAAAGTAAATTTATCATTTTTTCCAGAGCCTACTTTATAAATTAAGAAAATTTTACATATTTTTCTTAACCATAATTGACTGTACATTTACTCCCTAATACCCCTTCCTATTTGATAGGAGGTCTGCACTGAAAAACCCTCAAAGTGTCTGATTAAAGACTCAAGGGCTTAAATTCCTATTGTCCTGCTTCATTCAAGATACAGTTGTGTGAAGCATGCTCATTATATTTTGTAATGAACTAATTTATATGTTCTCATGTTCCCAACTTGTCTGTCCTGATTTCCCCCAGTTTGATGCTGACCGAAATGAGGATGATGTGTTCTATGACATCAGCGTGGCAGTAGACAACAAGTTGTTTCCAAACAAAGATGCTGCGGCAGGTAAGTCACTGTGTCCTTTGGACAATCATATGCCCTGATTACCTGCCTAGGGCCTGGGGCTTTGCAGTAAGGTTGGAGCTCAACAAACTGCTGTAAAGGTTTTAAGTATGATACTGTCCTCAGAGCTTTTTACTTTCTGGTTAAAAATAAAGGTACAAAGCAAAATAGAAAACAGGGCTATATATCTGGCTCTTATAGTTAGTTTCTTCCAGTCATTACACGTGTAAATTAGCAGGTGGTCACAATGTAGCATAAGGCCTATGTTACTGTAATTGAAAAAAATCTCATCTAGCCCATCTTTTGTGTAAGAATTCAAAGTTACAATTCCTCCAGAAGTCCCTAACCCACACGGGTCTCTCCTTTGCCACCTGGTGATAACCTGCCCTGGGGTGTGATAACCACTCCTACCTAACCCACAGCTCCTCTTGCTATGTGCTCTGGCCTAGAAGTTTGACGTTAGACAGTGATGAAGAGCAATCATACCCACTTAAATAGGCAGCTCTCACGGTTCTGTCCTGGACCCTTCTCTCACTCTCTTTTTCTCTCTGATCTGGGTCAACTCATTGTCCTTCATGGTTTCAACTATCAGTTATATATAGATGATTCGCCAATCTTTGTCCCAGTCCTGATCTATTTTTCTCAATAATGGCTTCAGTGGGCAAAGGCCAAAAAGTTCTGGGCTATAAAGAAAAAGGCTAACCATTTAAAATTTTAAACCATATTTAAATCCCACTAAGAGCAGCCACAAAGAAAGGCAGAATGAAAAGAAAGGAAAGACAGTAGTCTTTCTGGGTAGGCCCACAGACCACAGATAACTGACAGAAACTCACTTGCCTCATTTTCCAGTGATATTTACAAAAACATGGCCTCTTGCAGGGAAAGATGGACTACTGAGAAGCATATAAACAAGACTACTGCTGCTCCAAAAAATGCTGTGACACCTGTGCTTGTTGTTAATATTTTATTTAGAACATTTATGTAGACCACTAACAACAAATATCTAACTGCTGGATGTCTTCAGTTTGCTAATACAGTGGTGTGGAGGAGCTAATTTAAGCAGCCCTTTCTTTAGAACTGGCGGCATCTTGTGGCATTTTTCCAAGGTGGCCTTGACCTATAATAATGCAGCGGGGCTGTCTTCTATGCTAGTCGGTAGATAAACTGCCTGAGGACAGGTGCTGTGTCTTCATTCTCCCCAAGTCCCTTTGGCAGAGTGCACAGTGCCTGGCCCTTAGCAGAGGTTTGAAGGGACCTACTCTTGACTCTGTACACCTCCAGGCTTATGAACCGAAGGGTCTGTGCTCAGGGTTCCAACTCCTGCTAGCTCTCCCTTCCACGCCCAAGTCCCTGAAAGCTGGGTTCTGCTCTAGCCTTCAAATAAGCCTGTTCTGTCTATGGTAGCCTTGAGGGAAGAGAGCCTGGGAGGGACAGTGGTTACCTAGAAAAAAAGGATGCCTCCCCTACAGGAGTCAGCCACCTCACAGCTCCAGGCTATGGTTATCACTACGGAGCGGGTCAGTGTTGCTATAATAGTTCCTGCTCTCTTTCAAGAGAAAACAAAATCCTGCACCTGTAGGTGAAATCTCCAGGCTTGTAAATGCTGGTGACTCATCCAGTTAAACAAGACTGGTCATGTCCTCTGCTCTGTGAATTGTCAACCCCAGATTTTGTCCCTTTACACTTCCCTTCTCTCCGAATTCTCTCTTTGCAGAATTTCAGCTGCCCTGTGGCTCCCATACCACCTCCATGTGAATGGCTTTCAGTTCTTTAAAATATTTTTAATAAAAACTGTACATATTTAGGATGTGTAACATGATGATTTGATGTAAATATCCATAGTGAAGCAATTGCTACAGTCAAGCTAATTAACATACCTTCTTTTCACATAGTTACCATTTTTCTGTGTGTGATCAATGGCATCTGAAACATATTCTCTTAGCAAAGTTCCAGTATTCAGTACAGTATTACTAATTAACTATAGTCATCACGCTGTGCGTTAGCTCTCTAGGCTTATTCATCCGACCTAACTGCAACTTTGTACCCTTTGGCCAACATCTCCTCACTTTCCACACCTCGATGCCCATGGTAACCACCATTGGACTCTGCTTCTATATATTTGACATTTTTTAGTTTCCACATATAAGTGCGATCATGCAGTTTTTCTCTTTTAAGAGAGCCAGGCAGAAATGTCCCTTACCCTCACAGCCCACACCAGTCATCACTCCTCAGGGACACCTTGGACACCAAATGGTCCTTGTTCTCTAGCCCCACTGCACTGATTGAAGCTGTGCCATTCCTCGCCAGCTTTTACCTCATACCTGGCCTCTTCTGTCTGTCAAGAATCCTGTTGCTGCTGTGGGAAGCCTCATAGAATGCAGCTCAGATCACCCTGCCTCCCTGACAAAAAAATAAAACTTTCAATGACTTTCCACAGGCTGAGTCCCAGTGTAGTAAACAGGGCAGAAATATCCTTAGCTTTCCTACAGTGGCTCTATTCCTGCAACAGCACCACCTCCCTCCTTATTCACCCCATCTTCCTCCAGGTGTGAAAGGATCAGATATCTTGCTGCCTCTGGCCATTTGCACAAGTCCCTTGGCACTGCCTGGCCCCATGTGCATCCCAACTCCTAGCCCCACCCTTCACATGGCCAGTTCTTACGTTGTGTCTCAGATTAAATGTGATTGTTCTCAGAAAGTTTTTTCCGACCCCATCCCAGATGAAATTAGGCCCTTGAGAAGAAGCCCACACTTTTCCTTCAGGGTATTTATCACAACTGTGATTATAATTAGATATGATTGTTTGTTAAAAATCTATTTCCCTTTTTGGAGTGCAAGACTTCATGGGGGGTGGGAGAAGGTCCAGTGTGACTCTCACAGGAGATGGCACCTAAGGCCTTTCTTTTCCAGCTCATCACCTCAGCTGGGCCATTCCTGGGTACACTGACTCACAGCCACACCAAATTTCCTTTGTTTCCAGAGCAGAGTGTGCATTTGTTGACTCCATGCCATAGAAGAATGCCATTCTCTCAAACCTCTGCACCTTCCAGCCCATCAGCAGTGTCTCCCCCTCCCTGAAGCCCTCCATTAATAATTCTAGTGGATACATCACTCCCATCTCTCTGGGCCTCAGGTTTTTCATCTGTAAAGAGAGGATAATGATCACACTGCTCAGAAGATTGTTGTGAAGAGTAAATAGTTGACATCTGTCAAGCATACAGCTGTCACATTGAAAAAACTGTGTATATGTTAGTGTCTTTGCTGAGGATTTGCAGGGCCACAAGGAGAGACCATATCTTATGCAGCACAACTCTTCCTCATTTCCTTCGGTCTGCTCCTACTCTCCCTCTCTCTCTTTCTCTGTTTGTGGAGTAACTGAAAAATCCCCCTTTCTCTTCTCACTCAGAACAGTTCACCAATAAGAGATCCCCCAGGAACTTATTTTCTAGGCCCAAATACTGTCAGGATATTTTAATAATAATAATAAATTATATACACAGTGCTTTAAAGGAATTCTAATGCAACTATTACTAACACTTTCCATGCTTGTTGGAAGTAGAGCTATAGTTTTGTGGGTACTGCCTAAGGCATTTAGAGGGGATTTAATGCTTGTAGAGCTAATGAAGATCAAGACCTGCAAAAGTAAAATGTAAATGTCCTTTTCTTCATTTTTCAGTTATCAGCATGTATGTATTGAATGCATAAAATTTCTAAGTTATGTTCTTAGATTCAGAGAAGAAATACAAACCTACCTAAAACTGTTTATGGTTTAGTGGAAGAGACGGGACAATGGAGAAACCACTTTCCTCACAGGGCCAGATGAAGTGTTAGAGGAGTTTTATCCACAGACCTCCTTCACCGCCCAAGAAGCCCTGTCTTGCAGGATGGTCCCTTTGTTTGGTACTCAAAGTGGGAGAAGTACCTTCCTAAAACTTCATTCAGAAAATCCACTAGGAGGAAAAAAGTCTGTAATGTTATCCCAGAAAGCAGTATGGTTAGCCTTCTGGTACCTCTAAAGCCAATTTGTGTCATCTTTCCGCTTAAATTTAAAAAGACAACCTGAAAATAATATTTCCAAAGACCATTCTGCATCTAAAGCTGGTGACACTGAGTGCTCCCTATAGGTTTCTATTTCATCTCATATTTTTCTCTGTTATCTATAGAAAGGATATTTTTAAATCTGAAAAGAAACCAAGTTTGAAATGGGGGGATGGGAAAGCCATACTAGCACTTTTTCAAAATGCCCTCATGTCTTTTTCGAGTAACACAATCATTGAAGTTGTCTTATGTGTTAAATTTTCCAAAAAAAGAAGGCAAAATGTATACATATGGCTATATTTACCTCTCTATTTTGTATGTCAAACCTTAGGCTATTATTAAAGGTCTCATTTTCAGCAAACCAAGCAACCAATACAAAAGAAAATGAAGGCTATTCAATCACTATCTAAGCTGAAAATGACATCCTTTGTCTATTGCCTTCTATGATATATTAATGCTGTTGCCAAGAGCAACAACATGTCAAGAAATTCCATCCCTTAATGATACAGTAAAATTTCTGAGAAAAGCATTTTATTAGGAAAGCCAATATCTTCCTTGTAAGCACTGGTGGTTTTGGTTCTGTTTTTTGTGTTTTTTTTTAACAAAGACCTCTTCATTCTACCATTGTTGAAAATAATTTTCTAATCATCTTGCTGCAGTTTCAAATATTAATGTGTAATATGTGCTAACTGGGTTGTTTAAGAGCCCTTTACTGTGTATTTTTTTTGAAACAACCAAAAGATCAGTTTCTAATTAAGTAAAGTAAGTAGGACACAGGAACTAAAACAGCTATATGTTTCATAAGACTTTGTGTTCAGACCACTTTGCTTACTCCACATGAATCACTCTAAATGCATGCAGGGTGAGGGCATCACTCGAGTGCCTATCACCACATCCCCTAGTCAGTGCCGGATAATATCCATGCTGTGGAAGTAATGAAATTGGCATCACCTTAATGATGCTGTCAGTCACAATCCCTTGATTGTCTGGAGTTACACTCCTTGATTCTACTTCTGATTCCTCTATTTCCACAGCCACACAGTGACACACCTTGTCATTTACCATTCACTGGTACTCATTTTCTCAGAATGTAGAAGAGACAGCATACTCCTACAGGTCCACTCTCATGGCATATTAGAATGAAAAGTCGTATTTATAAAGTCATTTGGGGTTACTCCCGCTTTGAATTTGGAGTCAGCAGGATGTATTAAGGAGAAATGGGAGCTTTGATGATTGTCTTTATCTCAGTCACTTTCTGCATGAACGTGGCCAAGTTATTTAACTGCTCCCTAGCTTATTTTTCTCTTTTCTAAAATGACGATGTGAAATACTAGTTCTAAAATGTCTATGAGGGGCCGGCCGAATGGCTCATTGGTTAAGAGTTGGCTTGGGAGAGCGAGCTCTGAGCAGCACGGCCGCTGGTTCAGAGCCCACATAGGCCAGTGACTCTGCGCCATGTACAGCTAAGATGGTGAACAACAGCTCCACTTGGAGCTGGGCTGCCGTGAGTCACCGGCGATGGCATAGGCTGTAGTGGGGATACAGTGGGCTGCCATGAGCTACCATCAGTAGCCAACAGCCAACGTCAGTGGCCAGCAGCTGAAGGGAGCTGCCGTGAGCTGCTGTGAGCTGCCATGAGCCACCATGAGCAGCTGTCCAATGGCCGGCAAGTGACGGCCACACCCGGGAAAAGCACAATGATGATATCAACATGGGCCAGTGAAACGACGTCCTCCACAACTAGATTGAAGAACAAAAGGACAGCAACTTGTCTGTTCCCCTTTCCCCAATTCCCCAACGCTGTTTCCCTCCCCAAATTCCCCAGTAAAACCTTTTAAGTAAATAAATTAATTAAATTAAATTAAATGTCTATGATCTTCTAATGGTAAAATATACATTTTATTTCTGACTTCTCTACTACCTCACAACTCACACTTGCAAAACTGGTCTTCAAACTGGGCTTTGAGACAATCAAGTATTTAGGCCCCAAGATACACCTTATAAAATTTTTTATTTGAATAATATCAAAACACAAAGATAGAAAAATTATATATAATCTCGAAACTTTAAAAAATTATATATAAAATACAATTTCCAGGGCCGGCCGAGTGGCGCATTGGTTAAGCGCTGGCTTGGGATGCCAGCGGCCCCGGTTCGGGTCCCACATATGAGGGCCAGTGACACTGCCCTCAAAAAAAAAAAAAAAATACAATTTCCATATCGCCCTTCTGATCTCACTCTGTCAATAGCAAGGGGTGTACACAGGCTTCCCAACTCCATTCTAGCAAGCCCCTTATAACAATGGAATTGTCGAGGACTGCTCTGACCCAGTGATTGGCATCACCTAAAATTGTGCTGTACACACCCATGCAACTGTACATGGTAACTCTACAGTTAGTTACTTTTCCAATATGGCTTGATGGATCAATTATCTCCATTCTGAAAACTTTATTATCCTTCAACAAACAACTAGTGCTGGCAAGGATGTGGAGAAAGGGGAACCCTCGTGCATTGTTGGTTTGATTGCAAATTGTTGCAACCACTATGGAAATCAGGATGGAAGTTCCTCAAAAAATTAAAAATAGAACTACCTTATGACCCAGCAATTCTACTCTTGGATATTTATCAAAAGAAATTCAAAACACTAATTGGAAAAAATATATGCACCCCTATGTTTACTGCAATGCTATTCACAATTCAAAATATGGAAAAAACCAAAATGCCCATCAACTGATGATCGGATAAAGAAATTGTGGTACATTTATATAATGGAGTATTACTCTGCCATAAAAAAAAGAATGAAATCTTATCATTTGCAATAACATGGATAGACCTAGAAGATATTATGCTAAGCGAAATAAGTCAGACGGAAAAAGACAAATACTATATGATCTCATTTATATGTGGAATCTAAAGAACAGAATAAATGAACAAACAAAATAAAAAATAGACCATAGATACAGAGAAAAAAAAAATGGCTGCTAGATGGGAGGATGTTGGGAGATGGGTGAGTGCGTGAAGGGATTAAAAAGCACAAATTGGGCCGGCCGAGTGGCGCAGTGGTTAAGTGCTGGCTTGGGAATCCAGTGGCCCCAGTTCGGTCCCACATATGAGGGCCAGTGACACTGCCCTCAAAAAAAAAAAAAAAAAAAAAAGTACAAATTGGTAGTCACAAATGAGTCACCAGGATATGAACTACAGTATGGGGAATATAATCAATAATGTTGTAAAAACTTTGTAGGGTGTCAGATGGGTACTGGACTCATTGGGGGATCACTTCATAGATTATATAAATGCCTAACCACTGTGCTATCCACCTGAAACTAATATAAAATAATATTTAATGTCAACTATAATTTAACATAATTTAATAATAAATATATATATATATATGTCATGGGATGTAAAGTACAGCATAGGGAACATACTCAATGGTATTGTAATAGCTATGTACGATGTCAGAGGGATAGTAGACTTGGTGGGATTATCATTTTGTGAGTGGTGAGTGTTCTAATCATTATGCTGTTTTGTACACCTGAAACTAATAATAAAATTAAATTTTAGAAAAAGAAATAAAAACTATCATCCTTTAAAAAAATTTTTAAAGGTACACACACAATAAACAATGGCGTTACTACTTAGTACTTAATCAACTTGATAATGGGCTACTAGTTAATCAATTTGGTAAACAGCAGGGATAGTGATCAGAAAAGAAGGGGGAAAAAAAGAGTTGAGAAAAGTCTATGTAAAGGACATATCTGATTCTCTTTGGAAGACCGTATGAAAGCAGCATCTCTGGGAGAGGTCCATATCTGAGAAGTGTGTGAGATGTTTGACTTTTTTTAAAAGTCCATCTTCATTAACTATTACTTATTGCATATTCTCACCAAGAATTATTTGTCAAGGCCAAGCATACAATGAAACATGGAGTGCTTTGTTTCTTCTCAGGGTGCATAGCATTTTATGGGAAGTACTGCATTCTGTCTCTCTGGCTAGTTAGATGACATATATTTCCCAGCAGGAAAGAGTCATTATATGAAGATGATGAATCATTGTGCTCTAGGAGGCCCATTATGAAAATTACCGGTTTAAATTTGAGCCTTGGGGATTACTGGGTAAGCAATTTAATGTAACCTGTAGTACCTAGGCCAGGAAAACTACCTATTAATACATTAAGTTAACCTGATTTTTTCTTACCTTTAGGGACTAAGGTGGCCCAAAGGCTGGAGGAAAACCTTGTCAGGTTTTCATGGACTGAGCAAACAAACTCAGCATTTCTTATTTCTTGGAACCCTGTTCTTCTCCCACTCTGTACTTGGCTTATGGCTGGTGTCCTTCTACCTCAGTTTATTGGACATCCCTAAACCACTTCTCCTCTTGGACAATCCTTATTCACTTTCACAATTCAGGCTCACAGATTAGTCTTTTGTGACAAATTCCACCTCCACTACTAGTCAGAATTAGTAGCCCCTTCTTTTTGGTTTCTGAGCCTTGCTGTTGACAAATCAATGTCCTACACAAAACTGTCTCCTTACAGGTAGAAAACAGTATCCACAGTATCTGCATTTTCTGTCTGCAGGTCAAACAGTGCCTGGCAGGTGGGAAGAGTCTAGAAATGTTTGCAAATTTAATGTAATCATAAGGAAAATATGGAAACCTAGTGGGAGATTGTTTGCTTTAGAAACAGACACAGACAGCCTCCGTCAGGTAATCCTTTCTTTCCTAATTTTAGGTTCTAGTGACCTTGATCCTTCGATGATGTTGGACCCTGGAGAAATCATTGATACAGGATCTGATTATGAAGATCAGGTAATTAAAATCCAAAAATATTTCTCTATTTAAATATTTTTAATTTTACCCTTTGTTACTGTTTCATGCAAATGAGAATTATTAATCATTTTGTGAAATGTTTACAGATAACTAGTAACATATATCCCGTGACAAATCATAATAGCCTACAACTTTCATGCATTAACTTTAGTCCTTTAGTCCTCCCTAATCCACAGATCCAAAATGACAATTAATAAAGGAAAGGTTTGTGGTCAAAAGTTAACATGCAATAGGGCGGGCCGAGTGGCGCAGTGGTTAAGCACTGGCTTGGGAAGCCAGTGGCCCCGGTACGGGTCCCACATATGAGGGCCAGTGACACTGCCCAAAAAATAAATAAATAAATAAAAGTTAACATGCAATAGAAATAGGTTACATGAAGTTCTCTTGCCCAAGAATTTGCCTGTGTCTCCATCCCTTCCCAATAATAAACCAACAGTATCTAGTAAGTGTTGGCTACAGGATCAGGGCTTTTCCATTTCTAACCTTCGAAAGGGCCTGATGGGCATGGAAAACACAGCCAAGGAATTAAATATATTTTCTATTTGAATAAAAGCAAAGAAATTTATCTAGGTCATTTTCCTCTCAACAGAAGAACTGTCTTTACTGCTATATTTTAATGTTCCAAAATAGTTGGTAAATGATCCAACTCTCTAATTAGGCTTTATTTTTTAAAAAGGATAATGTCTGAAACTTCCCTCCACTTCTCATCAGTGCTCCCCTGCAATGGCTGATAGCCAAGTGTTCTTCTGGGGTTTTTTCCCCCATCTTCAACCAATATATATCACAAATAAAGCAGATGGATCTGACCATTGTCCAAATGCAATAGCTAGCTATACATTTCATATATATATATATATATATATATATATATATATATTCAAAAGCTATTTTTATGAGCATTAAGTTTCTTCCCTTATATCACAAAGCAAGAAGTTATTGACAAGTAATACAATGACCACCACATTCTTATATTCTTTAGCATTTTTAGGCACTTAATATATACTAAACATTGTGCTGTTTATTAATTTGATTATCTCACTAATTCCTCACAACATCTCTAGAAAATAGGAATTATTATCTCTATTTCATAGACAAGAAAATTAAGCAAAGCGTAATTTGCCCACAGTTACACAACAAGTTTCACAGGGGGGAAGTGAACTTAGAGCGTGCTAACACCCATACTGTACTGCCTCTCACCTTATCTTCTAAGACAGGTCACTCAGTAATACATTTTTGGAGGCTTTTCAGTTGCTAACCCGTAAGACCCCAAGCAAAGAGGCAAACTCCAAATAATCACTATTAAAGGTGAGCTCACAATCCAAAATTATAGGCTGCACAAAGCAATGGGCCATAATAAGAAATCCAGCTGATTCAACCAATGGAAGGCTTCACACCCCAAGAACTAGAGATAACAGAAAAGTCTGAAAGAAATCTTAATATGGGGATATTTTAAATATTCAAGGAGATAAAAGAAAGAGTAGGAACCATGAAATAAGTACACGGAAAAATGGAAAGTACGGGAAGGAAAAGGGAAGAAATAGGAATTCTAGGCACAAAAAAATACCATCATTGAAATAAGAAATCAATCAACAGTTTGAATAGTAGACTAGACACAGCTAAAAAGAGACAGTGATAGAGCTGAGAAAAAATGTCTTAGAATAAAACAGAGAGCTAAATAGTTGTCAAATATAAGAAAGAACTTGAGAGACACTGAGTATAGAATGATTGGGCCAACGTATTCTAAAAGTAATTCCAGAAAAAGAAAATCAAGGGATAAAGCAGAGGCTATATTTTAACAGGCAATAGTTGTTGAGGATTTTATAGAGAAAAGACTAGTCCTCCGATTGAAGGAGCATATCCAATCCTCAGCAGAATAAAAAAAAAATTCTCATGTATTCTTTTTTCATTTAGTGATTCAACAAATACTAATTGAGCAACTACTGTGTGCCAGGTACTATAAAACAGGCAAGATGCTTATATCCTAGTAGTGAAGACAGTAAACAATAAACATAAATTACTAAATTCTCTAGATTTTCAGAAATAGAGAAAGAAAAGTAGAACAGGGTTAAGAATTAGAAATGTTGGGGTGGGGGACAAATTATAGTATTAAGTAGGATTGTCAGTATTAACTAGGATGACCTCATTAAAGAGGTGAAATTGAGCAAAGACTTGACATATCATGTAAAATATCCAAACAACAAAAGACAAAAATAAAATATTAAAAGTGAAAATGCAGTATCTATAAAGTAACAGCAATTTTGGTGGCAGCAGATTCAATGAAGCAAGAGCTAGAATTTATTGACCACCTACTATAAGCCAAATACTGTGTTTTATGGTTAATATGCAGTATTTTTAATCCTTACAGTAACTCAAAAAGGTAGCTCTGTTTATCTCTAATTTACAGCTGACCAAACTGAAGCTCAGAGAAGTTAAATGACTTCTCAAGACCACACAGGTAGCAAGCTGTAGAGTCAGGAATCAAAGTTTGATCAGCCTACCACCAAAATCTAGTATTACCTTAAACCACTCCAAATAATGCCATTGTCAAGGTCACTGGTAATCTAATGCCAGTTCCAATTAACACTTCTTAGTTCTCTTTCTTGACCTTTACTGCATTCATTCACCAAACTTTTACTGTAAAGTAGTAAATATTTTAGGCTTTGTGAGTAATGTGGTCTCCGTTACAGTTACTCAAAATCTGCTATTGTAGTACAAATGCAGCCATAACAATACTTATACAAATGAGGATGGAATATCTATGTTCCAGGAAAGCTTTATTTATGGATACTGAAATTTGAACTCCATATAATTTTCATGTAATTTATTTCAACTATTTAAGAATGTAGGGGCCGGCCCAGTAGCACATTGGTTAAGAGCTGGTTTTGGGATGCCAGCGGCCCCGGTTCGGATCCCACGTATGAGAGCCAGTGACACTGCCCTCTACAGCTAACAACAGCTCCACCTGGAGCTGGGCTATGGGAGCCCCGGCAACTGTGTCGGCTGCAGTCCCTGCTGCAGTGGGCTGCCATAGGCTACAGTGAGTGGCCGGCAGCCAGCGTGAGCAGCTGGCAGCCAGTGTGAACTGCCAATAGCCGCGGTGAGCGACATCCAAAGGCCGGCGACCGATCTACCTCATCCGGGAAGAGCGCAATGACGATACCAACATGGGCCAGTGAAGCAACGTCCTCCACAACTAGACTGAAGAACAAAAAGACAGCAACTTGCCTGTTTCCCTTCCCCGATTCCCCAACGCTGTTCCCCTCTCCCAATTCCCGCAATAAAATCTTTAAAAAAAAAAAAAAAAAAAAGAACGTAAAACCCATTCTTAATTGGGGGGCCATCCACAAACAGGCAGCAGAATGGATTTGACCTGAGGGCAGTTTGCTGACCCCAGCTGCAAACCATCTCCAACTCTTGACATTCTCCTCTCCACTGGCTTCTGACATTTCTAGAGTATTTCATACTATCCTAAGTTCTTCACATTTATTACCTCATTTTATCCTCAATTATATGAGATAGATATTATTATATGATGAATTATTGTATTTTAATCAAATATTTTTATTTAAAATATATTAAAATAATAAAATATATTTTATTTATTATATTGTTATTTATTAGTATTATATTTATTATCAGGACACTGAGGCACATAAAAATTAAGCATTCAAGGTCACACAGCTGGGAAAAGGTAAAGACCGAATTCAAATACAATTGTCTGCGGAGCCAGCACCAGGAAAGATAGTCTAGGCTCTACTATGGTAACAAATAAAACTCAAAATCAGAGTGCTTTTCTTCTAGAGGTTCTTTTAGATGTGACATCCGAAGGGATAATGAATGCGAAGGAAAAGAGCATAGGGAAGACAGACCTGCTCTTAATTGCACATTACCTCCTCTCACATTCATTTGGCGTTCCCCAGTCACTGGTTCTCCCTACAAGTGAGGAGGCTGGGAAATGGAGCTTCCTTAGTGTGCAGGAAGGGAGCAATCCATTTGGGGAGCACCAAGCCAGCTTCGCCCACAAAGCTCTTGCCCCATAATGTGCTTGCTCTCTTTTGGTGCTTCTACTACTTCCTGGTTCACTCATTTTTGGTTTCCTTGCTGGACTTCTATCCATTAGTCCGTTATTTAAATATGGGTGCTCCTCAGTATCCTGGCAGTGGCCCCTTCATTCCTCACTGCACACGTCCTCTTTTAAGAAGCCCAGCCATAGCCGTGATTTCTGCTTCACTTAGAGCTCCCTGGTGAGCTCCTTGTCACATATGTCTGCTGGCTAAACAGCAATGGTTAGATTTCCCATGTGCATTTCAATGCAACAGGTCCAAAACCAATCTTACCATCTTCCCCCACAATATCTATTCTTCCTTCTGTTTTCACCATTTCTGTGAATGATGCCACCATTCTCTCAGCTGCCCAAGCCAGAAACAAGAGTGTTTTCCTAGCCTCCTTTCTGTTTCTCCCTCTTTACATCAGTTTGATCAAGAAGGCTAGTCACTTCTCCTGTGAAGGAATCCCTCCTTCCCTCTCCAGGTCTACTACCACTACCCTGGTTCACACCCTCAGCCTTCCTGTGTGGGACCACACTGAGATATTCTCCTAACCAGTGTCCCTACCGCAGCTCCTCACCCACTAAAATCATCTTTCTGAAAAGCAAAACCGATCATGGCATTCCACTACTTAAAACCCTTCTTGGCTCCTCATTGATGTCAGAATTAAATTGGAATCTCTTATACATGGGAACCTTCAAATCAGAGTCTGACCCCCTACATCCCTCTCCAAACTCATCCCTTGCCAATCACCAAACACACTGAATGCTCCAACCACACCAAGCCTTTACAATTCCCCTAAATGGGGTGTGCTTTGCACAGTCCCTTTCATTTATATGGAAGCATCCCCAACCTCATCACCTCTGTCCAGATAACCCCTACTCATGCTTCTTCAAAACCAAGCTTCTCCTTGAGAAAACCCTTCTCTTTTTACATGTTCAGTTCACCTTCTCAGGGGAGCCCATGAGACCCTGTGTTATAACATGCTCTCATGTTGAGCGACTGTATTCTACTCTGTGTATCATTAATGCCTAACACACAACCTGGTACACAGCATATGCTCAATAAATGTCCATTATTTTAAAAGCCAATAAAATGATTTCTCATTCTTCTATTTAATATGTGATTTGTTTTTGATAACTTGCTAACTCTTTTGAGCCTTGGTTTCCTGTCCTGGAAAACGATGATGATGACTACACTAGGAAGTACTGTTGAAGGAAGTAGGGAGTGCAAGTTCCCTCATAGAGAACAAATGCTCCATAAACAGGAACACCCTTTCTTTTATCCTCCAAACCCAACTTACTGAACTTTTCAGGAATTGGTGCCTTTCTGTAGCTGACAAAGGCCACCATATCTTCAGCTAGGTTTCTGGTCTGGCAGGAGCTTAGAAGGCACCACTCTGCCTAACAAGTAAAAAGTTGAACAAACTGAAAAATAAACAACTCTTAGATCTGTTAGAGAACTGAGGTCCCAAGGCAAACCACTGCACCAAAAACTGGAAAGACAGGCAGATTCAGAGAATCAGAACTTACTAGAGCAGAAACCCACAAGCAAGAAGCTCCACAGGAACCAGTGCCAGGTAGGAAACCCAAATTGTAATCAACCAATTGCTTGCTGGAGACTCCGTGTGGGCAAATTTGAGAGTTAAAACCTCCAGAGTACCCAGTCATAAGGGTTCCCACACTTCTGTGAGTTTTATTTACAGGAACTCAACCATGTTCCACAGTGAATATCACAGAAAAAACTCCTTATGCTTCCAGCAGGGGGAGAGAGAAAGGAACCATTTTGATACATACCAGAGCATTCTGTTCTTCTTAAGATCTGCCCTCAGGAGAAACGATTTTACCAGAACCTAACTAGCTAGGGCTTTATCAGCCTAACCCACATGGCAGAATGTAAATACCCAACTCCAGCCCTCTCTAGCCACTCTACCCCACCTAAGGGGTGAAAAAACCTGAGAAGCAGGGCTGGCCAAGTGGCAAATTGGTTAGGAGCTGGCTTGGAATGCCAGCTCTGAGTATCCGGGCCCCAGTTCACATCCCACATATGAGGGCCTGTGACACTGCCCTCTACAGCTAAGATGGTGAACAACAGCTCCATCTGGAGCTGGGCTGCCTTGAGTCACCAGCGACGGTCTAGGCTGCAGTGGGCTGCCATAGGCTACAGTGAGTGGCCAGCAGCCAGTGTGAGTGGCCAGCAGCTGGTGTGAGCTGCCAAGAGCCATCGTGAGTGGCTGTCCAGAGGCTGGCGACTAATCTGCCTCACCCGGGAAGAGCACAATGATGATACCAACATGGGCCAATGAAGCAATGTCCTCCACAACTAGACTGAAGAACAAAAGGATAGCAAGTTGTCTGTTCCCCTTCCCGGTTCCCCAACGCTGTTCCCCTCCACCAATTCCCCAATAAAATCTTTAAAAAAGAAACCTGAGAAGCACTGGTGAAGCTTACAGTCCATGGCCCATAGGCTCACCAAACACTGAGACCTAATCATAGAACTACATGCATTTCATAAACACTTCCTCTCCTACCCCATACCTTACCACCACATTACTGAAAGTTTATTTACTGCAGTTCCTTTTACCTAGTACACCATGTCCACCTTTCAGCAACAAATTACAGAACATATTAAAAGGTAAAAACACAGTTTGAAGAGACTGGACAAGCATCAGAACAAGAGTTAGATATGCATGAATATTGAACTTATCAGAAAATAGGTTTGATAAAAAAGAAAAGAAGTTTTTTTAAAAAAACTATGATTAATATGCTAAGGGCTTAAATGGAAAAGGTAGACAACATGCAAGAAAACATGGATAATGTATGCAGAGAGATGGAAATCCTAAGAAAGAATCAAGAAGAAATGCTAAAGATAAAAAACACTGTGACAGAAATGAAAATGTCTTCAGTGGGCTCATTAGTAGACTGGAGGAAAAAAATCTGTAAGCTCCAGGGTATAACAATAGAAACTTCCAAAACTAAAATGCATAGAGAAAAAATATAAAATAAAAAAACAGAATATTCAAGAAAAGTGGGACCATTACAAGAGGTGTAATATACATGTAATAGTAATACTGCAAGGTGAAGAAAAAGGAACAAAAGAAACATTTGAAGCAATAATAACTGAGAATTTCCCCCAAATTAATGGAGCAAAGTCCTGGGGGAGACGGAAGGGATGGGATCAAGGACTTGGGTGGACAGTGCAAGTGCCTTATAATAATAAAACATTCCTAATTCCTCCATCCCATCCGTTGTATCATTGCTGTCATTCATTTCACTTATACATGAGCATATATGATCAAATACTCATACATTGTTGCTATGATTGTTTTGAACAAAGTGCTATCTGTTAGATCAATTAATAAGAAAAATAAAAGTTTTTAGTTTACTTTCACTTATTCATTCTCTGATACTCTTCCTTTCTTTATATACATAGATCTGAATTTCTGACCTATGTCATTTTCCTTCTCTTGAAAGAACTTCTTTTAACATTTCTTACGAGGCAGATCTACTGGCAACAAATTTCCTCCATTTCTATATGTCTGAAAAAGTCTTTATTTCTCCTTCACTTTTGAAGGGTAATTTTTCAGGATACGGAATTCTAGGTTGTTGTTTTTTCTCTTTCTCAATGCCTTAAATATTTAATTTTACTCTTCCTGCTTACATGGTTTTTGAGAAATTGAATGTATTTCTTATCTTTACTCCTCTATATAGGTAAGGCGTATTTTTCCTTGGCTTCTTTTAAGATTTTTTCTTTATTTTTGATTTTCTGCAGTTTGAATATAATATGCCTAAGTAACCTTTTTTATTTGTTGGTTTTTTTTTGTTTTTTTTTTTGTATTTATCCTGCTTGGTGTTCTCTGAGCTTCCTATATCTGTGGTTTGGTATCTGACATTAATTTGGGGGACATTCTCAGTTACTATTGCTTCAAATATTTCTTCTGTTTCTTTTTCTCTTTCTTCTCCTTGCAGTATTACCATTGCATGTATATTACACCTCTTGGAATGGTCCTACAGTTCTTGAATATTCTGTTCTGTTTGTTTTTGTTTTAACCTTTTTTTCTCTTTGCGTTTTAATTTTGGAAGTTTCTATTGTTATACCCTGGAGCTTAGAGCTTTTTTCCTCTCCAATCTACTAATGAGCCCACTAAAGACATTCTCCATTTCTGTCACAGTGTTTTTTATCTTTAGCATTTCTTCTTGATTCTTTCTTAGGATTTCCATCTCTCTGCATACATTATCCACCTGTTCTTGCATGTTGTCTACCTTTTCCATTTAAGCCCTTGCATTTTGATCATCGTTATAAAAAAAGAAAACTTATTTTCTGATAAATCCAATATTCCTGTGTATCTAACTCTTGTTCTGATTTGTTCTGATGCTTGTCCAGTCTCTTCAAACTGTGTTTTTACCTTTTATTATTATTATTTTTTTTTTTTTATTTTTTTTAGAGGGCAGTATCACTGGCCCTCGTATGTGGGATCTGAACCCAGGCTGCTGGCATCCCAAGCCAGCTCCCAACCACCATGCCACTCGGCCGGCCCCTGTGTTTACCTTTTAACATGTTCTGTAATTTTTTGCTGAAAGGCGGACATGATTTATTAGGTAAAAGGAACTGCAGTAAATAAACTTTCAGTAATGTGGTGGTAAGTTATATGGGGAGGGAAGTGTTCTATGAAATGCATCTAACTCTATGATTAGGTCTCTGTTTTTGGTGAGCCTATGGGCCCTGGACTATAAGCTTCACCAGGGCTTCTCAGGTTTTTTCACCCGTTAGGTGGGATACAGTGGCTAGAGCGGGCTGGAGTTGGGTATTTCCATTCTGCCAGGTAGGTTAGACTGATAAAGCCCTAGCAGGTTAGGTTCTGGTACAATTGTTTCTCCTGAGAGCAGACCTTGTTAAGAAGAACTGAATGCTCTGGTGTATTTTATTTTATTTTATTTTTTTAATTAGTTTCAGGTGTACAGCACAGTGCAATAGTTATACTTTTTACCCCTCAAAGTGACAACCCCGATCCCTCAATTTGCCACCCCAATCCTCCACCCCCATATCATATATATCTATTACACTTCCTCTGTGTCCCTTCCACAGTATAATCCACATCCCATTACTATCTATGTATTCAATTACAGTTGGTATACAATATTATACAACATCAGCTTCAGGTGTACAGTTCAGTGATCAAGCCTCTACTCCATCCATGAAATGGCCTCCCTAACATGTGACCATCTGACACCCCACAAAATATTACATTATTAATTATATTCCCCGAACTGTCTTTCATATCCCTGTGGCAATATTGTAGTTGCCTATTTATGCTGTCTAATCCTTTCTCCTTCTCCCTGTTCCCCACCCCCCTCCCAACTAGCAACCCTGTTTTTCCTCTATATCTATGAGACTGTTTCTGTTTACTTTGCTCATTCATTCAGTTTTTCAGATTCCACATATAAGTGAGATCATATGGTATTTGTCTTTCTCCAACTGACTTATTTCACTTAACATAATAGTCTCTAGGTCCATCCATATCATTGCAAATGATACGATTTCATTCTTCTTTATAGCGGAGTAATACTCCATTGTATAAATATACCACAGTTTCTTAATCCAGTCATCTACCGATGGGCATTTCGGTTGTTTCCAAGTCTTGGCTATTGTAAATAGTGCTGCAATGAACATATGGGTGCATATATTTTTTCGAATTAGTGTCTTGGGTTTTTCAGGACAAATACGTAGGAGTGGAATTGCTGGGTCGAAAGGTAGTTCCATTTCCAGTTTTTGAGATACCTCCATACTGACTTCCATAGTGGCTGCACCAATCTGCAATCCCACCAACAGTGCAGCAGGGTCCCCTTTTCTCCACACCCTCGCCAGCACTTGTTGTTTGTTAATTTATTGATGATAGCCATTCTGACTGGAGTGAGGTAGTATCTCATTGTGGTTTTTATTTGCATTTCACTAATGACCAGTGAGGTTGAACATTTTTTCATATGCCTGTTGGCCTTCTGTATGTCCTCTTTAGAGAAATGTCTCTTCATTTCCTCTGTGCTCTGGTGTATTTTAAAATGGTTCTTTCTCTCTCCCGCTGCTGGAAGTATAAGGAGATTTTTCTGTGATATTCACTGTGTTGTGAGATGAGCCTAGATATTGGGGCTCTGTAGAGCAGGTTAGGTGTTTTGATTTTGTCCTGAGAGCAATGTGAAGCCTTGAACAGTAGTTTTGTTTTGTTTGGGGGGGTGGAAGGTGGGAGGGTGTGTCAACACTATATTTGTGTTTTAAAAAAGATTGTTCTGGCCGCAATGTGGAGAAGACTTGAAGGAAGGCAAGAATGGATCTAGGGAATCCAGCGGGAGGCTGCAGTGGCCCAATATGAGACCATGGACGTTACATTGCACTAAGGTGGTGGAGGAGAGGGACAGAAAGGGATATATTTGAGAGGCACCTGTAAAGCAAAATCAACAGGACTTCATGTTGGAATGGATATGTGCCAAGGGAGATGGAACCTATACAGCTGGGTGGATGGTAGTGTCATTCACTGAAAAAGAATACTAAAGAACACCAGTTCCATAAGGAAAGAGCACAGGTGTAATTTTAGACATTCTAAGTTCCTAAAGTGCATTTATGCATTCAAATAGAGAATTAAAATGAACAATTAAATATACAAGTCTGGTGCTTAGAAGAAAGATCTTGGCTGGAAATATTGATTTGTGAGCTGCTGGATATAGGTATAAGTTGAAGCTGTAGGTGGAGATGTGCTACCTAGAGAAAGAAAGCAGACCAGAAAATAGGGTCTAAAGTTGATCATTGAGGAAACTTAAAGGCTGGGTAGAGGAAAGTGAAGCAGCAAAACAATGTAGAAGCTCTTAGAGAAATAGGAGGAAGATCAGTGAAATGTGGTATTCCAAAGCTCAAGAAAACAGTATTTCATGAAGCAGACATTGTCAAATGATAAGAAGACGAGGAAGAGGGACAATGGAAAATGGGCATTGTATATAGAAACGTAGAGGAAACTGTTGACCTTGTAAAGAGCTATTAGGGGAGGTTGTCTTTGTTTGTGTTTGTTTGTAATGGAAGACACTTGAGCATGTTTAAAAACTCATACGGGGCCGGCCGAGTGGTGCGGTGGTTAAGCACTGGCTTGGGAAGCCAGCGACTCCAGTTCGGGTCCCACATGTGAGGGCCAGTGACACTGCCCTCAAAAAAAAAAAAAACACCTCATACGAAGGATCCACTCATTAGGGAGAAAGAGAACATATAAGAGAGGAATGCAGGAGGGTTGGGTTCGAACACAGAGATGGAGAGGGACCACATATGGGTTGTAACAAGGAACAGGAATAGAAGGGGATCATGGGTTTGTATGTGTAGTGGTGGGAAGTTCTGAGCTCCTCTGAGATGATTTCCCAAGACAGAGCTGTCCACTGGGAGCCCAGGGTTCGAAGCAGGTGGATTGAATTGTGGCATACAGCAGAGAGTGAACTAAGGAAACAGCAGACTAGGCAAGCTGTCCTAGAGCCCATTTGACATTAGTACCTGCAAATTTATTTTGACCAAGTGATCCTTTTCATTTTTCCCCCATTTGTTTAGCAGATGTGTATTGGGTGTCCCATAGGTGCCAGACACATGTCTAGGCACTAAAGATACAGAGTGCTGTGGAATTTCCATGGGGTCGATAGTTTGCTTCACTCAGTGGTGGAGTTTTACCAAATATGTGCTACGAAAAGACAGAGAGGAGGACATTAGCAGCGTAAGTGGAGAAGGACTGAAAACAGGAAGGGAAGTGCATAGAGGACAGTTAGGAGGCAGAGCCCAAAGAACTAGAAGTACATTTGACTTCTTTAAAAATTTGACTCTGTGTCACAAATATGTGCTAGCTCTTTATTAAAGAACTTTATTAAAGAAGATTTGATCTTAGCAATCCTGCAAGGATCATTTCAAATCCTGCTTCTTTCTTGAGACCTTCTCTAATAATTAAACATTCATTTCTTGCCAGATCCACTAAACACCTAAAGCATTGGAGATTTATACACTAAGTTTTAGTACTTGATTATGTTTAATTCTGTACTTCAGTATATTTTGACTCATATGCTCCCTGACTGTTTCCTACATGCATCCAGTATGAGAAGGACTATGGTGCCACATAGACCTGGTTCAAATCCAGGACTGCGCTTATGGGTTGCAAGTTACTGAACCTCTTCAGGCCTGTGTTTCTTCATCTATAAAAGCAGACCTTGCGAGCTATTTGGATTAAAAGAGGTAATTTTTGTAAAAGCACCTGGAACAGTAGACCATCCAGTAAATATTTCCTCTTCTTTCTTTCCTCTCCAGAGGAAGGACTCTATCACATACTTCTTTTGTGTCCGCCATACTGACAGGACCAAAATAGACTTACTAAATAAAATCATAATGCCACATTTCCCAACAGATAACAGAGTTTATTAGGGGTGGGGGACAGGTATTTCCCTAGTGCTATTCACTTCTAAATCAAGAAATATAATATTTACCAAAACACACATTAGCTTGTATTTGTAAAGCTGATTTAAAACAGTGTTTTTGAGTGACACAGCAGTGATCGTAATGTGGGGACTTATCAAGGTGTAGCTAATACACTGAGTCCTGTTCTGATGGGTAAGTCAGTGTTTTGTGGCAAGGCCTACAAGGACTAGCTGAAGCTGGGAAGCTGGGGTAGCCAGGTTTACCTCTCAGCACGTGTAGTTGATGGCGAAAACTAATGGTGGCCTACTGGAAAAATGAAAGCAAGGATGTTGGAGAGGGATTGAGGTTAGAAAAATGTAAGTCTAGCTTTCCCCAAACACTGAAACAAAATACCTGCTGCAGGCTTAGAAAGCCAGCCCCTGCTAACTATCTCCATTAGCCATAGGCAGTTGGAGCTAATTGATTCTGTAAAAAGAAAGACAAGCCACGTTTTTAAACCTTATAAATTAATAGGAATATATTTTCACCATTCCTGACTGCAAAGACAGATATGCTCTTAATACCTTCAGTACAGATATTAAATATTAAGCAGCAATATTACAGGCAGAAAAAGACAAGAACCATATGATGCCAACTTATATGTGGTCTATAAAATAGAAAGCAACAAATGCACAAAGAAACTCATAGACACAGACAACAGTATGATGGTTACCAGAGGGGATGAGGGTGAGGGAGGATGAAGAGGGTAAAGGGGGCCAAATATATAGTGATAGAAGGAAACTAGACTTTGGCTGGTGAGCATACAATGCAATATAAAGATGATGTATTATAAAATTTTACACTTGTAACTTATATAATGTATTTCCCAATGTCACTCCAATAATTTTAATTTAATTAAAAAACAGACGTTATATCACTTAGGTTACCATTTTGAGCATAGAATCTGATGTATTTCCATACTCTGAAGACATAAAAGTCAATGCCTCATCACTATACACATCTCATGCCCCATCACAGGACTATAGAAGAGATCTTTGCAGAAGAAAAAAGAGCTGATAGAATTCTTTAGTTGAAAGCAATAGGATACACGAGTACTCCAGGGAGCAAAAATGTATGAAGGAAGGATCAGTAGAGACCGTTCACTTTTCTCTTTTCAAAAACCCTATTATTCTGGTTAGACAGGCTTTGTAATTAATTTCATGGCTCCTGTGACATCTTATTAACTTGAATAACCTTGAATGCCTTGTTATTTTGAAAGCAAAATGAAAATATTTGTGATAACACAATAGTATCACTGCCTTATAAAGGGAAGGAAATAGAACTCATGTGTGACCCATAATATGATGTGCCTTGTAACTGTTAATGGGAAACTAAATAACCTCCTGGGATTATTGTGTATTTACAGAAGTAAGGGTGGGGAGAGTATGCAAAAACCTGAAAACCTAATCTGAAAGCAAACACAAGTGTTTACACAAAGTTAAATGTGAGTTAGCAGAAGGATGTGATGAGATTGCCCTTTGCTTCCTGGAGTGCATTGCCGAGAAGCAGAGTTACCATTGTCCACCTACTGATGAACTATCTTGCTCTTTCTATGGGGTTTCAGGTCACAGTGATTATCCTGACTTCAATTTTCATGTTGAATCCGTATTTTTATTAGGGATGGTAGTTGTGGCTAGAGCAAGTGAAGACCCCCAGGCTTAGAGTCTAGATGGTTTTGAATTGTGATTCTACAACTTTGTCACATCACTTACTTGTCTAAGTCTCAGTTTCCAAATCTATAAATTGAACAAAATAAGTGAAGATTAGAGAGCTGATTCCTACCAAGGATTCTGTTAAATGTAATAGAACTATTTATATAGTTATACAAACATGAAGTCTTAACATGATGGTTATTTACTATAAGTTTCTCATATCTTCTTTTCAATGTAGACAGAAAATAAAGAACAACAGCTTTTACTGCTTAGAATATTTAAAGGACCTCTCCTTCAACTACATTAAATAATAGCACAGAGAAAAGAAAATAGTAAAATAGTGAAAATAAATAATTTACTGGGTTCCAGTTCCATCCTGAAAGCTTTCAACAGCCTTTCCTTACTTTTACCAGCATGTGTTCCTGTTTCTGTTACAGCACCTGTCACGTGGATTATGGCTATCTGTGTCCATGGCTTTCTCCTACGGCAGATTATACCTAGGGAGATGGTCAATGTGTGCTTCACCATAACTCCTCAATTCCTTGCATAATGTTTGACAAAGTACAGGAAAACAATTCAGAAATGTTTTCTCCATAAACAGAATGAAAAAGAGTCTTAAAGGGAAGTACAGGAAGAAGTCTGACATTCAGTAAACTATAAATGGGGAACAGGAATAAAACAAATTTTTTTTGGCAATGATTAAAAAAATTTTTTTTGGTTTTCACAGGAGGGTAGCTAGGATGTTAAGGGATCCAAAAACTATTGTACAAGAGATGGTTGGAGGATCTAGAAATCTCTAATGAAGAACATTTTTCCGACCAGGTTCTTGCCAGCCTGTCCACACCATGGTTGGTGAGAATTGTGGTCTTGTTCACAACTCTGTTCCCAATGCATTTTTCATAGCCCCTGACTCATGCTCAATAATGAACTGTTCAGTGAAGCAGTTCCATTCTGTAAGGAACTGTATCATTTTAGAAGAGGAAATTAGACTTCTGCATTACTATGTAAGAGAGAATTGGACTCTAGAGATGGAAATTATAAACAGATGCAATTCAGATCAATGTACAAGAAGTTTCCTAAATAGTGTTAGGAATAGTTGACTACCTCATTGAAGATGTTTAAAATCTAGGTAACAGTTCTTCAGGGATGTTTTTTAAAAGCAATGATTTCTGTGGGTGAGAAAATTATATGCCTCTTAAAGTCTTTAACATCTCTGAGTCTTTTTGATTGAGGGCAAAAGTGTGTGTGTGTGTGTGTGTGTGTGTGTAATATCAACTCCCACCATCATTATCCCAGAAATACCTAAATATCCCTCCCACTAACCTGCTTTAGTTCCTGAAATACCATCCCTGGGGAATATAAGGAGGGAGATATTGTGTCACTAGATGGTCTCTCTCGATTTTTCATCATTAAGTTATATCATTTAACCAAATGGAACTAACTGCAGCTGACTAAGATTCCCATCATCTGAGGACATTGTTCATTATACAATCCTTTTCAGACTTAAATTCAAACCAGTAAAATTTATTGTACTATCAAATATCAAAAATCATAGGAGTTTTGTTTTTTAAGAGTAACTCTGTTAGGATGAGTAGAAACATATTCATTGTCATCCACTGACCCTGAAATAAGAATAAATTCTTTATCATCAAGCAAAGGTGACAGTGTACAGGGGAGTACAGTGGTTAAAACCATGGGGTCAGACTGCCTGGATTTGAGTTCCACGTCTGCCAGTTCCTGATTGTGTGGTTTTGCCTTCTCTTTGCCAAAGTTTTCTCGCTTGCAAAATGGGAGTTTTGTGAGGACTAAATGAAATGATACGTACAATATACTTAGGACAATAATAATATCTAAAATGTATTAAATACCTTCTCCAAATTAGGCACAAGGCTAAACATTATTCAATTATCTTAACATCCCTACCTCCCACCCCAAGTTTCAGTTGAGACTGAGATATGTTAAGCAACTTGCCCAGGTCACACAGCTAGAGTGGCAGAGCTGTAGTACAACTGCACTCTGTCCAGTGTCTGGTGCCAGAATTTGTGCTTCTAACCTCTACATCCTCCTTACCGAGGAAGTTGCTTTCTGGCCTTGGATTTTTTTTTTTTTTTTTAAGATTTTATTGGGGAATTGGGGGAGGAGAACAGCGTTGGGGAATTGGGGAAGGGGAACAGACAAGTTGCTGTCTTTTTGTTCTTCAGTCTAGTTGCGGAGGATGTTGCTTCACTGGCCCATGTTGATATCATCATTGCACTCTTCCCGGATGAGGCAGATCAGTTGCCAGCTTCTGGATGGCCGTTCACCGCGGCTATTGGTAGCTCACGCTGGCTGCCGGCCGCTCACGCTGGCTGCCGGCCACTCACTGTAGCCTATGGCAGTCCACTGCAGCAGGGGCTGCAGCCTACATCAACTCCGGGGCTCGCAGCCCAGCTCCAGATGGAGCTGTTGTTAGCTGTAGAAGGCAGTGTCACTGGCCCTCATATGTGGGATCTGAACCGGGGCTGCTGGCATCCCAAATCAGCTCTTAACCAATGCGCCACTCGGCCGGCCCTGACCTTGGATTTATGAGACATTTTTTAAAGCAAGAACCTGGAGGAAGAGTAATCATTATAATAGCTAAAATTTCTTGAGTGCCTTCTATGTTTCAGGTGCTATTCAAAACACTTTACATGCATTAAGCATTACTACAGCCTTATGAGGTTTTGCTATTATTCCCATTTTATGGATGTAAAACTGAGCCCAGCGAGGTTAAGTAACCTGTTAAGGATTCAAAACCAGGCAGCCTGATGGCACTGAGACAAAGTTTTAAACATCACACTATAGTTCCACTTCAGGATAGCCTTCAGTTGTGCTGGGGACTTCGGGAAACCCAGAAACACATTCAATTCCAGAATCCAAAAGAAGACAGGGGGTTTAGGTGAAGATGAATCAGAGATAGTCAGTGTCCATTAACCTCTTTAATGAATTGCTAGAACTTCCCACAAAGTCAGGAGCAGGAATGGGCCCCGAGAGAAGCAGATGGGATACATTTTTGAGGTATGCCATGTGGTCGTAGGTATGGGCTTTTTGTTTGTTTGTCTTGTCTTTAATTTAGAAGCTTGATGACTCATGAAGAACACACTTGGTTCTAAACAGTAAATGCAACAACATTCCTTTGAAAACTACCTTGCTTTTTAATTAGTCTTGTCTGGGGGAAACCTGCAAAGAACACAATCTAAAACTTGCAGTTTCTTTACTGTAGTAAATTCATAACCTTGAGGAAATCCAGAGTCAACAGCTTTTATTAAGTACCTATCCTGTGTCAAGAGTTTAATCCTCCCCACAACACTGGGAAGAGAGTATCATTATCCCCACACTCACACAACTAATAATGTCTTCATTCCAAGTCCCTCTTTCAATAACCCACATTGCTCCCCCAGAATCCATAATGATGAAAACTCCAGAAAACCTCTCGTCATCCCCCAAAAAGAGAAAAACAGGTTGCTTTATATCCTAGTATTTGCAATCATAGGAGTTAATCTCATCACTGGCTTATAAAATGAGCAAGCCATATAAACAGATGTCTAACATTGTGAAAAATGTCATCTGTGATTGCTTCTTTTTTGATATATAATATGCTTCCATTTCCATGTTATTTTCTTAAATTGAATAACTTCTTTCTTATTTGTAAAAGCAAAACTATATGCTATGGAAAAATTGTAAAATTATACTAAGAATAAAGAAGAAAATTCATGTTAACATTTTGGAGTAGTTTCTTAATTGTTAAATATTTAATAATGTTATAATCAAATTTTTCATTTAATAATATACAACTTGCCATGTCATTGAAAAATTTGTGTAAACACATTTTTAATGACAATATAAAATATAATTATATAGGTATGCTATATTTATTTTCATTATTCCCCTCCTACAGGGCTCTTATTTTTCTTTCCACCTTTTGACTGTTGTAAATACAGTTGACCCTTGAACAACAGGGGTTTAAATTGCATTGGTCCACTTATATATGGATTTTAAAAAAATAAATACATACAGTGCTGTAAATATATTTTTCTTCCTTATGATTTTCTTAATAACATTTTATTTTCTCTAGCTTACTTTATTATAAGAATACAGTATAGAAGTACATATAACATACAAACTATGTGTTAATCAACTGTTTATGTTATGTAAGGCTTCTGGTCAACAGTAAGTAGGCTACTAGTAGTTAAGTTTTGGAGGAGACAAAAGTTATATATGTGGATTTTCGACTCTGCAGGCAGTCAGCACCCCTAACCCCCATGTTGTTCAAGGATCAACTATAATGCTGCTCTGACATATCATTGCACATAAACTTTGCCCAAATCTCTGGTTATTACTCAAGGAAAGGTTCCTAATATGGGGATTATTGACCCAGAGGGTAAAAAGGGTAATACTGTAGTATTTACACTTATTTCTAATCAGATATACTTCAGTAATAAAGCAAGGATTATTGATGGAATAAAAGGGTTCTAAAGAGGAAGGTTTTTACAATAGTTATCTAAAAACCTGTTCTAAATTATTTGAGCATCAGCTGTCAAACAGAGTCCAATTTAGTCCTATATGATTCAGGGCACAGGGCATACATTAAATGCTAAAGTATCTGCAGTCCATTGATCAATAAGCTAGTCCTCAAATATGCCAGTCATCCAGGTGGCCAGGCCAGGTTAAGCTCCTAGGACATGCAGCAGAACCTTTCCTTAGAAACAGTATTATTCAAAACATCCAAGACTTTTTGTGATTTCCAAACACACAGGCTTTCTTAAATACTTAACAGCTAGGTCCAAGAACATATCCATTAATCTTTTTATATTTCATTTGACCTCTCTAATATGTGTGGAGGAAAACATGTTTTTTACAAGAATAAAAGAAATTTATAGAAGCTAAACTAGAAATAAAAGTACATAGATTTTTTAAATATATATAAGACAGACTAAAAGCTATAGAGAATAGTATAACAAATACCATTTACCCACTTTCCAGCTTAAGAAGTAAAACATTGCAAATAAATGAAGATCTCTTGTGCACCCTCCTCCCGTGACATTCCCCTGACCCTCCCCAGATGTGTCCACTATTCCTATTTCAGTGTTTATCAATCTACTTTATGTGCAGCTATGGCACTAGAATGTGGATTCTGGGAAAGCAGACACTTTGCTTTATTTACTGCTTTATCACCATCATCTAGGACAGTCTCTGGCACGTGGTAGGAATTCAATAAATATTTATTGTAACTGCTATATCACCATCATCTAGGACAGTCTCTGGCACGTGGTAGGAATTCAATAAATATTTATTGTAACTGCTATATCACCATCATCTAGGACAGTCTCTGGCACGTGGTAGGAATTCAATAAATATTTATTGTATGTAAAATAGATAATGTATTCCTTACCTATGTAAAGGCTTTTTCATGTTTATAAATTATATCATATTGTACATATCCTTCTCAGTCTATGCTGATACTGTAACTTGGCTTCATTCATTTTCAATGACACTGTGCCCTTTACAACTAAGATGGTGAACAACAGCTCAGCATGGAGCTGGGCTGCCATTAGTCACTAGCGACGGTGTAGGCTGCAGCCCCTGCTGCAGTGGGCTGACAAGAGCTACCATGAGTGGTTGGTAGTCAGCATGAGTGGCCAGCAGCTGGCATGAGCTGCTGTGAGCTGCTGTGAATGGCTGTCCAGTGGCCGGCAACCGATTGCCTCACCTGGGAAGAGCACAATGATAATACTATCATGGGCCAGTGAAGGAATGTCCTCCACAACTAGACTGAAGAACAAAAGGACAGCAATTTGTCTGTTCCCCCTCCCCGAATCCCCAATGCTGTTCCCCTCCCCCAATTCTCCAATAAAATCTTAAAAAAAAAAAAAAAAGTAGCAACAGAAAGTCAACTAGTTACTTACAAGGGAGCTCCCATAAGATTGTCAACTGAGGGCCGGCTGAGTGGCGCGATGGTTGAGCGCTGGCTTGGGAAGCCAGCGGCCCCGGTTCGGGTCCCACATAGGACGGCCAGTGACACTGCCCTCAAAAAAAATAAAAAAAAATAAAAAACAAAAAAGTGTTGAGGGCCGGCCAAGTGGCGCAGTGGTTGAGAGCTGGCTTGGAATGCCAGCGGCCCCGGTTCGGGTCCCACATGTGAGGGCCAGTGACACTGCCCTCTAAAAAAAAAAAAAAAGTAGAGTAATAAAGGAGTGTGACAATCATCAAGCTATGGTTTAAAAAAAAAAAGATTGTCAACTGACTTCTCAACAGAAACTTTGCAGGCCAGAAGGGATTGGCATGAAATATGTAAAATGATGAAAAGCAAGGACTACAACCAAGAATACTCTATCCTGCAAGCTATCATTTAAAATTGAAGGAGAAAGAGCTTCCCAGACAAGAAAAAGTTAAAGAAGTTCATCACCACCTAACCAGTATTACAAGAAATGTTAAAGGAGCTTCTTTAAGAAGAAAAAGGGAGGTGAGGGGGGAGAAAGAAAATACATATGAATAATAAAATGGTAATAATTATGTATCTATCAATAATCACTTCAAATGTAAATGGATTAAATGGTCCAATCAAAAGACATAGGATAGCTGAATGAATAAGAAAACAAGACCTATATACATACTGTCTACAAGAGACCCAGTTCAGATTCAGACACACACACGGGCCAGACAAGTGACATGTTGGTTAAGAGTTGGCCTGGGACACCAACTCTGAGCAGCATAGTCTTGGTTTGGATCCCACATGAGGGCCAGTGACCCTGCGCCCTCAACAGCTAAGATGGTGAACAACAGCTCAACCTGGAGCCGGCGATGACATAGGCTGCAGCCCCTGCTGCAGTGGGCTGCCATAAGCTACTGTGAGCGGCTGGCAGCCAGCATGAGCTGCCATGAGCCGCTGTGAGTGGCAGTCCAATGGCTGGAGACAGACTGCCTCACCCAGGAGGAGCACAATGATTTCAATATCAACATGGGCTAGTGAAGTGACATCCTCCACAACTAGACTGAAGAACAAAAAGACAGCAACTTGTCTGTTCCCCTTCCCTGATTCCCCAACACTGTTCCCCTCCCCCAACTCCCCAATTTTAAAAAAAAAAAAGACACACACAGACAGAAAGTAAAGGGATTGAAAACAATATTTCACACAAATAGAAACAAACAAACAAAAAAAACTGGAGTGACAATACTTATATCAGACAAAATAGACTTTAAAGAAAAGGCTATAACAAGAGACAAAGAACAACATTACATAATGTTAAAGGGATCAATCCAACAAGAGGATATAGCCCTAATAAACATTTATGCACCCAACATAGGAGCACCTAAATATGTAAGGCAAATATTGACTGACATAAAGAGAAAAATCAACAGTAATACAATTATAGTAGGGGACTTTAACACCCCATTGATGCCAATGAACAAATCTACCAGACAGAAAATCAACAAGAAAACAAAGCCTTAAATGACACACTAGACCAGGGGTTGGCAAACTTTTGAAATGGAAGAGCCACCAGGGGTCAGCAAACTGTGGCTCTCAAGCCACAGGCTCTGAAGTAAAATTGAAAATGAAAATAAAACTATCATGGTTTCATTTATAAAACTTTTAAAGGATATTATTCACATAATGGTGATTATGTAAAAATATATTTATGGTTCTCGAATAATTTTTTAAATTGTTGTGAGGGACAGAATTGGCTTTTCCAGAGATCGGCAAACTTTTGAGATGGAACGTACCCAAAGAGCTGCATGTGGCTTGCTAGCCACAGTTTGCCGAACCCTGTACTAGATCAAATGGACTTAATTGGTATTTTTAGAACATTTCATCCCAAAGCAGAAGGATATACATTTTTTTTCAAGGTCACATGGAACATTTTCCAAGATAGACTACACGTTATGTCACAAAACAAGTCTCAATAAATTTAAAGAGATTGAAATCATATCAAGTGTCTTCTCTGACCACAATGGTATGAACTAGAAATCAATTATAAGAAGAAAAAAAAAAAACCTGAACAACGCACAAATACATGGAAGCTAAATAACATGCTACTAAATAATCAGTGGGTCAACACTGAGATCAAGGAAGAAATCAAAAGATACTTTGAGACAAATAAAAAAAAAAATGACCCAAAATCCATGGGACACAGCCAAAATAGTCCTAAGATGGAAAATCATAGCAGTACAGGCCTTCCTCAAGAAAAAAGTAAATCTCCAATAAACAATCTAACCTTACACTTAAAGGAACTAGAAAAAGAACAGCAAACAAAGCCCAAAATGAGTAGAAGTAGGGAAATAAAATCAGAGTGGAAATAAACAAAACAGAGTCTGGAAAAAATCAATACAATAGAGAAATGAAATCAAAAGCTGGTTCTTTGAAAAGACAAGTAAAATTGACAAACCTTTAACCAGACTCATCAAGAAAAAAAGAGAGAGGGCCAGCCAAGTGGCTCAGTTGGTTAGAGCTCGAACTCTGAGCAACAGGGTTGCCGCTGTTCAATTCCCACATTGGCCAGTGAGCTGCGCCCGAGCGGAGCTGCAGTTGAGCTGGTGAGAGCATGTGCTCTTAACAACAATATTGCCAGTTCAACTCCCATACAGGATAGTGGGCTGCGCCCTCTCCGCAACCAAGTTTGAACACGGCACCTTGAGCTGAGCAACTATGAGCTGCCGAAGGGTGGCTCAGTGTGCAGCAACAAGGTTGCTGGTTCAACTCCCACATGGGATGGTGGACTATGCTTCCTCCCCTTCCCCCCCACAACTAGATTGAAAGTGGTAACTGGACTTAGAGCTAAGCTTGCGCCCACCACAACTAAGATTGAAGGACAACAACTTGACTTGGAGCTGATGGGTCCTAGAAAAACACAATGTTCTCCTTCCCCAATTCCACAATAAAATCTTAAAAAAAAAAAAAAAAAAGAAAGAAAGAGGACCCAAATAAATAAAATCAGAAATGAAAGAGAAGTGACAACTGACACTACAGAAATACCAAGTATCATATGAAAATATTAACAGTTATATACCAATCTGGAAGAAATGGATAAATTCCTAGAAGAATATGATCTCCTAAGACTGGATCAAGAAGAAACAGAAAATTGAACTAACTGATTACTACAAGCAAAACCAAATCATTAATCAAAAAACTCCCAATAAACAAAAGGTCTGGACCAGAGGGCTTCACAGGTGAATTTTATCATACATTCAAAGAATAATTAACACCTATTCTTCTCCAGCTATTCTAAAAAATTCAAGAGGAGGGAAAGCTCTCAAGCTCATTTTATGAGGCTTCCATTACCCTGATTCCAAAACCAGACAAAGACATTACAAAACAAGAAAACTATAGGCTAATAACCTTGATGAACATAGATACAAAAATCCTCAACAAAAAATTAGCAAACCAAATTCAGCAATACATTAAAAAGATCATACACCATGATCAAGTAGGATTATTCCCGGGATAAAAAGTTGGTTCAATATTCACAAATCAATTAATGTGATACACCACATAAACAAAATGAAAGATAAAAATCATATGATCAGATCAATAGATGCAGAAAAAGCATTTGACAAAATCCAGCATTCATTTATGATAAAAACTCTCAGGAGCCAGCCTAGTGGCGCGGTGGTTAAGCGCTGGCCTGGGAAGCCAGCGGCCCCGGTTCGGGTCCCACATACGAGGGCCAGTGACACTGCCCTCAAAAAAAAAAGGCTAAGTTGGGCCGGCTGAGTGGCGCAGTGGTTAAGCGCTGGCTTGGGAAGCCAGCGGCCCTGGTTTGGGTCCCACATGTGAGGGCCAGTGACACTGCCCTCAAAAAAACAAAAACAAAAACAAAAACTCTCAGCAGGGCCGGCCAAGTGGCGCAGTGGTTAAGAGTTGGCTTGAGACGCCAGCAGCTCCAGTTTGGATCCCACATATGAGGGCCAGTGACACTGCCCTCTAAAAAAAAAAAAAAAAAAAAACTCCCAGCAAAGTGGGAACACACCTCAACATAATAAAGGCCATATACCACAAACCCACAGTTAACATCATACTCAACAAGGGAAAGCTAAAAGCATTCTCCTTAAGACCAAGAACAAGACAGAATGCCCACTTTCACCACATGTAGTGGAAGTCCTAGCCACAGAAATCAGACAAGAAAAAAAATATATAAGCCATCCAAATTTGAAAGAAACAGGTAAAATTGTCATTATTTGCAGATGACACAATACTATATATAGAAAACCCTAAAGATTCCACACACAAAATAAAGAAAAAACGTTAGAATTGATACATGAATTCAGTAAAGTAGCAGGATACAAAATTGATATTCAGAAATCTGTTGCGTTTTTATACATCAATAACCATCAGAAAGAGCAATTAAGAAAATAATCCCAGGGGCCGGCCGAGTGGCACAGTGGTTAAGCGCTGGCTTCGGAAGCCAGTGGCCCCAGTTCGGGTCCAACATATGAGGGCCAGTGATACTGCCCTCAAAAAATAAAATAAAATAAAATAAAACAATCCCATTTACAATTGCATTAAAAAAAAAAAAAAAAAGACAGGCCGAGTGGCTCAATTGGCTAAGAGCTCGCTCAAGAGGGTGAGCTCTGAGCAACAGGGTTGTCAGTTGAATCCCGGCCTGAGCTGAGCTGCCAACAGCTGCCAAGAGGTGGCAGGATGTCTCAGCTAAAAAACAAACAAACAAACTAAAAAACAACCCTAGGAATAAGTTTAACCAAGGAGGTAAAAGATCTGTACTTGGAAAACTATAAGATACTGAAGAAAGATGGCCGGCCAAGTGGCACGGTGGTTGAGCACTGGCTTGGGAGGCCAGAGGTCCCAGTTCAGGTCCCACATGCGAGGGCCAGTGACACTACCCTCAACAACAACAACAACAAAAAAGATACTGAAGAAAGAAATTGAAGAAGTTACAATGGATAGGAAGACTCAACACCATGCTCATAGATAGGAAGAATTAAAATGTCCATACCACCCAAAACAATGTATAGATTCCATGAAATTCCTATCAAAATTCCAATGGCATTTTTCAGAAAACTAGAACAAATAATCTTAAAATTTATGTGGGACCACAAAAGACCTCAAATAGCCGCAGCAAACTTGAGAAAGAAGAACAAAATTGGAGGTATCACACTGTCTGACATCAAACTATACTATACTACAAGGCTATAGTAATCCAAACAGCATGGTACCATCATAAAAACAGACACATACTAGTAGATCAGTAGAACAGAGTAGAGAGCCCAGAAATAAACCCACATTCATATAGTCATTTAACCTATTTCAAAGGAGGCAAGAATATAGAGCAGGGTAAAGACAGTCTATTCAATCAATGGGGTTGGGAAAACTGGAAAGATGCATGCAAAGAAGTGAAACTGAACCACCTTTTTACACCATATACAAGAATAAACTCAAAATGGATTAAAGACTTAAATGTAAGACCTGAAACCATAAAACTCCTAGGAGAAAACATAGGCAGTATACTTTCTGACATTGCTCCTAGTAAAATTTTTTCTGATATATCTCCTGGGGCAAGGGAAACAAAAGAAAAAATAAACAAATGGGACTACATCAGACTACATAGAAAATTTTGGCACAGCAAAAGAAACCACCAAAAAAATGAAAAGACAGACTCCTGAATGGGAGAAGATATTCACCAATAATACATCTGATAAAGGGTTAATATCCAAAATTTATAAAGAACTCATACAAATCAACACCAAAAAAACAAACAATCCAATTTTTAAAAATGGGCTGAAGAACTGAATAGACATTTCTCCAAAGAGGACATACACATGTCAAATAGATATATGGAAAGATGCTCAATGTCACTAATCAACAGAGAAATGCAAATTAAAACCACAATGAGCTACTACTTCACACCTGTCTGGATGGCTATCATCTATAAATCAACAAACAAATGTTGGTGAGGGTGTGGAGAAAAGGAAGCCCTTGTACACTGCTGGTGGGATTGCAAATTAGTGCAGCCACTATGGAAAACAGTTTGGAGGTTCCTCAAAAAATGAAAAATAGAACTACCTTATGACCCAGCAATTCCACTTCTGGGTATTTATCCGAAGAAATCCAAAACACTAATTTGAAAAGATATATACACCCCTATGTTCACTGCAGCATTATTTACAATAGCCAAGATACGGAAGCAACCTAACGGCCCATCAATAGATGACTGGATAAAGAAGAGGTGGTACATATATACAATGGAATATAAAAAAAAAAAAAGAATGAAATCTTACCATTTATGACAACATGGATGGACCTAGAGGTTATTATACTAAGTGAAGTAAGTCAGACTGCGAAAGACAATACCATATGATCTCCCTTATATGTGGAATCTAATGAACAAACAAAACAGAAACAGACTCATAGATACAGAGAACAAACTGATGGTTTCCAGAGGAGAGTGGAGTTGGGGCACTGGGTGAAAAGGTAAAGGGATTAAGAAATACAAACTGGAGGGGGTCAGCCTAGTGGCTCAGTTGGTTAAGAGCTCGCTCAAGAGTGCTGGCTGAGCTCTGAGCAACAGCAGTTCAATGCCCAGCCCTAGCTGAGCTGCCACTGCACTGCCAACATGTGGCAGGTTGGCTCAGCTTAAAAAAAAATATATATATATATATATATATTATATATATATATAATATATATATATATAATATATATATATATAGAAATTGGTAGTTATGAAAGAGTCCCGGGATTGTAAAATATAGCATAGCGCAGGGAACATAGTCAGCAATACTGCAACAATTTTGTATAGTGCCAGGAAGATACTTAGACTAATCAGAGGGATCACTGCATACATATGAAAATCTCTAACCACTATGCTGTACACCTGAAACTAATATAAAATAATATTGAATGTCAACTGTAACTGAAAATAAATAAATAATTGATTAAAATTTCAAACAAATAAAGTGCTGGGAACCAAGCCAAAGGGAATCACCAAGACAAAACTCTTGTAAACATGAACACATTTCTATCAGTACATACAAAGGGTACATTTCAACACACCTCCTCCTTCAATCTTCCGTCTAACTTTTAAGAGCTTTGTCCTAAAGATCAAGCCAGATTCTCTCACAGGACAGCACAAAAAGTCCCAGTATCCTTCCCTCCGGGTCTGTCACAGTGTTAGAACTGTCTGGAGACACTCCAAGCCCCACTAAAACATGATGAACAAGGAACAGTATTAAAGAATTCTAGGAAATTTGGGATACAGGATCAATAGCAACTTTAAATTATGAAAACCTAATCTAATAAGATGGGTGATTTTGAATATTGGGGTGTGTAGAGGAGTAAGTATCTAGGGTGATAGATTGTGATAACATTAAAGGAGCTTACAGAAAAACAAAAAGAAAAACCCTTTTGCAAGTCACGAAAACCTGTTTAAGCTAGCTTCCACAAAAAAGTACATTTATTATAAATCTTTGGGGACCTCTCACAAATCCAAGGAAGAATGCACCTGAGCATTAGAAATAATGCAGAACTAGTGCCAAAAGGCTATGAAGAATTCCTCTCCGTGGTATATCTGCACCCCTCTATGCATGACCTTATTTTTCTCTCTTTGCAGACCTATTTCTTCTCATTCCAATGAGAGATAGAAGAATGACTTGTGTTCAGTCTTAAAATAGGTCTTTCAATAAGAAGAGTTGTAGGCAATGAGACAGGTTATTCTAAGGGAAGATAATAGGCTGAATATAGAGATTGGAAACACAGTGCACACAGAGAGACAGCCAGGAGGGCTTGTGGGAGTGGACAATGTCACAGATGAGCCTGGAGGGATGGCCTGGCCCAGGTCAGAAAGGGCTTTAAGTGTGCTGGTGGGAATTCCTTGTCAGCCTTGGAGCAGGGAGACACCATCAGATCTGCATTTTAGAAATATATTGTTGCCACCCCTGTGGAGAATGGACTAAGTGGAGAGGCTGGTTGCAGGGAAGCTGGTTAGGAGAATATTTTAGTAATTCAGTAAAGAAGAGATGACAGGAGCTGGGGCCAGGGCAGAGGCTGAGGAATCAATGAGAGGAGAGAGATGTAGGAGGTCCCGGGATAGTGAACTGCAGCACCTTTCATCCTAATTCCAGGATCTCACTCTGGAGACTAACTCTCGGAGCCCTTTGCAAAGAAGGAGGTGCTCATATTGTGCTGTGCTCTTGGAAAAAGGGAGCCCCCTCTTCCATTTGCTTCTCTGCTCTCCTGCTCAACACACTGATATTTCAGTGTTGTTGGCTGGCTGGCAGGTCTGAATCCTGACGAAATTCCCAAACCCTCTCTCATTTTCTCATTCATGAAGGCAATGGGCTGCCACTTCACGGTCCTGTGGGGAGAGAATACTGATACCAAGCCAAGAAAAAAAAGGAACAGCTCAAGATTACCCTTTTTGAAAGCTCACTGTAACTTTTAGATGAAAAATGTGTATCTGCAATTCATGGAAGGCAATGAGTATTCTGTTCTTGAGTTGTCATGGCAACTGCTCGATTAAGTGGGGGGAAAAAAGAAGAAACATATGTACTGTAGTTGCTCTTGAGCTTCACATTCTTTTTTTTTAAAAAAAAAAAAAAAGGAAAGTCACGTTTGGGCCGGCCAAGTGGCGCAGTGGTTAAGTGCTGGCTTGGGAAGCCAGCGGCCTAGTTTGGGTCCCACATATGAGGGCCAGTGACACTGCCCTCAAAAAAAAAAAAAAAGAAAAGAAAAGAAAAGAAAGTCACGTTTGGTGAGTTGTTTTCCCCAAGGCTTTTCTAAGACTTTGCTTTTCTTCGCTTTGCGTTTCAGCCTCATGTCCTTTTCTCCCACTGCAAGCCCAGCTCAGTGCTGGGCTTGTCATCTGTGGTCAGGAACACAGGAGCCTCAGATTTCTCCTCAGAATGTTCTGTGTTTAGATCCAATTCCACCGAAGCCCACTTGGATAGATTTCTATTTTTAAGGTGATAGATTGGAACCTGTATTGGAAGAATAGGTGAGAATAGTAGGTAGGTTCTAGCCGGAATCTGACCCCGAACTTAACCTCAAAAAAGAGCAGTGACTTTTCTGAAGACATGGACAATAACTCCTACCTTGATATACTAATAACCAAAGCATATAATAATGACATCTTATATTTGGACAACAATTCACTGTTTACAAAATACTTCGGATCATCTCATTTCCTCTTAGCCACCAGCCTTTGGGGTGGCCATTGTTCTCCGCACTTTAAACAGAAGGACACTTCCAATCCATGCTCCACACAGAATCTAGAGTGATCTTTGTAAAAACACAAAACTGATCATGTCACTTTCTAGCTTATAGCCCTCAATGCCTGTCTTCCCACTGCTCTCACTGGGGCCCCAGGCCCTGCAGCATGCCTTAGCTCACCGTCCTCCCAGTGCTTTGTGCCCAGCCTCACTGCCCTGCTTCCGCTTCTCTAGGGTGCAGGCTGCTCCTCTTTGGGGCCTTCGCATCAGCTGAGGGCTCTTCCTGGGTCAAGCTTGTGCTTCCTCACCCATCCACCCCTCCATTCCCCACTTGACCAACTTTGAGCCTACTCTCCACCCCAGTGCACATCAGAGCTCCTATTTTAATTTTCCTAGAACCCTTTATTTATATGCATCCATATTTAATATACATTTACTTATATGAGGATCTAATTAATATGAGTCTCCTCAACTAGACAGGAAGCTCATGAGCACAGGGACCATGGCTGTCTGTTTCCTCAGGCCAGTGCCTGGCAGAGCAGACCCTGAGATTATCAAGAACACATACCAGTTTGGACTCAAACCCAGGGGTCCAGTACCTTTCCTAGCATCCCACACTGCATTCCAGGGGTTAAGATTGGAAATATCCTCCATTGTGTGAAGCACTATGGAGGCCAGATTAATTTAGAGGTGGACTTGTTTGGCCATATAACAAATAGGGATTGTCCTGTCATATCTGCTAACACACTCCTGCATAGAAAATAATGCCAGATTTCCTCATTTGTTCAATCACAGATGGGAGAAAAGCTCATGAGTCTTTCCAGTCTGATCCTCTGGTTTCAGGTATCGACTCTCTCACATACCAGAAGTGTGACAACAGTTTTGTCACCCTCAGGTCCTCAGTTTCATTTCCTGTAACATGGAGGCTCCTTCTCCTCCTTTGCAGGGTTTCTTGAACACATTCACAACAGTGAGCAGCCCTCTGTCCTCCCTGTAGATGTCTGTGTGCAGGGACTGCTGCTCAGTGGTAAGTAGAATCAGAGAAGGGAAAACACCTTGGGAGGCCAAGACTGACGATTTATGACTGTGTTTTTGTAGAGCTAATGTAAACAGTGTTTACAGCATAAAATAATTATTTTATGAGCCACCTAGTTCTCATATGGTAACTTCTTTTTTTTAATTGAGCTATAATTGACATATAACATTATATTAGTTTCAAGTGTACAGCATAATGATTTGATATTTGTATATATTGTGAAATGATCACAATAACATGTATCATTACACATAGTCACATTTGTGTGTGTGTGTGTGTGTGTGTGTGTGTGTGATGAGGACTTCTTTTTTTTGAAGGCAGTGTCACTGGTCCTCATATGTGGGACCTGAACTGGGGTCGCTGGCTTCCCAAGCCAGCGCTTAACCACCACGCCACTTGGCCGGCCCCAATGAGGACTTTTAAGATCTACTCTCTTGGCAACTGTCAGATAATACAGTACAGCATTGGTAACTAGAGTCACCATACTGTATATCCCCATGATTTACTTATCTTGTAACCAGAAGTTGGTACCATCACCAAGTTCATAGGGTAATTTCTTACACATTTTTTTTCTAAAATAAATACCACTGTGTCAAGTCCATGGCATAACTTCCTCCATATTTATTTCTCTTCAGGGTTTTTAATTTTAGTATATATGCAGAAAAGATATAAAGACATCCATGAGGAGGATTCATTCCAGCCTTTAAAACATCCCCATTGTCCTTTAAAGTATCATGTCTTACAACTTCAGGGGAAGGAGACTGCTGCGAGCTCATAAGACATGTCTATGACCAGTCCTGCCCCTCTCCCAAGGTAGAGCAGTTTCATAACAGTAAGGGCACCCTGCATTTATACCTACCCTGTCTTTTCAGACCCCATCTGATATACCAAACAGTATCATCATGTAAGTAGTAAAGGAAGGATGGTTCCTATGTTATAGAATCAGGGAAGGAGGCAGGGAGGAGGGGCTTAAGTTCTGGGATTGGATCAAAGCAGGGCTACAGGGCCAGCCCAAGGCTATGTAGGTATCAGAAGCACCAGGCTTATCCTCAGAGCAGCTGGGGTGGCATCTGACTGGTACCATGGAAGCCACATTTGCAAGAGCTGGGAAACTCTCTTTGCTTCCCACCCCACCCCCTACTCTCTTTATTTTTCATTCTGAATATTTAATAGAGGGGAAAATTGGTCAAACTTCACCTCAAGGCAGGCCACTGCTAGCCCAAGTAGTGCCTTTGAGCAAATTAGGGAAAAAAAAAAAAAACTCTCTAGGCACACACATCCTTGGGGACACACAGGTTGGTGAGAGGATTCAGTCCCACTCAGCCCCCTAGCCAAGACTGTTGGCTCAGTGCACAACTGCAGAACTAAGGGCCGGCCGAGTGGCTCAGTTGGTTAAGAGCTCGCTCAAGAGTGCGAACTGAGCTCTGAGCAACAGCGGTTCAATGCCAGCCTGAGCTGAGTTGCCGTTGAGCTGCCACAGGTGGCAGGATGGCTTGGCTAAAAAACAAACAAACAAACAAACAAACAAACAAACAACAACAACAACTGCAGTACTACACACAGCAGCCGTTGTGCCTCAGAGGCAGGCCACTCCAGCTTCCGGCCACAGGAAAAGGGCCTTCTCTCCACAGCAGGCCTCCAGCCCTGCCTTTGAATGTTCCAGCTGTTAAAGGTTAACCTATCTGACAGGTTTGTCTTTTCTGAGATACCCTTATCTCTGCTTTTGGTAGTTGTTTCTTTTCTCTATACAGCATTCTGTATGAGAGACTTTGAGAAGTGGGAAAGAGCAGGCTAGTTTCCTCGGTTCCTGCATCTGTTTGTTTTTTTGGTAGTGGGTTGAGTGTGTGCTTTTTCAATATGATGTCATCATGCCTTTTAAGTATTCCCCAACTACACTTGGCCAGAAGATTTTCGAAACATGATAAAATGTTTCTCTTGTACCTCCTGTGGAAACTGTCACTAAGTTGTTAAAACAAAGAGGAGATGTAAAGGCTGGCCTTCGAGGACAATGTATTCCAGGAGGCACACAGCTAGGTCACTCTAGAAACCAACCTGTTAGCTTCTTCTGCATGGTCTTGGGAAAATTCTAATTCTGTGACAGCACTGACCTTTACTGCACCAGCACACTGAGATGTTTAGAGACGTAAATTCTGTAACTGGAGTAGTCTGGAGGTTCACCTGTGAGCCATCTGACTTGCAGACCTTAAAGTCTATCCCCAAAAACGGTCAATGCAAAGAAGCACCACCATACAGGGTAGCATTAAGGCAACGACCATGACAAATTAAATTGATAATAATGAAGATAAAGTAACTTTAGCCTATAATGAAAAAGCAAGAATAGCAGCAACAAAGCTATCCTTCCTGAAAACTGTAAGATTGCCCGTTTTCATATGTGCCCATCACACTCTGTGGGAGCACTGAATGTTACCAGGCCTTGTACAGTGGCTAGAAGGAGAGGCAGAATGTTAACACACTCAGGGCAAACATGATAGGCGGGGATGCACAGGCCCGATTAAACAGGTCATGTTCCAGGAAAATGAATAGATTCATTATCTCATGTAGAATTGATCTTAACGAGCTTGGGCAAAACAGCCTGAACTTTATAAAAGCTGTAGCTAGCAACTGCTCAGCAATTTCTTTCCTCCTGAGACCTTCCTGAGACTTGTCAGCATTAATGAAAGCCCCATCATCTCAGGTCTACAGACTGTTTCTAGAGAGAAGAAGACTTCTTTTGATCTGCCTGTTTGATTCACAATTCCAACCCAGGTGTCATCTTTAGTTCCTCTTTTGCTCTATGCCCACAGCCACGACCTAACCTGTCCCACTCCTCACTCAGCCTGACCCTCTACGGCAGAGAACTGAATGTAGACATTCCAGTGGGGGACTAATGAAAGCAACAGAAGTAGGGAAAGGTCAGGGCTGGACTGTAAATTTAGGGGTGGTCCTTGGAAAACTGTGTCACGACTGATAGTGATAATCGAGAAGGGCTTCAGACTGCAGAGAAAGCGTTGGGGTACACCCATCATGAACAGAGAACTCGGAAGAGGAATAGAGGAGGGGTTGTCAGGGCCCTTGGACCCCTCCACTTGCTTCCTTCGTCCAGGCCTTCCTTCCCCAATCTTACTTCCTTTTTACAGAAAGGTGGTGGGACAAAGGATGACTCCTCTGGGCGATACTTTTCTCCCTGATAAACACATGAACATATATATAGTGTTTTATTCTACTAATAAACCTTATTTTCCATTTTGCGGAGAGTATCTTATAAGGAGTCTATATTCTCATAGCTCCTCACAAAAGTGCTAGAGACAGGCCAATATGCTCTATAATTCCCAAAGATTGAAGCTAACCATTGCCACTTTTATCTCTATTTTACAAGGAACAGAAAACAAAGAGGTAAAGGCCGAGTAACTCTCCTTGGTAAGACTCCAGTCAGATGTGACTTTCTGGCCAACATTACCTTTAAATGAGATGGAATCAGAATGGGAGCTTTGTTCCTTCCTTTATACCACCAGCCTTACAAAGCCCTGCTTGACAAAGGTGCTGCATTTAGCAGATGAAGACAAGATAGAAGTGTTTCTCACATGCTTTTCTGGCAGTGAGGCGAAAACAGGGAGTTATAGGAAAACACCAGGAAAAACTCTGCTCTAAAATTTCTTACTAGTGGTATGAACATTTCAATTCCCATATTTTTTTTATATATAAATTCAATTTATACATAAAAGAAGGAAAATGCTATTCCATCTCGAGAACTAGATGCGTAAATCACTGTTTAAAGCAGTTCATGTAGAGAACCTGCAATTTAATAAGACTGGGAAAAGGTGAGGCTAACATCCCCTCTATTTTTTTTCATCCCTGTTTGCTCATTTATACAAGGGCCTCCACAGCAAGCAGACCTCTAATTGTATATACTTTAGTAAAAGAGAAATAAGACTTGCTGTAAAATAAATCCATGGCTGTAACTAAATTACATACCACTTCCCATCCTTTTTTTCTTTTGTAAATTGCCCATTACTTTCAATGAAAACATGCTTTAGCAGAGAACTGTAAACACTCAGAACATTCCTCAAGTACCAGCCTCTCTTCTTCCTGCTGATAAAATGTAGTTATGTTTCAATTTTCCAATAGTCTCCTGCTGGAGATCTAAGAAATTTCAAAACTTTATGCACAGCTTACTAGTAAAATAAGAATTTCACTTTCAAATCGCCATCATCCAGCTTCAGTCCCTCTTTTAGCAAATGAATCCATATTTGTTTCTATTCAATGACACCATGAGCATTCACTATATTTCTGTCAGGTAGTCACTCACTGTACCCTGTCCTCGTACACGTCATCGTGAAGTAGGAGCGCTGATCCTAAAGGAAAACACGCACCACTTAGCTGCTCTTCCTATAGATAATACCAGAATCCAGGCTTGCCAAAACAGTTTCTTGCCTACACATCCCCATGGGGAAATAAAGTTGCATGCAAGTTGCTTTTGTTCTCCTTATGGCTCTGGCTTGACTGAAGAACAAAGGATAGAGACCAAAACAAATGTGTTGCTCAAATATAGTCTCCCCATAAAGCCATGAATCCTATCTTGAGGTTCTAAATGTGTCACGTCAACAGGCTTCTAGATTTTTCCCCATCAATTAGTATACTAGCGTGTTATCATACATATAGTATAAAAAGGTGTGGCAACCTGATTTGGGGTTTTGTGTGTGTGTGTGCGTGTTAGTGGTTTTGCTGCAGCTTTTCCGAATTTCATCAGTATTAATCACATCATTGTCTGCTGTATCTTGGCTTCATGCTTGTGAGTCATACGTGACAATTACATAAAATCTGTGCCTATATTTGTCCTATCTCTCTTTGTCAGTTTGTTCAGATTTGGTGTACCACTCCATGCCCCCCAAAATCTAGTTTCATAATGTGAAAAGTCATCTGTCTCATTGTACCCACAAAACCTAACCCCAGAGTTCAGACTTACAGGGGACAAAGGGCTGACTGGATGGAGCGGCAACACAGTAAAAGGCTATGACACAAGGAAGCGCCACAGGCACGTGGGTGGCACGTGGGAATCAATGTTGTGTTTCCTCAAAGCACATCTCACTGAAGATGCAGCTACACTGCAACTGGATATAAACACCTTATCAGATATTCCTTAAATGAGGTTGTATGTGTATAACATTTTGCCCCTTATATAATTGACATTCTCAAATTAATGCCTATCATGCAGAATACTCGTATACCTAGCATTTGAAAGGAAAGAGAAGATTTAGGGCCTCCAGGGACTGGATAGAATCTTTTTCAACAATACCAGAAGCCTTTGTCTTTCATTAGTTAAGTGTGTGTGTGTGTGTGTGTGTGTGTGTGTGTGAGTGTGTGTCTGTTTAAGATGCCAGAATAATTTTATTTCTAAAGATTCACATTGGAATCAGGCTTATTTTGAGCATCACTGGAAAATAACACCCTCCGATCAAACACCCCATTCACCTGGGCTTTCCTGTCAGTGAGAGCGTGTGCCACATTCCTGACACAGAACTGATGACAGCTGCATCAGAGCACCAGAAATGTGTCCACTATCGATGCATTCATGAAATAAAGCACGGGTTCATGTAAAGCATTTGGGCAAACAGAATAGAAGGCTCTGCATAAGAGGTACGCAGAAAAACAGGTCAGATGCAAACAGCCCCATAGAGGTCAGATCAGCCCCTTTGTAACATGATGCATTGTTTTATGAATTGAGATTAACCCTGATCAAACTCCCAAAACATGATAGCCAGGTACAAGAAAGATCTGTTACCATTTAGCCTATGAAGTGGGTATAAGTCTGATAATACAACAATATTAAAAATTGAGGGAGGGCCGGCCGAGTGGGGTGTTGGTTAAGAGCTGGCTTGGGACTCCAGCAACCCTGGTTCGGATCCCACATATGAGGGCCAGTGACACTGCCCTCTACAGCTAAAATGATGAACAACAGCTCCACCTGGAGCTGGGCTGCTGAGAGTCCCCCGGACGGCATAGCTGCAGCCCCTGCTGCAGTGGGCTGCCATAGGCTACAGTGAGTGGCCGGCAGCCAGCATGAGCAGCTGGCAGCTGGTGTGAGCTGCCAAGAGCCACTGTGAGCGGCCGTCCAGAGGCCGGCGACTGATCTGCCTCACCAGAGAAGAGCGCAATGATGATACCAACATGGGCCAGTGAAGCAATGTCCTCCACAACTAGACTGAATAACAAAAGGACAGCAACTTGTCTGTTCCCCTTCTCCAGTTCCCCAACGCTGTTCCCCTCCCCAATTTCCCAATAAAAATTTTTTAAAAAATTGAGGGAAATGACTTGGTGGTTTCCTCTTAATATTACCTAGATATATTCAATAACTGACAAGCAATGAGCAGAGTCTGATTAAACAATCCTTTTCTGGAAAGGCTATTGAGCCTCTTTCTATGTAGCTGCATTTTAGGCTAACATAATAGTTGCTGCAATTATTGCCCTGTCTTAGGTGGGCATCTCTAGAAGTAGAGCCTGAGATGTGGATTCTTGGCAAGTGTGTTATTAGGAGGTGCTCCTAGAAGGTGGAGAGAGATGCAGGATAGGGCAGGGGTAGGAGTTGAGCAAGGATGTGGCCCCAACTGGTCAGCCTGATGTGGTCAGCCTGATTTGCAGGGGACCACTAGGGCACAACTTACACTAGCGTCATCCCAGCTTGAGGGAGGGGCCAGGTTACCTGTGAGCCCATAGCAGCAGCTGGGGGATGGATGCACTGGCCAGGTGAGGGGCAGGACATAAACACATCCTCTATAGTAGCTAAGCTGATGGGACTAAATCTCTAGGAGCCATGTTGCCTGGTAGGATATGTGGTTCTCATCCCAACCCTGACCTCACTAAGGATATGATGACATGACCATGGGCCCCTCACGTGATCTCTCTAACCATCTTTTCCTCAGCTGTAAAATGGAAGAAGGGGGCAGTACGGTTGGATTAGATGGTCCCTATACTCCCAGCTCCAAAGTGCAATGATTTCAACAAGGGAAGGCTGTGGGGAGGCTCACTGACGAATAACAGAAGTCATCTATTCATGGAAGGGAGTTCATTAATGTGGATGGGTCCCTGGATGACCACTTCATTAAGTTCTCTCCTCTCACCTGGAATAACTCTGGACACACAGGCAAATCTGAGAAGACAAGCAGTGAAGTTGACTCAAAGGCATAATTTCCAAAAAAAGGATGGCGAGGTTCTGTTTTCAAAGTGCTTTCAAGGCAGCTCACTTCACGGGAGCTTAATGCAACCAGGCAACCTCATTTCACAAAGTCCTGCATCAAAGAGAATGAGAGGCCAGAGGCTGGAGTAATGCGTGAGCCAGAGACTGTCCCTGGCAAACACAACCTCTGTGGAGAGCAATTTAGCAAAATCTATCAATTATAAATACAATTACTCTTTGACCACGCAGCCATCTCTCTGGGAAATTATCCTCCAGGTAGATGTGTAAGAAATGGCATTTATATAAGTTTATTCATTATGCTACTTTTTCAGAAATAGTCCAAGATTAGAAACAACTTCATGGTCCATCCATAAAGGACTATTTAAAAACAATAGCAGCCACTAGGGTACCTGCCATACAATAGAACACTGTACAACTAAGAACATTCTGTGCTGATATGGAAAGTTCTCCAGGAAATACTGACAAATGAAAAAACAAGGGGAAGAACAGTGCAGATTAGTAGGTAATTATAAACACATTTGCATGTGTAAGTCGGCTTCTTTCTGTGTACAAAATGGAGATAATGAGATTATATACTTATATTCAAGTGTATCCATGGATATCTGAAAGTCGGTTTTTGTGTATCTGGAAAGATACCAAAAAACAGAAAAAAACTTCTAAGAGTGGTTACCTATAAGGGATGAGGAAGTGGAAAAATGGGGTGGATGGAGACATAAGTGGGATTGAAATGCCTTTTTATAAATGTTTTTCTGGATTTCTTCCTATCACCATGGGTTGGTTCTTCTATAATGCAAAGAGAGTAGCTGTTTGCTTTAGAAATAAAATGAAAATTTAAAAGGCAGGCATCAATCAAAGCTGGTCATTCTAACTTCCTTTATTTCGTGCTTTAGCTTTCAGGGATTGGCAAACCATGGCTGGTGGTTAATATGTGAAGAGACCATATGGCTCACAGTGCTGAAAATGTTTAGTGTCTGGCCCTTTACAGGAAGTTTGCCAAGTTCAGCTTTAAATTACAGAGTTGTGTATAAAACAGCTGTGACTGTACCTACCAGTGAGCTGAAGGGTTTGTCTTCTTGAAATCAGCTTTTCTGACCACAGATAGGTTATGCACTAAGAAAATGAGGCAGGATATCTTACCGGTTAAGAAGAGCATGAACTCTGGGAACAGACAGCCCTGGTTCAGATCTGGCCTTGTCCCTCACTGCTCTGTGACCTGGCATAACTTAACTTCTCCAACTCTCAGTTTCTTCATCTGTAAAAGACAGGTCATGACAGCACCTCCTTCATGGAGGTGTTTGGAAGGTTAAGTATGTTAGTGTTGGCAAGAAGCTGAACACAATACCTTTACTATTATCATCTAATATTTTGATTTTTTTATAAACAGGGTGATGACCAGTTAAATATATCTGGAGAGGATGCCATAGGAGGTGAGTTTCTTTTACTGAGCAGACTGGTATTGTCATTTTAGTGGCTTTGAGCATGTCTTTTTTATTAAACACCAATAAAGAGATAATAAACTACCAATAGCATGGACTTTTCCCTTAACCAGAGAACACGGTTCAGATGGGAACTCTTTGGATCTTTCCCCTCTTGGTCCATGTAAAGAACCTCAGGGATGCCTAAGAGATGCATTTCCTCACTGCCAAGAGAACATGACCCCTGAGATACTCAGGGAACACAGGATGCTCTGGTAAATTATGTTTGGCAAACCCTTAGCACTCAATTGCCTTTTGAAGAGTCACATATATGATAGCATAGCAAGGCTCCTACAAGTCCTGCCTTTACTGAGAGCCAGCTAACTTAATAAAAGAGCCTTCAAATTTATTGGAATACAGTCATTTTCCTGCATAGTAGTTCCCATTTTGTGATGTACCATTGGTACGCAACCTAAGAAACACCCAAATTATACTGCTTTATAATTTTGTCATGTTAAAAGTCTTGCAAAAATTTAAAAACCCAACCATAATTAGCTACACATGGAACTGAAAATAGATAACTTTACGTGGATTTGAGATTGTCCAAGAAAGACAAGGTTCATGATTGCCCTAGGTGAAACACCTTCTAACATTGCCCCTTTGTAATAAATGTTGTTATAATTATGGACCATAGAAATATATGTCTATTGACTGTGAACACATACAAGTCATTTGGCTTTCTAAATAAACCCCGCTCCAACCCTGCACTGACCCATAAGCATGAGGTGGTAGATAAACTGCCACTTGATGATAATGGCGATAGTCATATGTGGAAATCTTAGTCACCAGATGACATCATGGTGATGCTTGGGGAGGCATATAAACATGAGCCAATGCAAATAATTGTCTCAGGCCCCACTGGACAGGCATTGATTGATGGCCTAATAAAGATTCCTTTTTTCTTGGTTATAAAAGTAATACATATTCATGGTGGTAATTTTTTTTTTGAAGTAGAAAATGAGTCATCTAAAACCTTATGACAATATTCTAGTATATTTTATTCCAGTATGTTGTCTACTCATATATGTCTATTTTTACATAGTTGAGAATACATGTGTATATACAAATATTATCTCCAAGTTTTTCTGCATATAACATAAGCATGTTCTTATGTCATTAAAAACCCTCTATAACCTGAATTTGTAATGACTACCTTGCATGAATGTACCATCATTAATTTTAAAAGAATAACTACTTTTTTTAACTGAAATAGAATACAACTATACCAAATCATCATAATAATAGTAACCACAGTCACTTTCCTAGGTTGCAAATAGATTAAAAGTTGCTCAGCATCATAAAAGTAAACTGGAAGTCCAGGGAATATGAAAAGGCCATCTGGTCCCACATGTTAAGAGCACAATGTATTTGCCTTCGATAGAAAGCTCCAGATAACATAGGATTTTTCCAATCACCATGGGCTACTCTGTAAAGAGACTGGAGCATCTTTGATTAAAAAGAACGAAAAAAAAAAAATTTCATCCTTTAGTGTGAAAGCCAAATGGTTCCAAAGACTCCAAATTCACTTCTTTCCTCTGCTTCCAGCACTTTCTCCCCTGTCTCCTTCCCCTTGTATTCCCAACCTAATTGTCTCACTCTCTCTCTCTCTCCCTCCCTCTCTGGTAAGTTGGGCCTTTCACTCAGCTAATACCAGAGTACTGTGAAAAGGTAGCATTGTATATATAAATGAACCACTCCAATTCCACTAAAAGGTAGATTTTATTACTGTCAGAAGAATGATCTAACTTCCAAAAGTTCTGATCATCTACATACGATATGAAGTATAATTCAGAGTCATGTAAGTCCATTTTAAGTTAAAAATTGCTATTCTGTCACCATGGGAAATGAAAACATTCCTCTCTCTCCGAGTAATCACATTCCACCTGTCATTTTAGTCGACTCACACCCATAGGATGAGCAAAAGCAGCTTACTTCCTGAACCAAGAAAAGAGCCCAGAGCTCCACCTAGACTAGGAACTCAGGGCTGACTCCTTCCAGGCCTGCCTCACTTTCCAGGGCTCTTCCCACTGAGAAGGCTTCTCCGGGAATCTTCCCAGCCCTGGACCTGGAATTCACACCCCAAGAGTCCAGGGTTCCAATAAAAAACACCAAATACCTTTGTGAACGATAGTGTCCTTACTTTAAAACTGCATGCAAAGTTTTCATGAAGTAAAAAAAATCACATTATCCTACATTGTAATATATTAGTATCTATTCAGTGTACCTTGCAATTTGAGAAGTATCTCCCTTAGAATAGGGGTTAACAAGAATAGTAAAGTATGCAAAATCATCTTCAGTTACTCTTTATCTGCAGTCACATCTGTCCTGCTGAGGGAAGCATTCAGTTTCAGATGTTGTTTTGTGTGTCCAGCATGCTGCTCTGAAAGCTTGACTTTGAATGGTAACTCTTGTGACCACAGTCCAGGACACTCCACACCCACCCACCTCATTGGTTCAGAATCTTTGCCTGGCCTTTGCCTAAGCACATCAAAGAAACCTTTCTGAAAGTTCTTGTTTGTGGAATCAGTCTGCCAGCCCACCCCCACCCCCATGGGTGTTAGACTAAGCTGCTTAGAAATTAGCCTGTCCAAGAATGAACCTGAACATGTTCAGTATCTGAGTCTCCCAGGGCCTACTTATTAGCTTTCACCATCCTCATTTGCTCCAGTGGCCTCTAGGTTGGAGCAGTACCTTTCCCTACGTGGCTTCTACAGATCCTCATTGAACTTCAGAGCATCCTGAACTAGCCTACATGTGTGCTCCTGGCCTGCCCCAGAGCTCTGCCTCCAAGGCAGGAGCCTGACCTGTCCTGGCCCTGCTAACTGCCTTGTGAGGGTGGGTTCAACTCTTGAGCACATGTAAAGTCTCATCTTCATAAACCAAGTCCTATTGTCTTAAAGCAATGGTGAATTACTTGTCTATGCTCCTTGCTGAAACAGTCTTAGGTAGGATTGCTATTTCCTCTGTCCTCAGGTCCTCACTCTAAACTGTTTTTTTTTTTGTTTTTTTGGTTTGTTTGTTTTTAGTTTGAGGACACCCTGCTTCTAGACTCGAGCAATAACCACAAGCATTTTCCAAGCCCAGAAATCCTGAGCTCACAGAGCCATTTCCAATTCAAGTTTTTCACTGTGGTTTTCTCTTTAGGTGACCTCACTCTCACCCAAGGTCTCTTAGAATTTTGGATTATTTTAGGAAGATATCTTAAACCTACAACAATAATAACATCATGTCCCTTGTGGCCAAGGGACAAAGAGGACCACTTCCTTGTGTGGCCTATTTATTTACAGGAATCACAGAATCATAGGTATTTGAACCAAAAGAGACATTAGAAATCATTGGGTCCAACACCTTTATTTTACAGATGGAGAAACTGAGGTCCAAGGAGAGTAAGTCACTTGCCTAGGTCAAGTCAGTTGACAACAGAACCAAAATTAGAGTTACTGTCCACCCATCCCCCATGGCTACCTACCACATAACAACTGAAAATCTTTTAGGACTCCACAAACTCTATAGAGGACTTCATACTTTGCCAAAATTTGTAATCATTTCTTTGCCTTAAGCAGTGGTTCCCAAAATTTAGCCCTCACTTGCCACCTTCTTGATTTTTGCTTCATCTCTGTGCTTATTATACTATATATTATTTACTTCATATTTTTCTATAAATTGACTCACTGTTATGAGTTATATACATTTATTGTATTTTCTCTATTTTTCTTTTTTTTTTTTAGCTGAGCCATCCTGCCACCTATTGGCAGCTCAATGGCAGCCCGGCTCAGGCTGGGCATCAAACTGCTATTGCTCAGGGCTCAGCTCGCACTCTTGAGCAAGCTCTTAACCAACTGAGCCACTCAGCCAGCCCCATTTATTTTAAAAGGAAATTTTATATCACTATTGTAAATGAAAAATAGCATTGTTTTCTGTAAATAGAACTATTTTTAAAATATTGTCCTTCAGACTCGATAGTTATGTTTTAACTACTCTTTATTAAAAGAGAAATTAGCAAATGTTTACAAATGTGAAATAACTCAAAACTGAAACAATCAGAAAATTTTCTAAATAATTTTTTAAAATTATCTGTCTTTGTGACTCATGCTATTTAATGCCTTACCAGTTTTACTACTTAAAAGTGCTATTGCATGTTAAAATGAAAATATGTTATCTGGGTCTGGGAATAAGGCTGAAATGGTATCAGTGCCTTTTAATTATAGCCTATTAACACATTTACTCAACTTCAAGTTTCTTATCAAAAAAAACTGTAAGATTTTGCTTTTTACATAACATGAATGAAACACAGTATTTCTTGCTAATAAAGTATTCTTACTTTAAAGGTGTCATGGAAGATTTGAGGAAGTGTAAAATTATTTTCATAATTGGTGAGTAACAACCCTCAATTTTTCTAAAGCAATTGCTAATAATAACAATTTTGTAGAAAATAAAAGGCTCTTCATTTCTCACTGTTTTAAAGTCTTGCCACTTTCTTGATGATCACACACACACACCCAGGCTTTCAGATTGCTGCTTTCATTTACACAGTTTTATGTTACTTTAGGCTTTGTCTCTTTTCAGCATAGACAAAGCAGGACTCTAAGTGGGCCCTTCGCCCCTTTATCGCTCAGTTGTATGGGTTGATACCCCAACTGTCTCCCACATTCAATCATCCACCAAACACTTACTGAGTGTTGTGCCCATGTTGAGCAATGAGCAGGGCTCACAGAGCTTCCATCTTAGATAAAAACAAGAACTAATCAAACTATTACACAAAATTAGGAGGCATACAACGAGCTGAAACAGCACCTGGTGGAGTGTTTGGGATGGAAATGGGTGATTGACCAGGGGAGGCTTCCTTGTGTAAATGACGTTTAAGGCCGGAACTAAGGGAAGATATGGGGTGACTGAAGGTATTGATGGGAGGTAAGAGAATGGAGAATTCCAGTCAAAGAGAACATGTCTTAAAGCAGTGACAGTCCTTGAGGCCAACCTGAGTTCTATGTCTGACCTGCTTGTCCCTAGTTGACCATAACCTTGGGAACTGGATGGACTCTTGCCACACTTATTTCACATTCTTTTCAGAAAGTAAAAGTACATTGTTTCTCCTCCTTACTAAAGAGAAATTCATCATCATCATTTCAAAGAAAATTGTTTCTCCTCCTTACTAAAGAGAAATTCATCATCATCATTTCAAAGTAAATTCCCCTTTCCACATAAACTTTAATCAGTTTTCTTGGCATCAAGGCCAAAACACAATAAATTATACTTTCTGTTCAGCTTTTATCTTAGGGGCCAAATTAGGAAGAGGGGAAAACCTTTAAATGTGGTGTTCAGTAATCCAAACAATAAGCCTTTATTATTACGTAGATATCTGCATTATTAATAATGTGGTCCAAAAAAACTTCTAAAAGTAATTTAGCATGTTTCGTGGTTGTTACTGACTTTAGCATTAGTATTATTTCAGATTAGCCATGTTTAGCACTCACAGTTGAATTTTGATACGTATTTTCAAATGTTGCTTCCATCTGTCTAGGTATAACTAAAGATTTCAGCTCACCTAAGTCCTGTGCCCTTGAAAAGTTCAAATAGTACAATATAAAATCTTTGGCATCACACAAAGCTTGCGACCCCCAAGGGGCCTCCACAGACCATACTCTGAAAACTGCCACTCTGAACAAAATGTTTTTCTTATAACCAACCAAACTCTCCTGTATTTCAACTCATTCGTCAGTCACTGTTCTGGTGAAAAAAGACTTCAGTTTACTGTTTGGGCCATAGAAGGTATAGACCCACTATGATATAAGGGAAAATAATTGTTCTTCTAGAGTATTTACTGGACTCAGGTTAAAAACTAAGGCTTTAGTTCTAAACACTTCCTTGACAGATGGTAGAGTGGTATTTGGGGCTGTATTTTTGTAAAAAAGATTTTATTGGGGAATGGGGGGAGGGGAACAGTGTTAGAGAATCGGAAGGGGAACAGACAAGTTGCTGTCCTTTTGTTCTTCAGTCTAGATGTGGAGGATGCCCCTTCACTGGCCCATGTTGGTATTGTGATCATTGCCCTCTTCCCGGCTGAGGCACTTGGTCGCCGGCCATTGGACGGCTGCTCACGGTAGCTCACGGCAACCCACTGCAGCAGGGTCTGCAGGCTACGTCATCGCTGGCCTCTCACGGCAGCCCAGCTCCAGGTCAAGCTATTGTTCACAATCTTAGCTGTAGAGGGCACAGCATCACTGGCCCATGTGGGAACCGAACCAGTGGCCCTGCTGCTCAGAGCTCACGCTCCCAAGCCAACTCTTAACTAGCCGAGCCACTTGGCCCGCCCCTTGGGAGCTGTATTTTTGCAGGTTAATTTCAGCTTATAAAAATACTCAGGATGCTATAGACACACCCCTAGCAGTTTTGATTCGTGTTAATAAACAAGAGTCAGTTGATTTCAATGAAACAAGTGTGTTTTTTTGTCTATATGAGAAGATGGCTGGATTTTTCATTTTTTAAATGATTGTCTTGGCATCTACCAGAAGCTGTAGTGGAGCCGTAGTATTAGCAGAGGCCAGGCTGATATCCTCACTATTAGTCATAAGATAAAATTAATATTCCTAAAGCACTCTTCCCATTTCAAAGTAACTATTGGTTTTCTTTTGTCCAGAGAAAGGGCCTAACTCCTTAGACTGGCCTTCAAAGCTCTCTCCTTACTGGCCTCATTGTGTCTTTCCCATTTCCCACTGCACCCCAACTCTTTGCCTCCAACCCCACCTGCATCATTATCTCTTGAACTTTTCTGGCTTTTGCCAACCTTTTCACTTGAAATGTCTTCTTCCCTCGCTAATCATGCCCCAAGGTCAGGTTTAAGTTCTAACACCTTGTGAAGTCTTGTCTAATCACCAGTCTTCCTCCTCTGTGCTCCTTCACCCCTTGTGTCTGCATCACTCATTTAGATACCCCGTAATGACTAGAACAACAAATATTTGTTGGAATAATGAATTCTTTAGGAAGCAGTGTGGTCAGTTTCCATAACAACCAAACTAATGATTGGAATTCCTGGAATGGAACTGACAGGCAGGTTGCTGCTATAGCTGTTTCTAGCAGGATGGTTTTCAGGCTAATTATGAGCCTAATCAGATGCCCCCTACTCCATGTAGCTGCCACCCTCTCGCTGAGAACAAGCAATACCAACTTGCCCCCTACCCTCACACTCCCCCACTACCTAAGCTGATGGTATTTCGTGCTCATTTGCAAAATACTAATAAGTGGTGGTAGGTAATAGCACTGTCATTTGAGTAGCAAAACAATGTTCAGGGAAAGTGGGCCAAAGGCAAAGCAAGGATGGCAAGGATGGACCTAGTTGGCCCTTTGAATGTTGTGTGACTGTTACCTCTTGGTTCATGAAAAAGCAGCTCAGTGTTTATATAGAAGTACTTTCCAAAGGACACATAAGAGATCTCACTGAATAGGGCCTGGTGATCAAATGGATTGAAAAGCGTCCTAAGGACTTTATATCACACACAAGATATAAGAACTGTGCTAGTATATAAAACTGAGACTCAGTCATTACTGGAAATGGAAAAATATTTGGAAAATGTAAAAATAATCCTTTAAAGAGCCTTATTGTATTCCATTAACAGGATCCCACAGTTTTTTCACAACCTTTTCTGGTACATTTCTCTCCTTTTTCCTTTTTTCTTTTTTACTCTCTTGATCATTATCTTGCTCTAATCTAATCTCTTTGGCTTCTTTTTCCTTTTTCTGCTTTTCATAGCCTGCCTATGCCCCAAAATGTAACACAACCTAAATTCCCATTGATTCCTATCCAAAGCCTTGGTAGAAGTGCTTTAATTCGCAAAATCGTCTGACTTTATAGGTGAGGCATGATACTAATGGCATAATGATCAAGACATCACTCAATGGCTGTAACTTTCAGTGTGTCTGGGACACATACGGCCTTGTGTATCTTGGCACTGGTACCGATAAACTGCTTTTAAGTAGTAAGCTTTGATAAGTGCTTGTACAGTATTTTTGTATTATTCTGTGCATTTAACAGCTGCACAATTTGTCCTATTTATTTCCTAGAGGAAAACTGGAGAAATGAGAACTTTTGCTCAAAGCAGTGCCTGTCATTATTTCATTATAGTTCTATTGTCGTTTCATTGTTACCCTGTTATTAAAGAACTATGAATAAGTCTAATTTTTAGAGAGCATTTCCTTGGGACTCAGGTTGAACATTTTTGGTGGAATTGACTCACATATTTGGTTAAATTAAAAATGAATAACAAATCTGATTGTTTTAATTTGATGTAGCTATCATAGAAGTCAATGTTTACTGAATACTTAACACATGCCAAGCACTATATAAAATGTTTTATAATATTATCTTATTTAATGCTGGTATCTACCCTATGGAGTATTATCACCATCCTGACTTTCCAAGTAAGATGTTAGAGAGTTAAATAACTCACTAGTAAGTGATGGATTGGGGCTTGAAAGCTTGGATTTTATTATTAGCAACAAACTGCCAATTGTTTTCCTTGAAGGGATGCCTTCCTTTATTTCTTCTTAAGAAAATGTCTGTCAGATACTCAAGTCTGAAAAACCATAGTTTATCTGTTAGTCAGTCTTTCAGAAAGTAAAAATTATGTTCAATTAAAAAAGCAACTACTGGGCCAGCCAAATGGCATGTGGGTTAAGAGCTGGCTTGGGACGCCAGTGACCCCGGTTTGGATCCCACATATGAGGGCCAGTGACACTGCCTTCTACAGCTAAGGTGGTGAACTACAGCTCCACCTGGAGCTGGGCTGCTGTGAGCTGCCTGGCGATGGCATAGCTGCAGCCCCTGCTGCAGTGGGCTGCCATAGGCTACAATGAGTGGCCAGCAGCCAACGTGAGCGGCAGGCAGCCGGTGTGAGCTGCCAAGAGCCGTTGTGAGTGGCCACCCAGAGGCCGGTGACCAATTTGCCTCATCCAGGAAGAGCGCAATGACAATACCAACATGGGCCAGTGAAGCAATGTCCTCCACAACTAGACCGAAGAACAAAAGGACAGCAACTTCTCTATTCCCTTTTCCCGGTTCCCCAATGCTATTCTCTTCCCCCAACTCCCCAATAAAATCTTCAAAAAAAAGCAACTACTTAAGCATCTCAAACAATCACACAGTGCTTTTCCTCAAGAAAACCATTATATCTAAGTGTGCCAAAATGCTTTTTGTGTGCTTCTCATTTTGTCATACAAAGTATTACAATGAAGTGTGCATAAGAGTTGAAATTAAATCTCTTTTTTACTGCTCATCAAACGCAATCTTAAGTAACTGTGGCATTTTACTTTTTTTTTTTTTCACTGTGAGTTCACGGTGGTGAAGAATACATGATTAGCTGACTTGGATGCTGCTGCCTTTATTTGCACTGCAGTTTTACAATCATTGCCTCTGAGCCATCACTGAAAAGCAAATAGCCTCTTAGTGTTGTAATGAAAATGAGGGACCTCCCCAGGGTTTGTGGACCTTACTTTGACAACCACCACCCTAAAGTTAGTTGGGAGGGGGTAGGTGTTGAGCTGGTATGTGAAACTCCTTATTTAGCATTCAGTAGATCTTGGTGGAAAAAGTCCCTTGTGCCTTGTTTTCACTTGTCCTTTCAAAAGCAAATAACTTACAAATGTAAGGAAGGGATATGGGGAAAAGGGGTGCATTTACTAAAACCTCCTATTTCTCTGGGCTCCTGTGGTTCTGGAAAAGTTCTGAATGTTTCTGTGTACCCAATGGTAGAAGGGGTGCCTGAAAAAAAAAAAAAGTCTGCGTGCTTGTCAGAATTGAGCAAAGAGGAATGCATCAGTAGGACCAGCAGGAGACCCCAAAGCAGAGCCTGGAAGGAAGGTGAAAAGGGTACACCTCCAGGGATCCACAGCCCTGGGAAAAACCAGGACTGGAGGAAGGGTAAAGAAAATCCTTGAGGTGGGAGAGTAGCCCTGACGTGGAGACTGAACTTTGAGCTTGTCTAAATCTGCTCAGGTTATAACAAAATACCATAGATTGAGTACCTTATAAACTATAGAAATTTATTTCTCACAGTTCTGGAGACTGGGAAGTCCAACATCAAAGCACTGACAGATTCAGTGACTAGCCCACTTCCTGGTTCATAGACAGCGGTCTTTTGCTGTTCCCTCACATAGGAGAAGGGGTGAGGGGGTTCTCTGGGGGCTCTTCTATAAGGGCATTAATCCTATCCATGAAAGTTCTACCGTCACAGCCTAACCACCTCCCAAAGGCTCTACCTCCCAATACCATCACATTGGGTTTTAGGATTTAACATGTGAATTTTGGGGGAGACAAATATTCAGTTTGTAGCAGAACTAGACTATCAAGGTTATCTAAAATCATGGGATCGGACTAAGAAACTCGAAGCTAGACTTAATTGAGTTTCCACTATGAAGTGAAAACAGGCAGCTCATGAGCTAGGCTGGGTTCACATCGAGAACTAAGTTTCCATCTGACTCCAAAGCCTGTGGTTGCCTTCACTGTGAAACATCACCCCTGCTCTAGATATAGAACCATAATTGTCACAGCTCTTTCTTCCCTGAAGGAATGCAGTTATGAAGGGCCCCTTTTTCATTCTGAGCCTATGCCTATACTTTCAAAGTTCAGGCCATTTAGGATGGGAGAGTAAAGGAAGAGAGATAATGGGCCATTTTCCAAGAGACTATCAAATGCATTTACAAACCATGGGGTGTCTTTCTCTTTCTAATTTTTAAGAAAAGCAGGCATTTTGTGCTGACCATGCACCTACTTAATTACATAAACCTTATTGTGAAAGGCTGTAAGTTATGTTGAACTAGAACACAACACTTTCTTCAATTAACCAGACCAAATTAATAAGCCTTTATCACTATGCATAGAGAACTGTGCGATTCGAAAGACGCTAAACAGTCCTTGGAACACTGCATCACAGCACATGGCAGAAATGGTTTTTCTTTTCCATGTTTTTAAAATTATTTCCTCAAAGAAAGCAATGATACTGAGTTAATTAAGAGTCATCCACAAAAGCAAATTTTGTGCTAAGGAAGGACCACAATCACTGAGTGAGACCTCACACTCTCACACTCACTGTCTTCTTACCCATGTGTTGAGATCTTTTTGGAAGCACCATTAACTCACCCACAGAATCACCTAGAGAAGTTCCAGGCCTGACTCACTGAAAGCCTCTTTTGCTTGTTCTCAGACCCACTAAGAATGATCAGTGGACACTGACAGATGCTATGGACTCTAGAAGTACATAGCACTGAAGACGGGAGAACACCCAAATCTTGTGTTTGTTGCCAGGCTCTGTGGCTCCAATCCCTTGGGCTTTCTGAATTTCTTTTAAAATGGCAAAATAATATTCGTTCTCTGTCCACCCCAAGTTTGAACAGTCAATGAGTCGACACATTGTTAATTGTTCTTTTAATTGGAAGCATGTATAACAGAGTCATAGCCCTAAGGAAGGAAGTGAACTGCAAAGGCAATAAAATAAGTACAAGTTTTCATCCTCTACCCTAAAAATATTGACTTTAATTACCTCATAACAATATCAGAACTAACGTATACTGGTGACTTACTATGCTCCAGATATTGTGCTATCTGTACACATGTTACCTCACTTAATCCTCACACCAAGCATCAGTACTCATGTTCTTCTCCATTTTACAGATGAAGAAATAGAGTCTCAGGAGAGTTAAGTAACTTTCCCAAGGTTACACACTTAATAAATGACAGAATTAAGACAGACCAAGTTTCTCAGACTGCCAAGCCTATGCTCTAAAAATGTATGTAGATACGTAGTAAGGGGCCAAAATGTAGATGAGATTGTGGGAATACAGAGGGTGAAGGAAGGGTTTGTCATAATTCTTTAAACAGGGGCCTCAAATTTTTATTTTACTTTGTTCCTGTTTATACAGCTGTTGATGTCTGAACACAAAGACAAAATAATAAGACACCAAATGAATATCAATGAAACAGACCTCTGAGTGCCCCAGCCGTGTTTCTCCCAATTATGTGAAATTCCATATTAACATCAAAACAGGAAATGATGTGAATCCATAAAAACACTTGAACCATTACTGAACCACTTCCTAACACACACTGATTTCAGAATATTTACTGCATCTTTTATTAAGAACCTTTTTTTTTTTTTGCACATTACCAAATCTATTGCAGAGGGCCACAGGCAACAATGAGCAAGTGTTTGAGAAGGTGATGCTGGGTGCAGCTGAGGGAGGTTGGTACTTCTGAGATGTTCTTTGTGGATTGAATGGAATACACTGATTACATATAAACTTCAAACAATGGCTTAGTAGGGAGACAGAGGAAAAAATAGCCTAGGCCAGGGGATATACAGACTTTAAGGGTGCTGCTTAAACTCCCCTAGTAATAAACATATTATCTTGCTGCTATATTAAATTCTTCAATTCAATATATATTCCTCTGGGTGGGTTTCATTAATTCATTTGATACATTTATTGAGTTTCTACTATCTATCAGCAAAGTTATAGGCCTAAGCATACGAAGATGGAAGGCAGCGCTCTGTAATCTCAAGGAGTTTGTTATAGGGAGAGCGCAAACAAACAGCACGGCTCGGTACATGCAATGGCAGAGGCATAGGTAATGGAGAGAAAGACTAAAGTGGGGGCATAAGGCTGGAGTGGGGAAGTCAGAGCTGAGTCCTGAGAAAGAAAAGAAATTGGTCAAGTGCTAAGTGGCAAGGAGAGGGAACAAGTGTTCAAGAGTGAGCCTCAGAAGTGAGGGGATGGGAAGCAGTGAGAGGCAGGGCTGGAGACAGAGGCAAAGTCCAGGACATGAAAGGCTGATAACACCAGGCTGAAAAATATGAACTTCATCCTGTGGCAATGGAGGAACTTCAAGGCTTTTAACCCAGTCATGTGTCATCAGATTTGGATTTTGGAAAGAGCACTCTAGTGGCAGTGAGAGGGAGCCTAGGCTGCAGCAGGGAGGCCAGTCAGCAGGTCATCTGGATGGTCATACAGGGGAGGAATAAGAAACCATCAAAATGGAAAAGAAGAAATAGATCCAAGATATTTTAGAAAGTAGCATCAATAAAACAGAAGGATCCATTGTGTGTACGGGTGAATGTGAAGAATTAGCAAGATTCAGAAGTGTCTGGTTTAAACAACTGTGTAGACAGAGGTGCCACATTCAAGGAGATAGGGAATGTAGAGAAGAAATGGGTTTTGAGAGACCAATAAAGAATTCCATTTTAAACATTTTAAGATTGAGATGTTTATGGAATATCCATGAGGTAATGTCCACTAAACAAGAGGTTTTTGAGATCTGGTACCCAAAATACTAGTTCTGGCTGTAAACCCAGATGTGGAATTCCCCAGGGCATCAATGGCAGAGAAGCCATATATGTGCGAGAGATCATCCAGTGAGCTTAGGAAGAGTGAGGCTGCAGGAAAGCTGAGATCTGGAGTCTGATAAACACCTGGGCCAGAGCAGGAGAAGGAGAAAACAGAGAGAAGTGGAGTATCGCGAGCAAATGGTGGCGCAGAAGGCAGGGGAGGAGAGAGTTTCCATTGGAACAGTTAAATGAAATGTAATGACAATTGTCTGTTGGGTTTGGCAACCGAAGAGTTATTAGTGACTGGTGAGAACAGTTTCGGTGGAACAGAAAGGAGTAAAACCAGTGGGTTCAGGGGCAATTGGGTAAGGAAGTGAGGATGTGTACAGACTACACTTTCAAGAAACTTGACTGAGAAAGGAAAGACCTAGGGCAGTTTTTAAAGCAGAAGGAAGGTCAAAAGTGGAACCTTTTTTTTTTTTTTTTTAAGATTTTATTGGGGAATTGGAGGAGAGGAACAGTGTTGGGGAATCGGGGAAGGGGAACAGACAAGTTGCGGTCTTTTTGTTCTTCAGTCGAGTTGCAGAGGACATTGCTTCACTGGCCCATGTTGGTATCATCATTGCACTCTTCCCGGATGAGGCAGATCAGTCTCCAGCCTCTGGATAGTCGCTCACAGCAGCTATTGGCATCTCATACTGGCTGTGAGCCACTCACACTGGCTGTGGGCTGCTCACACTGGCTGTGGGCCACTCACTGTAGCCTATGGCAGCCCACTGCAGCAGGGGCTGCAGCCTACACCGTGGCCGGGGCTCGCACAGCCCAGCTACAGGTGGAGCTGTTGTTAGCTGTAGAGGGCAGTGTCACTGGCTCTCATATGTGGGATCCGAACCGGGGCCACAGGCGTCCCAAGCCAGCTCTTAACCAATGCGCCACTCAGCCAGCCCTGGAATCTTTTTTTAAACATGCGAGTGTCAAGCACATTTGTATAAAGAGAGTCTAGTGAAGAGTATGAACTGCTCAAGTTTAAATCCAGCTGCCTAGTGTTCTGGCTGTGTGACCTTGGACAATATCCTTATACCCATTGTTCCTCAGTTTAGTTTTCTCACCTGTAATGATAGTACCTGATTCATAGGATTGATGTGAAAATAAATTAACACATATCACAGTGCTCTTGGTAAATATTCAACAAGCATTAGCTATCATTATAACTAGTATATGCTAAGTGAAAAGAGACAATAAGAAAGAGGGGATCCTGAGAAAAGGGGGAGGAGGAAAGGAGACCTATAAGATGGGGGAGCCCTAACAGAGGTGAGGAGGTTGTGTAAGATCCTGTATCTGTTTCTGGTGTCGTTTGTTAAAATTGGACAGTCCCTAAGGGGGCTGACCTATCCTTAGTGGCATTTCACATAGAGCAGCTACTGTTGGTTGGGATCAGGGCCACCTAAGAGATCAGTATCTCTTAGGCCTTTGGCTTAAACCTACTTATCTGCTGCCATTTCCTCTTGTGACACATTCCTGTATTTGTTTACAGCAGCACAACACAGGTTTTACTGTAGGAGACCATATCTAGTCTTGAAGAACGAAACAGAATAGCAAGCCAGAGATTCAGAGGACAGTGACTGTTTTAGCCTTCTTGAATTTAACATTCCTGAAGTACTTCCCTCTCATTTTGCTTCAAACTATAACCAAGAGTTTCATTTTAGCTATAAATGAAACATATTTAAACCAACCATTAGGTAGTCAAGGCAATGAAAGACTCTTCCCTCTTGTAACCGAGGGCAGTTTTGCTTTGATAAGACAGGGTCCTGTGACCCAGCTGGTATTGTTTTGTCATGTTGTTGGAGAAACTGCCTATAAAGATGTTCCTCGTGGTTCTCCCATGCTTCGAGGAATGCCTTCTACCAGAAAGTCAGCCACCAAGTTAGTGCCACATACTCTCCCATCCATACCAGGCCAATGACCTCAGGTTAAAGTGGAAGGAACCTATTTAGTCCAATTCACAATATTTTCCTGCTTGGAGTAAGTCTTATAGTAAATGCATGAAAAGCTGACATGGGCAGAGTAGCATGCAGAACTGAGTCTTGTTTTTCTTAGAAGTCCTCAGCTTGGTCTTGGTAGAGCTGTTGAGGCAAGTCCTGAGACTGCCCCTCATTCAAACATCTGTTGTTGAGAAAGGAAGTGATTGTTAAGCAGTGAGAAACCTCACGCTAAGTAGGCACTCAATACAAGTCTGTAGAATGAGCAAATGAATGAATGAGTGAATGAATAAATGAACGAATTACTTAATTGGAATGCGAGGTGATAAAAGCTCAGATAAATATACTGCACCCAAATTCCCCAAGCTCAATTATCACAAATAGAGACCCATTATCAGAAATAAATCTATTAATCTGTCTTCTACCAATAATTATTTCAGAATCATAATGATAAGAGCAGAAGTATGAAGTAAAACCATAGGGCTTAGTGATTTTTAAGAACCAGCCATAACTAAGAGACTCTTCCTCTGGATTGGTCCTGAAAGATCAATATGGAGACTTCATAAGGTCTTCCTGGCCCCTTCCCACAAAAACAAAAACAATCGCAGCATTTGATAAATTTTGCTGAGTTAGGTAGCACATGGGTTCTATGTCAGAATCAAGTGCCAATCTACTACTGTGTAGCTGGCATATGTCAGGAAGCAAAATACCAAACAAATAGCTAGCAAATCATCGCATCGGTGATACTAATTTTGAGTATTACCATCCTTCAAGGAAGAGTATGGATGGGAGTTTATGTGTTGTTAAACTTTCATTAAAGATAGAAGAGCAAGCAAAGGTTGTGTATTATACATCATGACTACAATAAGTATGGGGCAGAATGTTGTTTAAAAAAGTTTAATGCCCCACCCCTCAAAGAGCTTATAATCTATTTGATGAAGCAAGAATTGATCATTGATGCTTATGAAAACTTTAGAAACAATGCAGGACAGTGTAGGCTTAACTGACAAAGAAACCATTCAGTGAGTGTTAGCAGGGATGAGAGGACAAAGCAAACACAATGACTGAATGTCAGGAACCCCTTCCTGGAGAAGCTGAGAATGAAAGGGGCCTCAGGGAATTGATGGGATCCCCTAAGTTTGAGAGAGGGTTGGGGAAAAAAGAGTTCCAAGAAGGAAGATTTTAAGTAGGGGACGAATCTTAGTAGTACAAATATTCTACTCATGGCCCAGGAAGAGGAAAGAGGTGGGCCAAATCATGGAAGCCCTGGGTGCTGTGGAGTGATGTGATAAAAATGATGGTGACCAAAGGCAGTCCAGGGCTGGTGAACAGGCAAGGAAGCATCAGGAGGGAAAAACTTCCCTTGATAAATTTACCCATATACATCTCATATTTACCCTTCTAGTTTTACAGGATGTGTGTGTGTGTGTGTGTGTGTGTGTGTGTGTGTGTGTGTGTGTGTTTGCGCACGCATGCACACATGCGCACACTTTAATGCTCTCATGGAAAATAGAAGTGCTTGCAAATCTTAGAGAGGTTTGCATTTGAAGTATCTCAGACCAAACAAAAATAGCTGATTAGAGCCCTTGTTTTCAAGTCCTTTCCAAAGAAGAAAGAAGCTTGAATTAAAGTGTCACCTCCAACACTGCACAACATCACTGGATGGTGTAAAATGAGAGATTGTGCCCACTTTACTCACTCCTCTCTGGCAGAAGAAACACAGCTCAGAGAGAGGTCAGTCTAGCTTAATTCTCCAACAAATTTAGGAAATGAATCTTGAGCATCACTGATGAATAATCATCCAACCTTCGTTTCAAACTTTAAGCAACAGGGCATTTACTGTTTTATGAATAATGGAATCACTAATAATAATTAGCCCTATTTGGAGTATGAATCAGTATGGATTTTTTTTCAGCTGCAAGTTTTTAAAAATAATAATGGTTGCTAAGCAGGTAGAAATTTCTCTTTCATGTAAAATTCTAGGTGCAAGCAGCCATAGGACTGGTAGGATATGCTGTGGTCCCTAACACTCAGGTTAAGGAAATATTTCATTACTCTTCTTTGTGGCTTCTCCAGAGTCACCTCAAATCCTAAAACAGCTGCTAATGCTCCAGCTATTATGTCCTAAGTCTATTAAACAGGAATATGGGGAAATGGGGAAGAAGAACACCCTTCTTACCTTTCAGAATACTTCCTGGATATTGTATTTGCCATCGCTGCCTTTATCCCATTGGACACAAGGACACTTTTACCTGCAAACGAGGCTGATAAATGTAGTCTACATTCCAAATAATAATGTGCACATTTAAAAATCACAAGGTTTAATTTTTTAGAATGAAAGGGAAAATAGAAATTGTGTTTCTACAGCAGATTCTAGTGCATGCCTCCTCCTAGCAGCAGGGAAAGTGGGTTTGACTTTTATGAAACAAGTTTTGGTTATTAATCGTCCCTGAATGGATTGAGCTTACCAAAACCATAGACAGAGATGCTCCTCTGTGGAACTATCACCAGTGTCCATGGCAGCAGTAGAAAGTAGAAAGGCCTCAAAGAGGTCTGCAGTCCACTCTCAAAGTCAGAACAGTAGCCTAGTAAGCAGGCAGAGGTTGCAGCCCTACTTTTGAAGTGCTTCTTCTGGAGCTGCCCAGCAATGCTTCTTGCGCTACGCACCAAAGTCCCAGAAATGCCACACCTTCTTTCTCAAACCCCACTGTTGTGTCTGTGAACTTGGATGGGACTGTCCTAGCCTTGAGCCCTACTGGAAGTCACTGGTTTGTCTCTTCTTTAGCTGAGAGGGTCTCTTTCTATTGCACAACTACTGTCTTTAGAAAGGCCTCCCTTTCTAAAGGGAGACTCAGTTCAAACCTGCTCTGCAAAACTTCCACTATTTAGTTTAGTCCTGCCCTGCAGAGCAACACAGAACAAATCAGCTTTCTCTCTGCCATTGAACCCATTCAAATATTTAAAGACATATATAACTTTCCTTGAGTCATATCTTTATCTGATTAAAAACATCCACCGTCTTCTGTTATTTTATAGGTGTAAGCTCCTTGAGAGCAGGGTACTCTCTTCTCATCTTTATGTCCTCAGCTCTAAAATACAGGACCTTGCTCATGGATTCTCCATATTTACTTGTGGAATGAATTAATAAATTCCACTTTTATCATTTCCCACAGCCTCAGGTCTCCCTGAACACATGTAGCCCAAATCTCTCTAAAACAAATTGACCAGAATTTTTTTTTTAATTTAAGGATTTCTTTTCTTTTTATAAAAATAATACATGTTCATTCTAGAAAACATATATCGACAATAAATCACCCCAAATCCCAAAGCATGAGGATGAAAACTATTAAAATTTTGATTTATAGTCCTCTTATGTTTCCATGTAAATATTTTTTAAATACACATTTTTCATCAAAATTAGATCATGAAACTTTGAAACCTACTTTTTGTACTTAACAAAATATCATGGGCATCTTTCCAAGATTGTAAAACTGAATACTCTGTCGTTTTTAAATTATTTTTGTAACGAAACTGAAACAGGAAAACAGAAAAGTACTCAAATCATAAGTGTTTAGCTTGCTGAATTTTACTAAGTAAATATGCCCATCTTGCTAACATGCAGATCAAGAAATTGAACATAGCCAGCATCTCAGAATGCTCCCTTGCACGCCCTCCTATTCTCTGCCCTCTGCAAGGAATGTCATAGATATTTGTGAACTTTATATTTATGGAATCATACTGTATGTATTTGTTTGTATTTATCTTCTTTCAATACATCATTTTAATGACTGCATACTAATCCTTTGTGTTGCTATATTATAATTTATTCAGTTTATTCCTATTGTAATGCATTTTCCCCCAATTTCTTGCTTTCATTAAAAATGCTGTAATGAATATCTATAGAACCAAAACAGTGATTTTTTTTCCTCCCTTTAGGATAAATCCATTAATGTGAACACTTTAAGACTTTGACTTATATTACCAAATTGCCCATCAGAAAGATTGTACCTATTTTATATTTTCATCACAGCACAAAAGACTTCCAGTTTCTGTGGTGTGACTCAAAATTGAATGCAAAACCCTAGAGGTAATCCAACTAACATCCATCAGAAATGCGGGCACCTATCTTAAATATCCTCACTTCCTTTTACAATACAAAAATAGACCTCAAGCAGAGAGATCCAAGATGGTGGAGTAGATACTGTGCATCCTTCCATGAACACATTAAAATTACAACTAAATTATAGAACAATCACTCTGGAGAGCCATCTGAAATCTAGCCAAACAGAAGTCCTATGACTAAAAATATAAAAAACAAGCCATATCAAAACTAGTAGGAGGGGTAGAGATGCAGAATGGGCCCCAAACCTCTGTATGGCAGTTGAGAATCAGGAGGGATATCTCAACCATGGAGGTTCCACCCAGACGAGTGAGAGACCCCAGTCCCCCACACCAGGCTCCCCAGCCAGAGTACTGGTACCAGGAAGAGGGGCCCCCACAGAATCTGGTTGTGAAAAACAGTGGGATTCCAACCATCCAGGTGGGACAGAAGGCTGCGGGAAACCCAGACGTTCTCTTAAACGGCCTGCACACAGACTCACTCGCTCCTAGGCACTCACCTTGAGCTCTAGCAGAGGGACAGTGACTCAGGGGGTATCAGAGGCATACGAGGGACAGACTGACGTGTGTGGCTTCAGGGGAAACACTGGAAGACTATCAACATTTTCCCTGTGAGAGGTCCTCCTTCCATGCAGCCAGCAGGCAGGTGCCATCTTTCCTATGTTGAGCCTGCCCCCACCGGCCAAATCTGAATCTAATTGGCCTGGTGAGCTCCCTTGGTCCGCCCTGCTTACTCAGGTGAGACCTCATCCCACCCAAATCGTGCACCACCAGACGCATTTTCTCTATCAGCAGTCGGCCCCTCTGCACTGCACTCTTTCTTGGAAAACTGTTGGAGTCCATCGGTCCCAGGCAGGCAGCAACGTGCTCTGAGACTTTTGCTGAGTCACTCCAGGTTCAGCACTGGCACCAAACCAGAGTCTATAGTATCCTGTTGAGCACAGCTCTTCCCAATTTAGTGATTCCCTGAGACCCTGCCTCACATGATTTGCTTACCGCTCAAGGCTTTATCAGTAGCTGAACCTTAAGGGAGCCAGCAGGTGGCAGCAGGACTCCAGGTGTCCTGACATTTTGTGGAGTTACTCCAGGCCTGGTACTGATGGCACCCATCCTCGGTTCACAGCATAGCCTCACACACATGCCTCCAGGTTTAGCACAGGCAGCAAACAACTGCAGATCATTTTGTATCTCCTACCAAGTAGCCCTCCTGCCAGGCACAAGCAGTGGCTGAGCTGGGCCTCCAACAGAGCCCCTCCCAAGAGGTCTCAGAACCATCATACTTGGAGGCCTGCTTCAAGACCACAGCACAGCACTGTTCAATTAGCCCAAAAAGTGGCACACAAAAAGGGCAAGCTAAACAGGCACCAGAGCTCACTGGGGTGAATTCCATCAATGGAGTAACCCCCTGCACTGCAGTCCATAAGTGGCGTGGCCAAACCCCACAACCAGTCATCCTGGTCAATCCCACCCACTGATTTGCCAATAGCAATCAAGGCTCAACTATTAGAGGAGAGCACACACAACCCACATAAGGCATACTCCTGGAGCGTCTGGCTCAGGTGACCAGGGAGACTGTGCCACTGGGCCCTACAGGACACCTAAGGACTACATAAGGCCACCCGGCCAAGACTGGAAGACATAGCAGATCTACTTAATACATAGAAACAAACACAGAGAGGCAGCCAAAATGAGGAAGTAAAGAAATGCATCCCAAATGAAAGAACAGGAGAAAAATTCAGAAAAAGAAGTAAACAAAACAGAGGCAAGCAACCTACCAGAGACAGAGTTTAAAACAGTGGTTATAAGGATGATCAAGGAACTTAGAACTTCAATAAAGAGATTGCAAGCATAAAAAAGGGCATAGAAACCATAAAAAAAGAACTAGTCAAAAGTGAAGAATACAATAACTGAAATGAAGAATGCACTAGAAGGAATCACCAGCAGACTAGATGAAGCAGAGGATCACATCAGTAATCTGGAAGACAAGGTAGCAGAAAGCTCCCAATTGGAACAGTAAAAAGAAGAAAGAAGCAGGGGGGGAAAAATGAAGGTAGTTTAAGAGACATCTAAGATAACATCAAGTGTAACAACATTCACATCACAGGGGGACCAGAAGGAGAAAAGAGAGAAAGCAAGGGATTGAGGACCTATCTGAACAAATAATGACTGAAAACTCCTATTCTGGTGAAGGAAATAAACATACAAGTCCAGGAAGCTCAGAGAGTCCCAAACAGGATGAACCCAAACAGGCCCATACCTAGACATATTATAATTAAAATGGCAAATTTAAAAACAAAGAGAAAATCCTAAAAGTAGCAAGAGAAAGGCAACTAATAACTTATAAGAGGGCTCTCATAAAACTGTCAGCTGATTTCACAACACAAATTTTGCAGGCCATAGGTATTGGCACAACATATTCAATATGATGAAAAGCAGGGACCCACAATCAAAATTACTCTACCCAGCAAGGCTATCATTTAAAATAAAAGAGCTTCCCAGACAAGAAAAAGCTAAAGGAGTTCATCACCACCAAACCAATATTACAAGGAATCTTAGAGGGACTTTTTTAAGACAGAAAAAAAATAAAATAAAAATTCTGAATAATAAAATGGCAATAGCTACATATCTATCAACAATTACTTTCAATGTAAATGGATTAAATGCACCAATCAAAACACATAGGAGGGCTGAATGGATAAGAAAACAAAACCATTATGTATGCTGCCTACAAGAGAATCACTTCAGCTTGAAAGACACACACAGAAAGTAAAGGGATGGAAAAAGATTATTTCATGAAAATGGAAATGAAAAAGAAAAAAGCTGGAGTAGCAATACTTATAACCAGACAAAGCAGACTTTAAAACAAAGGCTATAACAAGAGACCATGAAGGACCAATCCCACTTCAGGGTATTTGTCAGAAGAAGCCCAAAATGCCACTTCAAGGAAACCTATGTATCCATATGTTCATTGCATCATTATTTACAATAGCCAAGATGTGGAGGTAACCTGTGTGTCTTTCAATGGAAGAATGGATAAAGAGGAGGTAGTACATATATACAATGGAATATTGCTCTGCCATGGAAAGGAATGGGCTCTTGCTATCTGCGGTGGCATGGATGGACATGGAGGCTATTGTGCTGAGTGGAATATATCAGAGAAAGGCAGATGCTCAATGTCATTTCGCTTATATGTGGAATCTAAAGAACAAAATTAACAAACAATACAAACAAACTCATAGATACAGAAAACATTCTGATGATTGCCAGATGGGAGGGGATTTGGGGGTATGGGTGTAAAAAGGGGTGTAAAAAATGATTAAGAAGCACAAATGGTTGTTATAAAGTATTTATGGGGATGTAGGGTATAGCATAAGGAATATAGTCAATAATATTGTAATAACTGGGCCGGCCGAGTGGCGTATTGGTTAAGCGCTGGTTTTGGGATGCCAGCGGCCCCGGTTCGGATCCCACATGAGGGCCAGTGACACTGCCCTCTACAGCTAACAACAGCTCCACCTGGAGCTGGACTGTGCGAGCCCCTGTGATGGTGTGGGCTGCAGCCCCTGCTGCAGTGGGCTGCCATAGGCTGCAGTGAGTGGCCCGCAGCCAGCGTGAGCGGCTGACAGCCAAGCGTGAGCTGCCAATAGGCGCGGTGAGCGACATCCAGAGGCCAGCGACCAATCTGCCTCATCCAGGAAGAGCGCAATGAGGATACCAACAGTGAAGCAACATCCTCCGCAACTAAACTGAAGAACAAAAAGACAGCAACTTGTCTGTTCCCCTTCCCCGATTCCCCAACGATGTTCCCCTCCGCCAATTCCCCAATAAAATCTTTAAAAAAAAAATAATAATAATAATATTGTAATAACTATGTATGGTGTCAGATGGGACTAGATTTGTTGAGGTGATAGATGGGAGGGGGTCTGGGGGGCAGAGTGAAAAAGGCAAAAGGGTTAAGAAGTACAAAGTGGTAGTCACAAAATAGTCTTAGGGATGTAAAGTAAAGCACAGGGAAATAGTCAATGACATGGTAATAACTGTATGGCGCTAGGTAGGCACTAGGCTAGTCAGGGGGATCACTTAAATTATATAAATGTCTAATCACTATGCTGTACACCTGAAATTAATATAAAATAATATTGAATGTCAACCATAATTGAAAAATTTAAAAAGTAGGGCAGGGGGACATGGAAGGGGAAGGGGAATAAAAAAAAAAAATTGCTAAGTCAAAAAAAAAAAAGACTGCAAGCACAGATATCCTCCAAGTTCTCTGGCAAAGACAAAAACATAGACTGGTAGAGCTGGAAATGACCTTGGAATTTATCTAATCCAATAAGCTTATTTTCAGATGAGAATACAGAAGCCCAAAGAGGAGAACTATCAGAGCAGACACATTCCCAATGAAAACCAAACCAGAAAACTATTTGTAGAAAAACTGCAAAGAAACAAAACAAAATGTATTTTTAGCAGTTACCTTTGGAGAATGGGGCCATGGGAGATTTTTCTTCATTTTGCTTCTCTGAATTATCTAAATCTTCAATAAGGAGCATATAAAATACATATATATATATATATATATATATATATATATATATATATGTCGGATAAAACATATATATATATATCTGTCAGAAATGATATAATGTATTTTTTTCTGTTTTTCATATATATATCTATATATAGTTTTATATATATATACATATATATATTACAGTGGAGAAAATCTTTTCTATAAGAGAATTAAAAATAGAAGGGAGAGGCTATGTTTATAAACTGCCTATTATGATCATTTCATGCATGCCTGAGATCATAGGTGAAGGGGCTACAAAATACAAAATAAGGTGGCTTCATACGTTTAAGAAGAACTTAGAAGAGACAGAGCATTCTAGAACAATGAAGTCCAGGAATTCAGAGACCAAAACAAGCAGAGCCAGGTGAAGCAACTTTTGGAAGGCTCCAGTCTGTAAACTGGGTGGATTATATCTGGAATAGGCCCTGGAGACCACTGGATAAAAATATGAAACATATTTCAGTGTTGTTTCCTCATGAGTAGTTTGGGAACCCTGGAGATGAGGTTAGGGTGCTATGAACTGTAGGAGCTCATCCAGCATGGTGGGATGGAAATGTTTAGGAATTACCACCATGGCACCTGTTGTTTCCTCTCACCCAAAACCTGAACCTTCTTTGTCTTCTGTCAACATAAGAGAGTCATGAAATCCAATTTCAAAGTCTTGTCTTAATTAGACATTTCACATGTCTTGCTGTGTCTGTGATGGGTTTCAGCTGAATTAATCACAGAATCACGGACTGTTAGAGTTGTCAAAACAGAAATGAAATCATGTCCCTACAGTCACCAGGCTAATAAGTAGTGCGGTCTGATAAGGTTGCCAGATTTAACAAATAAAAAATATAGGACACCTAGTTCAATTTTAGATCAATAGTGACAGTGTTTGTGTAAGTACGTCTCATACACTTGTTGAACTTGATGCCTTGTGTTTCATCTGGCAACCTTATGGGGCCCCAATGAAAGCCCCACTTCTGGTTGACGGGGGAATGTGTAGTGTATTTCTGAACAGCAGGTATCTCTGATTTCCAGAATGATCTTACATATGAGAGGATCTAGAGCTTAGCAGTTACTAAAGCACAGTGAGTCCTTGGGCACATTTTTTCATCTGCATAATAAATTACAAATAGCACCCACTTCAAATAGTTGTTATAAGGATTAAATGAATTGTTACAAATAAGACACATCGAACAGATACTTATTAGATCAAATATCAAGCACAAAGCATTGTGAATAAGTGCCTTTATCAGAACAGTCTGCAATGACATCTCAAACATGTTTGTCTCTGAACCACTCCATGCGTACAAAACAGGCCACAGTTCCTCTCCTAATTTCTCTGGCTCAATGTTGAGAAAACAAAAAGTTCTCATCTGCAAGAGAGAGGATGGCCCTGCTATTGATAAGACAATGAGGATTTTTATTAACCATCATAACAAGTAGCCATTCACGACAGAACCATTATCTCAGCATTATTACATTGTAAATATTAAATATCCACAAAGACTCCCCACAGTGCACACTGGGAGTTCACAGCAAATTGCCTTTCTTAGATTATCTAGTCTAGAAGTTCCAAATCTGGTTAATCATCAGAGTCACCAGGGAAATTATTTTTTTTTGAGGGCAGTGTCACTGGCCCCCATATGTGGGATCCAAACCGGGGCCGCTGACGTCCCAAACCAGCTCTTAACCACCGCACCACTTGGCCGGCCCACCAGGGAAATTTTTTTTTTAATTTATTTATTTTTAATTAGTTTCAGGTGTACTACACAGTGCAATAGTTATACTTTTTACCCCTCAAAGTGACAACCCCCTCCCCCAATTCGCCACCCCACTACTCCCCCCGATATCATATATATCTATTATACTTCCTCTGACTCCCTTCCACAGTATAATCCACGTCCCGTGACTATCTATAAATATTCAATTACAGTTGGTATACTATATTATACAACCTCAGCTTCAGGTGTACAGTGCAGTGATGAAGCCTCTACTCCATCCATGAAATGGTCTCCCCAACAAGACATGTGACCATCTGACACCCCACAAAATATTTGCAACATTATTAATTATATTCCCCGAACTGTCTTTCATATCCCTGTGGCAATATTGTAGTTGCCTATTTTTGCTGTCTAAACCCTTCCACTTCTCCCTCATCCCCACCCCCCTCCCAACTAGCAACGCTGTTTTTCCTCTATATCTATGAGACTGTTTCTGTTTACTTTGCTCATTCATACAGTTTTTCAGATTCCACATATGAGTGAGATCATATGGTATTTGTCTTTCTCTGACTTTCTTATTTCACTTAACATAATAGTCTCTAGGTCCATCCATATAGTTGCAAATGGTACGGTTTCATTCTTCTTTATGGCAGAGTAATACTCCATTGTATAAATATACCACAGTTTCTTAAACCAGTCATCTACCGATGGGCATTTCAGTTGGGAAATTTTTTATAAGATCTTTTTTCTTATGAAAATATTTCAAATATTCAGCAAAGAATTTTACAGTGAACACTTGTATACCCACCACCTAGATTCTACCACGGACATTTTACTATAACTTGTTTTATCACATATCTGTCCTTCTGTCCATCCCTTTATCCATCCATCAATATATCTCTTTTTTTTCCTTACACATTTCAAAGTAAACTGCAGATATCTATCTCTACACCTTCCCTGGGGAACTTTCTAAAAGTATAAATTTCTAGGCCTCAACCCCAGAGGTTCACAGTTCTACCAATTCAGGAAAGTTTCTAAAACCCAATGATCCTGATACAAAGTCAAGTTTGGGACAGTATCAGTCAGAAGAAGCTAGGTTATACTGCAGGACCAAATAAGCCGTCCTAAAAATCTCTGTGGTACAGAACAACAGAGATGTTTCTTCCTCTTCCTTTCCCTCCTCTTTCTCCTCCTCCTCTTGTTGTTCTTGTTCGAAAACATTGCCAATCTCATGGCAAACAGAAAAGAGATATGGAAATCCATGTACTGGCTTAAAAGAAAGAAAAGAAAAGAAAAACCCTCTGCTTCTATGATACACATTCACCTCTGCCCACATTCCCTTAGCCAAAGCAAGTGACGTGGGAACTCAAGTTCAAAAGGTGAGGATGAATAATCTTTCCTTAGGGAGGAACACTATGGAAGGGAAGCTGGGATATTTAGGAAGAGGAATACAAAATAACACAGGAAACCCCTAATTTAATCCAGATTCTTCAATTCATAGACAAGGAGGCTAGAGAGGCAAAGTAACTCTCAAGCTCACTCAGCTAGTCCTTTGCAGGAATTCTCCAGAAACAAAGTCTCCTATCTCTCAATGTCATATACAGGGCTACCTCCCTGAAGCCCCCAGATGGTCTGCCATACATTCATTCATTCATTCATTCATTCATTCATTCATCTAACTGATATACCTGGCACTGATAAAAATTAGGCACAGTCCCTGCAATAAAGATCATTTTTTTGTTTTTGTTTTTGTTTTTTTGAGGGCAGTGTCACTGACCCTCATATGTGGGACCTGAACCAGGGCTGCTGGCTCCCGAAGCCAGCGCTTAATCACCGCGCCACTCAGCTGGCCCACAGCCCCTGCAATAAAGAAGTGCTCAGTCCTGGGGTGGCTGGTTAGCTCAGTTGGTTAGAGCACAGTGCTCATAACACCAATGTTGCTGGTTCGATCCCCACATGGGCCACGAAGATGCGCCCTCCACAACTAGAATGAAACAACTACTTGACTTGGAGTTGATGGGTCCTGGAAAACCACACTGTTCCCCAATAAAAAATAAAGGGCCCAGTCCCATGTAAAGTTCTTTCATATAACCTTCCACTGCCCGTATCACTGCTATATTTGATCCTATCATCAGATAACCTAAATCAGCAGTGCATTTCAGACTAATAGAGAGGCTTTCTGAGGATAAAGATCTATTTTCCTTAATTGTTTCCCAGCAGAGAGAGTCAATTCCTGGCAACAGCCTGCTGAAACTCGGCCCGGCAATATAGCTCATCCCAGACACAGAAGGTTTAAAGTGACTCTCAGGCTCCCAGTGGTTGAGGATCATTCCTAGGGCACGGTCAACTCATGACCTGATGGTATAATAGCTTTTCTCTGAAAGGAGTCATTCAGTGATAAAAAAAAAAAAAACTAAATCCATCCTTGGAGCTTTTCATTTAGAGAGCAAAAAAAAAAAATATTTCAAGGTTTAGAAATCTGATAGATTTTAAAACAACTCTGAATACTATCTAAAAACAGGATAAGTTGATTTGCAAAAGATATTTGATACCTTCACAAGCTATAACTATGAAGACTATCCATCTTTAAAAATGTTAAAATGGTACCATAATATGAAAATGCTGTGTCTAACCTTTGCCTTGTTTTACAGATAATAATCATGGTGATTATTGAGTGTTTTACTGTGCCAGCGACTGTTCCAAGCAATGTACATGTATTACCTCCTTTTGTCCTCACAACCAATAGGCATTATAATCATCCCTATTTTGTAATTGACGGCGCTGAAACTCATTGAGCATAAGTAATTTGATTGAAGTCATCTAACTAAAGGTCTGAGATTTAAACCTGAAACTCAAGTCTTTTGGTTCAGTGTTCCTTTTATGTAAAAGGAAAGAAGAGGGGCCGGCCGAGTGGCATGGTGGTTAAGCGCTGGCTTGGGAGGCCAGCGGCCCTAGTTCGGGTCCCATATATGAGGGCCAGTGACACTGTCCTCAAAAAAAAAAAAAAAGAAATAGAGTTGTCACTTTTTGGGGCCACAAGGCCCCTAGACATTGTCCTATTTAATAATTGCCTGTGACACTATGCAAGATTGTGTGAGGATAAAGCCATTTCTACTCTCTCTGAGCTTCAGCCTGGCAAAGGAAGGAAGGAAGAAAGTGTGGGCAAACTGTGTCCTGGAAGACAGGGGAAAAGAGAACCTCAAGATGTTTATCAGCAGTATTAACTGCTACTAAACAGTCACAGATAGTAAATACTAGAAGAAGATTATTGAATAATATGACAATTATGCCATCACTGTTGAACTTCAAAAGATCAGTTTCAGAGAGCGATCAGGGTAGGAGGTAGCTTGCAAGAGGATAAGGAGTCGATAAAAGAGGAGGAAATGAAAACAGGCAGGTTAAGCTACTGGAAAAAAAAAGAGGAAGAATATAAAGACAACTAAAGGATTCAGACAATGTGGACATACTTTCATTTGGATTGTAGAGAACGAAGTGTATTGTTACACAGAAGAGAGAACAGATGGTGCCAACTGAGAGGAATAAATTTATGTGGACAAGAAAGAAAGGATCAAGTTTTTGGAGCAGGGAGAAGGAGGCGATCCATTCATCATTAAATTATTTATTCATTCAGCCACTATTATAAAGTGTCTACTGTGTTTCAGCCGCTGGCGAGCAAAAAGCATACACATATCCTGTACTTGTGGACCACAGTAAATATATGTGTGCATGTGTGTATAGTTATTATAAAAATATTATATAAACATATTATAATATATTATATATATTATATTATATATAGTTATATATATGTTTATATATAGTTATATACATATATTTTTTAATATATAGTTATATATATATTTACCACAGTAAATATATACATAGTTACTACATAGTTTATAATATATAGTTATTATATACATATAATATATATAGTGATTATATATTATATAGCTATTGTATAGTGTATATATACATTATTATACACTATGAAAAGTGCTGTGAAGGAAAATGCCAAAGGTACTACAAGATCCAAAGCAAAGAAGTTAGCCTTAGATTGAATAGTTGTATAAAATCTTCCAAACCAGAGAAAGAAGGGATAGAGGGCAAAGGATGAAGACACATATGTATGGAAAATGTTGGGTAAAAAGGATAATCTTCACCTTCTTAGTGAATAAGAGGATTAAAAATGCCTAAGAGTGATAAGAATAAGAATATGTTTGAGGATTTGAGGACAACGGGGAAATATATTAAAATACATTCGTGGACATCAAATTTGGTATCAGCAAAAGAGGAGTCTATTTGCCAAGTAGCATTAAAAGCTATTATGAAATTAGGTAGTCTGACCCAGTTGGCTTGGTTTTCTGACTTCCTCAGGGAATTCTTAGCAACCCTAAATAGACACAAATAAAGAAGTCATCCGTTGGGCAGAGAGCAGGCTCATGGTTCTCATTCAAAAAAAAGAAAGGATTCAAAGATGCTAGAAAGGGCCTGGCGTCCAGCTGGCCAGGGAGGTTAAGTGGAGCCCCATGAGGATGGACCAACTCAGGGAGTTCGCAATGAGGACCAAGAGAACGGAGAACAAGTTGAGAAGAAGTGAGGGCAGAGGGAAAAGAGAAAGGAAGAGGAAGACATGATCAGAGGGTAGGACAGACCTACATAATGATGAAGTCTCAGGTTCAGCCAGATCAATAGGGACCTAAAATTAGGTCAGTGATGAAGGTGATTGGTGCTGAAGAGATTTAAAGAACACTGAGGCTGGGGTGAGGTAGGAATTAAGGCCTGGAGAGCTTTGCTGAGAGCAATTGGAACCCAGAGAATGCTGTCCTCTCTGCTGTGCCTTAGAGAAAATAAACTTTATGAATTTTCTAAACCAGATACATATATTTGTACATATATTTCAAATATGTGCGCGCGCATGCGCGCGCACACACACACACACACACACACACACACACACACACACACACACACACACTGATATACAAGGTCGGACAATTAAGTTTGCAAATTTGTTGCAATGATGTTGCTAACTTTTCTGGATATCAGAGGGATTATTCATTATGAATTTGTACCAAATGGGCAAACAATTAGCCAAGTTTACTACTTGGAAGTGTTGAAAAGGCTGCGTGAAAAAATTAGACGACCTGAAATTTTTGCCAACAATTCATGGCCTTGCATCACGACAGTGCACCAGCTCACACAGCACAGTCTGTGAGGGAGTTTTTAGCCAATAAACAAATACAGGTATTGGAACACCCTCCCTATTCACCTGATCTGGCTCCCAATGACTTCTTTCTTTACCTGAAGATAAAGAAATATTGAAAGGAAGACATTTTGATGACATTCAGGACATCAAGGGTAATATGATGACAGCTCTGTTGGCCATTCCAGAAAAGAGTTTAAAATTGCTTTGAAGGCTGGACTAGGCATTGGCATCAGTGCATAGCTTCCCAAGGGGAGTACTTCGAAGGTGACCATAGTGATATTCAACAATGAGGTATGCAGCACGTTTTCTAGGATGAGTTTGCAAACTTAATTGTCCGACCTCAGATATCTTAATTACTTACAAGTGGTCTGGACATCTCAAGGTGATGGCTAGTCCCTAGACTTGTTGGATTATGTTTCATTCAAACCTCGATATGCTAGATAACATCCTGCAGATGTAACTCAGGAAGAGCTAGAAAAATGAGTAACCTCTCATTATAAGTAGCCTTAATTGGTGCTCATTATAAGCACCAATTTCTTGGAAGAGAGATGGGACAAGGGAAATTTTCAATGAGATTTGGGACAAAGGGACAGTTTTCAGAGACTTTTAAAAAGTAGACTCAACTTTTCAAAGTGGCTTAGCAACTGGTCAGCATGGGAGATGCGAAAGGAGAGTGAAATCTAGAAGGAGGCACAGAGTTGGTTCTTGTCCCCCATCCCTGCCTCCCGTTCCTCCCCATTTTACAGATGAGGAAGCTGATGCTCAGAGAAATTAAAAGACTCATGCATAGCCACACAATTAATAAGTGGCAGAGCCAGGGCTTATTGCTAGATCTTTCTGTCCTGTGCCATTCCCAGTACATCACACTCCCCTCCCTCCATTCTCTGCAGGACTGTGTCATACTCCAAGCCACTTTACTGAATATTCTAAGCTCAGCCTTATCCTCTTCTTTTCCACATTTCCCCTGTGTTGGCAAAGGTAGCTGTGCATGCTCATCGGTCACCCTTCCCCTGCCTGGCTGATGTGTCCCCCCTACAGCTCCTGTGACACTGGGTTCACCTGTCATCTTCTCATTAGATTGTGAATTCTCTGATGGAAAAGGCAGGGCCTTTGAGTCTTCTTATCCCCTACACTTACACAGTATCTGACCTATCCTAGCTGCCCAACACATGATTATCAAATGAAGAACTGTATTAATAGGCCTTAATGCCTAATTTCAGGGTACATCCTACAGTTAATAAGATACAATTAAAAGTTAACAAAGGATATTATAACCTGCCCTATGCCATTACTATTTAAAATATTTAAAAAGAAAAGCATAATAGAAATCTACATGCACGCATTATTGCTTGGATTTGGGGTTAGCTAATTATCTACCTGATATCATTTTTTGGGGCTTGCTTCCTAAGCCCTGAATGTGCTATCACACACCAGCATTGCCATTTCACTCTTTGTGCTGAGGCCAAGTGTGCTCCAGCAGTTACCTAGGAGGCAGGTCTTCTCTTGCAGAGCCCAGCAAATGAATCCAGGAGCTGTCTCCTCAGAGAGGATTGCTCCGCTGAATAAAAAGCAGCCTGGAAAAGGTGGCCCAGGTGGGCATGCCGAGGTGGTGCAGCTCATTTCAGCTCCACCTCAAAGAACATCAGGGATCAAAGCGAATGCTTGAGTGCAAGTAGACCTGGGGCCCCTGGGCTGGCAGGTCTCCTGCAGCTGCTTAGCCCCTCTTCGTTCAGTGCAGCACTGTGGGAACTTCAGCGGGAAATAATACTCTCTGAACTGTGAACAGGGAGTTCACAGTATTTCCACTCTCAAAATATAGCACCTTTGGCCTCCCAAGAAAAACATTTTAAATTACATTGGAGGTTGAGAATAAAGGTTTTTCGCTTTTTCTTTTTTTTTGCTTTTGGAAGTGTTGACAGACCACTTCAACATGGAATCTCATATTCCAAACTGTCTTCGTGAATCACACCATGCCTTATTGAGTATAGGTTTGCACAGGGGATTAAGGGTTGAATAATGACACACTAAAAATCAGTGAGATAACAGCCAGTAAATGTGACAGCTCCTCCTCTGCTTTCAGTCATATTGTCACCAGAGAACACAGCCCACTCAGTTTGATATGTGGCACCTCAAAAGATTTTTCTTCCATGCAACAAATTATCCTGGAGGGATATCAAGGCCCCACTGTTTTTTATTTAAAAGTCATACGTTAAGGCCTCAAAGACATGTAAGTGACAGTATATGAAAACTCATATTTCTACTAGCAGTTTTTGTGCATTCATTGCAGTGATAAAAATCACTTTGTTCTCCAGTTTGGAGCCATGGGAAGAATCAAGGCATTGTGTGGATTATATAAAATTCCACTGTGCCTGCACCGTTTGGCCAAAGAATGCTAAGAATTTGCAGCTGTTGCTCCCAGGAAGGATTTCTAACTAGGGCGGCTGCCTGTTTAACACACAGCTGTTGTTAATTTGAGCTGAAGATTTTTAATTGCCATTGTTTTGAGATTTGTTAAATAACAGTTTAGAGAAACAAAAACTGTAATAGTTGTATTAGTAGGATGCTGAAGGGAGAACAATAACTGGAACACAGCATTTTTGCCTTGTAAGCGGAGTCTGAAAATATCTTTTCCACATGACTGGCTTCCAGCCATCCTAGGAAAAGAGTTTCTGGGTAAATGCGGTCACAGAAGCCCTCATGGCCTCTATAGGAGCTCAGCCCCTTGTTCCCTTCACTCATTTATCTGGAAGAACTTCTTCCCTGAGTGGCCTTTCCTTGTTCCCCCCACTCACCCATTTCTATTATCTCAGCAGACAGGAGTCATAGTACTTGGAGTAAATGTAGCATTAGCTGGCAATCGCTTGCTCCTTCTAAGTGGCCTGCCTGCATTATTTTGGTGAGCCGCTGTAATTGCTGTTTTCCTGTGACATCTAGCCCATCCATAACAACACTGGGAGCTATCTGAACCCTCTCCATTTGGCTTAGAGCAGCTGTATGGATGAGCAGGAGATAGAAAACGTGGGCCTTTTCTTTACTTTCTGCCAAGGCAAAGAAGAGATGAAAGGCCGTTCTATGAATAAGGAACAACTAATGTTGTCCCTCAGAAGGAACAACAACTAATGTTTTCCCTCCTGAGGGACAGTTTCCAACTGCCCCAAGATGGGAGCTTTGAATACACATAAGAAGAGAATCAAGCCAGGAAAATTGCAGAATAAGTCATAAATCCTTACTTACTACCATACTAAAATCTCAATCACGTATTGCATTTTAATACTCAATCTTCCTTTTAACAGGAAAACCTTGATTCACCAGGCATTTATGGAGCACCTACTGTGTGCAAGGTTCTGTGCTAGTGAGAGAGACCTAGGGACGAAGGGTAAGATAGACCAAGGGCATCCAAGTGCTGTATAAGCCACTCACTCCAACAGAGGCAAGGTGAGAGGTCTAATTCATGGCACAGAGGCAAGGATTTGACCTAGGCCTAAGGGACGAGGAGGATCTTGATAGAGAGAAAGGAAGGCTTTCCAGGCTGCGGACCTGAATGAGCAACAGGACAATGGCCTGGAAAAATATGTCATTGAAGGGAAATATGAGGTTGGACATGACAGTGTGGTACAAAGATGAGAAATGAAAATAAAAGGTTGGAGAGGTTAAATGGAACTAGCTTCTGGAAGGTTGAAGTGCCACTCTAAAGTGGATTCTATTCTGTGGTGAATGGCAAACTGTTGAATGCTAGGGAGCTGGGACGTGACATGCTTTTCAGGCAAGTCATCCTGCTGGCGTGACAGTCCCACTCCAAAGCCTTTCCCATCCCCCATGCAGAGTCAGAATGACTGCCATGTGCCAAGAGCCTAAGGACCTGAACTGTGCTACTGCAGGGAAGAGAGGAGGGAAAGCCCCTGAGAACCACAGTCCAGGCTTCAAATCCTAGACTTGCTCCTTACTAGCCTAAAGCCCTTAACTTCTCTGAGCCTCTGCTTCCGTGTCTGTAAAATGGGCATAATAATAGTGCCTGCCTCTTAAGCCTATTTTAAATTAATACCCATAAAATGCTTAGGACAGTGACTGGTACAGTATGTGCTCGGCGTTAATAACCAGAAAACAACAGAAAAAAATCATATTGAGGGACATTATAAAAATAACTGTAGTCTTCAAAAGGTCAAGGAAACACAAAAGAACTGTTCTAAAGAGAACCAGAAGAACCTGACAACTAAAGGCAGTGCATGATTCAGAATTTGATCCATTGACTTTAAAGAACATTATGGGGACAATTAAGACCATTCCATTGAAATCTGAAGGAAGTGGGAAGATGTGGTTATGTACAAGGATGTGCTTGGTTCCATTTCTGAAGGAAATGACACCAAAGTGTTTTGTAGTGATGAGGCATCAGGTTGGCAACTTATTCTCAAGTGTTTGAGAAAGTTTGTTTGTACTCTCCTTATAAGTCTTCTGTAAGTTTGAAAATGAAAACAATTTATTTTAGAAAGTAACAGCTAGCATTTGTTGAGCACTCAGTATATATCAGTCACTGTGGTCAGTGCTTCACACATGAGCAAATTCAGCTCCCCAGGAAGCTTACAGCTGACTTCATCTCTACCAAAGGGAATCCTGCATCTCTCCCCATTCCTCTTCTAGTGGCCTGAGGTCCTCCCCATTAGACCACCTATAGAAACTGCTTGTTGTTTGTAATACCTGCCCCACTCCATGGACAGTAAGCTCTTTGAGGGCAAGGACTGGATCCCACTCTCCATTGTACCCACATCTCCCAACACAGCTCCCAGTAAATCATAAGCTCTCCATCTGTGCTTGGTGAATGAAGTTCTGAGGCTTGCCCACCATAGTGAATACAGTCCAAAGGAAGCACCAGACTGGGGATGCAGGTCTGATACATGACTTCTTTTCTAGGTGGCCCTGGCTCTGGCAAAGGCACACAGTGTGAAAAGCTGGTGGAAAAATACGGATTTACACATCTCTCAACTAGTGAGCTCCTGCGTAATGAGCTGTCATCGGAATCTGAAAGAAGCAAATTGATCAGAGACGTCATGGAAAGAGGAGACATGGTGCCCTCAGTAAGCAACAGCTCCCTTCCTTGGCTGGGGAGTTAGTTTGGAGCGTTGCTATTAGTCTAAGCTGCTGCAACAAAGAAACCCAAAAGGACAATAGCTGTATGTTATTTCTCTCTTATGTAACAGTCCAGAGGCAGGCAGAAGGGCCACGTTGTCCAGGCCCAGATCCCTTGTCTTGTTGCTCTGCCAGCCCCTTCAATATTAACCTATTTTATGTTTTCCACTGAAACTGGTTTCCACTTTAGAGTTAAAATCTTTAAAGCAGAAATGAGCATGGTGCAACAGAGCCTAGAATGAGAACCCTCTGGAAAATAGACAATGAAGTTTCCATTATTTGGGGGAGGTACGATAGCAGTATTTTGAAATTTGGTATCTTCCTTATGTAGTTTAAGTAAAGAATGTGTATCTTTTTATGTATCTTTTTTTGTTTGTTTGTTTCAAGCCATCCATCTCGGAGAAGCTGCCATTGGATATCAAAAACTACTCATCCCCGCCATACTAAATCCCAGGCTCTATAATTAGGGCTTGTACAATATAGTCCCTATTAGCTAACAGAGCTTTGGGCTTCCTCCTTAACCAGCTGCAGCCTCTTTCCCACCTAGAAGACAGAATGGTCCTCATGAAAGAAACACCATTGCATTTGCCTCTTAGCTGGCTTCCCTGTGCCTACTGTCTTCCCCACCTACAGTTTACTCTTTTCACAACAGACAGAACTTCACACATTGAGGACAGGCCATTTAAATAGTTTAAATGCATGGCCCCCGGGGTTTAAAACATTTAAATCAACTTTTATACTGTGTTTCTTTAAAAATGTAAAGCAAATTCGCTATTTTTGTGAACTGAAATTTATAAGACAAGTACTGATCTGCCCTATCAACACCCTTCATGAACATACTATACTGAAAAATACAAATAGGTTTTTTCTTTACTTCATTTCTCCATGGAACATCAACCATTGTTGAATCATGAATTGTGGAAATCATGTTGACAACACGAGTATCCTTCCAGGATTGAAGAAGAATTTCACCCTTTCTCCTGAATGTGGTTTCTCTATGTTTCAGAGACAGTGATTTTTTTTTTCATTTCTGGAGGAAGACCCCTGTTCACTCTGATTGTTCCATGTACTCTAACGCAAATCTGCGTCAATGGTCCACAATATGTGCAAAGCATCAAATTGTGTTATTCCCTTCCCCAGAGCCTTCCAATGGCTCCCCACCACACTTCAAATGAAATCCAGAGTCCTTCCTGTGGCTCTAGCCTCCAGCTATCTCTCCAACACTATTTCCCGCCACTCACCTTGCTCACCCCCACCCTGATCTCATTGTTTCTCCCACAGGCCAGCCTGTTTCTGCCTCGGAGCCTTTGCACTTGCTATTTCCTCAGCCTGAGTGTCCTTTCTTCATATATTCACATAGTTTGCTCCTTTACGTCATCCAGATATCTACTTTAATGTCACAATTTGTCAAAGAAGCCTCCCAAGCCACTCTGTCTAAACTGGAACCTCCAGCATTCTATAACTCTTTGCCCTGTTTTAATTTTGCTCCTAGCAGTTCTTTCTAGCTGACTCTTTATTATATATTTATTTGTTCATGTATTATCTGTCTTCCTCACTAGAATATAAACTTCATGAGGAGTTAATTAATGATTATCAAGGGGTAGTTTCTAACTATCCTTGTGATAGCTGCATTCTCCAAGCCCCTGCCAAAAGCCAGGTGATGCCAGCGAGCCAGAGATCAGGGAATTGTCCCCATTTTGGCAACTGGTTGCATTGTTCCTACATACATTTCCAAGCTTCCATGTGTCTCTCCCCGCTTGTTTTCCATAAGCAGAGGTTAAGTCAAAATTTTTAACAAAGAAAGTGATATTGCTAGAAAATGCTACTTCATATCTACTGAAAGTCTTTTCAAATCAGTGCATATCAAATTTTATAAAATATTTACTGGAAAAAATCAACAATAAAATATATTTTACACATTGCTTTGCCTAGTTTTAAACCGCCATTATGCCCAATTCATGGAGGGCTACTATATGAAATATGCCCACTATATTTAGTCTAATCTAAGATAGCATTATTTTAAGACATGCCAGTAAAATATATCTAGTAAAAATATACCAGTAAAAACACTAACAATTAAACTATACCCCAGTGCTGACATAAGATACCTGCCAATTTCATAGACATTAAAATGTAGGTCAGGAGGAAGAATGAGACTTAGAATTGATGAAATACAGCATATTGGCTGTCCGCTGTTATTCTTGTCTGAACCTTTCTCCCTCCCACAATGGGATGCCTTAGAAGACCCCAGAGAACCCTAGTGCTGTTCTGTGGAAGAGCTCAGGTCCTGACCACTCTCCCTCTGCTGCAGGACATCATCCTGGAGCTCCTGAAGGAGGCCATGGTGGCCAGCCTGGGCCACACCAAGGGCTTCCTGATTGATGGCTACCCTCGGGAAGTGAAGCAAGGGGAAGAGTTCGGACATAGGGTGAGTGTTGTTATGGGGCTCATCCCAAAAGAAAAATAGGGGATATCATTGAGGTTGGAGGATAAATTCAAAACCTATCCCTTTCCCAATTACATGAATCAAAACTTTTGGTTACAAATGGCAGATACTCAGCAAAAACTAACAAAACAAACAAACAAAAAGAAACGGGAGAGGGGTGCTAATGGTAGATTTGTCCATCCAGGATAAGTAACTAAACCATCCAGGAGTGCTTCACGCTTGATTGAATCCATATATTTAAATTTGTTTATCATTCATCTTTTTACATCTCTTGGATTTTCTTTCTTTTGTGTTGGCTTCATTTTCTTCCTGTTCCAGGCTTATACTTCACCATCTAAATGACCTCACAGAAAAGTGTTTCTGTTTTCCAATGGGTCCAGCAAAAGACCCAGGGTTGTGTTTCATTATCCTGGATTATTAAGCCATGGGCCCATCACTGAACCAACCCACTTGGCCAAGAGGAAGATAGGAGGGCATATAACGGCATATCTGGGAATATCCTCATACAGTCTGAAGGACCAGGGCAGGGATGGGAATGAAGCAGGGGGAATGGATACTACACCTGAACCACACAGACTGAGAAAGGGAAGGGAAATAACCCAAGGAAAAATAAGAATGCCCTTAGAAGAAAGCAGGAGAATGGATTCTGGACAGGCAAAATCAAATATATGCACCACTGCAACCTCCCACACTTCAACCACCCCAAGTCCCACTCTCTTCACTAGGAGGGGTCACTCACAGGGAAAGAGCAGTAGGTAAAAACTGTCACAGTTATCATCTACTGAACTTATTCTGGGCTGGGTCCTGTGCCACACACTTTACATACATTACCCCTAATTTACAAAGTCCAAGCAAGAGGGAGACAATTGTTTCCATTTATTAAACAAAGACTCCAGAGTCTACAAAAATTAATATTTATATAGATATCTCCGTAGACAAGTTTTAAAACATTTTCATTTGTATTATTTCATTTAATACATACATTTAATAAGCTTTTTTAGATGAGATAGATAGATAGATAGATAGATAGATAGATAGATAGATAGATAGATAGAAGAGGTACTTTCTTCATGTTAAAGGTGATGAATTAAGCCCAGAGAGGTTACACGACTTGCCCATAGTCACATAGTTGGTAAGTGACAACTCACTGGTAAGGAACAACTGCCATAGGACGAAGATTTGGGGGCCCATCTCCATCCATCTACACACTGCAATATTAAGGTGAATCATATTCATGTGTCTCCTTGGTATTAGTCTGACCTCCTTCTGAGCCTCTATTTTATTTAACTTCCTAGATGGTATCTAAATAGTTAAACGACAATTGCTCACCTTCCCCTATGTTTCTTGCTTACAACCAGAATCAAAGAAAACAAATTCCCGGGCTTTGTTGGCCAGCATGGGCTCTGAAACCACCAGGGCTGTCCTGCTCTGCAGCCTCCATCAAGGCATGGCGGGCAGGGAGAAATGGATTTGTGTGGCACCGCCTGTGACTGTAGAGATTCCAGGCAGCTCCTGTTGGGGGGTCACTCATGCCCCAGAATTTGTGGACCTTTCCCCCACAAAACCAGTCACTTTAAGAGTTCAGACTTCAAAATAAATCAACTACTTTTTTACAAAGTGGAATTGGGAGAATTGTTCTCCTTTGTTTTTTTAATTATGGTAAAATATACATAACATGAAATTTCCCATCTTAACCAATTTTAAGTGTACTGTTCAGTAGTGTTAAGTGTAGTCATACTGTTGTACAGTCAATCTCTAGAACACTTTTCATCTTGTACAACTGAAACTACATATGGGTACTAGACTTATTGGGACGATTTCCTCAAAAGGTATATAAATGTCTAATCACTGTGTTGTACACCTGAAACTAACATAATATTGTAAGTCAAACTATAATTGAAGAATAAATTTTTAATACCATCAATTAAAAGAAAACTGAGTCTCTCCAGCCATTAAACAATTCCTGATTTCCCCCCTCCCATCAGCCCCTCCCATCAACCACCATTCTACTTTCTGTCTCTATGAATTTGACTGCTCTCAGCTACCTCATATAAGTGGAATTAGACAGTTTTGTCCTTTTGTGGCTGGCGTATTTCACTTAGCATAATATCCTCAAGATTTCATTCATGTTGCATCATGTTTTATAATTTCCTTCCTTTTTAAGGCTGAGAAATATTTTGTTTATCCATGCGTCCATTATTGGCTACTTGGGTTGCTTACACTTTTTGACTGTTATAAAATAATGCTGCTATGAACACATATGTACAAATATCTCTTCAAGACCTAGTTTTCCCAACACCGTTTGTTGAAAAGACTGTTTTTTCCCACCAGATGCTCTTGGCACCCTTATGAAAATTCATTTGACCATATATGCGAGAGTTTATTTCTGGGCTCTCTATTCAGTTCCACTGGTCTATTTGCCTGTCTTTATGTCAGTACTGTTTTGATTACTGTAGCTTTGTAATAAGTTGTTAGATCAGAAACTGTGAGACCTCCAACTTTTTTCTTTTTCAAGATTGTTTTGGCTATTTAGGGTCCCTTGAGATTCCATGTGAACTTTAGGCTGGATATATGTTTCTGCAAAAGATTCCAGTGGGACTTTGATAGGAATTGGATTTTCACCTTTGCCATTTATTCTGGGCAAGTCACTCAATTTCATATTCCGCCTCTGTAAAATAGAGACAATAATATACCTGCCAAACCCTAGTTAGAGGGTTTTGTGAGCATCGAATGATATAACATACATAAATGAATTTCTAAGCTATAAAAGGCTATAAATTATTATCCAGTTGTGGTCATTAATCACACTTCATACACCCCTGTAAATCCCTGCTGTATCACACCTTTCTCCCTTGCTTATAATCAGATAGAGTGAGTTAAGGCTCTAGACAGGTAATTGGTCTGCTCCTGGCCTTTGGGTGTGTATGAATTCAAATTACCCATATGATCTTCCCTAAAGTAAAGCGAAACTTCCTCTCCCACTGTGGACCCCAGTTGAACAGGTGTTAGAATGGCGCAGAGAAGAAACCTAACTGGAACTTAGGTGAAAGAAGGAGACATCACATGGTGACTAGACAGTGTCAACCAATGCTAAAATTCATGATGCACGTTCAAACAATATACAAGTGCACCATTACATTACTAAACCGATGACCTTCAAGTGAGACGTCTACTAAAACAGTCTTTTACATACTGCTGGGAGGAGTCGATGAAGATCAAGCATGGTATTAATTCTAATAACAGTTAGGCTTGTATGCAAGAGAACACATCCAACTCTCAAAAATAAGCACTTGCTTTAAACTTGACCAGAATAACAAAGATGCTACAAACACAGAATAAGCTATTGATTCATTTAAGCCTAGCGGGAACCCCAGCATTGTACAGCCTTCTCTAAATTACAGGCAAATAATTAATTTGAAATTTGGGAAAGACCAATACAGACATCTAATATTCTCCAGAGATTCAGAACAATCAGCCTGGTTGACAGCATAATGAGTGTTTCTGCAAGCCCATTCAGGCCTGGAAATGGTTTTAACCAGTCTATGAACATCTCACCAGCCTTTCTGTATTACAGAGACTGATGTGCCTGATGCACGGGACCACCCATAGCTGAAAAATGCAATTCTGTTAGCTAGGCAGACACTTGCATACCTATAGCTGAGTTCTCTGAGATGCAAGGTCCTTTGAGGATTTGCTTGGCTACTGTACATGACATCACTAAACACCAAATGCAAACTACAGCTATGTCCACAGCTTAGGGGTAACTCTGTGTGATTTGCCCATTACCTTCCTTTCATCTATTCCCAAGGCTTTTTTTTTTGCCCCCATTGAATTGATGTGTGCCTTCCGTATCCAACATGGAATATTAGGGAAGGGCAGGGTGTCAGCAGTTGTGTGAGTATGTGTGCATGTGTTCACATGCACACGCAGGTGGTGTGTGAGAGAGAGATAGGAACAGAAGGAATATGAAATAGGAGCTGAGGTTTCTAACTGCCATCCCCATCTCCTACCCCAGCTGAGAACCCTCAGTTGCCTGACTTGGGTGTTCACAGGCCTGTATGCAGAGCCTGGCTTTACAACTCGCAGGCAAGTCATTGAACTTGACAAAGCTCAATTTCCTCTTCTCTAAAATGCAGGTAGAAAATAGCTACCTCAGTGCTTGTTGGGAAGATTGGATGGAATCCTTAAAAAGTGCCTTACATGCTTATAAACCTGCACATGGTGTTCAATAAATCGTTAGTTTTGGGGTTTTTTTTTCAAAATTATGTGCATTTTATAGCAATAAAAATTATTTAGATGAAGCAATACAGAGAAGTATAAAACAAAGAATAACTAATCACCCAGAGGCAACACCTATTAACATTTTGATGTATGTTCTTCCAGTCTTTGTTGTACCCATTTTTATAGAGCTAAAATCTTACAGAATACATAACTAGCAGAATAACAGCTGTTATTTTTTTTGAGCATTTAAATCGTGCTGGGAACTGAACTAGATGCTTTACATATGTCATTTGATTAATCTTTACAATCCTATTCAGTAGGTATTATTATCCCCACTTTATAGATTACCATCTTGAGGAGCATTGTGTGCTTAGCCTGGCTCCCTAGTGTGAAACTGAAACAACTTTCCTCTGTTAACCCAATGTATTACTCAAGAATAGCCAAACTAACCTAAACACATTAACAGAAAATGCATGTGCTTACTCTTAGCATTTTGCTCCCAAGAGCCTGTTAGTTGAAATTGTCTCCTTAGCCTGAATATGCAGATAATTTTCCTGGATGTGTGAATGATGACATTACTATCCCTCTACCTGACTACTGTTAACTATCCCATAACACTTTCCATCTACAGAATCAGTGATTCTGCTTATAGATGTACTCTAATCTTCAGAATGAACTCTTACTTTAAAAAAAAAAAAAAAAAGAGATTATGAGTCTGGCCAGTGGTCGTTCTGGTGGGTGTTTTCTATCTAGTTGTTTGGAATTGGAATTGTGAGGATCTTTGGTAACCACCTTGATATTTTTCCACATGAGATTTTCTGCTCTCTTCATCTGACATCTGGTTCACTGTAGAACTCTGAGCTGGGTAATGGCAGTGTGGGGCAGGAGTTCCGGTGGCAATGGGGTGGTACTATTATTATTATTAGGGTTGTATGTTCAGGAATGCTGGAATGACCCAGAAACCCTTCCTCTAATGAGGTTCCCCAGATATACTTCAGGGTGAGAACAAATGGGAAATTGGCATGCCTCTTACCCCAGCGCAGAAACTGGTAAGCATGCTGGCAGGTGTGGCTTAGGCTACACCCATGGGTGGGGCCTCTGACTCTAAATCCAAATCCACCATCAGGGATGACTATATTGCCAGGCCCACATTAAATAATGTTAGCTCACATGTATGTCATGCTTGAAATGGGCCAGGCACTTGACCTGTATTAACTCATTTAATCCTCACTATTGTTCTATTGAGGTAGAAAGTATTATTTAAAAATGAGGCAATGGAGGCACCTGGAGAGAACAAGATAGCTGCCATTCTCAATGAAAGAGAGTTCGTAGATGGCATGATCCTGCCCACTGGTAAATATGGCCTACCCAATGTCCGCACTTAAAGTGAAGGTCCGAGGAAAGCAGGGTAAACTTCCCCTCCTACTTCACATGCTGGAATTACCAAGGCGAAACCATTAGCACAAGTCACTGAAGCTGACATGGTCATCCTGGTGGCTGCTCTCAGCCGGGGTGAATGGAGATCACAACTAGATCCCAAGACGCAGCAAGAACCAGCTTCCAAAACATAAGATAAAATGGCCTGACACTGCCCACTTCCTTTCCCACCATCAGGCCCTCCCCTCCTGGCTCCTTTTGGCCCTCCAGGCATCTGGCCTGAGCCCCAGGCTAAAGGCTCTGCTGTCGTCCACATGGGTGAGGTCACCAGGCTTCAGAGTTACATACAGCTGGCTTGGGACTGTCACACACTAGCCCTCAGTCACCTTGGACAAGTTAACCTCTGTGAGCTGTCCTCTTCAGTAAAGTAGAGATAATACCTCCCAGCAGGGATGCTGATTGGGCTAAAGGAATGGCTGCATGTAGCTGCAGAAATGTTGCTTATGGTATTCAGCCACCCTTCCAAGGGCACTTGTGCTCTAATAGAGGTTCTGTGAATACCCAAAGACCATGAAGAACCCAGTGCTTATGTAGCAGAGCCCCAAGGATACCAGCAGGGTGATGTCTGGAGCAGAGTTGTCCCCAAGTCCCTGTGAGTCATTCAGACAAAGGCAGAGTTCTCTGTTCTCTGCTCTCTCAACCACAGTCCAGTGGAAAAGAGACAACTATTCCAAGGGACTTTATAAAGACACATAGCAAAGTGCTTTGGAAAATTATTAAATGGTATTTCATTTGAACATTTCAAAAATATTTAGGTATTAAAAATATCAGTGGTACAGGCCATTTCCAAATGAAATGATGCTGGATAGCTTTTTGTGCAGGAAGGGAGTATTGATTCCAGGAGAGATAGCATATTTCAAACCCCATAGTCTCAGCATGAGGAAATGGCTTCCTAGGGCAGCTTCTCAAGTAATTATTTTGTGAAGAATCCCCTGACAATCTTCTTAAAATGCAGGCTGATCCCGCAGCTCCGGATTATGCCTGAGGCTGCATTCCTAACAAGCTCCCAAATGATGCCTGTGCCGCAGGTCCAAGGATCACAATTGGAGAATCAATGTGGAAGACAAATCTACCTCTACTTCCCTTGCTTATTGTGGTCTAGAGGGTCATTTACTGACAGCTCCTGATCAGATACACATTATTTCTATTTGTACCTGAATGAGTCCATGAATTATCTTTCCTTTCCCCAAGAATGACCTGGAAATCCCCACAAATGGAAAAATCTCCTAGTCTTCTCATGCAGCTCCAACCAGAAACTGCTCCAGGGAGCCTAGCTTTGTAACTGAACCCTAGCTCTCCCTCTGCTGGTAGACAAGGGTCATTTCCCTCTAAACCTTCCTCCACCTTTCTTGCTGCTCAAATGCTCATTTTTGTTTTCCAATTAATACAGAAGAAAAATTGCATGACATATTTCAGAGGTTTTTTTCACTTTTCTAGATTTTGGAGAATCTTTGCACCCTGTTCCATAAACTACATACCTTAGAGGGAGTAGATAAATGTTTGATCAACACTTAGTAGCAACTTAATCATTCTGTGTGTTACCTAAAAGTCCTCCCCAGCCTGACTGTTCCCATGCATCCCAGGCACTTTCCACAGTGCGGTCACTATCCTCCTTGTATTACCTACAGCCTAATTATTGCAAATCAGGAGGAAGTAATAGGATTGAGGTTGGTAGTAAAGGCAACACAGACACAAAGATATCAGGAGCAAAAGAACATTGAAGAGAAGGACGAGGAGATGGGTAGGTTTATGCAACTGATCATATCATCATCATTCATTCGTTAAGACATTTTTTAATCACCTACTTACTGTATATGCAAGATGGGAGACCAGGATTTGAGCACTCCTAACCCCTGCACATAAAGAGATTGTAGCCTAAGAGAGGAAATGAGCATAATAGCTAATACTTATTGAGTGTTATATGCCAAGCAACATGCTGACATTACTTTATTTAATCCACACAGCAATTCTGTGATTATCTTCATTGTAAAAATGAGAAAATTGGGAGGCAGAGAAGTTCAGTGGCACTTTCAGTTAATAATAATGTCAGGTAGCTTAAATAACAATGTTATATTTTCTAATAGCTTTCTGGAGTTTGATGGGTTTGGCTGGCTGGTTGGCACTTGGGATCCTTTTTGCCATTGACTTTACACAGTCAGATAGTGGCTAAGGCTGAATGTACATGTCTGGAGCCAGGACTGGGATTTCTAGAACAGCCAAGGGCTGAATGGGTATCTCTGTCCACATGGCCTTTGTCTGAGTGGCTAGCTTGGGCTGCCTCACAACTTAGCAGTCAAAATGGTTGGACATCTTGGATGGCAGTTGACCAGGCAGAAACTACAAAATGTATTAATAATTTTGCTTCTAAAAGCTTACTGCATTGTTTCGACTGTATTCTGTTGATGAAAACAGTTACAGGTCAGCTTAGATTCAAGGAGGTGGAGGTATGGACTCCATGTCTCAATAGGAGAAGAGCTTAGAGTACATCGAGGTAAGGAATTGATTAAGACCATCTTGGACACAAGTCACCACACCAGGATTTGACCCTAAGCAGCCTGACTCCAACCTTTGTGTGTTCAACCGTTATGCTTACTAACTCCCACATAATATAGACACAGTCGCATTACACTGCTGGTGGCTGGTATAAGATATAATGATGGCATGGAGAGATCCAAGATGGTGGAGAAGATAAACACTGTGGCTACATCCTAACATGAACACATTAAAATTACAACTAAATTATAGAATAATCAACCTGGAGAACCTTCTGAAGTCTAGCCGAATAGTAGTCCTCTAACTAAAAATATAAAGAAGAAACCACATTTAGACTGGTAAGAGGGGCAGAGAAGCAGAACAGGCCTCCATGTGGTGGTTGAGAATCAGGAGGGATATCTCAGTTGCGGAAGTTCCCCCAGAGGAGCAAAGGACCCTAGCCCCCCACACACACAAGGCTTCCGAGCCCGGAGCACTGGTGGCAAGAAAAGGAGCTCCACAACATCTGGATGTAAAAAACAGTGGGGATTCCAACTGTTCAGATGGGACGGAAGGCTGTGGGAAGCCCAGACATCCTCTTAAATGGCTCACGCACAGTCTCACTTGCTCACCTTGAACTCCAGCAAAGGGACAGTGACTGGAGAGATCTTGGAGACATATGGGGGGGCAGACTGGAGGACAGTTGGCATTTTCCTGGTGAGGAGTCCTGATCCCATGCAGCCAGAAAGAGGCGCCATCTTTCCTGTGTAGAGCCGGCCCCCACAGGCCAAATCTGAATCTGATTGGCCTGGTGAGCTCCAGAGCTCCATTCTGCTGACTCAGCTAGGATGCCACCCCACCCAACTTGAGCACTGGCTGAGGCACTTCCTCCACAAGCAGCCAGTCCTTCCCACATTACACTCTTTCTTGGAAAACTATCTGAGTCCACAAGCCCCAGGTGGGCGGCAACTGAGATTTTTGCTGAGGTGCTGCAGGCACTCACCCAATTTACCCAACTTACGTACTGAGACCCTATCTCACCCAACTTATGTAGTGCATGAGGCTTTATCAGTAGTTGAACCTAAGAAAAGCTGGCAGGTGGCAGCAGGCCTCCAATTGTCCTGGCTTTTTGCAGAGTTACGCCAGCCCTGGTATTGGTGGCAGCAGTCCTTGCAAAGTGGCCTTTCCCACATGCCTCCAGAATTAGCATAAGCAGCAAACAACTGTAGATCCCTGAATAGCTCTTACCAGGTAGCTCCCTGCTAGTCATAGACAGTGGGTAACCTAGGCCTGCACTGGACCCCCCTCCCAAGAGGCCCCAAAGCCAACATACTTGGAAGTTGGCTTCAGGCCACAGCAGAGTACCACGCAATTAGCTTCACAAATAGCACACCCAAAGGGTGATCTCAACAGGCACCTGAGCCTGCTGGGGCAAATCCCACTCAGTGGGATAAGCCCCCCACAAAACAGCCAATCAGTGTAAGGGTCAATCCTACCCACTGGTGTGCCAATAGCAATCAAAGCTCAACTATCACAGGAGGGCACACACAATCCACACAAGGAACACTTCTGGAGCACCCGGCTCAGGTGACCAGGGAGACTGTGCCACTGGGCCCCACACGGCACATACTACATAAGGCCACCTGGCCAAGCTGGCAGACATAGCAGATCTACCTAATACATAGAAACAAATACATAGAGGCAGCCAAATGAGGAAATAAAGAAATATGTCCCAAATGGAAAGAAAAAATCCTGAAAAAGAATGAAATGAAATAGAAACAAACTCATAGATATAGAGTACATTTTGATGGGTGCCTTTGGGAGGGTGGGTGGAAAAGGGGAAGGGATTAAGAAGTACAAATTGGTAGTTACAAAGTAATCATGAGTGCGGTGGTTAAGCGCTGGCTTGAAAAGCCAGCAGCCCTGGTTTGGGTCCCACATATGAGGGCCAGTGACACTGCCCTCAAAAAAAAAAACAAAAAAACAAAAAAACAAAGTAATCATGAGGATATAGGGTATAGCATAAGGAATATAGTCAATGATATTGTGATAACTATATATCGTGTCAGATGGATACTAGATTTATTGGGGTGATAGCTGGGAGGAGGTGTTGGGGGACAGGATAAAAAAGGTGAAGGGAGGGAGACCACTTCATGGATGGAGTAGAGGCTTGATCACTGCACTGTATACCTGAAATTGATGTTGTATAATATTGTATGCCGACTGTAATTGAATATATAGACAGTCACGGGATGTGGATTATATGGGGGAAGGGAGTCAAAGGAATTGTGATGGATAGTATGATATGGGGGGAGGAGTGGGAGGGGAGAATTGGGGGAGGGGGGTTGTCACTTTGAGGGGTAAAAAGTATAACTATTGCACTTTGTTGTACACCTGAAGCTAATTAAAAATATATATAAATTTTTAAAAAAGGTGAAGGGATTAAGAAATACAAATTCATAGTTACAGAATAGTCATGGGGATGTAAAGCATAAGGAATATAGTCAATGATATGGCAGTAACTATGTATAGTGCTAGGTGGGTACTAGACTAGTCAGGGGGATCGTTTATTAAGTTATATAAATGTCTAGCTACTATGCTGTACACTTGTAGTTAATATAAAATAATATTGAATGTCAACTGTAATGGATAAATTTTAAAAGGGGGAAAGGGAAAGTGGAAAAAGAGGTCCATATTTCCAGGTATAAAACAAGTCATGGGGATGCAATGTACAGCATGGGGAACATAGTCAATAATATTGTGATAGCATGGTACAGTGTCACATGGTTGCTGGACTTACCATGATGATCACTTCTTTAGGTATAGAAATGTTGAATAATATGATATACCCCTGAAATTAACATAATATTGTACATTAGCTCTATTTTTATTTTTTATTTTTGAAATTTTTTTTTTTTTTTTAAGAAACTTTATTGGAGAAGAGTGTGCTTTTCCAGGACCCATCAGCTCCAGGCCAAGTACTTGTCTTCAATATAGTTGTGGAGGGCGCAGCTCTGTGACCCATGTGGGAATCGAACCAGCAACCTCGGTGCTATGAGCCTGTGCTCTAACCACCTGAGCTAACCAGCCACCCTGTTAACTCTATTTTTAATAAAAATCTTTTACAAAAAGATATAATGGTGGTACAAAGGAGACAGTGATTAACTGCCTCAGTAGGTCAGGGAAGACTTCCACAAGGAAAACACACACACACACACACACACACACACACACACACACACCTACACACACCTACATACCTCCCCTTAGTGTGGAGAACAGATTGTGACTGCATTGGGGAGCATTCTATATAATCCCTGCCTTATGTGAAGTGACAAAAGCTGAGGACAAGAGACAGCTCTGAGGCAGCATGTGGAAAGCTACTGACCTGGAAATGTGGAGCATTGAAGTCCAGTCTGAACTCTGTCTTCTCAAGTTCTGGGACCTTGAGAAGAACCAGAAGGCCAAGAATGGGAAGAACTGGGGTTCCCAGGCCTTTCCAAAACACCACAGAGTAGAATTTCTAACCGTGTTGTGTTCCCCCACTCCCCAGATTGGAGACCCACACTTGGTAATCTGTATGGACTGCTCTGCAGACACCATGACTGCCCGCCTTCTCCAGAGCTGTCCGTGCACAGACAACACCTCCACCATCGCCAAGCGCCTTGAAACCTACTACCGAGCATCTATCCCAGTGATCGCCTACTATGAGATGAAGACACAGCTACATAAGGTGAATCATTTCCTTTTCCCACTTCAAATGATCCAGTTATTTTTTTTTTTTTTTACCTGAGCCATCCTGCCACCTGTTGGCAGCTCAGCAGCAGCTCAGTTCGGGCCGGGAATTGAATGGGTGACCCTGTTGCTCAGAGCTCACACTCTTGAGCAAGCTCTTAACCAACTAAGCCACTCTGCCGGCCCGCCAGTTACCATTTAAAGACAAATAGGGGAGAGGGAAGGAGAGAGGGAGGGTAGGACAGAGAAAACAGGACATTTTTGGTTAAGATTCTGGGAATTAGAGCTGCATACAGCTGCATAATTTTGGCTAAAATATGGGTCTCATTCTCTTCCCTTTTGTAGGAATCAAAATTAAATTATTTGCCATCATATGGACCATGAAATCTGGACATACAATTTTCACAGATGCTGTCATAATTGCTGAAAACAATGCCTTTTCCAAAAAAGAGAGAAAAAGGGAGGGAGGGAGACATGGGTGAGGCATAAGCTCTGCCTTCTAGACCTCAGCTGAACAAGATTATCGAAAAGGTTTCTTCTAGATCTAAGATTCAATGACTTTGAATTTCTAGATTTTTTTCACAGTTCGTAATTGGTGCTTGGCTCTTTTGCCTCAATTCCTTGCAACTACTGTTATTGAAAGAAGCAATATATGGGGCGAGGAGAGCAAGTAATTTGGTAAAACAATGAAGATACTATGGGGAAATGGGTAGTGTCAACTTAATGATCATGAGCAATAATCCATGCTGAGGTACCTACCATTAATTTCATAAATTTGGGAAAACTACTCAACCCCCATTCATATGCTCATTTAATAAACTTTTTACAAGCACCTCCTATGGGCCATCCATTGCCCTAGTGATTTAGATATAGATAGTAAGATGTGGTTCTGGCCTGGTAGAACTTAGGATTTTAGCAGGGGACATAGGTAAACCTGTGATCACAATAAGGGGTCGAAGCAAGCACAGAGTGATTTCCATGGGCCCTTTAACTCCATCTAAGGGGAAAGGAAAGGCATTGAGGAAGGTCAACTCAGTTGATCCTCGAGGTAAGGAGGGAGTTCTGTGAGGGGAGCAGGGCCTCAAGTAAAAAGGTCAGGAGGAACAAGGAACTCCCCTTGGCTGTGACATAAATTGCCAAGGAAAAGAGGGACAAGAGATGGGGCTGGAGAGGCAAGCAAGTACCAGATCAAGATGAACCTTATGTAAGAGCAAATAATTGTCCTTTAGATGATGGGAATGACTGATGGGGACAGACATAATCAGGGTTTTAATTTAGATGGTTCACTCCCTCAGTCTTGTAGAGAACAATCCCCAAAACATAAGGCTGGGAGATTACTGGGAGGCTGGAGCATACCAGGAAGAAAGTCCTGAGGACCCAAAGTAGAATAGGGAGAGGGAACATCTAATTTCTGCTATTCACAGTAAGTTGATAGGAGACATCAATCCAGAAATAATAAACTTGTCTCTGTAGCAGCTACATTAATGATTCCTTAAAGGAAACAATTGATAATGAATTCTTATCTTCTAAACTTGTTCATGGTCCATTTTCCAGAATCAAAGAACTTAGCCCTGGATATAGAAGTCTGAAAAGTGTCCCTTGATTTAATGCAGGGATGTCACATATGTGCCATTACAGCCATAATCCTCAACTTCTGTATCCATGGCAGACATTGCATCTTTCCTACAGTACCAGATGTGGCCTCAGTATGTTTGTTTGTTAGCATAGCACTCTAGGCAGCCACACCATTTCATAGGACTTGATGTGCAAGATAAAACCTATTTGCTGTGCTTCGTGTAATCTCTGGTTGCCACATAAAATAAAGACTTAGGTCTTTTAAAACAAGCATACAAAAAGTGCATTGTATACAAGCAGGGGCTTAAGAATTCAGGGTTGCAAAGACCCTTCCAAGATTAGTGACCCTGTGTGCAGCCTGGAACACATACAGAAATTATCCAGACAGAAGAGATTTCTTCCACTTTCAAGATTTGTAGAGGTGAGAAAATCCCTAAGTATTTCAGAGTTGAACTGCTTTCAGAGTCAGAAAATCCCTTTGCTTTCTGCCTTGTATTATTCCAACCAAAATTCTACACACTCACCAATGATTGGCACATGGATGCAGGGCTCACTGAGTTCTCAGATAAATCTAAGTCCTGTAATCCTCCTTAGAAATATCTAAGTTCCTGGAAAAGGAAATGCCACTTGGCTCACCTCTCAGCTTTCCCTGCATTTTAGAAATGCTGGCAGCTGGGTCTGTGGTGAGCTAACGTTTATGATCCACTTCGCAAGTATTTCAAACCACTCCAGCCCTGACTCCACAGCAGTGTGGGCCCCAGCCCTCAGCACTCCCCGAGGGCTTTTCAATCACACTGCCTCTGCCCAGGGCTGTCCTCTACCAACGCAGCTCCTGTGGAGATGAACAAGCTTCCCTTCCACCTAGCATAGAGACAGGAAGGGCAGAGTGCTGGACCCAGGAGCTGAGAATTGTTTGCAGGTGTTCCATAGGGGGTTGCCAGCAGCTCAGGCTACAGAACAGGGGAGTGGAGGGGAAGCAGGAGAGAGAGAGAGACAGGCTTTTTTTCCATTGGAGAAAGGGAAAGCCTATATCCCTTTGTGTTCTCTGGCCTGTGGGCTCCTGCCTGGTCTTCTCCCAACAGCTTAATCTGCCCCCTGATTCCAAGTGACAATTTGTGTCTTGTTCCTGTGATGCTCTTGGATTTTTAGTGCCTGCTCCCCGTTGCATTGGGTTATTGAGCCCAAAGCAGGGCTGTTCACCCTCCACATGGGCTCCCAATTCATTTAAGCGGTTTTCTTCAAACTTGGTGGGGCTGGTGAATGTAATTCAAGATGCAAGTGAGACAAAGAGCAGCTCAGTGAGACTTACTTAGGAATTAGAGCCATACTGTGGTCCAGAACAGAAAGAGACCACCCTCCACAATCACTTCCCTCAGGCTTCATGCAGTGTGGCCCAGTTATGCTTATGGTGAATCCATCAGCTGACATCCCTGCCTAATGACAGTTGGCCAGGAAAAGCACGATGAAATTTCAAACAAAGGTAATAAAAAAGCAAAGCAGAATTTATACAGTCACTGCCTTTTTTCCTTATGTCTTTATTATGCCATCATCATAAAATAAAGTTAGACCTTCTTGTAACATAAACCAAGGGATAGAGGCATATGTGATATAAATGGATCCCCTGAGTTTCCAGTTCTTTCTCCACCCCCTCATAAAGCCAGCCTTGCTCTGCATCTGAGAAAGAGTTAGAACAGAACTTTTCTCCATTCCCTCTCTCCTTGCACTGAGGGCAGACAGCAGTAACCAGTGTGGCTCTTCTTTTTTGTCTAGTCTGGAAGCTGCTGCCTCAGGGTCACTGTTGAAACTTTTTCAACACAGCAGTACCATTGCCATACCCAATTCACTAGTAATAACCCATACGCCAAAACCCTTTTCCCCAGAGTGGGAGAATTTGTTATTGAAAAAATAATTGAAATGTAGCATGTCAGACTGAAACGTCTCTGAGTTACTTATTAGGCTTAATCATTAAAAAATATAAAAAGAGGGGTGACCAGTTAGCTCAGTTGATTAAAGCACGGTGCTGATAACATCAAGGTTGCCCCGTTCGATCCCTCATGGGCACCACTGTGAGCTGTGCCCTCCTTAAAAGAGTCAGCTATGCCATTGTAGCATGAAAGCAATGTGCAACCAATGACCATGCCTGTTCCCCAATAAAATTTAATTAATTAATTAAATAAAATAAAAACAGAGACCAATGACTCATTAAACATGCATTTTACGGATGTAGAAAATCAAGTTCCTTGGCAATTCTGCTTTTGTAAAGAAGAAAATATGTTTTTGTTCTGCAATTCTACTGTTCTAGTGTCCTAACTTCATAAATAGTTTAGCCATTTTTAGTAAGTCCTGAAATACAACAGTACCCATTGTTGTTCTGGGTAGTCATCTAACCTGACAGGAGAGAGACTTCCTGTGAATTGAGGGATAAAGGATGAGAAATGCAATGCCTGGTAGTACCATGAAAGAGTGGAAGCAGAAGATACCATAAGGTCAAATTTCACCCTTCAGATGCAAAATCCAGTTGATAACCCTGGATCGACCAAATTTCTAAGTTTGAAGGCTAACAGAAGTAAAGGAAAACCTCCAAATTACTTTTATATCTTGAACTGTCCGTATTTGAATTCTTAATTTTTATTCTTCCTTCCGTTGGCTAAAGTAACTCCAACTAATTTTCAATTCAATTTATCTGTGAATATTTGAGAATGCCGTTATAGTGGCTTTACACACAAATGATAATTTCCCTGGATATAAAATTTAGATAGTAATATTTTTCCATGTAAAATCAGTAAACATTGCTCCACTGTTTTCAAGCATTTAGTGTTGTGGAGGAAAGGCAGAGACAAATTTGGAAGTAAAGTTTTTTTCAACTGGTATCTATAAAAAAAATTTTTTTTTTAATTTTTCCATTTTTCAAAATTTGTATCCAGATATAAGTCTGCTTTCTCTGATTTTTCACTGGCATATTGTTTTTAACTCCAGAAAGTTTTCTGTAATTATTCTTTGATTATTTTTATGTACCACTGTTCCTTGTTTTTCCTCAAAACTCCTCAAAAACACAAAATTCTTGGATCTCCATTCTCTTCCTTCATACCACTCTGTCCACTAGAAATATAAGGTCTGGTGCTGGCCGAGTGGCTCAGTTGGTTAAGAATTGGTTTAGAGCGCGTGCTCTGAGCAACAGGGCCGCTGGTTCGATTCCCACATGGGCCAGTGAATGCTGCACCTGAGCTGAGCTGTCGCTGAGCTGACAACAGGTGGCAGGATGGCTCAGCTGGTGTAACAACAAGATTGCCTATTCAATTGTGGGCTATGCCTGCCCGCAACTAAGACAGAACTTGGCACCTTGAGCTGAGCTGCCACCCAGATGGCTCAGTGGATAGGGCATGCGCTCTTAACAACAAGGCTCCCAAGTTCGACTCCCACATGGGATGGTGGCTACGCCCACCCGCAACTGAGACTGAACACAGCACCTTGAGCTTAGAGGCGAGCTGCCGATGGAAGCCGGATGGTGACTGGCGCCCTCCACAATGAAGACTGAAGAACAACAACTTGGCTGGCCCCTTTCCCCAATTCCCCAAAAAAACCTTTAAAAAAAACAGAAGTATAAGGTGAGCCACATATGTAATTTTAAATTTTCTAGTAGCCACATTTTAAAAAGTAAAAAGAAACAGGTGATACTAATTTTATCAAGTCTTTGAAATCTGATGTGTATTTTACACTGACAGCACATCACAATTTAGAGTAGCTACATTTCAGGTGCACAATAGCAACCTGTGACAGTGACTTCTATATAGGAGGACACAGTCATATAACCCACTCCATTATTTTCCTTTTTTTTTTTCATCTTCATTCTAAGCAAAATCCCAAATTTTTCTTCCACATTACCAATTCAATCAATTTTTCACACACTCATTTCTGCTCTCTAGCTACTAACATTGATTTTTTCATGTGTATTTTTATTTACCGTACGTAGCATTTTTTTTTTAATCTCATGCCGTTGGCTTTTCAGTCTAAGCCTGTTCTCATTTCATGACTTTCTGCTCTTATTTTATAGCAACCATGTCTTCTTACATGCTGTTTAAACTAGCAACAGTATACATTAATTGTCCCTTCTGTGTGGTCTTATAGCACTATTTCTTTCTCCATTTTTGTACTTATCAGGCTTTAGGCTTTGTTATAATCACTTCTTTTTTTTTTTTTTTGAAGATTTTTTTGGGGAATTGGGGGAGGGAACAGCATTGGGGAATTGGGGAAGGGGAACAGACAAGTTGCTGTCCTTTTGTTCTTTGGTCTAGTTGTGGAGGATGTCGCTTCACTGGCCCATGTTGGTATTATCATTATCAAGGCAGATAGGTTGCCGGCCATTGGACAGCTGCTCACAGCATTCCGGCTGCTGGCTGCCGGCCGCTCACACTGGCTGCCAGTTTATTTCCAGTTTGGTTATTTGTTTAGCACCAACAACTATGCAGTAAATAAACCTCCTTGATTAGGCTTTTGTTTCTAGTGGAGAGACTGCAGAACTATGGTAAGTGGAGGGTTTTTTTAAACCCATTCATTTCCACTTCCCTTTCTTTGCACATTGCCCTAAGATAAGTTCTTTGGATATAGAAGAGCTCTGGAAATTCCTAGTTCCTGGCTGTGTGGCCCCTTGTGTGGCCCCTAGTTCCTGGCTGTGTGGCCCTTTGTATCAATGTCCCACCTCAGCTGAGTTCACTTCTCAGTTCTGAGTCTCAAGCCTCCCAGGATTCACTCTGGACCAGCCGGGGGGTTGAGTGACACTAATAGCCTGGGTCTGAGACAACCCTCCCTCCACCCTGCCAATGGACAGAAAATTACATGAAGGAGAAAGGAACTGCAAGAGCCCTAAGGTTCTGTCCTCTGATTTGACAAAGGAGGCATAAATCTTCCATCCATCTCTGAGAGACTTACAAAACTCATTTTTTATGACTCTGCTTGAAATAGTCGTCTCGCCACCCCCTCCCTTCTTGATTGTCAGGTCTCAACTAGATTCCCCAAAAAGAGCTTTTGATTCAGTGCAATATTCTTTGCACCCCTGTGGTCCTGTTGAAATGAGTTGTGCTCAGGGCTTGTTTGTATCCTCCCAGAACAGCAGGCAGAAAAGAGACCTTTGTGCTCTTCTGTGCACATCCTTGATTTTCTTCCACTGTGGTTGCTTTAATCACATGGTGGACTTTGCCTTGGCCCATCTCAGGTCAGTCTCTTCTTCACTGGGGTCATGTTAACTCAGCCTCTCCATGGATTCTACCAGTAGAGAATTGGTTTTATTCCATCTAAGGTCCTTGGCATATCCAGACATTTAGGGGGCATCATTAATGTCCAAGCCATAGTCTTAATGCTGGGAATTCAAAGAGGAAAAGAGATCCATGAAACTCTACCCGCAGCAAGGTGGTCAATATAGGAATAGGATTTGCAGGGCCGGCCAAGTGGCACGGTGGTTAAGCACTGGCTTGGGAAGCCAGCAGCCCCGGTTCGGGTCCCACATATGAGGGCCAGTGACATTGCCCTCAAAAAAAAAAAAAAAGGAATAGGATTTGCAGAATGTTCCAGGTCTTTTAAAGCACAGAGCTTGGGCCTGTAAAGGTGAGTAAAAGTTTCAGAGAGAAGAGGTCATCTGAACTGGGTCCTAAAGGATAAATATAAGTGGAGAGGGAACACAACACTGACACATAAAAGAGCCCAATAATGTCAGCACAAGATGTAGTGCCAAACAGATGAATTGTAGTAGTGGCAGACTAGACTGAAAAAACAAGGTCGAGGCAAAACTGTGAAGAGCCTTGAATCCAATTCATTCACTCATTCATTCATTCCTCCCTCATTCAATAAATTTTCTAGAGAACATTACTGTCCCATGTGGGCCACGTATGTAATTTAAAATTTTTCAGTAGCCACATTAATAACAACAAATAAATTAAAAGGCAACATATAAAACTAATTTAACAATATATTTTATTTAACCTAATATATTCTAATTCTTATCATTTCAACATGTAATCAATATAAAAATTACTGAAATATTTTTACTTTTTTTTTTTAATATATCTTCAATTTCTGGTACTTAAGTGTATCTTACCATGCTAAATTTTCATCAAAAATCTGCAATTGTATTTGTACTTCATAAAATTTACAGTTGAAAAGGTAGATTTCACATAACCAAGTTATTCCAATATATATGAATTTTCAAATAATGGAGTTAAGTCCCAGTTTTAAAAGTTAGGCCAATTTGAATTACATAGCATTAAAAATTCCATTCCTCAGCTGTACTAGCCATCTTTCAAGTGTTCAGAAGCCACCTGTGGCTGCTGCCCTGGATAACACAGCTCTAGACTTTCCTAGAAAGTTTGCACTAAATACTGCAGGTAATGGAGGGAACCATTTCAAACAGGGAAATGACTCATCAGATGTTTTAGGAAGGTTACTTTGAGAAAGAATACATTTTTCTTATCTGTTAGTCAAACTTCAATTTCAGACAGAACTAGGAGGAAGAGGAGAAAGAAGGAAAGGCAGTGCCATGTAACATTTTAAATGGACAAACTGCTTGTCCTTTGGGAAGTCCTATGTATAGAGAAGCTGGAAAAGTGCAGATTATAAACCATTCTCCATTTGGTGCTGAAGCTTGTTCTTAATGCTCTCAAAAGTAAAGGTATGTATAGTCCTGCTTTCTATGGCCTTGAGGATGAGGAGAAATATGTGGCCTGACCGGATATGTGACATGGTGACTCCCCAGGAGCAGTCTTTCCATAACCCTAACTTTGGAAAAATGCAATGAACACTTGTCCCCAGACGGGGCACAGGTGCTGCATTTGAAGGCTTCGCCTTGGCTGCTTTCCTCTGGCAGGGAGGGGTCCCTGTGCTAGCAGGCTCTGTCTGGTTTTCACAGAGGACAAGATTAGGAGACGAAGAAGGTTGAACACAGTACTCATAAAGCACTCTGTGACAGCTTGGTTTGTCCCAGAAGCCCCATGGCGCCAAGATATGAAAAACAAAAGGAAAACTCAAGCAATGTTTTGAACAGTGTGGGAAAACTCAGGAAATACACAACTAGATCTGGGCAGTGTTTGAACCAGACAACTGTTTTAACAGTTTCAAATTCACAGAACTAAAGAGGAAGGGTAGACAAAATGTGCAATTCCCAAAGCGGCATGACCACTTTCCTCATTTAGCAATATGTTCCACTGACTGATGGGAAATATTATCACTGACAGAGGGCTCTCCGAGAAGTCAGGTGAAAACTCGGAAATTTAATCATCTTTCCTGTTCATTGGCCTTTAGCTTTTTTATAGAAAAAATATTTTTGTATACTGCTCAAGACATCACTTACTGCAGGATTTTATATCAAGTCTCAGACCAAAAAACGGCAAGTTCTTAAAGTCAGAAGCAAATCCACTTACCTAGTTTTCAGTTAAATACATTAAAACCTCATACATTCTGACTGTTAGTTCCAAACTGGAGTTCTTTAGAGAATAGGACATCATGAAGCTTACTTTTCCTATTCATGGGAAAAGACAGTTCCTGTAAATTAATATTGTCAGCATTAAGGCGCAAAAATTTACCGTATGTTGGAAGACACCTTATTTTCAAGTTTACACAATTGCTGAGGAAGTCCCCTTCACTCAAAACAATCATATGCTAATTACACACCATTTTTATCTGTTCACAAAGGGTTTTAAGCACCTTGTTAGCTGGTTAAATTAGCTAAAGTTGTAAGCAATGAGAATAGTTCCTGTGACTTAAAAAGCACCTAGGAGCTGACGGGTTAGCTCAGTTGGTTAGAGTGTGGTGCTGATTACACCAAGGTTGCTCTTCAATCCCCACATGGGCCACTGTGAGCTGTGACCTCCCTAAAAGAATCAGCTATACCATTGTAGCATGAAAGCAATGTGTAACCAATGACCATGGCTGTTTACCAATTTTTAAAAAAGCTCTTAGTAAGCTGGCTTTTTCCCATTTCCTTTGAGTCACCCAGTTATATATGAAAATATAAAAGCCACTTATTGTTCTCCTAAACTATTCTCTGTGTGGGAATTAGATGAGCAGGGAGAATACACTTTGAGATTCAGGAAATGTCCAGGCAACCTGTGAAGAACAGAGGGAGAAATTTGGAGAGTAGACAGAGAAGGCTTTGGTTCCACCCAGTTCAGCTGGGTTCTCTTTTGTTTCATAAAAATCCAATCCATCCTTTCCCAACACACACACACCCCACTCTTCTAAAATTTTTAAAAAATTTCCTCACTGCCTCTAGAATTTTGTTCCCAGAACTTTGCTTCTTGGGCCTAATGAGGATCCCAGATAGCTTCATAGATTTCCTACTTCTACTCACTCAAGTCAAAGGCTGCTTTTTCCATCTAGAAAGCCTGATTATTTGATTTTGTCTTTAAATCTCCTCACATCCTTGGGTTCCACACACCATACTGACTCTGGCTGAGTAGCAAAGACAAGCTTCCTTTTATGTCATTAAATTAATAAATCCCCGTATTTAAGCCACAAAGCAAAATGAGGAGCTTGGTTTTCGATGGAAATAGAAGCAGGAAATGGTCCAGCTAAAGCCTTCTGCCTCCCAGTCCTCAGAAAACAAATATCACCCATCAAGTGCTTATGCTCAGTAGCCCTTGTTTCTGAAACCAAGTTGCCCAGTTTTCATAAGAATCCTGTAGCCTTCCATCAAGTCCAGATCATGGGTCAGAAAATGAACTCCAACCATGTATTTCTGCCCCACAACAGCTCAAGTCTGTGAGGAGAGGGAAGAGGGAATACAGAAATGAGGATACATTCTTTCATTCGGCTTTTCTTTGCCTGCCTATCTAGAGCCAGGCTCTGAGGGTACAGTGCTGAGCAAGACCTTGTCCTCACAGAGCCACCACCTAGCTGGGCTTGTAGATATGGGATTATGGGGGGTTATATCTGGCCAAGAAGTGAAAAATTCAACAACACAGTGAATTACAACCAGTTGTTTGTGTTGGAAGAGCCATTGGTTCATTATGATAAAAGGGGAAAGGTAATACAATGGACTGAAAGGTTGTAATGAACAAATGTGTTTCCATCAGAGCCTAAAAGAAATTCTGGATAATGGTCAGACCAAACTATCTATGTGAACCAACACTGGCATTACATTCAAACACCAGGTTATTCAGTTACAAACAATGCAGAAAAATAGAATGTAATCAATGTTCCTTATAAAAATTTTTTTTGTACTAATAATTTATCAGTGTGAATAGAGAGATGATTGCTATTATATGAGATAAGGATGGGAAATATAGGCATGGGTTTCTTTCAGAAGGAAAACAAATTTAGAAAAGCATGTAGGGTTGAGGAGTGTTGGATAGTACTGGTTAGAGAAGACTGCGATGGAGGAGGGATGTATTTCAGGGCTAGTTAGGAAAGGGCATGTTGTCAGTTAAATGCAAGTAACTAGTACAAGTTCAGCAAAACACTGCAAAACAAAGAGGGAAACTTCAAAATATCAACCACCTGGTGAGGACTGGAGAGGTCCCAGAACATAGTTGGGGTTTGTCCAAATGAAGCAGAGGGTATAACCCACATTTAAGTCCCACAGGCCCTCCACTGGGTAATTATAATGAGAATAGTTACATGTAGATGAAGTAGAAGGTGCCTTTGGGTCAATCCCTAGTCTGATTAGCATCCTCTTCTGGGGGAGATCTGGAATGGATTTTGGGAAGCCTATGTGCCAGGAAAGCACTGGATACTAGAACAGAGAACTTACTAGACATATAAGAGGGTCAGCCGTATGAATGACTGAGGCCCCAAGAGGATGAGTGGCTAGTCTAAGTCCTGAGGCTCACTGGAGACAGTACCAGGTATCGTCATTCCTAATACAGTGCTCTTTGCCTTATGCTTCGACCTTTTGGCAATTCTTTGCAATTAAACAAATATTTATCACAGATTTTTAAGTACCTGTGTTTGATTATATCAACCCATTTCTTAAAAACCCTTCCGTGACTCTCCATTATTCTCATGTAATAGTGTATACAAGCCTCTTGATAAGTCAACTTCCGTCTACCATTCCAGCTTCCCTCTTGCCACTCCCACCAACTTCAACCATCCAGCCATTTTCTTGGGAAATTTAATTCATCTTCCACAGCCTCCGTTTCATCATCTGTGAAATGGGGGTAACAACACCTGTCTTCTAAGCCATTGTTAGAATTACCTGATTGTTTTAGAAGGACTTCTGGGGGAGGGAATGGGAGATGGAGCAGTGTAATGGAACAAGGGAGCAAGTGAGGAGAGGGAGTGAGCGAGAGTAGGAGATAGACAGAGAGGGGGTGATGGAGGGAGAGTACCCAGTGAGTAAAGCAGGGACAAGGGATAGGGGGCAGGAGGGAAGGAAGAGGAAGGTAGCTAGCAAGTAAGCGCAGCAGTGAAGTGAGGGTGGAAGGGATTTTTTAAAATGTAAAAAAATAAGCAAAAAGCACTTATGCTTCTGTCAATAGTGGTAAAGCTTATTATTTTAAATAATGAGGACTTTCCTCAGAAAGCTTCCATGCCCTCCCAAGAATGTGTAAGGTGCTCTTTTATCTATAGCTCCTATGCTTTCCTCATAATAGTGTAAATTACTGCTAATTCTTTTGTCTCTGCCCTTGAGCTGTGAGCGCTGAAAGCAGGCCCCTTTTATTCAATTTGATCTCTCTAGCACATAATACATTGTTCGCACCCAGGAAATGTGTGTTGGTTGAAAGAAAAAGGAAGGTGAGGCAAAATAACACAGGCAAGGTACTGTGAGGGCCACAGTCATGCAGGGGCGAAGTCCCTACCCTCTCAGGATAGCCTCGCCAGGGACAAACAAGGTGAGATGGCAGTCTCCGATTCTTCTCTACGGATTCTGTATGACACATTTATTGTGGGGCGGGGAGACAAATATTTTGAAGTTTTAATTTTTTCCTTATTGGGATACCCATGTACATACAAGAATGTATAGGGTAATATGTAGTTTAAAGAATTATCAATGAACACCGTGTAATCACTACGAAAGTCAAAAACTAGAGAATCACAGGAGCTGCCCCATGTCTCTTCTGATCACAGTTTCCTTTCTCTCCCCAGGAAGTAACCACGATGCTGACTTTTATAATCATTTCCTGCTTTTTCCTATGTATGGGTCCCTAACCAATAGAACTTAGCCTTGCTTGTTTTTAAATTTTATATAAATTGAATCACGCAGTATGCATATTCTTTTGAGACTTGATTCATTCCCTCAACTTTGTGTGATTAATCCATGTTGTTGAATGTGGCTGTAGTTTGGGGCTTTTTTTTCCATTATGAGAGCATTCATTATATAACTATGCCACAGTTTATCCATCTACTGCCAATACGACTTATGAGATTTTTCTAGTTTGGGGCTATTACAGTGGTTCTATAAACATTGTTGTATCTATTTTCTGGGATTTTTAAATGTTTTGCTTTGTTTGAGAAGTCAGTCTACCTCTGGAATCAGAGAACTCCCTAGTGTTGTGAAATGGAAACATTTGCACAAAGAAAGTAGACCAGTTGAAAAAATATCATTGTTTCCCTCAAAGTGTAGTCCAAGATGGCCCACATTAAAATCATCGGGAGAATTTATTAAATATGCAGATGAGAAGGCTCAGCCCAAACCTACCAAAGGAGAACCTCTGGAGATGAAGCTGCATTTTAGCAAGCTCGCTACCTCCTCCTCCCTTCCCATGAGTGGATCACCAGTCTCATTTCTGCAGATGGTACATGCATGTGTGGTGGGACAAAGCTCAGTGGTTGGCATGATGGTAGGAAACTTTGAGAGAAAGGAGTAGTAATGCCTCCATGCCCAGGAAATCAGCTCCCTCCCTCTTTACTTCCCCTGTTCTTGCCTTGGTGCATCCATCTCCAAGCGAACTCTACCCTTAGCACCCTACAAGTGGGGGTCCCAGCTTTTGCTTTCTTCTCCACAGCCCTCCTCTTCATCCCCCAACCTCTGCCCTGGTCCTACCCTGCTCCAAATGCTGCAACCCTCAGAAGTCTCATTTTAACTAATTCCAGTCTTTCCATGATGCTTAGCAATATTTTACCTCAACAGGCCACCTAGTTTTTGTTGTAAACAGACGTTACTTTTTGGAGCAGTTTTAGGTGCACAGCAAAATTGAGCATAGAGTTCTTCTATGCCCATCCCCAAACACACAAACCTCTCCCACTATCAACATCTCATACAAGAGTAGTGCATGTTACAATTGATGAAGTTTATATGAACACATCATCACCAAGGTCCACATTCTGTGGTCCTGACAAATCTGACATGTATCCACCATTAGTACCATACAGAGTAGTTTCACTACCATAAAAATCCTTTTCCACCTATTCATTCCTCTCTCCACAGCCTGATCTTTTTACTGTCTCCAGTTTTTACCTCTTTCAAAATGTCATATAGTATATAGCCTTTTCCGATTGGCTTCTTTGATTTCGTTAATATGCATCTAAGATGGTTCCATATCTTTCCATGGCTTGATCGCTCATTTCTCTTCAGTGCTAATATTCCATTATCTCGATGTTCATCCACCTAACGAAGGACATCTGGGTTGCTTCCTAGTTTTTTTTGTTTTTTATAGAGAGCAGTGTCACTGGCCCTCATGTGTGGGATCCGAACCAGGGCCGATGGTGTCCCAAGCCAGCTCTCAACCATTGCGCCACTCAGCCGGCCCAGGTGGCTTCCTAGTTTTGACAATTATGAATAAAGGTGTTATGAACATCCATGTACAGGTTTTGGTGTGGACGTTTTCAACTCCTTTGAGTAAATACCAGGGAGAAATTGCCAGATCATAAAGATGTTTAATTTTATACGAAACTCCCAAACTGTCTTAAAAAGTGGCTGCACCATTTGGCTTCCCTGTCAGGAAAGAATGCGATTCCCTGTTGCTCCACACCCTCACCAGCATTTGGTGGTGTCAGTATTCTGGATTTTGGCTATTCTAATAGGTGTGTAGTGTGACCTCTTTATTTTTTTAATTGAAGCACTAGTTTTTAAACAACTACTCTTCACTTTTTTTCTGTTTTTGGAGTATTGTGTTTTAAAATTTTGTATGGCAAAGTTGTAAGCAAGTAAATTTTATTGTTCCTTTAAAACTCATAATATTTTTACAAACGTTTCTTGTCTAACTTTCTCTTTTTTTCCTTTTAAATATAGATAAATGCAGAGGGGACACCAGAGGAAGTTTTTCTTCAACTCTGCACAGCTATTGACTCTATTTTCTAAAGACCAAATGCATGTATGTTGAGAGCGGAGACAAAGAAAAATATGAAAAGGTTCCTACCATAACACAATGTTTCAGGTTAAACTTTTTGTGTCCCCCTCAAATCCTGACATTGCTGTTTGCTTACCAGCCTGAGAGGTGTCTGGAAACCATGCATGGTGTATTTGGTATTCTCCAACCTCTTCGTCTTAATTCAGACAGCTGCCTGTACTCAGCACGCACCCTTTCCCATCAGTAGGCTACACCTCAGAGCTAAGTTAGTGTGTGGGCAGCAGTGCAGTGCCAGTCTGTGTCAGCTGTGCCCTCAGGACTTGCTAGTCTGATCACTAGGTCTATTCTCATGAGATGGGGAGTTAGCATCCCTAACTCTCCATCACATCTTCCTTCCTCTCCCCAAGATCTGTATGCTGCTGCCTGAAGAAAGCCCTTAATATGGGGGCCAGGCCTGGGCATCTTTCTCTGGTGACAGTCTCTTTGTTCACTCAAGTCTTATCCACCAGTAGCTCAGAGCCAGAGATTAGGTTGACGATGCCAACTATTGATAAAAAAAATCTGATTAGACAAATTTGTTAAGAAAAAAATATGAAACTGTAGAGCTTTTCCAAGACAGCAAAACCCAGATAGTGATCAATAACATTTCTCTATTCATTTTTATGAAACTGGCTACTTTGGAATACTGTCAAATTGGCTAAGAGAACAAACTGGAGAAAATTGTCTAACCTCGTCTCTTCAGTAGCTGGTGGTGTATTTTGGCAATTTTACATTAACACCAATGACCACATGTAATGACCAAATGTAATTTAAAAGCATGGGGTGATTTATTATTGCATCCGCTGGACTAATGTCATCTTACAGTTTTGACTTTAAATGATCACCAAGTTACTTAATATTGTTGCCAAGCAAATAAAAAAATACACTAACTGCAACAAAACTGATGTGGACTCGGGAGGGGCACGTCAGTGCAGAATGTTTAACAGATCCCAATGCTGTATTTGTTTCATATGGACCTTTTCCAGGGCTTTGCAGACCTTATCATACTCAAATGTAAAACTGTTTCTTCGCATCGAACCAGTGAGGTTTGGGTTCTCTTTTGTGCTATCAGTTGCCAAAAAACAGAGCTTCTTTTATGTTCTCGTGGAATAACTGCATCTGCCTCCATTCAGTCACTACAACAGACCATAGTTTGTTTGCATGATTTTTTTTTTCTTCTTCAATGGCTGTGCACTTAAGAATCCATTTCTGGGACAAAACTGTATTTTTGAAGTCATTTTTTTTCTTGAAATGGCTATGTACAAATAAAGTAAATGGAACACAGGATAACTCTTTTTCTATTTATTTGTAACTCACATCATTCTGGAAAGCATTCGAAGCCTTATTCCAAACAGAATTCGAAGCAAACACAGTTAATACTTGAGATTTACGATATGCTCATATGGTTTTAATTTTGGCCATAGATCAGTTTCAAGCTATTACAAAGAGAACCCTCAGTGTATTCATGATACATGGTAATTTTCGTATTTCCTTATTAGCCATTCTTAAACAGAAATGTCAGTGTTTGCTAAAGAAGAAATTGAATTTCTTTGGTTACAATTATGCCTCTATTAACAAAAAGGGACATGTTCCTACAACTCACACAGTTGTCAAATACTTTATTACTACCCCAAGTTGTCACACACTTTATAGGGGAGCACAAGGAGTATTTGAGCAAATTAGAAAAAAAAGTTACAGGGTGAAAATGATCAGTTGTGCCAGAAACCATAAAATGACTTCTTCACACACATACCATGTATTGGCAACACCATCCGTCCATCCCCACCAGCTCTGACAGCGTAGTGAGGGAAATGTGACAGCAGGGCAGCAAACTAGTTGCCTGCCCTCCTGAAAGAAATCAGCCAAGGTAAGTGGCTTTGTCCCTCAAGAGTATCTAGAGGTGCAAATCAAGTCTTCTGCAGAACGGCTAAAACATGTTACTGATTTGAATGGCAGGAAATGATATCACTAAAGTCATAGGATTTTAAAGCAGGAAGGGAACTTAGAAGTCTCTGCTCAGCAGAAGACCCTGTGTGTATGTAGAAGACATCAGAATATGATCCAAACTGCTTTACAAGGCCTCACCTATCTGGCCCTGTACCCTCTCACCCCACCAACGCCCCCTCTCCTCTTGTTCATCTGGCTCAAGCCACACTGGCCTCTTCATGTTGCCTCAAGCCAGTTCTTGACCGCATCAGGGCCTGTTGCTATCCTACCACCTCTTCCTTCAGATGACCTGAGAACCTAATTTCCTCACTCCATTCAGGTCTTTGTTGGTATTTATCCTGGTCATCGAGGTGTTTGATTATTCCATCGAAAATGACACAATGGGCCCCATTTTTCCATCGTTTTTCTTCAAGTGTTACTTTTCTTCACATCACTTTTACCGCTGCCTAAAACTACGTTTCTCATTTAGTTGTTTATTGCCGCTCTTCTGCATTAGACTATAAGCTCCATAAGGGCAAGGCTTTGTACCCCGAGTCCCACCTTAGCAGTTACTGAAAGCTGACATTTAAATCCTCCGAACCTGTTTCCTCCTCTATACAGTGGAGGCCTTGACAGCCACCTCACAGAGGTGTTGTGAGGACTGAACAAGTTGAATACATGGAAATCAGTTACTAGATCCCAGTGCTCAACGAAAGGGGTTCTTTGTCAAAATTTACCGAGTACCTCACTTCCACAATTGGTACTGGAACCCAGAATCTCCACTCTAGTACCCTTTCCATGAGTCTAAAAATATGGCTGAGAATCAAGATACAAGGCCTAACCAGGGTCCCAGAGGGTACCACAACCTTCTCAGCCACCCATGGTTGAGCCACATCCTCCAGATAAAATAGGATGCAATTCCTCAGGGCCCTCCCTGTAAAGGATCTCTCGTGAGGCAAGCCCCCTGCGGCTCCCACAGACACAGTCAGGCATCGGTGGTGTCTCTTATCTTCCCAGAGAAAAAATGTAACCCTCCAAAACATTGGTCATACTACCGAAAAACATTTATTATAGAGACTCTAATAAGAATCAGGCCCTAGGATACTGGCAGACACAGACAGTCTCTGTCCCCATGGAACTAAATGTGACACCACTCTCAAAAATCCACTTAATCAGCTACATGAACTGTGAAAAAAAAAAATAACATTTTTGGTTTTTTCTGGGATCATTAAATAGAAGCACATTTATTGTCCAGATAAGAAAGAAAAACAAACACTTTCCAGCTTAAAAAGGACAATGCCTCCATAAACTTGTAGAAAAACCTACTTGTTACCTGGAGACTTCCGATCCCATCCAATGCACCTAGAAATGGCCTTCAAACTTTGTTATCCACAGTAAAAACTACAGTTTATATAGCATGCCACATTATATTTATAACTAAAAAAGACACTTCACAAAACATTTGTACTTACTACATGTGATGTACTATTTCCTGTTTCTTTTTATTCCTTAATGAGCCTCATACCACAGTAAATTGTTATGTTCTGCAATTTAATTTAAACAAAGGGAAAGGGGACAAAAATGGACAAGGCATACTATTAGGTTAAATGAGAGGCACCAAACCATGTGGAAACAAAGTCTACCTGAGTCAGGAGACAAGCCTTAGTCTCAACTTTGCCAACATCCTCATAATCACATTTGCTGTCAAATCAGAATATGTAAATGATATGTGTGTTTCTCTAACTCATCATGGCAGACCATTCAGTTCTCTTCCCCCAGTCACAGACCTGCTTCTCTATTCTGTGCTATAAACCTGGATGTGTACTCGGGTTTGTACTCTAGGAACCACACTACAAAAGGAAAAAAGACTGAAAATCGACTCCCGCACACCTCCACCTCCACAACCTTAGTGATGCCTGACACAAAGGGAAATGGGGTAGAGAGGCAGATGTCAACTCTGGAGCAATCTTTCTAGGTTAAAATCCAGGCATCTCCACTTTACTAACTGTATGATTTGGGGCAAGTTATTTAACCTCTCTGGTTAGATTTTCTCATATGAAAACAGGATAATACATGAACCTGCCTCATAAGGCTGTGAGAAATCCACTATTACATGCTTGCTTGGCACATAGTAAGCACTATGTATGTATGTATATATATATGTGTTTGCTATTATTACTGCACATTACACAAATCAAAACTTCCTCCGCTTAAACCTGAAAGCAGTGTTTTTAGGTGCTATTAAAAGTTCCTTCAGTTCTTAATCAAGTCACTTGAGCACATTGTTTCAGGAAATACTACCTCTGACTTACTGACTGCTACTTAACAAGCAATGCTTTTTAACAAGTAGGTCTATGCTGTCTCTCACAGCCAATACCTCTTTTTAGGAGAAGAGGGGGCCACCTTGCATATGACAGCCCTGCCCATTCCTGCAGTCATCAAATTAAAACAATGATGACAACACATTACCACTATTACTACCCTTCAGAGCCTTTTAAAGGTATGAGGACTATTTGCTTGGAGCTGAAAAAATGCAAAATAAACACATCGTTTTTTGCTCAAGCAGAAAATAATCTTCTTGCCACTCAAAATTCTCAAAATATTTGCCCTTGAAAAATACATTTAAGTAGATTTATTTTGTCTACTCTGTTTACATAACAATTGTATCATTCATAGCCCTCCTCCAAAGCATAATTCGTACTTTATGGGATTTTTGAATGGATCTAAATGGTTCTCCAAAACTAACAGGTATTATTTCTATACAAACACAGAAGTTACAGAAGTTACCATCAAGTGCAACTGTCTTGCTACAAGTTGAAGGTAGATCTTCTGGCATAGTCACTTAACGTTTAATATCGAAATGCCCAGAATTCTAACGATTCCTCTCTTCTTCCCCCAACTAATAATTCTAGGGTGAGAAGTTAAGCTCAAGGCCATTTCATTTTCTTTCTGATGCAATATATTTTATCAACTTCACCAGTAATCTTTAATTAATATATTATGTTTAAATTCTCATATTTCTATATTTAAAATTATATTACTTTTCTCAATTAAAAATATTCAGGATATGATTTTAGTGCCTACACTGGATTAATGAGGACTAGTAAATAATGTTCCCCCAGGGCCGGCCGAGTGGCGCGTTGGTTAAGAGCTGGCTTGGGATTCCAGCAGCCCCAGTTTGGATCCCACATATGAGGGTCAGTGACACTGCCCTCTACAGCTAAGATGGTGAACAACAGCTCCATCTGGAGCTGGGTTGTGCGAGCCCCAGCGATGGTGTAGGCTGCAGCCCCTGCTGCAGTGGGCTGCCATAGGCTACAGTGAGTGGCCGGCAGCCAGCGTGAGTGGCTGGCAGCCGGCGTGAGTGGCCGTCCAGAGGCAGGCAACTGACCTGCCTCACCCAAGAAGAGTGCAATGCTGATACCAACATGGGCCAGTAAAGCAATGTCCTCCACAACTAGACTGAAGAACAAAAAGGACAGCAACTTGTCTGTTCCCCTTCCCCAGTTCCCCAATGCTGTTCCCCTCCCCCAATTCCCCAATAAAATCTTAAAATAATAATAATAATAATAATAATAATAATAATAATAATAATGTTCCCTTGATTTAAAATTAGAAAAAAGCAGATGACTCTAAACATTGGGTCGGTATAATACTTAATCTTAATACATTTATATTCTTTTCCAATAATCAATAATAATTTCCAGGGAATATGGTGATTTTCAAAAACCTCCTATTTAAATTAAATATGTGAGGGGTTTATCTTCATTAAAAAGAATGAGTAAAATTTCCAAAAAATTTCCAACCTAAGTTTAGTTTTCACATCTGGACATACTGTCTTGTTCTTTAACCTGGTATGTGTTCTTTCTGTAACCCAGTTTAATTTAGCATTTCAGCACACATTGAATGAAAACATTACCATCTTTTACAGAATTTCTCAAGTTCACCCTCTTTTCCATTTTTTTTACTCTTTACTCTTTCTAAAGGACAGACAGATAAAGCAAATCCTTTTTAAAAACCAATCCTTTAAAAAATCCTTAAAAAAAAAATTCAAAACCTAACCAAAGGAAGTCACAACAAGCATTCTATAATATAAACAGACAGTATCCACATAGTTTATTTCTCACAGTTCTCCTGACAAATGAGTATTATTCAAGAACATACTGTATACACAGATAAGAAGAAACATACAAAATGTTTTAAATGATGCACAACAAAATCCAGCAGTATAAAAGAATGCATGTGAACTCTTGCTCACTGCGCAGACTAAATTTAATCACTTGTTTAAATAGTAATAAAAATACAATCTTTTATGGATCTTGTGCAGACTACAAAAGAGGGAAATTATTACCATATTATATATATGATTTTTATATTAGGCAGTTTTCTTTGATGAGTTGCACTGACAACTCCAAACACAGAGGCAGAAGGCTGTGTATTTTAAAGGAATTAATGTTGTGAATTAGAGACTTTACACAGTTACTACCACTGGCACTTTTCACCATAGTTTGTACACATCACATGATCATCTTATATAACATTACATTTAAAAAATATATCTGAGTGACAATTTTATAACATTCACACACCATGAGCTGGTTAAGGAAGCAATGCCACCGTTGCCTCCTGTAGTGCTTTGTGTTGGTAACAAGGACAGTTCATTGTGGTTAAAAGAAATTAGACATCAATATGGTTAAGCAGCTCCAATTTACTAAAGGCCACCAGTGGCCACCACTGGGACAGTGAATTCCTTTAAAGTGTATATTCTAGAAGCAAACACCATCATTGGTTAAAACTTTGTCTAAAGAAGTCAGTTTCTGTGCTGAAAACTATTTTCACAAAACTGAAAGCTACTAAACAGTTTTAATATAAATACTTTGTCTTCTCATTATCATATTTATGACCAAGTTCTTAGAAACCTTTGGAATTTACTCTCTCTTTAATATGTGCTCTCGTTGCCGTCTCACCGATCACCACCTACAAGTCTGGAAGGTGGTGGTGAGAAATTCCCCCAGGAAACCCTTTGCTCACCAGGAATGTGCAGCTGCTGAACAGTGATCTAAGCCACAACAGTGCTGAGCTGGACTTGACGAGAACACTCAGGAAGCTGTCATGCTATGAGTGTCATTTCAGGGAAAGCAGAGAATCTTTCCAAACTGTGCACATCATTCACAATGATACCATTGCTATGTGTTGAAGAGGAACTAGTATACGATGCTCTCTTCCACGTCATCTGTTTGCTGGAAAGTAGTTTGGGTCAAGGTAATTATAACTGGTGCCCTGGGACACACAGTAGTCTCTGTCTAAAAACGTCTCTGACCTATAAACAGGTTCTAATTGGTGATCTTCCTTGTGAAGATCTGTTTCATGTAGACTGCAAAGAGAAAACACACACAAACACCTTATTACATGGCTGGCACTGGATGCACTTTGGCCTAGATATTACAAAACTTCCTCACAGCTCGACCTGTTTAAATCCATTAATCTATCAAAATCTCTAATGGAAAGTTACTCGAGACATATGATGATTAAGGAAAATTCCTTAACTGCCTAGAACAACAAAATTTAATCCACTAAACGTGATTTTCTAAGTAGTTTGGAAATCAAATCCACTACTGGCTGAGTTCTTCACTTGTCAAAATTTAAGATCTACAATGAAGAAAAACACTTACCAGTCTGAACAAGAATCACAAAAATCCAAAGACATTTCTGGAGGGCAATCCTGGCAATGCCACCGAACCCCCTGGATAGGTTCTATGCCACAGTTATCACACTGCAAAAGAGAGAAAAAGAATGAAGCTATGTTGTTCCAAAACCTTTTTATTTTTCCTGCTGGAAAACACATGACATGCGTAGATACCTTTTCCCTCTCTCCTCCTGCACTAACAAAAATGGTTCTAAGTCAGGTACAGTTTCTAGCAAGCTAGCTGAAATTCCATCCATTCAAGATCAAGCTACATGTAGGTGAGAGGGATATGATAAGAAATAACATTATTATGTTTTAATTTATTTTTTAAAATTTTAAGAAAATCATCTACAAACTTGGGCATTTGATTATTAGTAACTATTTACTTGAAAGGTACCTCACACCAGTGTACAATGACTGTGATTGAGAGCCAAAGACTTAATACCATAGTTGAAACTATCCAAATACATTACAAAACTATTAACAGGTTATTGTACCTCACATGAACCTAAGTGAACACAAAATCCTGTCTGAACTTTATCTTACTGAATTACTCTCCAAAGCCTGAAGCATCCTAATAACCAATGCCCATCATGAAGAAAAGGCAGCTCTAGCTTTTTCTCAGTGTGGTGGCATTGTAGTAGCCCTCAGTGTATTCTGTGCAATTTTGGAAATCAAAGTAAACCTCATTCTGGCTTCTCTGATCATCAGGCCAACTAGAGTGGCTGACAGACTGGCTAACAAGCCACAGCTAGATCTTACAGCAAAAACTATGAGAAGTGAAGAAAGCTTCCTTTTGAAAGGCCAGCGCTGTCAATTAGGAAAATCTCTAATAAAAAAGCAGGGTCACTGAAAGATCAAGAGGGAAAATCATTTAATATAGTCTGCCTAATGCCCATGCCAGAAGAGCAGAGGTATAAAAATTTTGTTTAAATTTCAATTTATCAGTCACAGCACACATCTGTATTTTTATGTACACCACTACCAGCAAATCCATAGTTCATGGTCTCATTATTACTTCCTCCAATCCCATCAAATACAATCAATTCTAATGCCTAAAGAGTTCTCAAATCTGTCAATCTCTATTTCCACAGCCAAAGTCAGGATATTCTCATCTTTTGTGTAAATTCCCAATTCAATCGCTAACCCAATCTCCCTGCTTCCAGCTTGCTTTCTTCCTATTCATTCTCCATACTAAGGCCAGAATCATCTTTTTCTCCTGTCCTGATTTTTTTCAACTACATAAATAACATACATGAATACATTATTGTTTTTAAAAATTTAGCAACATAGCAGTCAGAAATAAGAGTTATCCACTCTAAACCCACTGCCTTCCTAAAGGTTACCAATATTAACAGTTTAAGAATGATCTTTCCAAAATGCAAATTTCATGTTAGTCTCTGCTTAAAATCTCTAATCTTTTAGGACAGTTTAAATCCTTAGCAAGATTTCCAAGGCACCTCAACAGTCTCTCACTACTCTCCAGTAAGCACTTCAGTCATATTCAACTATTTTACTTACTTAACTTCTCTAATTCCTTATGAGGTGAAAACAGAATAAGGGCAAAAGCTGAGTCTGTCTTGTTTACCTCTGAACCCCTAGCATTTAGCAAGTGCCTGAATATAATGGGTATTTCAAGATTTTGTGGAATGAATAAATGTATTTATATTATAATAGCCTCTCAAAAAATAGTAGAGATAATTTATAATTGAATCTGAACAGGGAAAAAAATTTTCTGATCTGTGAACAACAGCAACAAAAAGAGAAAGAGCTCCATGGATCAATGGATAAAGAAAATGAGTTACACACACACACACACACACACACACACACACACACACACACACACACGAGCATTATTCAGCCATAAAAGAGAAGGAAATCCTGCTATTTGGGACAACATGGATGAACCTAGAGGACATTATGTAAATTGAAATAAGCCCGACACAGAAACACAAATGCTGTTATGATCTCACTAAGAATCTAAAAAAGTCAAGCTCACACAAGCAGAGAGAAGAATGGTGGGTGCCAAGGGCTAGAGAATAGGAGAAGTTGGTCAAAGGGTACAAACCTTCAATTATAAGATACATAAGTTCTGGAGATCTAATTAATGTACAGCATGGTGATTATAATTAACAATTTTCAAGCATTCAAAACTTGAAATTTGCTGAAAGTATACTTCAAGTGCTTTCACCACACATAAAAAGTAGTAACTATGTGAGGTGATTTTTTGACACCTTAAATATATACAATTTTTGTCATTTATATCTCAGTAAAGCTGGGAGATAAAAACAGATACAGCTAGACACAAACTTCTCATCTCTATTTTACCTCAAAGTATAAGATACCTGTCTGTTTGTCTTCTCTCTACTAAATCATAAACCTCATGACATCGGTAATTGTGGCCTGCTACTTGGCATAAATGCACAGGACAAGAGGTAAATGTACTTTCACCTGGATGCTTGGAAGCTGTGGAGTTTAAAGCTCCAAAATCACCTAAATATCTCTTATCACCCTTTCAAAAACTAAATCAATAGTAAGATTAAGTAGAATTTACCTTGAAGCCCAAGTGTTGTACAAATCCACTTTCAGCTTGCATTTGCTGAAGTTTCTGCTTCTTCAACTTTTTAAACTGTAATAGTTCCTTATATTCAGGTAAATTCCTATACATGATAGGAATACCTTCCTCATCCTATTGAAAAGAAGAAAACACAAAACAAAAAATTCCATTTGATAATTAAAATGAACTAAGTGAGATAGAATATTTTGGTATTGACAAGGTATTTTTCACTTTTAAGCTACCTCACATTATAAGACTCCTGAAAATCAGTGCTATTAGCAATATTTCAGACTGATGCTTTTGGAGGGCTTCTTAATGCAATAGTAGTGCTGAATCGTAGTGGACTACCTCATAACGGAAGTACCAGGGGAACAGGCACAACAACACTACTGCAGACTCGCCCCATCCTGACATGTTCATGGCTACTGGAGAAACTCCTTATAATCTACTTCTCCCTGATCTGCAGGAAGCTCCTTTTCTTCAATCTAACAGATTTTTATGCTTCTTCAGGTAAATATGATATTTTCTTTAATAGCATATTTATTTTTATTTTTTTTTGAGGTCAGTGTCACCGGCCCTCATATGTGGGACCAGAACCAGGGCCGCCGGCCTCCCAAGCCAGCGCTCAACCACCGTGCCACTCAGCCGGCCCTAAATATGATATTTTCTTACCAATAAGAAAACCAATCTCTGCTTTGTTTTCTGCTCTGTACTCATAATAATCAAGGGGGTACATTCCTTTCTTACTCAAGGGGATGAAATAAGTTACAAAGATAATTATTTAGAATAGAATCTAAAAGAAATGAATAACAAAAATTATATAAATGTATGAAGTTGAAGCTGACAGATGGAACACTAGGTGCTTCCTATTCTTTCAATTCATTTGTGCTCTGTCGCCCAGAATCCATTTCTTTCCTTTGCTACCTCATGACTGATCCCATGGCCACCAATTTCCATAACGCTCCTAAAAGCATCCCCAATTCACTGACCTAAGAACTAAGGTTCTACCAATTCCCAATCCTGGACAACACAACCCTTGCCTCTTCCACCTCTCCTCCTCTCCATGTTAGGTATTATTAACTACTATGTTTATTTTACATCAAGGAAACTGACACTTACAGAAATTATAACATTTGCCCAAGGTCACATAGTGAATTAGTTACAAAGTCCAATGATTTGAACCTAGATTTGACTTCTTTAACTCCTTAGACTCAGCAGCCCAAAGTCTAAATCAAAGAGTTATCCTTAATTTTTCACTGTCTTATATCTATTCCAACAAATTCTGTCACTACTTAATATACTTCCTAATATCTCTCTCAAATAGGTCCTCTGCAGTAGCCTTTCTCTTCTCCTCTACCCCCATCCTTACTTAAAATCTCCAATGACTTCCTGACTGTCTAGCATCGGTCCAAAGTCCTTAGTTGGATAAAAGATTCTTTACAATCTCAAGCTTCGCCTACCTGTCGCCCACTATCTTTCATTCATTTCAAATTCTTGTCAACTAAAGATACTAAATAACAGCTACTACCTTCTTATGTCGCCACTGAGAAAGACAACATAAGTAATCTAATAAACACACAACACTAATAAATATGATGTGAACTAAATAAATAATATAGTAAAAAATTTTGTAATGAAATTTACTAAATTCTGATATTTTAAGCAATACAAAGAGCACAAGCTCTGATAAATTTTTAAATTTACATTTTAAGTCTAAGGATACCATTAAATTTGATCAACAAGATTAAGATTAAGAAAAGTTAAATTATCTCACACACATTAGGGTGGCTACTATCAAAATAAAATAAAATAAAATAGTGCAGCCACTGTGGAAAACAGGATGGTGGTTCCTCAAAAATTAAACACAGAATTTCTATATGATCCAGCAATTCCACTTCTGGGCATTATATCCAAAAGAATCGAAAGCAGGGATTCAAATAGACCTTTATACACTCATGTTTATAGCAGCATTCACAACAGCCCAAAGGTGGAAGCAACCCAAGTGTCCACTGACAGATAAATAAACAAAATGTGGTGTGTATATATAACGGAATATTATTCAGCCTTAAAAAGGAAGGAGATTATGACATGTTACAAGATGGATGAACCTTGAAGACATTATGCTAAGTGATATAAGCCAATCACAGAAGGACAAAAACTGTATAATTTCACCTCTATGACATACCTAGAATAGTCAAATTCATAGAGACATAAAGTAGAATGTCAGTTGCCAGGGGCTGGAAGGAGGAAATGGGGAGATATTGTTTAATGGATGTAGAATTTCAGTTTTGCAGCTGTGAAGAGTTCTGAAGAGCAAACCTTCTGTCTGTGAAATTGCCTGGTTTATAAATTAAACTTTATCATAGGTATGTACACATAGAAAAAACATAGTTTATATATATAGAGTTTGGTACTATTTGTGTTTCAGGCATCCACTGATGGTCTTAGAATGCATCCTTTATATGTTTACTTTATAGAATATTCTATCAAATAAATGAATAAATGAAAGGATATCACCATTTTATATTATCTAATGAATTAATGGGCCTACACAATAATCAATGGCTGCTATAAAAAATAAAAAAAAAAAAGAGATGACCAGATTGATAAAAAGTGCCCATGAAATAGTCCTGCCCACCCTAACAAACAGTCTGAATCTAATCAGTTATCTAGATCTATTATCAATTTACAGGAAATTCAGGAAACAGGGAAACAGATTAAATGACACCAAAGAGATGCAAACAATAAAATCCACACAATGGTAAATTCTATAAGACAAATGACCCAGTTTTTCAACAGAGACAAAAAAAAAAAATGTGAGGGGGTAAAAGGAGAGAGTGGGGGAAGGAGGGAGGGAAGGAAAGAAGGAAGGAAGGAAGAAAGGAGGAGATCTATTTCAATTTAGGATTGGGGAAATGTGAACTGACTGCATATTTGATTATATAAAGAATTACCCTTTATAAATATGATAATGATATTGTGTAATGTCTGGGACTTGGTCCAAAGTAAGCTGTGACAAAGTTGGGCTGGATAGGAAACATAGGTGAAAACAAGACTGCCACAAATTGGTAACTGTTGAAGTTGGTTGTTGGGTGCCATGTGAGTTTATTATACCATTCTCTCTATTTTTATGTATGTTTGAAAATTTCTTCATAAAAATTTTTTAAACACATTATTAAAAACCCCATAAATTTGAGTTGTTACTATACAGAAATGAAACCAACATTCTCTGAAGAGTAGGAATAATTAGAAAATTAGCAGTGCTCTCATTTTGTACCCTAATCCGTATAATACATAGATAAGTATACATATATAGAATAAATAGATAACTTACTGATGCCTCCTCAATAGCTGTGTTCATGTGACTATGAAAACAAGATCGGTCATCATCTTCATCCATATACACTGGTGGTTCGTGGGAAGTCATGAAAGTGGAAGGTTTAAAGAGATGCTTATTAAGGGGGTGCTGGCGTCTGCTTGTTGAAGACTAAGTGAGAAAATAAATTTTCAGTTGGAACAGTGGAAAAACATTAAAAGAATCAAACAGATAAAAAATATAAATGCAAGTTTATCTATTAGAGGGATTTCACCTCTATCTGTCAGCATACTCTAATGTGGCTGTTTTTCCTATGTTTTCTGGATTTTTAAAGCACAACTAGCCTTAAAATATATATATAACCCCAATAATGGTACAGTGGACCATATACTCATTATCTAGCTTTTATTTGTTATCAACGACATTTATCATACTCATGGCATTCAAAAGCTGAGCTGCTATTATAGTCATCTTATAGAAGATCTGGGGGAAAGTAGCCTAAGCCAGATATAAAACTGTCAAGTAAAAGGAAAATTTCCCCAACATGATGCATGTTTAAAAACAGTACCTACCTCCGATTGACTGCTTGCTCTATAGCAATGTCATTTAATCCTCCCAAAATTCCTATAAAGTAGTTATTATAACCTTTAATTTAAAGATGAATAACTGGAGGTACAGGGGAGGGTAAGTTTCTTGCTCTGGGTGTTGTAGTGAGGTAGTGGCAGGACCAGTGTTATGAACTGGGCCTCTGGGGGCTAAAGCCCCCATTCTCAGCCTCTGTGCTGACTGCCTCTCTGTTTACAGCACAGCCACAAGGAACAACCTTGGCTTCTTGGAGAACCAGAGTTTCATCTGTTTCAAAATTCAAACTCTAAACTGGGCAAGCAATCATTGTGTCTGTGGCTGGCTAGATCTCTACGGTCAGAATGTCAAAATTCAGTGCACAGGAAGGAAGGAACACATTTAGGCTTCTTCAGTGTTCCTTTTGTCATCATCATCTACTCTTAGCTTTGAAAATATAAGGTGCACAACATATCTAAAGTTAACATAGACGCTAATTATAAAAATTAGAGCTGTTAAGTTGAACAGTGATTATCAAGATTCTAACACTTCAAAGATATAAGATAAATTCTACATACCTACTATAGGTAATGCTATATTTGTGGGAAAATAAAGTCCAAAATATTTAAAACAATTGACAAATTAAAACAAGCTTCCAAAGCTTGGTAAAAAGAGTAAAATCAAAACTTGTAAACAATGGAATTTATAGACAATATTTTTAATGTAAAACAGGTTCAATGAGGAAGGCAACAGCATGAAGGTATACTCTTAGTTTCTCTTTATGTGAAGGATAGCAGCGGTGTATAAGTACTAGGGCGATTTACTAAGGAAATGAAAGGCCAAAATGCTTTACTTTTTTGCTATTAAAACAAAAAACTGGCTACAATCTGATCCAGTGTTCTCTGTAGGAAAGGGACAAGCAGAGAGGAGTGGAAATGACTTGGGATCAGAATCAGAGGATCAGGACCGGCCGAGTGGCGTGGTGGTTAAGCGCTGGCTTGGGAAGCCAGCGGCCCTGGTTCGGTCCCACATATGAGGGCCAGTGACACTGCCCTCAAAAAAAAAAACAAAAACAAAACAAACAAACAGAATCAGAGGATCAGTGGTTCCTGGGCGTACTAGCTATGTGACTAGACAATTTACTCAAGGCCTAGTTCTATAAAGTGGCTGCAGACCAGTTCCTGGCCCAGAGCATTCAAACAGTAAAGTGAAGGTGATAATATTACTTCTAGAATTACACTGATGATTACTTCTAGAATTACACTGATGATTAAATAAAATATCTTAACAAAACATTTCTATTCTTGGAAAAAGACGCTAAAAAATACGCTAATTATCTTTATTAAAGGGTGAAACATCCTAAAAGCTTAAACATCACAAAAGGACTTTCTTATATACATTCAATCTAAAATCTTTTTAGTATAATATTACTCAGTCATATAAACTAACCCACTCCTAAGAAAATAAACAAACATCATTAAAGCCCGCAGAATTTCACTGAGTAGCAATAATGGAATCCTACCCTGTGTTTATACCCAATATAACAAAATGCTTAGAGTTGAATTTTTAAAATAACATAATTCAGTTCTGATAAACATCTTACAATTTCACACAGCAATTCTGACTTTGATGAGTTTACTCTAAGATCTGTTTTCATCTATTTTCTTTTTACCTTTTTGGAGTATATATATAAGTTTGGTGTTCTGCCAGGGACTGGAATGCCAGCTTTCGTTAGTTTTATGAAGTATTTCTGCACTCGGCTGGCCACCTAAGGAAACATGACGAGCCTTTTAACACAATATCAAGACTTGCGATACCTGAATTTTTTTTTTACTGCACCACTTTGAAATTTATTAATCCAAATGTATATGCTTTCTATTAGAGTATAAGTCTCTTGAAAGCAGGTAAGGAAGGTCCTGAAGGACTGTCAAATTCAGGATTCACTGCTAAATATTCTATAGTTATTCATTCTATCTCACCCATCATTTATTCCTTTTCTACAGATCATTCCCATGAGCATAAAAGTGTGTAATACCAGGACAGTTTTTAAAAATTAAAATGTATGTGTATCTAAAGGAATGTTAACAATTTAAAATTTAAAATAAATCTAGAAATAATTTTGAACTGCCATTAAAGACATACTTTAAATTCTAGACAAAAAATTCATTAAAATAAAATTGTTTGATTCCAACATTAATACATATTTTCAACTTATAAGTACTCATACTTGTAACATAAAACACATCTATCAATATCCATGGAAACGTGAAGGAGAAAACTGCTAGATTTTTTAAGAGAGACAATCAAGGAATACTGACTAAAGCAATATCACAAGTGTATTAGCACAGTCTAATCATACATAACTGATGTGCTCATCAAGCATTCAAGAGACACTACGTCCATTACATTTTTAGTTTTTTGGTATTTAATAATAATCTAAACCAGAATTACCTCAAGTTGTCTCTGAAATGAACACAAAAATATACAATGCTAATTTTAAAAACCCTACATACTATAGCACTCTGTAGCTAAAAATAATGCTGCTGGTCTGATGCCAGGTGCATTATCCTTCATTAAAAACGATCAGAAACATGCCAATAATATGAGGCCATCTCCTCAATTACCTGTTTTGCAGTCCTATTGCCAAGCTCATCGGCTATCTTCTGCCAGCGTCGGGATTCTACTTCTTCAGGAGGGTATTTCAGGAGTAGCTGTTCAAGCTTTTTCTAAGCCAGATGAAGACCAAATTTAAGAAAGTTTAATACTGAGTTTCTAAATAAGTTCACTTTCCATTTTAAACTATAATACTCCTTCCGTAACTTTGGGGATTAGGTACTAGAAATCCTCATGGTAGGAAAAATTTCTAGTATACAACTTAAAAGACTTCACAGGGAAAAATGAGATTAGAGAATAAATATATAGAAGACCTTATAAAGATTTTCTATTCACTTCAGTAAAAAGGCAGCACAAAAAAATGTAATTAATATTTTACACATCTTGGTAATCTCCACTGACCATCTTTTCTTGCTAGGCTATGTTTAGACTTGGCCCTATAGGTTTGACAAAAACATATAAATTCAGTTGGATTTAGACAGAATATCGAAAGAGACTCTTCCCTCCTATATGTAGTCCTCCATTCAAATATTTAATTTTAATATTCTAAGTTGTTTCCTAAATTTTCCTACAAGTCCTAAAGATGCAGAATAATCTGCATGATTGAAATAAAGATTCTTATGCTTTTAATAAACTTGTTACAGCTGTGGGGTTAAACCTCCTATGAAAGAGAGATGTAATCAAATCTTATCCACAAACAATCCTAGCTGCATGCCAAAGTGTGACAGAACATTCTGATGTGACTCTGTCAGCTTTCCTCCACAATAAAAACAAGAATTAACCTTGAGGCACAGTTATATTTGGCCCCAGGTTTTTCTGTCTCTCCTACATTAAAGAACTTTATTCCATCCATTTCACTACTTTTTTCAATCCTCCTCCCAAAACCCAGGTTCTTGTTTAAAAATCATCTTCAAACAGGATTTTTTATATTCTCAAAATCCCAAATTCTTGAAGTGTGCAAAAATGTATTCAGAAATAAATTTAAATATTTTAAATCCATGGTAAAGATGGATTATATACAAAAATATATACTTTAGTTATAATACTGACCCTAATGTTAACTTTTTAACTTTTTTTAACCTACACAATGTAGAAATATCTGTTACCTGTTCTTCAACAGTCCACAATTGGTTGAATGTTTCAGGTTTGGTATCATCACACAGACGTCCTCTTATCATCTGCATATAAAACAAGGTTTTTGTCAAAGTGAAAATAACAAAGACTATCCCTCTGATATAGCCAAATAACACACAAGTGGTAGAAATTTTTATTATTTTTTTATTTTTATTTTTTTTAGCTGAGCCGTCCTGCCACATGTTGGCAGCTCAGCTCGAGCAAGGAATCGAACCGGCGACCCTGTTGCTCAGAGCTCACACTCTTGAGTGAACTCTTAACCAACTGAGCCCCTCGGCTGGCCCAGAAATTTTTATTAATTTCAAAATATTTTAGTAAATTTATTTTTTATATGTGTATATTATGTTTTATTGTTTACAAAATATTTCACATTCCTTTGTTTCATTTGGTTTTATACTCATAGCAATCCTATGATATAGACGACAGCAACTTCATTTTAAAGAAAAGGAAATGCTCTCAAGGAAATGTTCCTTTACTGATCTGAACCCACATGTCTGTTGAGGTTGATCTAACTAACAGTGGCAAGGTCAGAGCTCAAATCCTGGTTACATTCCACAACACACAAAAAGCTCTTGTTTTTAGAATAAAAATATCTGTCAGGCACTGTACTAGGCATGTTACATGTATTACTCATCTAATCCTTACGACAACTCTATAACATTTGTTAATATTGGTCACATTTTACATAGGAGGAAACTGCAACTTGGAAACTTCAATATAAATGACGTCTGGAGTTCCCGCAGCTAGGAAGTGTTAGAGCTGGTATGACAGCCCGGGTTTCTCTTAACTTCAAAGTTCATGCCCTGGCAACTTCAGTGAAAGACGGCTTGAATTTTAAGAATACAAATCAGCAAACTGTTGAAATATTTGTCTATAATTCAAATTTTTCTACTTCAACATTTTATACTGCTTACTTGAGGACGACTGTTTGAACCTTCTGGACCATCACTCAAAGGCAACATAGAGTATGAAAAGGACTCTCCATCCTTCTTAGGATCTGAAGGACTTTTTGGTCTAGCAGGTAAACCTACTAAAAAGAAGACCATGTATAGTATTATTAAAGCAAGACTTTGCCAGCCATTTCTCTACTTCAATTCTTATCATATAATTTCTTACCTTTATCAAAAACTAGCTTAACTCTCCTAGTATGTCTTTTACGATTTTTAAATTCTCTTTCAAAGTTCCCAAGGCTATTGGTATATTGGTCCCATACAATCTCGGGCAACTGAACAACTCTCTGTGGATATGGAAGCCCGATATCAGCCTGGAAAACAAAATAAAGTAAGAAATCATCAACTACAGCAAAATTTTCGGATGACTCCAAGTCCAAATAATCATCAACTGGACATTTCTCATTAGTTTAAATCCAATACCCCATAAAGTTAAGATAGTATAGTCTAAATATTAAATGGTAAAGACAATAGCAAGTAAAGGAACAATCAATCAAACAAAACAGAAGCACTATTTTTAGATCTCTAAAGCTAAACTAAATACCAGGAGTGCCAAAAAATGTATACAAGTGGATACTTTGGGAAGCATTGCTCAAACAGTAGTTCGCTGTAAACAGAAGTGTCTGGACGCTGATGGGAACCACTTTGAGCACCTCTTCTAATTGCAGAAGTCAAACGTGAATTGTATTCATCTTTTGTTATTGGTATATATTATTACAATAAATACAGTTTCTCCTTTTCTTAAAATGTGTATACATTTTTCTGGCATCCTCTGTAGATACATGGGACTTTATCACTAATACACTTTAAACATAAGTAGCAAAGAAAGGTTTTTATGTCTAAGAACAGCATAGAAATGTTGACAGCAACAGATAAGACTTGACACAAAGAATTAATTAAAAATGTATGCCTATGTTCATGATGTATCCATAACACAATTAATTATTTTCACAATATATAACCCTTAAAACATGTAAAAAAATAATGACATCTTGATAATAACAACTATACTTTTAATTTACTTGGACTTCAGTTACTTTACCAACCACCTTTGGAGAACTCATTAGTTGTCATAATTATTAAAACCAAGTCATTGTGAGCAGTGTCTTTTGATAGGGGTTTGGGTTACAAAGGTGAATGAATTTCTCAGTACTCAGAAAACATACAATTAGGATTAGTGAATTTCACTGTATATAAATTTCACCTTAAAAAAAGTTTTAAAAAGAACTTTAGGGGCTGGCCGAGTGGCACATTGGTTAAAAACTGACTCAGGACGCCGGCTCTGAGTAGCAGGGCCCCGGTTCAGATCCCACATATGAGGGCCAATGACACTGCTCTCTACAGCTAAGATGGTGAACAACAGCTCCATCTGGAGCTGAGCTGCCTTGAGTCACCAGCAACCGTCTAGGCTGCAGTGGGCTGCCATAGGCTACAGTGAGTGGCTGGCAGCCAGTGTGAGCAGCTGGCAGCCGGTGTTAGCTGCCAAGAGACGCCTTGAGTGGCCGTCCAGAGGCCGGCGACCAAGCTGCCTCACCCGCGAAGAGCACAATGACGGGAAGAGCGCAATGACGACACCAACATGGGCCAGTGAAGCAACGTCCTCCATAACTAGACTGAAGAACAAAAGGACAGCAACTTGTCTGTTCCCCTTCCCCGGTTCCCCAATGCTGTTCCCCTCCCCCAATTCCCCAATAAAATCTTTAAAAAAAAAAAAAACTTTAGTTTACTATATGCATTCTGAAGTGTTTTAATGTGAAGTTAATATATGTCTGCAACTTTGAAATGCATCAAATGCATTCCATCTTGAAGTAAGATGGAATGATGGATAGAAGGACTCATGATAAAGCAAACAGAGTAAAATGATAATTGTAGAATCTAGAGTCTATGTGTGTGTTAACTATATAATACTTTCAACTTTTCTATGTACTTAACATTTCTCATAATAAAACGTTGAGGGAAAAACTCAGGTCTTAAATTATGAAACTGGCAAGCAAAATTCACTTTGTGACACAGAATTCTTAATTTTTATTTTGCTATGAAATATTATATTATCACCATTATGCATTTAATGTACATCTGTGTATTTTTGTAAAATTTCTTAAGATGGTCAACATCATTTCTGTTTCTGAGATAAAGAAATTCAGTTCTAAACTAAACCTAGAAATGGAGAACAAGCAAATAACTAACTGCCCACAAATCTAGTAAATGTGCCTAACTATATCTTTTTGCCCACCTGGGAACATGAATAAAATTAAAGTTAATAAATTTTTTATTAATATTTACTTTTCTAACACCATCCGTTTTAGTTGGATCCACTGTCAGTAACCATTATAAGTACTATACAATGGTACTTACACCAACAAACTGTTTAATAACAACAATGCAGAATCAATAAATATGTAAGTGGGCCACTATAATAGGGAGGCTATCATAGGGTTTTAGAAACTTTAAAAGTTTTAACAAATCAATATATAGATTCTACATCTATTAGGATATTCAATGTTCTTAAAGCATGGAGAGAATGGAATGTTTGCCAAGTAAATATTATAGCTAGAAAAACTCAAATAATAAATTAATACACCTAATGAAATAGTGTCCCCAGAGCTGTTCCCTCAGCATCTGGTAGATCACTTTTGTGATTCATTAAAAACTGGTAACTAATAGCTACATTGAAGTTGTTATACTATACAGGTTAGGTTTTTATTTTTTAAGGTGAAGAAGAGATTTCTTTTTAATAGTTTTTCAGTTTTATTCTTTTCACACAATGCTGACTAATATTATGTCTCTCAAATTTATTGAATAATTAGTGGGTCCCTAATTCAAGACACATACTATGGCACAAATGCACATGTAAATTATTTCCATATTTACATTATCAAAAAAGTCATTATAAAAACTTGAATCACTTTCAAATGGTTAACTGTTAAACAGGGAAGTTCTATTTTAAGGAAAACAGAAAATTATACGGAATATTTACACTAAAATAAAGGATATTTCAAATTAAGTAAAAATTTTTTTTTTTTTTTTTTTTTTTTTGAGGGCAGTGTCACTGGCCCTCATATGTGGGACCCGAACCGGGGCCGCTGGCTTCCCAAGCCAGCGCTTAACCACTGCGCCACTCGGCCGGCCCCATAAGTAAAATTTATATCTCCTCCTCATTGACTTGGCAACCATAACCTTAAAGACGTTTAAATTTTTTGTCACCACTGTTTTCTGTCTCACTATGTTGAGAGTTATTCCAAAATGAAGAGGTGAATAAATCCTGAAGTATCAGATGGGGAAGGCAACCAGAAAAGATGATAAAACTGGTTAGGGAAATCAAGGACATCGAATTCCTGCATGAACATCCAAATGAAGCTCCTAGCTATCTTCATCGAGGTGTACTTTACATGTGTTTGGTGGAGATAAACGAAGGCAGTATCCTACCTTCAGTAATATGGTTAGTTATAGAAGGGAAAAAATTTACACATTTTAAAAAGCATATACCCATATTTTTTAAAAAAAGTTATTACCAAATATATCTCAATAAATCTTTTAAATTGTTCAATATATACCTTCTTCTGGAGTTTCTCCACAAATCCAATGGGATTTTTTAGCGCTTCTCTCTGGTGTCTGCCTAAACTTTCCAGGTCCTGTACTGCTTGAGAACGTTGAGCCTCGAGTACAGCAATCGTCTGTAACAGTCTCTGATAACTACAGAGACAAAGAAAAATACCTCACTACAACTTTCCAGTAACAACAATAAATAAAAACTGAGTTCGAACCATGATCTATTATTAAGTTACACAGTCTTTTTAAAGTTACCTGAAAGAGTTTAGTAAAACATATTACTGGGAATAAATGAGTCTTCCTGAGTTACGAAGTACCTAGTCAGAAAATATCAGTTAGAAAAAGCAAAGCCTTATTGCCCCATTTTTTAATTCCTGAAGCTGAACAAACATAGAAAAGAAAGCACCTTAACTTTCCAACAATCAAAGTAATCAAGAGACAGCTAAATAAATAAAAATTTAAAACCATAAGATTTTAGCACTAGGAGGAATCACCAAATTCAACCTCTCTATTGGAATAAGGAATGTGAAGTACATTTCCTTTCCCAGAATTAAAGGAACCTGTCACAAAATTCGATGTCATCTTAGGTGTCAATGATTCTCATTAGCTCTAGTATACCCTCATTCTAGAGGAAGTTTACTTTTCTGTCAATTCTTAAGAATTGAGTATTTTTAAAGAAGACAGGCCTTAAAGATATTTTTTACTTCGCTGCTTACAACTGCCTACGAAAGTCCATTTAGCACAGCTAACATATAATTTTACCCACACAGATTTACTACCCGTCATCATCCTGAATACTCACTATGGTACATGCATACTAAGTAATTTCCCCCACACCACCCCATCCTTTGGTTCAAACTGTCCTGTCTCTCTAATGCCTAATTTCACATAATGCTATACATATGTAAACATGCTGACTCAAAGCCCTGAATGCTCAAATACACTTTGCAAAAAGAATCAAGAACAAGTCACTCTAAGTTCACTTCAAAATAAGTGGTTATGTCCTTAAAGTATTAGTGGAGCATAATTTTTCTTTATGGCTTCACAACAATTTCATTCTGTTTCCCAGTAGACTATAAACTCCATAATGGCAAACACCTCTGAAAAGTTCGCTCTTTTATTAATCCAGAATGCAGCACACTTCCCAGCATACGGATGCACAATAAATATTTTTTGAATGAACAAAAGAAAGGAAGGATGTTCTGTGCAATCAAAAGTTATACTGAATCTTTTAAGGTCAGAAGTCAGCAAACTCAGCACAAATTTCAGAGGTAAAACAATGCAATTTTGAGGTTCACATAGCATAACTGCCAACATTATCAGAACTCTTTCTCAGCTCCCTGCCTAAAAAGTATCTTATTCTTGTTCTCAAGTCCCTTGTTTACTAATCTTTGATGGAATGTTTAATCATTAAGGTAAAAACTGCTAACACTGAAGAGTAAGGTTCCCCTCAAGGTATAGATGCCTCATTTAAATGTTAGAACTGAGTTAGAAAGCAAGGGCTGCACTGTCACTCCTGGATAAATGACAGATGTTTTAAGTCTAAACACACTTTCACGAAGCCTGTTTGCTTTGAGGTGCATGCAGTGCACAAACCGCCTGTGCTGGTGGTTTGTTCCAGGCAGGCTCACCCAGGCTCAATCTTAGGGTGATGACAGACAGCTGAGCAATAGAACCTAACCTCTCTATAATACTCTTAACTGCTACATTTCACCTCCAGAATTCCTACTCTACCAGCTGAATTACCAAAAACTTGTAATAGCATCTCTATGATTGACCCGTTTAAAACAAGAGTTGCGCAATTCTGTATCAACAATATAAAAATGACTGTGAGTATATTAAACTTTCAGCTACTGCTGGAGACATGATGACCATGAGTAAGAATAGACTTACAGAAAAAAACAAGCAGAGGCTTGAAAAAAGTGCTACAGTCAGTTAATGACACTGGGAAAAAAGGTCTCTAGCAGAAGCCAACAAATTTTAACACTTTTTATTGTATGTAAATTATTCCACAGTAATTCTCACTTTAATGTAATTCCAACAGAGATGACGAAGAAAGTATAACTCTTCAACTCCTATTTTGCTTTTCTTTAATCAAGATAAAATGATTACCAGATTGAAAAGCCTAAGATAAATATTGATAAAGACAGGTGAAAAGACTAATAAAATAGTGAATTCAAGTCTATGGCTTAGCTAATCTGAATTATTTCCTAGAGTACTCAGACATTTTACCAGTAAGTTTACCATATACAACCTTATACAGAAATGGAAGGAATCATAAAAAAAAAAACTGGGTTGGCATCTAAAAAAAACCAGTATGACACATACAAATCTATTTTCAATCCTACCCACCCACTCTTTACCTCTAAAGCAAACTACTGGAAGCGGATCCAGGTAGATTTATTTGTTCACTAACGCAGTGATTATTTACTACGAGAACAAGGCACTATCTTAGAAGCTTTAGCAATTATCAAGGCAAATCGGGCACAGAGCTTATGTATAACAGGGAGCTACACTTACATCAGAGGAGAAAAGGAATTGGATGGGAGTGAAAGGGACAGGGTTGGGTGGGAGAGTCCCTCATACTAGTCTTCCTACATTTTGTATATTTGAAATTCTCCACAATGAATTAAAAAGAAAACCCCAACTTTAGTCTAGATTAACAGGGAACATGACCAATGTACTCGTCCTGGGCTGGTCAGATCACACCTGCTACTGTATTGAGCTCTGCTATCAGACTGACACATGGGTTCATGAACTGATAAGACAGATAAGAAACTAGGTAATAAGAAATTACAGGGCTGGCCGAATAGTGTGTTGGTTAACAGTTGGCCTGGGACACCAACTCTGAGCAGCAAGGGCCCCGGTTCGGATCCCACATGGGCCAGTGACACTGCACCCTCTACAGCTAAGATGATGAACAACAGCTTGACCTGGAGCTGGGCTGCCATGAGTCCCCAGCAAAGGCAAAGGCTGCAGCCCCTGCTGCAGTGGACTGCCGTGAGCTACCATGAGTGGCTGGCAGCCAGCGGGAGCAGCAGGGAGCCAGTGTGAGCTGCTGTGAGCAGCCACCTGACTGCCTCACCCGGGAAGATGGCAATGGTAATACCAACATGGGCCAGTGAAGAGACGTCCTCCACTAGACTGGAGAACAAAAGGACAGCAACTTCTCTGTTCCCTTCCCAGATTCCCCAACGCTGTTCCCCTCTCCCAATTCCCCAATAAAATCTTTAAAAAAAGAAATTACAATGTCGAACACGTTTACTGAATGTTACTATATTTCAGACATTGTTGTATTTTAAATGTAATAACTCAACCCTCACAAATTTACAAAGGAAGAGTACGGTACCATTATCCTTATTTTACAGATAAGGAAACCAAGGCACAAATTAAGTAACCTGCCAAAATCATACCAACTATTTATTGTGCAGATGTGATGTGAGGAATGGTTAAAGACTGAGAATATTTCACCAAGAAACAAAAACCTCCAACAGAAAATTAGTTCAATCTTTACTGAAGATGCAGCTATGTGGAAAACAAAATAGACTTGTTTTATAAAGTATAAAGGGTTGGGACGGCTGAGTAGTGCGTTGGTTAAGAGCAGGGCCCCGGTTCGGATCCCACATATGAAGGCCAGTGACACTGCGCCCTCTACAGCTAAGATGGTGAACAGGCCTGGAGCTGGGCTGCTGTACGCTACAGTGAGTGGCTGGCAGCCACTGTAAGGGGCCGGCAGCTGGTGTGAGCTGCCAAGAGCTGCAGTGAGCGGCCGTCCAGAGGCTGGCAACCGACCTGCCTCACCCAGGAAGAGCGCAATGACAATACCAACATGGGCCCGTGAAGCAATGTCCTCCACAACTAGACTGAAGAACAACAGGACAGCTACTTGTCTATTCCCGTTCCCCGATTCTCCCAATAAAATCTTTAAAAAATATAATAAAAAAAGGGGTCAAAGTAGAATCAAATTGTGACAATGGCATAATATGAAGAAAAAGCGTGTCTCAGTCAAAAACCAATAAAAGGTGGCAGGATAGTATCCAATCATCATAGATGTTCATCATAGAGATATTTAAAGGAAATTCAAGCATGAAAAATCCTGAAACTCTTTAATTCCTGTATAACATGCTACTTTCGTTTTTGCTACTCATAGAACCAAGTAAGAAAGAGTAAAATGATTTGTAAAAATGTATATACTTTTACATGGATGCAAGATTCGTTTCAGCTTTCCTACATGGATGATTTTGTATTAAATCTACCAAAATTATTTATCATCTATTTCTAAAGTTGAATCCAATCTTATGCGAAGAATGAATAGTAAGCTTACCTGTGGCAAAGAATTGTTAATTTTATTTCAAATCTTCAGCATAAAATAAAACAACTTTAATTTTTATATTATGGAATTATATTTGGCTAAAATATAAATTCTCTTCAAGTCTATATTTATTTTCACTACCTTTCATTATCCTCTTGAATTCTTTTATTCACTTCTGTGAATATAAAAATCATTTACAGGGCCGGATGAGTGGCACGGTGGTTGGGCGTTGGCTTGGGAAGCCAGCGGTCCCGGTTCGGATCCCACATATGGGGGCCAGTGACACTGCCCTCAAAAAAAAACAAGAAAATAAAAAACCATTTACATGAAAGAGTAATATAGGTAAAAATCCTGATGTCTGGAAGAGAATACCAAGGAATTAGTAATCTAGAAGTTTAATTTTATTGTCCAATGTCGAAGCACTATTATTACACACACTGTGAGGGAGGGAGAGATGGAACGGGGAAGGGAAAGATTTTATTTTCAACCGAACCAGAGTCTGTTTCAAGGAATCAGCTTCCCATTTCTACTGTGAAAACAAGTCTTAAGGTGACATGGCATTTGTAATCTTAAAAATTAATGAGTAAACTTTATGAGGGATATCCTGTCAAAAAACTGCCTGATTCCTCACTCATTTAAGTAGTATCATTAAAGACTAAAACAAAAAAAAAAGCTATTCTAGATCAGGAGTCTACAAACTATGGCTTGCCTATTTTTATAAAGTTTCACTGGAATTTGGAATATAGCCATTCATTTGTTTGCATAATGTCTGTGGCTGCTTTCTAGCTACAATGACAGAATGGAGCAGTTGCAAAGTGTAGTTGATCCCCCAAACCTAAAATATTTACTATCTGGCCCTTTAAGACAGAATCTGCTAGTCCCTGCTATAAATGAAAGGATACAGGGAAGTGACAACCAAAAGTAATGGGTAATCTTGGATTAGATCCCATGGGGTATGGGGTGGGGGTGGGAGGGGGGACACAAACATGAGGCATAGAGGGAAAATTGTAGATTGTGATCTCATTTTATCGTATCAATGCCAAACTGCTGGAGTGTAATGAGGTATTTAATGTTATATAGGAGAATGTCCTTGTTTTTAGGTGATATATACTGAAGTATAAGGGTGGTGAGACTACAACATACTTTTAAATGGCTCAACAAAAAGAAAAGTTTTATATAGTATGTGGGATGGGTTGGAGGATGAGGGGAAAGGATAGAGAGAAGACAAATGTTACAAAATGTTAAGTTGTTAACAACTGATGAACATAGTTGAAGGGTATACAGATGCTCATCATACAATTCTTTTAACTTCTCTGAAATTTATAATTTTACTAAATAAAAACTGAATAATGAAGAAGCTATTCATTATGCTTTGCTACTGGCAATGAGCAGCTTGATTGTCCTATGAATACTGACCTTGATTAAATCTACTGAAAAAAACTGGAGAACATAAGTGACGTAAGAATAAATGTATTGGGGCCAGTTGAGTGGCTTGGGAGTGTGAGCTCTGAGCAGCAGGATCCCGGTTAGGATCCCACATGGGACAGTGACACTGCCCTCTACAGCTAAGATGGTGAACAACAGCTCAACCTGGAGCTGGGCTGCTGTGAGATGCCAGCAACAGCGTAGGCTGCAGCAGGCTGCCATAAGCTACAGTGAGTGGCCAGCAGCCAGCGTGAGCCGTGAGCTTCACTGAGTGGCTGTCCAATGGCCAGCCACCGATCTGCCTCAGCTGGAGAGAGCGCCGTGATCACAATACCAACATGGGCCAGTGAAGCGACGTCCTCCACAACTAGATTGAAAAACAATGTGTTCCCCTTCCCTGACTCCCCAACGCTCTTCCCTCCCCCAATTTCCCAATAAAATCTTTTTTTTTTTTTTAATCGGGGAAGGGGAACAGACAAGTTGCTGTCCTTTTGTTCTTCAGTCTAGTTGTGGAGGACGTTGCTTCACTGGCCCATGTTGGTATCGTCATTGCGCTCTTCCCGGATGAGGCAGATCGGTCGCCGGCCTCTGGATGGTCGCTCACCGTGGCTATTGGCAGCTCACGCTGGCTGCCAGCCACTCACACTGGCTGCCAACCACTCACTGTAGCCTATGGCAGCCCACTGCAGCAGGGGCTACACCCCACACCATTGCCGGGGCTCGCAGCCCAGCTCCAGGTGGAGCTGTTGTTAGCTGTACAGGGCAGTGTCACTGGCCCTCCTATGTGGGATCTGAACCGGGGCCGCTGGCATCCCAAAACCAGCTCTCAACCAATGCGCCCCTCGGCCGGCCTCCCCCAATAAAATCTTTTTTAAAAAAAGAACAAATGTATTAGAGTTCAACTCCACTGTCAGAAAAGGAAAACGGGTATAGAAAAACTTACAATCAGATGAGTTAAACAATATGTTTTTACATGTGTGCACAAATGCACAAATGTATGCACTTGTGAGAAGGAAATAAGAGAAAGAAGAGCAAGATACATATTAGATTACATTGTCAACAAGCCAAAACTATGTTAAGTGAACTGGTTCTCAGGAATAACAATTAGACCACTTTATACAATAACAAATTCCATCCGAACATCCGAACAACTCACCAGTGTAAAACAATGGGGGGGGGGGGAGAAGGAATGCCTCAATCTACTCTAATTAGGCCATCATTTTAATCAAGTGTGATAATTCTCCTTTCTGTAAAAAACTGAGTTCATTAGGTATATACATGATTAAACAGAAATTATTTTTAGGTGAGTAGCACATACATTTAAAAAAGTTATCTATTTGGTGAAAGAGGAACTGTATAATTGAAACTTTCTCTTCCTTCATGAAGGGTTTCAAACACTGAAACTACAGGCCCTATAAATTCAGTAATTCTGTAAATAGTTCTCAAATGATCTCACTTACTCTCTATGAAAATGCAGAAGTCATCAGAGTATGATTAAAAAGCCTTTTATAATATTTATAATATAATACAATACAATATAATATAATATGACAAAACCTAATACCTCAGCTTCTGATAATGTGTTTCTAGGTATAAAAATAACTGTATTAAAAATAACTAAAAATGCTGAATTAAAAATAATTTAAAAAAGGGCTGGCGGAGTGGCTCAGTTGGTTAAGAGCTCGCTCAAGAGTGTGAGTTGAGCTCTGAGAAACAGCAGTTCGATGCCCAGCCCGAGCTGAGCAGTCGCTGAGCTGCCAACAGGTAGCAGGATGGCTCAGCTAAAAAACAAAAACAAACAAACAAACAAACAAAAACAAACAACAACAATTTAAAAAAACAGGGTTGGCCGAGAGGCACGGTGATTAAGAGCTGGCTTGGGACGCCAGCGGCCCTGGTTTGGATCCCACATATGAGGGCCAGTGACACTGCCCTCAAAAAAACAAAAGAAAACAAAAAACCAAACATGTACTTTTTATTTTAAAAGCATGAAGCACCAGTAAGATACTAAAAATTTTTATTAACAGGTCAAAAGCTAAAAGAAGGCATAAATTGGAAGAGTCAAAACAGCACAAAACTGCTTTGGCCTTGGTCACAGGTGTGGAAACACATCAGTTTGAGCTCAACTGTCAATTTCATATGGCCAGGAAACAGAAGACAAAGCCATCAAGGCAGGTATCTAATAGGAGCCCTTCTTCCATCAAGCTGCAACCCTACCCATCCCATTCCACAGGAGGGTTGCTCTGGAAATAAGGGAAAAAGCTGATAAAAATTTCAACCATAAAAAAGCTGTTATCACAAAACAGTACTCGTATATATTTGCTGCCCCAAATCTTATTACTTAGGTGACCTAAAGACCTGAAGCCATGACTATAGTTTAAAGCAGAAAGAAGAAAATGCAACTTTTCTCTGGAGGAATACATCTTCATTGTAGGCCTCAAGGGTAACCAATAAATAATTTTTCATGGAAAGTGAACAGCTCACATTTAAAAATTACCAACCATTTAAGAAAGCAAGACACAAAGAATAACAATAAAAGACAAGCTTAGAAAGAGCTACAGGGCATAGGAAACTACAAAAACTGAGTATGTAGCTTTGAAAAGGAAACAAATTCTAATTTTAAAAATATAATAATTAAAACTAAAAGCTAAATGAGAACATTTCCACTTCCTGAAAAGGTAGACTATGCAAATTCTGAAAAAAAACCTTCAGTGAAGACAAGCTGAAAAAAAAAATATTTAAAAGCTCTTAAAAGCATTTTTGAGCTAACAGAGTCTTGAGGTATTACCAGGTCAATATCCCTGAGAAGATGGAAACCAGAAAGTTGAAACATGTTTTGAGGCACTTTTGCCCAGGAGCAATTTACTGGCCTAGAAGCAGCTGAGAAACTGAGCAGTGTTTCTGATGCCTTAAAATGGTAGAAGGTGCAAGTCAAAGTCTAGGGCCTCCCAAGAGTAGAGGCTCTGGGTAATCAGCCTACACTTTGGCCTGGGACCCTGAGGGGCTATGTCCTAGGAATGCGGGTGAACAGAAAGCAAACAGCCCTGAGAGTGGGCTAGACTATCTCTGTGTATAATTAACTAGTAAGGCTGAAAATGCACATACCTCAAGACCCAGACATCCCATCTGTAGGTATGGAGCCTCAAGAAACTCCTGAGGGGGGCCGGCCGAGTGGCGCATTGGTTAAGCGCTGGTTTTGGGATGCCAGCGGCCCCGGTTCGGATCCCACATGAGGGCCAGTGACACTGCCCTCTACAGCTAACAACAGCTCCACCTGGAGCTGGGCTGTGCGAGCCCCGGTGATGGTGTGGGCTGCAGCCCCTGCTGCAGTGGGCTGCCATAGGCTGCAGTGAGTGGCCCGCAGCCAGCGTGAGCGGCTGGCAGCCAACCGTGAGCTGCCAATAGCCGCGATGAGCGATATCAAGAGGCCAGCGACCGATCTGCCTGATCCGGGAAGAGCGCAATGACGATACCAACAGTGAAGCAACATCCTCCGCAACTAAACTGAAGAACAAGAAGACGGCAACTTGTCTGTTCCCCTTCCCCGATTCCCCAACGCTGTTCCCCTCCACCAATTCCCCAATAAAATCTTTAAAAAAAAAAAAAAAAGAAAAAAAAAAGAAACTCCTGAGTATACACAGCAACATATACTGATAGCAGCCCAAACGTGGAAACAACCCAAATGTCCATCCGAGCAGAATGGAGCACTGGGCCACTGGAGTATAGGTACTCAGTGAAATACTGTACAGAAACGAAAATGGACAAACTACATCTCTTTACTTTACATCAACACAGATGACTATATTCAAAACGTAATGTATCACAAAAGAGTACAATGTAGTATTATTCAAAACTAAACCAAATTTTGTTGTTTAGGGATGTGTATAGAGGTGGTAAAACCTTTAAAACAGCAAAGAATGCTTTCTACAAAAGTCAGATGGTGGTTATCTCTGAGAGGAGGAAGGGGGTGCAACTGAGGAAACTAGTCACAGGGGACTCCTGGAGTGCTGTCAATATTGTATTTCTGACTCTGGACTCTGGTTAAACCATAACAAACTGTGATTTCATAATCATTCTGTATCTGTATGTAAATATATCATAACTGTTTATATGCATGAGATGTAACACAATTTTTTTCTAAAGGGAAAGTTTTCTGGGAAGAAAATGTTACAGAGATCACTTCTGCTTTTTTAGAACTTTCTTCAAGATTCACATAGGAGAGCTGGCTTAAGTCCCATCTCTATCAGCAGCTAACTATGCAGCCTTATTCAAGTCCTTAAACCTTAGGTCTTAGATTCTTCAGCTATAAAATGAGAAGAATGGACCAGTAAGTGACTGCAAAAGCTTTTTTTCAAAGTGAAACATTCTAGCACTGTAAGACACTTGTTCAACCTTGATCACTTATTATTATACATTCTTCCTGAGTTAAAAATTGACTCACTTTATATTATACACAGAAATACAGCAGTAAATCAGTTTTCTTCATGCAGAATTATATCTAAGACCTGGTTTTATCAGCTCTTCCCATAGTGAGAAGTATGCCAAGTAACTACTCTCAGAGAGGAAGGTATTTTTAAAGATTTAAGGGATTAAGTTTCCCTTGCTTATAATGTCTACTCACAGTACATTAATGGCTTTTCTCTCACAGAGGTTACTTCCAAAAAGAAATTACCCGGAATATAATGGCTGTGGTTTATGAAGGTACTGGCTCTTCCTAGGTCATTGAATAGTATATTTCTTGAAGGCAGGAACTTTTACGTACTCGTAGCACTCAGGTTTTTAAAATATGTATTGTCTCTCTGTCTATATTGTGCAATCTTTGAGAGGAAAGCCATTTTTCTACTTCTTCAGTACTGTCCCATAGCATATTAAGGTTCAAGAGAAATATAGGTGAAAACATATAAAAAAACACAAAAGAAAAATATGAGGTGAATAGTTGTTTGGATGGATGACTTTTCAGTGGTTAAACAACTGTATACAGAACACTGTTTTAGTGGTATGTGTGTTCTTTTGAGTCCTTTAGGTATGCAAAGGTACATCTAGTTTCTATCCATTTTAACACTTAAGACTTACATGCACACAAAAGAGGCAAAGGCACACTTACCAAAGTCATGGATGACATAAAACTAAGGATAGCAAATAGTGTAGATAAAATTAGGATTGAAAAATAATAAGCAAGCTTTCGGTAGCTGTGAATCTGGGAAGGTCCCAGCCAGGCTGAGGACGCTGGGATCCTCACTGTCCCTCCCAGTCCTTTGACCCCTCCCTAAAGGCCCTCAATAAAATGGTTTGATGCCCCTCTACCCACCCCACCCCCAAATAACAAGGTAGAATATTGACAAGATGAAATTTAGCCACATAAACAAAAAATCTGGACTTGAACTACAAAACCAGACAAGTACAGGATGGCATGAACTTGCCTTAACAGGCATGAAAATTTGTGAGCTTCCCAGATGATCCTAAGTTCAATGCCAGTGCCTAGTCTACCCTCCAAAGCAATTTTGGAACTCTTTTTCTGGAATGGCCATCAGAGCTGTCATTGTATTATCCTTGATGTCCTGAATGTCATCAAAATGTCTTCTTTTCAATATTTCCTTTATCTTTGGGTAAAGAAAGAAGTCACCGGGGGCTAGATCAAGTGAGTAGGGAGGGTGTTACAATACAGTGATTTGTTTACTTGCTAAAAACTCCCTCACAGACAGTGCCTTGTGAGCTGGTGCATTGTTGTGATGCAAGAGTCATGAAGTGGGAAAAAGTTCAGGTCGTTTTCGTCTAACTTTTTCATGCAGCTTTTTCAGCACTTCCAAACAGTAAACTTGGTTAACCATTTGTTCAGTTGGTACAAATACATAATGAATAATCCCTCTGATATAAAAACTAGGTTAGCAACATTGTTGCAAAAAGTTCGCAAACTTAATTGCCCAACTTTGTATGTGAAGTTCGCTAAACCATGATGAATACATAAGCATTTTATGAACAAAGTGACCATTCCTGGGACACTCAACCAACATTTCATATAAAAAGTAAAACCAAGTTAAAATCTGAAAAATATGTAGTATTCCAATGGGAAAGGCTAACGGAGGTTAAGATATACCAGATAGACGCCTCTGGCCCGCACCCACCCAACTGGCTCTCCATGACACAGAAGGTGGAAGAAGAGCCGGCCAGTATGTAAAGAAGTGTTGAGGACAGGACACTGTGAGTATCACTCACTCAGCGTCAACAAGAGGTGGAGTCAATTCAAGGGCAAGTGAACAGTTTCCTCAACAACTCTGAAGCAGAGCAGAGATTTTTTTCCCCCTGTATTGCTTCCTATTCTGGCCTTTACTCTAAGTGGATGGCATAATGCAATAAAAGCAATCAGACGTTTTATATTTATAAAAGGACTGAGTTCTCCACTGGAGTTGTCTGTAATTAAAAATACAGACGACCAAGATGGCGCAGTAGGCAAATGCTGTTTACCTTCTCTCACAACCACATCAAAATTACAACTAATCTACAAAACAACCATTATTGAAAATCACCTAAAAGCAAGCTGAACTGAAGCCTTTCAACCAAGGACGTGCAGAAGCCACCTCCAGACTGGTAGGAAGGTCACAGACATGGAGCAGGTTGGTCCCACACCCATGTGTGACCATTCAAGATCAGGAGGGCTATTTTGGCTGTGGGGTTCCCTCCAACCCATCCCCTAGAGGAGCGAGAGATCCCAGGCCTACTCCAGCTCAGAGTTCCAGTGCCGGGGAGAAAAGTCCCCATAATTTTTGGTTCTGAAATCCAGCGGAGATTGTTACTGAGACAGTGCGGCAGCACTCATAGGTCCTCCTCTTAAAGGGGCGATGTGCGCACACTTACCCACCAACCGAATCAATTGCTCTTAGCTCCAATGCTAGGGCAGCAGCTGGAGAGGTGGCAGGCACATATGGTGGGGAATTGAGCTGTCTGGTTTGGACAGGGGCTGGAGAGGCGGTTTGTCCTGGACAGGGGAACTGGCGGAAGCTATTATTTCTTTGTTGAGTCCTCACCTTTCCCCTCGTGTGAACACAGGTGGCCACCATACCTGAGTCTCCATGGTTTATTCGCCACACCTGGCCATTTGAGACCTGGCCCCGCCCAATGTTCAGGCATACCTAGGTTGCTTTCTGTGGCTTTTTAGTGCGGGCCACCTGCTTTGGCTCAAGCTGCAAAGTTTCCTACACTCTCAAAGTTTCTTGAAACCCAGATAAGCAGCATCTGGCTTGAGTATATCCTGTACCTCTGGCTGAGCAGCCCTAAGCGGGCAATAGAGGCAGCCAGTCTTGGTTCGTGGCTTAGCCTCTCAAGGCGCTTCCAAGCACAGCACAGGTGGCAGACATCTGTGATTTCTTTCTGCCTCCCGCTAGGTGGCCTTGGGTGGGGCAAGGCTGTGGCTGAAGTAGACCTGCAGCAGATTCCCTCCAAGGTGGTCTTGGGGCTGGCATCCCCCAATGGCCAGCTTCAAAACGATTTGGAGCATCACCGAGCTGTTTCCAAGTATGACACACCTCAGAGTCAGATTGGGGAGACACCAGAGTCCTGCTGAGGCAAATCCTGTTCCGTAGGGTCAGCCCCTGCACAACTCTTCTACTGTAGTCAAGGCCAGTCCTCACAACCAGTGAGCCCAAGAGTCATTCCCTCACACTGATGTGCAATTATCAACCAAGGCTCAACTACAAGAGGAGGGCACACACATCCCACATAAGGGACATACATGGAGGGTGTGGCCCAGGTGACCAGAAAGCCTGAGCCACTGAACCCCACAGAACACCTAATACATAAGGCCACTCTACTAATACCAGGAGACATAGCAGCCCTACCTAATACATAGAAAGAAACACAGGGAGTGAGCTAAAATGGGGAGACAAAGAAACGTGTCCCAAATAACAGAACAAAGCTCCAGAAAAAGAACTAAGCAAAATGGAGATAAGCAATCTATCAGACACAGAGTTCCAAACACTGGTTATAAGAATGCTCAATGATCTCAGGGAGAACTTCAACAGGGAGTTGAAAACCATAAAAAAGAACCAGTCAAAAATAAAGGATACAATAACAGAAATGAAGAATATATTACAGGGAATCAACAGATTAGATAAAGCAGAGGATCCAATAAGTGATGCAGAAGATAAGGTAGCAGAAAACACCCAAAAAGAAAAAAGAATCCAAAAAATTTAGGAGTTTAAGAGGCCTCTGGGACAATATCAAGTGTACTAACATTCACATTATAGGGGTGCCAGAGGAGAAGAGAGAGAGCAAGACATTGAAAACCTATTTGAAGAAATGACAGAAAACGTCCCCAACTTGGTGAAGGAAATAGATATACAAGCCCAGGAAGTGCAGAGAGGAAGTGCAAACAAGATAAACCCAAAGAGGCTAACACCAAGACACATCATGAGTAAAATGCAAAAGGTTAAATACAAAATGAGAACCTTAAAAGCAGCAAGAGAAAAGCAGTTTGTTACTTACAAGGGAGTCCCCATAAGACTGTCGGCAGATTTCTTAACAGAAAAAGTGCTACATAGTGAATTTGACTAACATACCCTCAGGATTGTTATACAAAAAAGGGAAGAAGAAGAAGAAGAGTTTAAAACTTTTATAAGAAATCAAGAGTAGAAAATGTCTGACCTGGGCGGGCCGAGTGGCTCACTTGGTTAAGAGTTGGCTTAAGAGTGCGAGCTGAGCAACAGGGCTTCCAGTTCGATTCCCACATGGGCCAGTGACACCGAGCCTGATCTAAGCTGTTGCTGAGCTGCCAACGCAGGATGGCTCAGCTGGTGTAACAACAAGATTGCCTGTTGGATGGTGGGCTACGCCCACCCACAGCTAAGACTGAACTGGACACTTTAGCCAAGCTGCCGCCCAGATGGCTCAGTGGAGAGGGTGTGCACTCTTAACAAGGCTGCTAGTTTGACTCCTGCATGGGATGGTAGCTACGCCCACCCACAACTAAGACTGAACATAGCTCCTTGAGCTGAGAGGCCACGAGCTGCTGACAGGAAGCCAGATGGCAACTGGTGACCTCCACAACGAAGACGGAAGAACAACAACATGGCTGGTCCCCTCTCCCAATTCCCCAATAAAATCTTTAAAAAGAAAAAAGAAAAAAGACCTGAGAGTCAAAAAAATACATGGCATAAGTGGCTACTTGTTCCACTTTTTTGAAATCTTGAACATGACTCATCTTTTCTAGTCTACGTTTTCACAACTATAAATTGAGAAAGATAAAAACAGTCTCTAAAACCATTATCATTACACCAATTGTAAAGTGTCAGAATAAATCTCTATCTAGAGGCCATGATAGTAAACAAAGAATTTTGCTTTACCTCTAATTTCAAAGAGAAAAAGAAAAGCCAGGGCAGGCCGAAGTGATCATTGATTAAGAGTTGACTTGGGAAGCCAGCTCTGAGCAGCAGAGCCATAGTTCGGATCCCACATGAGGGCCGGTGACACTGCGCCCTCTACAGCTAAGATGGTGAACAACAGCTCGACCTGGAGCTGGGCTGCAGTGAGTCGCCAGTGACAGCATAGGCTGCAGTGGGGCTGGCCAGCAGCTGGCGTGCACTTTCGTCAGCTGCTGTGAGCGGCCGTCCAATGGCTGGCGAGCGACTGCCTCACCCAGAAGAGCACAATGATGATACCAGCTGGGGCCAGTGAAGCGATGTCCTCCACAACTAGACTGAGGAACAAAAGGGCAGCAATTTATCTGTTCCCCTTCCCCGATTCCCCAGTGCTGTTGCCCTCCCCCAATTCCCCAATAAAATCTTAAAAAAAAAAAAAAAAAGCCAGGGTTAAATTACATGAACAATTAATTACCATATTAGCTCTGCCACTTCTACTCCTAGGAGTTGACTCCCACCACAGTGAACGCTAGATCTATGCAAGTCATTCGTTAATTAAACGATCTATCAACTATACCACATCTTCATTCTAAAGTAGCAAAGACGTAAAGGTAACGAGGATAAGTGGATGTACAAATCAGGAGTACAGCATTATAACAGGATATATTAATACAATAAGAGAAAGAGCCTAGGATGTGCAAAGCCTGAAGTTACAAACTCTACACAATTTTGTTTCTCTACTTTCAAATCAAAATAAAACTTCAGATTCTAACCACAGCCCAAGTTATAATTCACTCCTAATATTAGTGAAACACATGTGAAAAGCACATTCATTCTTCAGAGCAGCACTGATGAATGGGTGACAGGAATGAAAACTATGCAGCATGGTCGCAACAGCAGTGGCATCCAGGGCCATCACGGCCTCCACACTGGTGTATCCCCAGTTGTATCATATCTCTTTGCTTTCATGATGATCAGCAGACCAAATAATTCAAGGAAACCTTCTTTCTATTTAACGAAAATATGGCAATACCACCATCACAGTAAGTGAACTTGGAAAAGTTAGGGGTCACTCAAAATTAAACAGCTGCAGGATTACAGAACATAATCAATGAGGGTGGTCTATGAATAGTATGACTTCACAGAATTTCTTACTGCGATGATTAGAAACATGAGACAGAGAAGGGGGAAAAACATCCATAAAATATTCTGAATCTTTAACAAGGATGGCAATGATTAAATTAATATGGAGAAACTGTATCATGTACAACAAACTCGGTCTCCTGCTTTAAGAAACTCATAATCTAAGAAAGAAGATAGTTAAATTAACAATTGCTCCACTCTGTATTAAATGCTAAATGAAGCATCCACAAAACAGCAACAGAGTTGTTCTGAAAGTCTTCAAAGCAAATTGATGAGTCACATTTAATTCAGGTTAGTGAGGCGTGCAAGAACATCAATTTATTTATAATTTTCCTTTTGACACAAAGAATACATATTTCTCCATGTTATATTTCTACCAAACTTGATTAAGAATCTTAGTGAAAATTAAATATCCATTAAAAAGAACTGCTACTGAGAATATTCTGCAAACTGTTCCAAAAATATTTTGCGCAATGATGGTTGAGTCCAGCAAAGTGAGGCACACTGATACCTATAAGGTGAAAAACGTTCTACTTTTGCTTTTTTAATAAAGCTTAGCAAATCAGTATAGTACCTTATAGTCACATGCTACCTAATATAACCACTATGCAATTCCTGTGTCAAAGGCCCCCTCAAATTAAATATTTCTTTTTAATCATACATTAAAAAGGACATAACCATAATATGGAACCATCCCAAGGGCTTTAAAGTCCACATACATTATACACTCTGAATTCTTTTTATCTTAATAACCATTTATCTCTTAAAGAATTCTCATTAATTGTCCAGCCATGCTTCCTATCCCCGTTTGTGCAAAAATCATAATTTCCTCCCAATAGTTGAGTTTTCTTTAAATACCCAGTATTCATATTTATTATCATTGGTATTAGTAGCGTCACACAGCTTATGAAGAATATTCACCAGTCTCTAACTCCCAAGAGCCTTTGGTCCTCTTCTTAGGAATAACAGTCATACTTAAAATGTCCAATTATAATAAGTCATACAATTTTACTAAAAGCAACCCAGGGTATTTTCAAGACTGCCAAGTGAATGCCAGCTGAGCCCTGTAGTTTCTTAAATATATTAGGATTCTATAACCTTTCTGCTCCAAGAGATAATCTGGTAACATCTTTAAAAACTCCCCCTAAATACTAAAGCAAAAAATTAATGATTTATCAGTAATTGGCCTCTCCTTGTTAAAAACAATGATTTCCATTATTTTTTCACACTAAGTATTTCTATGGTTAAAAAAATTAAATTTATGATGCACGCTTCTAATATGTGTATACTTATAAATTATATTTTACTATATTATACATATTACAAATATATACAAAGAACCCCAGAAATTCTTAAGAATGAGGAATACTACATATAAATAACATTTTCTTCCTATCTCCCAGTGGATTCTCTCAAGTATCCCTGGTATGTGCATACCTCACCCATACTTTTTCTTTTTTTGCATTCTTTTTATTGTGTTAAAATTCACCATTTTAACCATTTTAAAGCATACAATTAAATAAAGTGGTATTTAGTACATTCACAATGTTATGCAACCATTGTTGCCCCTGGCAACCATTAATCTGCTTTCTGTCTACAAATTTGCTTATTCTGGATATTTCATATAAACAAAATCACATAATATGTGTGACCTGTTGTGTCTAGCTTCTTTCACTTAGCATAATGTTTTCAAGACTCATCCATGTTGTAACACGTACAAGTACTTCATTCCTTTTTATGGCTGAATAACATTCCCTTGTATTGACAATACCTCATTTTGTTTATCCATTCATCAGTTTATGGACATTTCAGTTGTTCCTACCTTTTGACTACTGTGAAGAGGGCTGCCATGAACATTTGTGTGCAAGTTTTTATTCTAATACCTGTTTTTAATTCTTTTCAGTTTATATCTAAAAGTAGAATTGCTTGGGCCAGCCAAGTGGCGCAGTGATTAAGAGCTGGCTTGGGACGCCAGCGGCCCCGGTTCGGATCCCACATGAGGGCCAGTGACACTGCCCTCAAAAAAAAAAAAAAAAAACCACATTCTCTGAATTCATTTGGGCTGGCCGAGTGGCATGGTGGTTAAGAGCTGGCTTGAGACGCCAGCGGCTCCAGTTCAGATCCCACATATGAGGGCCAGTGACATTACCCTTTAAAAAATAAAAATAAAAAAATAATAATAAAAGTAGAATTGCTGGATCATATGGTAATTTTATGTTTAATTTATCAAGGAACTGACAAATGGATTTCCACAATGGACACATCATTTTATTTTACATTTCCACCAGCAAGGTATAAGTGTTCCCATTATCCATTTTACAGACAACTAACTAGTCAAGAATACATTTTGACCCAAAACACAAAATGGTCTATAATGGGCATGTTCTAACAGCCTACACTTCCTATCAACCTCTTTTCTGGATGACATCCATGCTTCTCCACACAGCCCAACTATGCTCCACCTCCAACCACTGCTAATTTTGTCAGGGATGGAAACCTGACCCAGGTGAGTCAATCTACTGCACAGTCAATAACCAGGTTCTTCAGAGAATGTGAAGAGGCTCTGGAGAAGAAAGGTTATGCAGAGTTGGGGCCAGGGTAAGCACAATGGGAAGCCATTGCCATTTGCAAACTGAACTTATGGAGAAAACAAAGGGAAAAGTGTGCAAGAAAAACATTAGTAAGAAGAGAAAAACCAGTCTGCAATCCACAAAGAGAAGCAGAGGTAAGAGTATAAGTTTAAATACCGACAGGTTACAATTTCTTGAAGCCTCCTGGTTAGACTTTATTTTCCTGACCTTAGATATTCATAAGATTATCTACTATTTATTTAAAATAATCCTTTTTCTACTTGACATAGTTTGAAGGGTTTCTGATTTCTGCAACCAACAAGCTCTTACTAAAACAAGCTGTGACTACCTTGACTTTGTTTATTTCCCATCGGTTTTTTAAATAACCTAAAGAGACCTGTCTCCTTAGCGCAGTAGGCAGCGCATCAGTCTCATAAACAACCTAAAGAGGTTCCTTACTAAATTACTGGATTTTAATACCTTATATTTAAATTGAATATCCTGTATTCAAATTGAATACCTTTTGAAGTACCATACAAAGGTTTTCACAGGGAATTTTTGTGTCAGTAATTTTTTTGTTAATCCACATTTCCTTTAAAAAAAATTTTTTTACCCTCCCTAAAGACTCCAGATTTCTTATGGTAAGAAATCTTAAAAGATGACCTTTGACTTGTTCCTCGTACCTTTTTTTTCTAAATCTACTCACAGAATTCTTGAGTTTTCCCTCTTAAAGTAGGAAGCTGAATGCAACTGTATTGTGGTCAATATTATAAAAGTTGCACAATTATCTAGAAAAAATCCTGACCAGTCAGATCAAGAGTCACATATTTTTCCTACTCCAGAGTTTTAGATCACCCATTATAAGAAACAACCCACTATAACATCTAAAAGTTCACCTTCTATTCTGGAATTGGAAAGACATAAGTTTCTTTTAATAGAGACAAGCTAGCAATTTCTGGTTATAAACTAATACTCTAACAGGCAACACACCTCAAATAGAGGCAAACTACACATCATTTCATACTAACTTCAAAAGCACAGGATGTCTTGTCATTTTTAATTATTTCTAGGATCTACTCAAAATGATAAGTTTATACAGACAAAGCTGAGTAATATCCTCTATTGAAAAATCTTTAAATAATAGGACACAAATAGACAGGTACATATGTTTTTTTTCAAGTCAATAAAGATAATCCTAGTCAAATTCTTAGCAATTTAAATGCTTTCTAAAGTTTATTGGCAGAACTCAAGATTGTAAAAATATATTTGAAACCATATAAAACTACTGATCATAATAAACTTGTAAATTTGTTTTATAATACAGTCACTTCCTTTCTTTGGGGTCTGGTATGAACAACTGAGCTTACATTTTACATAGCCAGGTAAAAACATTATTTTACCTCCAGATAATGTATTCAGAAAACCATACTTGATCATGAAACACACTCTTCTATGCCACCCCCATTATTTCTCCCAAATTCCTGAATTTAGTGAATGATGTGAATGATTATGTAGTTTATTCATTTTTTTCCTTTGGAAATCTAAAATCTAGATTTTTTTTAATGTGAAAAAAATCAAATCATCATTAATATCAACTCATTAGATTCAGAATCTTAAAAGTCAAAGTAATGGTATAAAAAATTTCTACTATGAAGAGCATGCTAAATTTTTCTGACATTTTCAAAGCAGGACAAGGCTTTACATTTCTCCGATGATACATCAACCAACTAGAAAGACAAGGTTCCCTCGAAGAGTGTGACGCATATTGTACGTTTATAAGTGATTGTAATTTTCTATGTTCGAGCACACCAGCAACACTTCATCAGTCTTGGGAAGATAAAAGAGAATGTTTAAAAATCATGCAATAATTCATTTTAAAGCATGGATTTTATTCTAAGGATTTTTACTCCCACTAAATAGAGGAGTCCGCTGGGGAAGCAGTGCACGAGCACCACGGAAAGCAAGTAGGAAAGCATTTCCAGTCATCCAGAAAAGAGATGTTAGAAAGTTGCACTTAATTTAAGAAAGTTGCACTCAAAGTAAAGAAATAAAGTTGACTCAATAACTGGTGGGAAATAGGAAGTTAATAACTGAAGCCTGAGCACTGTCAAAAGTAAGGGGAAGTGCAAGGAAAGAGAATTCAAAATCATATATATAAAACATAACTTCAAATCACACCAACTTTTCTTTATAGATGAAAAAAATCAACAACCACCGAAGTTAGCCATTTACCCAGAATCATACTGCCAGTTAAAAATGGTAATAAAGGGGATTGGAGCACTCCTCATATCTAGTCCAACCTTTGTAAATAATTTACAAATAACATTTTTAAAAATATTGAAATTCTAGACTTCAATGAGACAACATTTTAAAAATAAAAACATGATGACTGGTGACTTAAACATTACTTATTACATAAAATACACGTGTTTCATTTAACTTGACTTCACATCCATATAATGTATTTTGAAATGTTTATTAAAAACATAATTTAGGTTTTAACAGTAATGTTTTTTCAATCTCACTTCTTAGCCACATTGCCAATAAAATATTAGCATGACCCTTCCCCTCCAACTACAAGTATAAACATAACAAAATAATCTTATGTTTTTATAGTCTGAGAATTGTTAGCTAAAATATGATTTTAAAAATATATTTAAAAATTAAGGGAAGGAAAATATAGGACAAGTGAAAAGGAGTAAAAAAAAAAAAAGAAAAAAATTGTTCTCCAACTTAATACAAATGGTAAAAAATGACTACCAGGGAAAACATATTTCTGCAAAATATTCTACATTTAATTTTATTTAAGAAAAAAATCATTTATAAGAAACTGGGTTAAACTGATAGTCATAAAAAAAGCATGTTCATTCACCATGGCTTTCTAAAAATATAATACAGAAAAAAAGCTAACTACAATAAATCCCAGATACATTCATTACTCCTTAATCCCTTACAGTTACAATTTTAAATCTAATAAACTTTGTTTCACATATTCTCTTTTACACATTCTCATGAATTGTATCTGAACCAGTAATTGAGTTTTTACTTCTGCTCCAACCAAAGCAACGCCTCATCAACACAGCTAAAATAATGTCAGTCTTGTTTACCTTCATTCTTCCATTTAAATTGGCATTATTCCAATTTCTCTAACTTCAGCTTCTTTGAAAAAAAAGTTGCTTAAACTAAGTTTTGAGGTATAAATAAAGACTAGCCCTAAGTTACAGGAATGTCAACAAAAAATAATCTCCAAATAGTCAAACTGCAGACTGGGGTAAGTGTCAGAGAAGAAAACACACCTAATGCATCTTAAAATTAGAGACTTTCGCTTCCAGTCACGACAGAATAACTAACACCAAATATCCTCCTGCCATACACAATCAAAAAACTGGAGAAAAACTAGAAATGATCACTGTTATAGATATTGGACAACAGGCAGAGCAAGACTGATTTGTGAAAGAGGGCAAACAAATGAGATCAGCCCTATGATTACACTTTCTACATGAAAGCACCATTGGTACTGTGGAACAGGTCTTGATGAGCACAGACAAAAACCAGAGTTTGGGGAGGCCGAATGAGGGACAGAGCACCAAAGAGGAAGAAGCAAAACAGAAAAAGGCAGAAATCCGCATAGAGGTCCCCTTGAATCTTTGGCCGAATACAAAGTTGTACATGCAAAACATGTGATTCCACAGGACCAAGCAAAGAATAATTATCAAGGAGCTATACACAGAACATCTACTAATGTTCTCAGGAAGCTGGAGTCATTCAGGTTTCAACCAGCCAGAGTAAAAAGCTTTTTAAATGAGACACACGAAAGGCCATGCTATAGAAGAAAACTAAACCTAGAAGACAGGCCACTCTGAACGTCCCCTTATCAGGCATAAAAGAATAAGCCTTACTAGCATTAAGCTTATTATCATGTAAATTAACCGCCTGTCAGAACAAATTTCAACACTTTAAAGAATAAAATCCAGACCTTCAAATACATATTTACTATGACCACCATACAAATATTACTAGACATATGAAAATTAAATCGTAACACTACAGAGAATTCTGCCTACTGACAGAGACCTGAACAAATGAGTCTCCTCTCACCATTTTACAAATTGCCCTATGTTAAAATCGGAGATTAAAGAGAAAGTAGAAGTAGCTTTCCACAATAATGTAAAAGAAACAGTGTAAACAGACCCAGCAGAAGAGAGGGAGGTGGGAAGGGAAGGGAGGAGACAGGGGGAGAGGGAGGGAAGGGAGAGACAGGTATAAAGGTCACAAGACAGATCTTCCAATTAATTACTTACATTATATCTGATAACATGAATCATCAAAGAAATAGTATATGTAGTATATACTAGTATGCTTAGAAAAATACGTAAAAATATTTTTGAGCCTACTATAAAAGTTACTGAAAGTTACTGAGATTAAAGGCTAAGCCTCCATTAGTCTCAAATAAATGTTAATTGTTTTAGATGTGTTTTATTGCCAATGAGTATTTATTGCCATATATAAAGAAATAACTATTGTTTCTCCATTCAGAAGTTAGATAGCTGGTAATTTATGCAAGACTCAGCCTCCAAACCAGAAAGCAAGCAATCAAGAAAACACACAAGGGCCGGCTAAGTGGCGCGGTGGTTAAGCGTTGGCTTGGGAAGCTAGCGGCCCGGGTTCGGTCCCACATACGAGGGCCAGTAACTCACGTCCCTCAAAAAAAAAAAAAAAAAAAAACACAAACACACACAAAACAAACATCCTATGCATTAATGCTTATCTACACATTCAAAGGGAAATTCCTCAGTGTATGGCTCAAGAATTATAATTCTGACAAGCTTGGTTATTCTGATTTCCATGTTTAAAGAAAACTAAAAGCAGTCCATTAGAAGGGAAGGTGCCATTAGTTATTAGAGAAAGTACCATGATAGCACAAGTGATCAATAAAAGCCAAGAAAAAAAGAAAATTATAAGAAACCACAGAACTTAGAAAAGAACCTAGAAAAGAAGCCAAACTTTAAGAGCATAAAAAAGCAGAGAGGCCCAAAACATTTTTAAGTGAAAACAGACCTATTCTGTTTTGCCAGAAAAGTATCACTCTATAACCTCTGATTAGCAAAGATGACCGACCCTAAATCAAGAAAAGGTTAAATTGGGCCGGCTGAGTGGCGCAGTGTTTGGGCGCTGGCTTGGGAAGCCGGTGGCCCTGGTTAGGGTCTCACATGGGAGGGCCAGTGACACTGCCCTCAAAAAAAAAAAAAAAAAAAAAGGAAAGAAAGAAAAGGTTAAATTAAGGGCCGGCTGAGTGGCTCAGTTGGTTAAGAGCTTGCTCAAGCGTGCGAGCTGAGCTCTGAGCAACAGCAGTTCAATGCCCAACCCAAGCTGAGTTGCCACTGAGCTGCCAACAGATGGCAGAATGGCTCAGCTTAAAAAACAAACAAACAGAAAAGGTTCAATTATACTTGAGTACAAATATAGTTGGATTAGAGCAGAGAACCATTTTAGAAACCACTGACATTAGGTTTCAAATTGAAAGTGTTGGTATTCAAAGGAAAACAAACAAACAAAGAATTCACTTAATATCTTGCTGAGTTACTTACGACCAACATTTTGCACTTAAGAACAGATATCTCCCTCCTCCCATTAATCGTTGTGCCTAATTACTGGAGCCATAGCTTTTTCCAATGAATTGAGAAGGTGTACCAAGCATGAGTTTCTCTAATAACCTCTCACTTTAAAATACACAAATACGTGCTAAACTCTTCCCCCAAAGTATTTTTTTTTTTTTTGGAAATTATCCAAATCTGCTATTTAAGTTCAAGCTATAACTACAGGTGGCTTTATTTCCCCAGTTTGTACCTGCCAGTTATTCTTCACAGACACACTAACAAAATGATTTTTTATAATGAACACGAAATATTTCATTCAGTAAATAAAACAGGTTACTTACCTGTAATCCTGACTCTCTGACAGATAAAACCAGATAATCATGATTTCAATTACAGAATTTAAACTCAGGCTAAAAAATTTTGAAAACTGAGTACCCAAGATCTGCTCCATGCGAGAGCTCAACCTAGAAAAACCCGAGTGTCCATGGAATATGTCTTTATTGGGTGAGGTAATCACGTGTAGTTCAGGCTATGAATTAGAAGGTGGATTTCTAATCTCATTTTTATCCAGTAATTCATCTTGATACTTTAAATAAACAACCTACAGACCTTAATCATGTTAGGAAATGAGAACTGTACAATGCCACCTATGTTGTCTACTTCTGAATTGTATGTCAAATAAGAAACTAAATGAAGTTGCTTTGTAAAATTATGAAGCACAGTACAAATGTAAAATGATTTTATCTGGGGCAGGAAGATTCCTTTAGTGCTTTCTAAGTAAAATCCATCCCTAGTCCTGGAGTTTTCTGGCCTCCTGAAAGAATTTACTTTGACAATCATTAATAGTAGTCTCACAGGAAGTGAATCTAAAGAACTGATGAGGATTTTCTCTATGAGGCTTTTGAAACTGATGAAAATTTCAAATGATTCATCTTAAGCATGGTGCAACAGAAGGACATAGCATAATTATTTAGTACATTAATGTTTTCAGAGGACCAAATTTGAAACTACAATTCTTGTTAATATTCTTTAATATGGCTTAAAAATAAGATTCTTACCTGGACACTACGTGAGCAATACTCTCAGATGAGCAATAACTATCTCTTATATTTTCATTATCTAGAGATTTAAAAATTGGTGCAAACATTAGCAATGTTTTATCATTGAGTTAATCTTTTGTTAAGACCTCAAGAATCAAGAAACCCTAAATCTGACTTTTCCCCTTCTATCTGTCCACAAAAGGTTACAAGTTCCTTAAATGAAGCACTCCAAGGCCCTTCAAGTATGTTTTTTGAAGTATTTTTGAACAATGAGAATTCAGAGGCAACAGACCAAAATACATAGTCATCTGAAAATTTTCCCAGATTGCCTTGTGAATTGGAAGACAAGCTCTGAACGTTAAAACCCAGGGCCTAAACTCTTCCACACCTGCTCTCTCTAGAGCCAGAACTTCAAAATTTAGAGATCAGTTTCAGTTCTTCTCATTCAACATCAGCAAAATGTCAATTCCCAAACAGAAAGGGTCAATCCATAGTTCAGTACATGATCTCAGTCTGGCTATGAAGGTCCAGAAGGAAATCACTAGGTATTATCTAGTACATACCAGATTTCATCAACCTTGAGGATCAAAGTGTTTTGAGATATGTTTTCCTGATTCCCCACCCCCTAATCTTTGAGAAGGCACATCTGGTAAAATCTTGCTAGAGAAAAAGACACTCCTTAGTCTCTTACTCATAGTGGAGTTTTCCATTTGGAAAAATAAATATATAAAAGCACACTGTAGGTTTACGTCCTGGAGAGGGAACAGGGTATAAATACCCCGAACATCTGTAAATTCATTTCTCTGGCCTATGGGCTAATTGCCATCAATCAAGTCTAAGGCTAGGACTCTACATACAATATCTTTTAATACATTACCAGTGATTAGATGACTTATATGTGCTATTCCTGTATGTGATATCCTATATGTGATATCTTTGCAAACAAGATGGATAAATAATTGGCTGAATGCTAGGATGGAAGTTTTGCTGATTAAATAATCAATGTTAATTTAGAGGAGAGTTGCAACTGCATAAAGAAAAGCTAAATCTTCTTGGCTCCAAAGAATTATTCCATGCTCACTCTTTTCTATCAATAATATATTTTTTAAACTGGCTACCAGGAAGTACTCACTCCCTAGTGGTAGAGATATTCATGTGTAGGCTGAGCAATGCCCATTTCCTAGTTTCAAAAGGCAATTATCTGAAGAAATTTTCCAGCACGAGAAGAATAAAGAAAAATACTTGATGGGTGTGTATACATCTGAGAATGTAGGAGTACAGTAATCCATCTATCCCAAGTGTCTTTTTTTCCCCCCCTTAACTCCAAGTGCCTTCTAACAACAATTTCAAACTGCCAGAAATTTACTTGAGACTTGAAACACTTAGGTATCATGATGCTATTTTTAACAATGACAATTGGGTTCAAAAGAGCCAACATTATATCCAACCATTTCTTGGCTCTAGACAAAAAACACAGAAATAGGGACTTTACTGAAACAGATTATATCCAACATGATCAAACACCATTTCCCAATTTTCCTTAAATTATCTCTAACCAAGGTGTTAATTAATCTAGATGCTCCCTCTCCATCTTACTTCTCCTAATTTGTTTCCTTTGGGGGGAAAAAAAGTTAAATGTCAAAAAGTGCCATCTTCAAAAGATTTTGGAACAAGGCAAAAAATCAAGGAGTGATTTCCTTTCGCCGAAAGTCACCCAATAAGGCATTAATTCGAGAACACTGTCCTAATAAAGCAACTACTATCCAAATTCAAAGGACTCTGTATATCCTAAGGGACCCAGGAAGCTGTATTGCTCTCACTCTCAAAGACTTAAGAATATGGAACATCATTCTTTAAATGTTACGGTCACCATCTTTACACATTTGTTTTATAGGAACATCATTGTTCAAGTCATCATCAGGAGAGCTGTTACCAAAAATAACATTAATGAATTAATGGGAAAATATTTTCCATCATCAATAACCAGCTAAGTTTTAAGAGAGCATCTCTTTTGCCAAAGAAACAAGGAAAATAATAAAATTAACAGGCTATCATTTTGTAAAAATGCTCATTTCTTGAGTGTTTGGTATTTCCCCAAGACATACACTCTGCTTCCTTGCACCTGTAGATAAACAACTCTACTTTTAAACGCTGATACATAATACTAATGGTAAAAACTCAACTTATTTCAAATTGAAAAAAAGTTCACTTGTGAGTTGTTTTTCTATCTCACATTGGACTTCCAGCTTCAAATACATGAAAATGCTAACAGTTCCACAAATTAATGAATAAAATGCTCAGATAAAATGATCTCTCTAGTAAACCCAGCACTAAAATATTATTTATAAAGAAAACAAGGAAAAATTTCAGAAAGAGATCTATGTTAGAAGGCCACCATATTATCATATACAAATCGGAACTGTCTATAATGCGTGGCAAAAAGATTATTATGTCCCACAACCAGGATTGATACTTTGATCTGATACATACCAAGATCTGGCAGTTGTCACAATAAAAACATTAGAAAGGGTCCTCAAATGGTTATATAGCCTATATAATCTCATTGTGATGTTAATTCAATAGAGTAAAGGTTATTAACATATATGTCTCTCTTCTACTACAAATGATTTATGATAAACACTGTTTGTTAATAGTTCCTTTCAGGTTATTTAGACATAGTTAGCTCCAATTCATTAGTGTTAATGCCCACTAATTAACACTAGTGTTAGTGTTAATGCCAGAATACTGTAAGGAAAATCTAAGCAAAAGTGTAATAAATTTGGACTCTGATTTCTTTAATTTAAAAAGTGCCTTTATCACAAAAGTTGAGACCTTATAGTATTTTAAGATGCAGCCTCCCCTTATAATTTAGAATCAGGAAAAAGCTGTCTCAGATGCTTTATGTAAACTATACAGCAGACTAATGCTTGCTAATATGCTAATTATAACACAAAACTAGTTGTCATAACAGTAATATCTATTTCTTTAAGTCACAAAAGCACAAAATGTTGCATAAAGCACGTTTTTTTTTAATCAAAAGCTGTAACTGGAAACTAAATATAAGTAACTAAGAGTAGATTTCTGGCCTGCCAGGTTTCCCTTATCTGGATGATGTCTAAGCACTCATCGTTAATTGTTCTACACTGTCTAGGAGGCAGAGACACTTCACAAAGCTCTGGAACTATAAATCAAAGTGGACTGTAATGATCATAACTAAAGCTGTTTCCATTTTACAATTCAAATGGTATAAAACTTAATAAAAAACAAAAACATCATCAATCATGTTTCCACATGTCTCTTCTAATTAAGACATGTTGAAATATCAAAACTAAAAAACCATATTGATATTGAGAAAGTAATAAAGTTGAATTTTAAAGTCTTTCTTTTGGGGGAGTTTTTTAAGAGCTGAGAATATTATTATGTTAAACCTAAAACTTCAGCTACAGTGTTAATTTTAGGTGTAATAAAAATGCTAGGAATAGACATTCATGAATACCGAGAACTTGGGGAATAATAAACAAAGCAGAATTCATGGTTACCATATTTACACATACTCTTTGTTGTGTTTCAGTGCCACATGATCTGATTCAAAGTAATAAACATCAGGGTCATCGTCTTCCTCTTCTGTGATGTGCGGATTGGCACTCTCTTTGGCAGATGGCAAATGTCCAATATGGAGTCTTGCCTCTGAGGGTGGCTTACTTTGTCCTTCACTCCCATAATTTTCAGAGTCACAACATATCCCTTTTTCATTCTGAGAAATTTCATCAGGATTTGTGGGAGACTCACTTATATTATCACTAACAGTTGCATTTGTTTCATTGGGACTAAGATTATTCTCCTCAAATTGTCCATTTTCTCTGCAAGGAGAACTGTTTTTAGTGGGGCTACCTCTGGCAGGGGCTGCCCTTCGTGGTGAAGTTCTCAGAGTATATCGATGTTCTTGAGGTTCTGATAAAGACATCATTTGAGATGAAACACAGTCTAGAACAGAAGATGGTTCCGGTTCTCCGGAGAGTGGCATACTCTCAAGTCTTGTGTCCAGGGCGTTATTGGTGTTTTCATTACACCGCTCTTTTGAGGCACTGCTATCTCCCACCACATCTACTTCCTCCTCAGAATCTCTTAAAGATGACTGAATTTCAGGAATGGGGCCTGTAGCTGGCTCAGTGGTCAGCTGATTAACATGTTCCACAGGCAGGCATGCAGTTACTATTTTGTGGTCCTCCAACTTGACCTGCACTTCTGAATTAGTGCAAGGCACGTTATGGTCTATATAACTGTCCTCCTTCCTACTATCAAGGAACACTGAAGTGTGGGTGTCCGAATCCCCATTTTCAGCTACTGATTTTTCCTGTGACACATAGGAACCAGCGCCATTTTGTTTAGCATTCCCATCAGGCTGACAGTCATCACAGTTTACACCAGCCGAATCACTGTCATCAATACCATTGACAGCCAAATAGCCTGTGATTTCTTCAACTACTGCAGAATTAAGTGGCCCTTCCTCACTGACATTCACCTTTTTAATTTCCCTTTTCTCACAATCATCCAGTATAAGACATCGACAAGCTCGTTTAGTCCCTTGAAAATCTGCATCATTTTCCACTACTGTACTCCTCTGTTCTACTGACTCCTTGTCTGATTTTATAGGTGAATCTTCTTCTGAACTGTTTGGCGCTTCAGATCTAAGACAACGCTTAATTCTTTTTAAAACTGGTGAAACAGGTTCTGTTTGCCTTCTCTCACAATTTTCTATAGCCTGCCTTTCTATGTTATCTTTTTCTGAAGAAGAAAGTCCTCTTTTCCTAGGGCTTACCCATGATTCTCGAGTACTTTGCTGTTTTAAATCAGTAGTTCTCCCATTATTATTTCCTTTCTGAATTTGCACAGGCTCTGGTCTCTTCTTTGGTGATCTTGATCGTACTTGAGAATGAGAGGCGATTTCTTCAGGGTGAGCAATGCTACGATTCCTTAAAGTTCTACCACAAAAAGATTCATCCAAGCCGTTTAACCCCACTGTTGATCTTGTAACACGAGTAGATCGGGAAGCAGCCATACTATGGCAAGTCCCTACAATACGGCCATCATGATCCACTCATTGGGAAACCTTCAAAAACGTAAACAAAATAATGAGAAAAAGGTAATAGTTAATATACCTAAAGCAAAAGTATAAAGCTACAACTTTTTAATCCCAGTATAGCCAATATTAATAAATTACGTGATATAATTTCTTTTATTAACATTTCCAAAAATGATATTAATAATAGCTAACAATTATATGGTACTTAAGATGACCCAGGAATCATTCTATATGTTTTACATTACTTCACTTAAGTCTCACTAAAACTAGAATAAGTGCTATTATCGTCCCTACTTTACAAATGAGGGGTTGAGCCACATCCAGTTTAAGTAATCTGTCCAAAGCCACACAGGTGAGTGGCAGGGCAGGGCTACAGAGACCACACTCTTACCTTGCCTCACTGTGTATCTGCTTCGCTGTGTATCTGCCTCTCAGATACACAGGTACTAAGGGCCCAGAAAAGATCTCTCTCAAAGACAGGATTTCATCTTATTATTAAAATAATAACTTGAACTTATATAGCAGCTATCACAAAAACTATCCCAATCATTTCTCATGTTTTCTCAAAACATTCCTGGGAGGTAAACTGTAGGCACTGACCTTTTTTCAATTCATTCTTAGTAAAATGAGTTGTTGGTCAACTCCTTTGATAACAAACTTATGTGGCACCTAAAAAAATGTGGTTGCAGTAGAATTTTTTGTAAAGAGGCAGATGGATATAAATCACAATCTTAGCTTGCACTGGCTAAGAGCAAAACAGAGCAAACACAAGCCTCCTGAGTCCCAAGAAGTAGAGTCATTAAATTAGCAATTGAAAGTAAGTATTCTAAAGAAGATACAAGAAAAAGAAAGAAGCCGCTGAAGCAAATATTACATTTAAGAAATCAGGAGTACACAAATAACCCACCCCATTCTCCTTCTTAGAACTCCCGTATATGTGGATATGCCACAGTTTTAGGGCGTGTTGCGGAGGTGAACATTTTCTGGTGTGATGCTTGGAGTTTCTGATAGAAAAGTAAGGAAAACTGAAAAATGCCCTGATTGATCCATTTGGATAAATTCTGAGTGCTTTCGTGGGTATTTTCCAAAGGCTCTCCCATCAAGCAGAATAAAAGAACTGTTAACATTTCAAGTCTCCATTCTTCTGCTGCCCTTCTGTTTAGCTTTCACAAGATACTTTGCCACTTCACTGCCTAACTTCGAATGGGGTACAGGATGGACAGAGAAAGAAGCCAATAATGGCTGCAGTACGAAGTTTCAAAGTACCCACTTTCCTCCCTTTTGCTATCCTTCCCACGGCCTCCCTCTCCTATAACCCCCAAATGCCATTCATTTGCCCCCACAAATCAAACACAATTTCTCCTCTGCCTCAACTACAAGTATCTCATAGTGGAAAGGTTATGAAGAACTACAGAAGACACAGCAACATGCCACTATACACAGAAAAAGAAACATTAAAAGAAATTGTCTTGCTGTTTGTTCCTGCCTGCTGACAAATGAAATGAGTGAGGAAAGTGCACTTAAGGTAATAAATTGCTGTAAAATATGTAAGTTGGTTGAACTTAGTTTTGTTTCAGAGTATGGCATACTTTAAAATTTTAAATTAACAATTAAAAAAAAAAATCTTACAAGACTCACAACCAGCTCTGGTATTAAAGCATGAAAATTTGTTCTAGAGAGCTCCATAGCAATCACATGAACAATAAGCATGGGACACAAATCAGAACTTGGAAATGCATTTCTCATAACAAACTTTTACTGTTGGATTCATTACAGGAACATGACATGTTATTCTCTTTGTTAAAATCTTATCAAGATTACAATCTATTATTTTTATTATCAGGCAATAAACACTGAATGACTCATAAATATTCACTTTCAATTATAAAAAAATTTCAGTTAAATTTCAAATGTTTCAAAAGAGCACAAAAAAATATCAATTTGTTTCATGTACCCAAATCTGAAGCTCTCAAATTCAAAGGTAACTGATTTTTAAATATCAACTACCTACGTACATATATAAAGAAAACATAAATAAATAACTTTACTTACAACATATAATGCAAATATCTTTAATGCAAATTTGATTATATTCATAATTTATGATTTGAATATAATATGGTGATAGTAATAGTTTATAAATACAAAAAAAAAACCCTAAGCTTTACTTTTGAAAAAAATCTCAAATGATTCCAGTAACGGGTATTCCTAGCAATTCGTTTCTTTATACACCAATTGGAATAAAAGCAAAATCCCTGCCTTGTTATTATTATTAATGAAACAAGCCTATTAGTAGTAGTAGTAGTACCCAGAGCTACTTATATATCATTATAAAACACCACCAATTAGGGCCTATTTCGATTTCTTCACCAGTCCAGTGATCAAATGAAAGACTAAACCTTTTTTGTTTCTTTTGCGAAAAATGTTTTTAACCCATTCAACAACTACAATGAAGTTCAAGTTTTAAGGGTTCTCAAATGCTATGCCAATGGGCCATATTTAAAGCAAAAATGTTTTGTAACAAAGACCCTTTTGGTATCTCAAACTCTTATAACTTAAAGTGTAACCTGAGAGCTAGCATCATGGACAGCTCCTGCAAACTTGTCAAAAATGCAGAATATCAGGCACTGCCCCAGACCTACAGATTAAGCATACTCCCAGGTGATCTACATGCCTATTAGGGTTTGAGAAGCAGTGCCTTGGACTACTACATTTAGACAGTATTTTATTAAAATAACACAGTCATCAAGTTTCAGACTAAATTAGACATATTTATAATATATCCTTTAATTCTTTGATTTCAATAACAAAAAAACTATAAATAAAGCCATGATCTCTTTGGCAAAAAAAAGCACTAGAGGACTATAAAAATCTCTTGCTGGAAATTAACATACTGCATGCATTTAAGGTAATAAGTTGCTTAGAATTCTGAAGATTACAATTAAATAAAATTTTAACACTCTTCACTCTAGTGATTGTTTTCTTCTAACTTTTTCTTCATCTTTTCTATTTTGGATAGGCATACACTTTCTCTATCTCATAAACTGAGTGCAAAATTCAATTACTGAAAAGGAACTAAAAATGTCCTGATTATCTCAACCAAGTCTCAATATTATTTTGCATGCTTAGCAAAGTATTATAAACTAAAGTAGTTGTTTTCCTCATTTAGATACATAACAGTTACTGGAGAAATTCAGTGAAGAGGTTTGGAGCACAAAATCATACTTCCGTCACAAATTAAGTTGCTAAGGGAACAGAAAGAAGCTCTTTTACAAACTAGTATCTCAGAAAATACCCCTGCTAGTTAACTAATAGGAGGCTTGTGGTGAAACCCTTAACCAGCACCCAACTGAAACTGCAAATTCAATCACTCTAATTTTATTTTAGACTTAAAGGAAACTATGTTAACATATTCATATGGGCAAAGCCAATCTAGCAACTAGAATAAAGTTTTCTCTATATGTTATACACAATTAATGGATGTGGCTCTTTCTAGAATAGAGAAAAGAATATAATCAATCACTAGAATTAAACAGACTCCCTTCCTCTCTTCTGCACCCTCATAGTTTTCATCCTGTTGGAGGGCTTATCAATCAAATTTCAGCCTCTCCATTCATTTTAAGCCCCAAATCCTACCTATAATTCCACATGTATCATCCATTTATTTGCTGTTCAACTACACCCCTCCCCTCAAATTTGAACTTATTTTTGCCTCAAATCTAACAAGGTTCTCAAACACTCTCTGAAATGGTTATCAGTTATATTTCAGATCATAAATTTCTAGCCCCTGTGCTCACATCTGCAGAAATATTTCAATAAGAACTGAAAGGAATAATAAACACTGAACAAAAATGGTCCACCTAATGAAACACTACTCTAGCTATCATCTTTACTTAAGAAAAAGAAATCTCAAAAAGATATTTCCAAGATACTGCCTGTAACTTTTTGCTCCTACTACAATTACCAAAGTAGTACAGTTTATTTTGGGATTTAAGAGACTGGTAATCCTCCATTAACATTAATGTTTTAGCTGATATTTACTATAATATTTAGTTTTGTTAAGTAAATAATTTTTAAGAAACTGGTCATGATACTAGGTAGAAAAACCAAAGTGAAAAGCAAAAAGAGCAAGAACAATTGGCAAGTGTTATCAATGAGTCTTTTTCTATTGGTCTAGAACATAAACATGAACTGCTTAATGATAGTTCAGACTATCCTTTTCACACAATTTTAAGACAAAGTTCTTCAGCCAAGCAATTACCACTATTTCTATCAGGTTAAATGTATCTATAAGATTAAAAGTATCTATAAGGTCAAAAGTAGGAAAGTGTAACCTGGGAAACCACCTATGCAATTCAACTTAAGGTTCTTAATATTCACCGCTCAAAAGCCTGGGACTTATGTTGTATACTGTCTTGTATAAATGGATCTCTTCTTTCTTTCCCATTAAGAGAGACAGATATATGATAGGTGATGATAGATAGATAGATAGATAGATAGATAGATAGATAGATATAGATAGATAGATGAAGCTAAATGAATACACACTTAAAAAGACAACTGGAGGGAAGAGAAGTCAAGGAATTTCACAGTACTTGAATCAAAAATATCTAGGATATCAGAGATAGGTACAATGCTCTAGAGATTCCAATGTACTTAGTTGCTTCGTTTATCTCCATTGGGAAAAGAATAGGAAAATATTTCATCCCCAACCCATTCCCTATAGCTCCATATTCCTATGAACAGCCATTCAGACTGTAAAATTTTCCATGCAGAGAAGTACAGAAAAAATAAAAAGCTTCCCACTCCCCCCAAAAATTAAACTATAGTTGTCTTCTCTACTACAAAACTAAATAACTTACCTGTACAACCAAAGATCTATCATTGTGGAAACATTATCTCTTTTCCTTATATCCTGAAGGAGTTGGAGCTATGATATAGAATAGAGCTTAAGCATCAGGTTTCAGACTCTCAGCTTCAGCCATGGAGAATACTAGAAACTCTTAAATTCCTTTCTTTAAAATGAAATAATAAAAAAAAAAAAGAATTAAAGAAGCAAATTAACTTATGCTAATAGATTTACCCCCTCCTATAGTAAGAGGAAATAGCAGGTAACAGAATATCTGTTCACAGTAACATCTTTGATACTTCTCGGTAACTTTGTAGCCTCAGAGATACTAAGAAACTGGAAAAAAGGTTTTTAGGAACCAACAAAAACAAACCAAACCAAAAAGAGTTTGAAATATACTAAATCTTTACAACAACTCAATATTAGTTTGAATCAAAATGTGCTCAGCTCTTTTCTAGACTCCCGGGTATTATTTTTTTTGAGGTTACCCAAAGGCTACCCTTGATAAGAGTTATACAGAATTTATAAACTTTTGCTCTCATCCTAGAGGCTTCCCAAATTTTGTCCTTCAAGTATGCAAAGCTGGGGATTGAATAACAAAAATAAGTTAGGTTCTGCACACCAAAGAATCAACCAAGTCTTCTGTATCTACATGATGACCCTGATGGTTATTTAAGTACTACAAGACTACTATAGAGGAAAATTTTTATTATTTTTGGCATACAGATTTTCAACAAGGACAAAAAAAAATAAGGATTTTCTGGTCTTAGTACCCAGTTGGCTAGATATTTTAATTAGCCTAGTTACATTCCATTTCCTGGACAACAGGGTTTAATTACAGTTTTACTTTATTATAATGCATTATAATAGCCTTTTCAGAGAACCCAGATAAATGGGTTATGATGAGTGCCCATTTTGAAACAAGGCGGAACACCAGGAAAAAGACTAGTGATGTTTATGATGGAAACTGTTACTTTATAAAAACCATAAAACTAGATATTCTAGAAGTGACACTATTTTCAGTGAAGGACTACAATTTAAAAACTGATGCAATTATCAAGCTTTGTAAACTAGAGTTACTGCCTCATAAAAATAGATTATGGTTTTAGTCAGCTACAAAGGGAGGGCTAATACCTAATATTTATAGATGCAACCTCTCCCAAATATGCCTTGTAAATTCTTTAAAAGCACAAGGTAGGAAAACTGTCTCAGTAAAATAATTTAATACGACATTTAAAAAGTCTGAGATTAACATGAGGAGGATGTCCAGTGAAAATACGGTCCTATAAAAAGTAATCCTTGACTTGAAAATTCACTCTTCTTCTAACACAGATTCCAATTGCCATCTCCTTTGTATCAAACCCGGAAAGCCCTTCACAAACATGGCAAAACATGACATTCTAACAGTGTGGTGGTGACAGCAATCGTCAGGCAAACAGGATCCACAATGTAAGCTGTATCTCCAAGCAGACACTGGTATCTAGCACTCGATCAAGTTCTAGTCAGCCATGTTACTACCCTATTTGGATAGGGTTTGCTACAGGAACATCATCCATTATGATATTTACCAAGCAAGGCAAGGATATCTGCAACTGTTTTTTTCACAGAAGAACTGATACTTACAGCTGAGTTCTACCTGTTATTGATATAGACAGGATAGTACAGACAGATGTGTTTCTAACAAACCTGATACACTGAAAAACAAACTTCAGTCAATTACTTCTGCTAACTAAAGTCTGTTTGGCCTTAATTGAGATTACATTTTTTTCTTACCTTTTTTAAAGGTTTCGCCTAGTATCTGATTCCCAAGCGTCTGCATTTATCTGTCATCACTGTTAATGTCCATGTTACATGGAGACTTCAGGTATTAATTATTTATATGGTTGTACTAGCACAACTTGATATCTGTGAAGGGAAACCACAATATAGTCACTATGGATGTGTTACTGTTTACATATTTGTGGATAAAACTGATACTTCTAAACACACAGCACACAGCATTTTCTAATAGATTTCACAAATAATTCCTTATATAAATGTTATCTTCAATGATAGATGATTTGCTAACATTCTAACAAATCTTCTCAGCGTACCCACATAAAATATTTCAAAATTTAATTCAACATTAAAATTCATACAAATTTGTGTACTTAGATTCCTTTTCTGACTACCAATGTAGATACACATTATTTTCCAGAAGTCTATAATTTCTTAAACATTAATAGAAAAGTACTCTTTCTGTTTCACAATATTAGTGAGTAAATCTATAATGCTTAATAATGCGGTAAAAAATATCATGACTTTCCCTTAAATGTGACTTTAATACATTCTATATCTTTTAAAGTAATATTTTGCCTTGGTTAGATGATCCCTTTGTGACTAATTTGTCAACATTATTTTGGAAGTAAACAGAAAATAAATGTGACAAAATAAATGAAGAAATAAACCAAGATGTAGCTGCACAAACGTTCATTAAAAGTAAGCTTCTTAAAAACATAGATTTGCTTATAGATTACAAGTCCTAGAAACATATCAATGTGCTTACAACGATGAAGAAAAGCATTATATAAAACTTTAGGTTATTTCTACCATTTATAAGTTTTTTAAAAAAAGAGCTACAAAAATACTTATTCATATATAATATGTCAAAGAAAGAAATCTATGAATGGCATTCCAAAATGATTCACCATGGTGTACCATCCCAAATAAAAAGTAAAAATCTACCCAGAAAATGCAGATAACTTCACACTGTTTTGTGGATAAAATGTGTTACTGGAGTTGTCAACCTGCCAGATCTTCTCAGTGAAAGCTTTCATTAACAATAGAATAGAAACTACTATGTCAATTATATCTCAATTTTTTTGAATTGGAGGAAAAACTAGAGTAAATAGTAAGAAACACTGATATCTATCCTCAAACACTAAAAACAAGTCTCTATTCATTTGTTTTCAAATGTTAAAAGACTTTCAGTAATGTCACAAAAAAATTAACACAGTTTTAAGTATTCCTAAATTTTAAAGTTGCTATAACTTTTCTTGTAACAAGCAAGGAAGTTAAACTAGCCAAAGCTCTTGCACTGCAATTCTTCATTTCATTCACTATACATTCCAAATTCAAGCATTCTGCACAATGCCACATGCTTTCTGGAGGAGATAAACTACTCCGAATTGTGAAAACCTACAATACTTTTTTATTGAATTATTTAACTTTCAGAAGTTTAAAAAACTTAGCTATTTTGTCTTTTTAAAAAGCATAGAAAATGGAAAACAGACCATTTAAAACCTACTCCTAAGGCTCTCTTATTTATTTCTTGCGACAAAGCTTTGCTTGTTTTCACGTACTAATAAAATTCATTACTATTCAAGAATTCCAAAAGCAAATCCAAAAACCAGTCTTGACTGAAAGAATTACTTTTTCTACTGCTTGCAGGCTAACACTGGTATTACTGTGTCAAACAGATTACAGGATCTCAGATTCATGGCACATATGAAATCACTTCAAAAGACTACAGGAAATCTCACTAGAAAATATTATCAGTTCTAGTGATATAGCAAAGTTGTAAGCCACATAACTTGTTATAAAAAATAAAACTGTGAAGTCTAAGCTAAACACAACCTAAATTATAAAAGACACTAAAATTTTTTTAGCTTTATAAAACCTTGGAAAAATACTTAAAGCAAAGGTTATCCTATATACTCATATTTAGTACCCAACTCCTCAGTTGTTATAAGTGATAATATTAAGTATGTGCACTACACTATATCTTTAAATGATTTTAAAAGAAACAGGGACATTCAAAGTCAATTGGTTGTAAAAAGCATTTGAGATAATGGTCAAAGACAGAAACACTCTTCCTAGACAATTAAGCTTATCACAGTTATTTGCTGTAGAAAGCTGAAACGAATTGTTATTTGGTACAAAGCGTGACCAAAAAAGGGCACGTTTTTCTGGCTCCCTAAATTGTTTGAGGCCACAGGTCCAGGGTTTTGGATCTACCAACTTTTGACACAAGCCTATTTCAATGTCAACAGCAAAGGAGAAGAAAGAGCATCATATTTGGTGGAAGGAGATGGAAGAATGATTCCCCGCCTCCAATAATAACTAATTGACCACAAGCAAACCACTTTGTGCTCTTACCCTTCATTTTTGCATCTATAAAAGCAGAGACATAATACCTGCCTACTACCTCTCAGGGTTATAGTGAAGCTCAAAAGAGATTATGTCTGTGAAGTACTTTAGTTTATTGGTTTTCAAACGTTAGTGTGCCTAAGAAATTTCTGAAGCCAAATACCCCAAAAATTCAGTCAGCAGTTCCGGACTGCATAAATCTCTATTTTTAATTAAGCACTTCAAGTCATCCCCAATTCTACTGGAGGCTCCCCAAAGATAAGGATCATATTTTTTTTAAAAAACTGCATCAATTTCTTCTGAAACTTTAGTTGTAAGCATTACCCTAGGTACTTGTTTAAAATACAAATTTCTAAACCTCATCCTTAGAAATTCAGATTCCCTAAACTTGGGGAAGGGCACAGAATCTCATTTTATCAAACACTACAGTGACTCAGATGTAAATGGCTCATGATCAATCCTTTTAGAAAACCTGCACTAGATTTTTCCCCCTACATATTTCTCAAATCATTTCCTGCCTCTCTAGTATCATCAACCATGACCAACCTTAGGCCTCAGCATCACTTGAACTAACTCAGCTGCCTTTAATTGGTCCCTGTACTCTAAGTCTTGTCCCTCATAAGTACATTGGGGAAAAGCGTGATCTAAAATGCACACTATGTTATTCTTCCTAACTAATGCCCTTCCAAGGGGCTTCTGCTTCTAGCCAAGACGGACTAACAGGAGAGAGATTTGTGCTCCCTCTTGAAACAATGAAAAATCTGGAAAAAATGTATCAAAGTGCTTTTCAAACACTAGAAACCAGATAAGCTAGGACAGTGATTAATGAAAGAGAAACATAAAGCAAAGCTTTCAATTGCCCCCGCTTGCTGCTTGGAGTTTGCAGGCTACAGAGCAGGGAAGGTGATTCTAGGCAAAGCACAGCAGTCTTCCTGAGTTAAGAAGCAAGGAGTCTGGAGAGACCCAAGTTGCTAGGTTCCCCAGCATGAGCTGTGGGACAACACCAGGCAGCCTAGTATGTACATGAGTAAGTGAAATGCCCAAAAGCAGAAAAAAAGTCTGAAAAAGAAACGGCCTAAACTTTTTCAAATTTAATGTAAAATTACAAATCCACAAAGGAACTTAAATAAACCGAAGCACAAGAAACATGAAGAAAACTATAGTTAGTCACATCATAACCAAGTTGCTTTAAAAGAGTAATAAAAAGAATATCTTAAAAGCAGCTACAGAAAAATGACACATTACGTACACAGCAAGAAAAATATGATTGAAAACAGACTACTCAGTAGAAACAACACAAGACACGACAGTGAAGTTTACCTTCTGTAAAATGATGGCCAAAGAAAATATCTTTCAAAAAGTACAGTAAAATAAAAATGATTTAGAATTATAAATGCTAAAAGAATCCATCACAAACAGACATTCACCAGAAGACATGTTAAAGGCAGTTCTTTAGACAGAAGGAAAAAGATACGAGATGGAAGTCTGGATCTACCCAAAGGAATGAAAACCACCAGAAATGGTAAATGAGGATGAATATACCAGACTTCTCCCTTTAGTTTTTTAACCTCTTTAAAAGATACTTGATTATTTAAAGCAAAAAAGACAGCAATATATTGTGAGGTTTATAACATACATGGAAATAAAATGTCAACAGCCAGGTTGGGGGAAATACAATATTTAAAGACTAATACTACGTATAAAGTGGTATAATATCACTTCAAGATAGACTGTAGGGCCTAAGTTAAAGATGTATAAATATTATGAGCCCTAAAGTAACAGCAGATAGGCAACTAGGTAGGTAGGTAAGTAGGGAGAGAGGGAGGGAGGAAGGAAAGAAGGAAAGAAAGAAGAAGATAAGTTACTTTGGAAAGCATAACAATCAATAACTTTTAAAGGATTCAAATCATATAAATTATGACCACAATGGAATTAAATTAGAAATCAATAAAACTATGTCTAAAAAAATCCCCAAATGTCTCGAAATAAATACCATGCTTCCAAATAAATAACCCATGAATCAAATATATCGAAAGATAAATTAGAAAACAGAACTGAGGGCCGCTGTTCCCCTCCCCTATTTCCCCCCAATAAAATCTTTTAAAATAAATAAATAAATAAATAAATAAATAATAATAAAATCTGTAGAATGCAATAAAAACAGTACTTAACAGGAAATTTAAAGCAGTAAACATATATTACATAAATAGAAAGGTTTCAAGTCAATGATGTCAGCTTCCAACTTAAGAAACTAGAAAAAGTATAATATAGCCCATGTAAAAAGAAATAGGAATTAAAAAATAAAAAACAGAAAAACAATAAAGAAAAATTTAAAAACCAAACAATGGTTCTTCAAGAGAAAACAATAAAATTGATAAATCTCTACTGAGACTGATCAGGAAAAAAATACAAATTACCAATATTACAAAAGAAAGAAGTGATATTACTACAGATTTTATACTTAAAAGAGAACTGTTCCAACAAGGGCACCAAAACAAATCAATGGGAAAGACTAATCATTCCAAACAAATGATGCTAAAACTGAATTTCGACATGCAAAAAGATTATATACACATATTATTCTACTTCACATTATATACAAATATTAACTCAAAATGAATCAAAGACCTATGTGTACAAGCTAAAATGATAACATTCTTATAAGAAAATATAAGTATAAATGTTTATGATCTTGGATTAGACAGTTTTTTATATGTGAACCTAAAAGCACAAGGACAAATATTATATGATTCCACTAATATGAGGTACCTAACGTAGTCAAATTCATAGAGGTAGAAAGTAGAATTGTGGTAGAAAGTACGAGAAACTAGGGAAAGGGAGAGATGTAAAGGTATTGTTTAATGGGTATTTTACAAAATGAAAAAAGTTCTGGAAATGGATGGCGGTAATGGTTGCCCAACAATGTAAATGTACCCAATGCTGCTGAACTATACACTTTAAAATGGTTAAAATGGTAGATTTTATGTTATGTATATTCTACCACAAAAAATCAAAAGCAGGCCGACCGAGTGGCGCATTGGTTAAGAGCTGGCTTGGGACGCCAGCAGCCCTGGTTTGGTCCCACATATGAGGGCCAGTGACACTGCCCTCTACAGCTAAGATGGTGAACAACAGCTCCACCTGGAGCAGGGCTGCGCAAGTCCTGGCGGCAGTGTAGGCTGCAGCCCCTGCTGCAGTGGGCTGCCATAGGCTACAGTGAATGGCCGGCAGCCAGCGTGAGCTGCCAAGAGCCGCTGTGAGAGGCCTTCCAGAGGCCAGCGACCTATCTGCCTCACCCGAGACGAGCGCAATGATGATACCAAAATGGGCCACCCGTTCTCCACAACTAGACTGAAGAACAAAAGGACAGCAACTTGTCTGTTCCCCTTCCCCGGTTCCCCAACGCTGTTTCCTCCCCCAATTCCCCAATAAAAATCTTTTTTTAAAAAAATCAAAAGCAAGGGACCAAAGCAAATTACAGATAAATTGGAATCATCAAAATTAAAACCTTTGTGCTTTTAAGAACTCTATCAAGATAATGAAAAGGTAGGGCCAGCCAAGTGGCGCATTGGTTAAGAGCTGGTTTGGGGATGCCAGTGGCCCCGGTTCGGATCCCACATGAGGGCCAGTGACACTGCCCTCTACAGCTAACAACAGCTCCACCTGGAGCTAGGCTGTGCACACCCCGGCGACGGTGTGGGCTGCAGCCCCTGCTGCAGTGGGCTGCCATAGGCTACAGTGAGTGGCCGGCAGCCAGCGTGAGCTGCCAATAGCCGTGGTGAGCGACCATCCAGAGGCCGGCAACCGATCTGCCTCATCCGGGAAGAACGCAATGACGATACCAACATGGGCCAGTGAAGCAATGTCCTCTGCAACTAGACTGAAGAACAAAAAGACAGCAACTTGTCTGTTCCCCTTCCCCAATTCCCCAATAAAAAAAATCTTAAAAAAAGATAATGAAAAGGTAACTCACAGAATGAGAGGAAATATTTGCCAATCATCTGTCTATAAAGAAACTTGACAGCTTAGCTCCGTGGGAGGGCCCAGGCCCAACAGAATGGCGTCCTCCCTGCGCCACTCGCGTGCGGGCTCGGCGCCACGGGAACAACGTTCCGGAGGCCTCCAGCCTTTGCACCGAGGGTGTTCGGTTCGGTCTGTCCCCGCAGGCTCCTGGGTCCGGTTCACGCGGCCACTCCCTCCACCAGGAACCAAGGGGCTGACCAAGTGGCTCAGTTGGTTAGAGCATGAGCTCTGAGCAAGAGGATCGACAGTTCGATTCCCATATGGGCCAGTAAGCTGCACCCAAGCGGAGCTGCTGCTGAGCTGGGAAGAGTGTGTGCTCTTAACAACAAGGTTGCTGGTTCAATTCCCACATGGGATGGTGGACTACGCCCCCATCACAACTAGATTGAAAACGGCAAGTGGACTGGGAGCTGAGCTTGAGCCCACCACAACTAAGATTGAAGGACAACAACTTGACTTGGAGCTGACAGGTCCTGGAAAAACACAATGTTCTCCTTCCCCAATTCCCCAGCATTGTTCCCCTCCCCAAATCCCCAATAAAATCTTGTAAAAAAATGAAACCCCAAAGCCCTCAATAGAAGGTGAATAAATAAATTAATAATTAATTTAAAAAAAAAAAAAGAAACTTTACAGCTTAAAAAGACAACCTAATTTAAAAATAGGCAAAGGATTTTAACAGGTATTTCTGCAAAGAAGATATACAAATAGCCAATAAACACATGAAAAGGTGCTCAACATCATTAGCCATCAAGGAAAGACAAATCAAAACTACAGTGAGATAACTTTGTACCCAGAAGGATGAATATAATAAAAAAATAAACAAGTGTTGACTAGAATATGGAAAAATCGGTACCCTCACACATTGGTGGTGGGACTATAAGACAGTACAGCTGCTTTGGAAAAATTTGGCAGTTCCTCCATAAATTAAACATAGAATTACCATATAATCCAGGAATTCCACTCCTAGATATACACAGGCATACCTCATTTTATTGTGCATCTCTTTATTGCACTTCACAGATGTTGCATTTTTTTACAAACTGAAGGCAAGACCCTCCACCAGCAAAAAAGACTACGACTTGCTTTATTGCAATACTTGCTTTATTGCGGTGGTCTGGTACTGAACCTACAGTATCTCCAAGGTATGCCTGTGCCCAAGAAAAAGGAAACACGTTCACTCAAAACATGTTCACAAATGTTCATAGCAACATTATTCATAATAGGCAAAAAGTGGAAACAACTCCAATGTCCATAAACTGCTGAATGGATAAACAAAATGTGGTTTACGCTGGTATATTATCTATTCAGCCATAAAAAGGAGTGATGTGTGGATACATGCTACAACAAGGGTAAACCTTAACAACATTATGCTAAGTGAAAGAAGTCAATCATAAAAGGTCACATATTGTATGATTCCATTTATATGAAATGTCCAGAACTGGCAAAATTCATGAGACAAACAGGAGATCAGTGGTTGCAGAAACTGGAGGAGAAGGAGATGGTAGGTAGAAAGTTATTGCTAACGAGTATGGGTTTCTTTTGAGTGATGGAAGTATTCTGCAGTTAGATACTGGTGATAGTTGCACAACTTTGTGAATATACTAAAAATCACTGAATTGTATACTTTAAAAGGGTGATCTTATCATATCTAAATTTTTCATATATTTCACTTTTTAAAAGATAAGAGATTATAAATCAAACAGATGAAAGGACAAACTCCTTGAAAGACTGCAAACTACCAAAGCTCACCCAAGGAGAAACAGGTACATAAAATATCTCTAAAGAAAATGAAGGTATAATTAAAAATTTACTAACAAAACTCCAGCCCAAGGGCTTCACTAGTGAATTCTGACTATAGTAAGGATTACCTACATTTAAGGAAGAAATACCAATCTACTCAAACTCTTCCAGAATAGTGAAGAGGAATACTTCTCAACTCATTCTATGAAGCTAATACTCTGATACCAAAACCAGATACAAACAAGAAAACGAAACTACAAACCCATCTTCTTCAGGAACATAGATGCATAATTCTAACAATATATAAAAGGATAATACATCGTGATCAAATGATGTTTATCCCCAAAATGGAAAACTGCTTTACATGTACATATGGTTGATTCAATGCGATTCAGTCTGTATTAACAGACTAAAAAACAAAACCATAAGATCATCTATATGTATATAGAAGAGACAACCATTCACATCCCCATCTATAGAAACCAAAAGGAAATCAGTGGTTGCCAGGGTGGGGTAGAAGGGAGCAGCAGTAGGAAGAGATTACAAAATATCATTACATGAATGCTTGGAGGGGTGATGGAATGAATATGTTCATTATCCTGATTGCAGTGATGGTTGCGCAGTGTACAGATACAGGAAAATTTACCAAATTGTATACATTAAATTATTGCACAGTGAATTGTTCCTCAATAAAGCTAGTCCAAAATAAACCCAAAAAACAAAACACCCTTCCAGGAATATAGGTTAAAATCTAAGCTTCTTAATGGGGATGTACAACTTGTACCTGGTCGTTCTATCTCAACCTAATTCTACCCTATATCCTCCCCAGCAGCCAACCAGATCTACATTGCAATCTCCTATCACAGAAGTTTTCAATCACAGCTAAGTATCAGAATCATCTATGACACTAAAGAAAAAAAACAGGAGCTTCTGACTCCATAGGTCTGGAATTGAGTCCAGCTGTAAACTTTCAGGGGGTAAGTAAGGGCTGTAACTTTTTTACATTTTTAGTATTATTTTTAACTTTCTATTCAAGTATAGTATGGAGAGCAGTTTACAAATTATTAGTGTACAACCTGACGAATTACCACAAAGTATAGAGGTATATATTTTATTAAGAGTTCCAAGGATGATTCTGATGAACAGCCAAGAATTAAAAGTGCTGGGCCGGCTGAGTGGCTCAGTTGGTTAAGAGCTCGCTCAAGAGTGTGAGCTGAGCTCTGAGAAACAGCAGTTCGATGCCCAGCCCGAGCTGAGCAGCCACTGAGCTGCCCACAGGTGGCAGGATGGCTCAGCTAAAAAAAAAAAAAAAAAAAGAATTAAAAGTGCTTACTTGGACCAGCCGAGTGGCGCGATGGTTAAGCACTGGCTTGGGAAGCCAGCGGCCCCGGTTCGCGTCCCACATATGAGGGTCAGTGACACTGCCCTCAAAAAAAAAAGTGCTTACTTGCACTTCCGAATCTTACCTCCTTTGCTCAGCTAACATTTATCTTGCCCTTCCACTCACTGATCAAATGCAACCATGTCCTCCAAGAAGCTATGTGTTCCAAGGGAACCCTGTACACAGATCTCATCATACTACTGAGCATATGTAGTCTTTTTCAAACTTTTTAAGGCAAGAACTCTTAAATTACATGCTGGAGAAAAATAAGACAGTGAGCTCCTCTAGCTGAAGTCAAGGGTAAAATGACTGCCAGCCAGTAAACCAGCACACTCTCCCTCAGGCTCTCCCCCAGGGAGTTGGAAATTACTGCTTACTATACTCATCTATTCACTTTCTCTTCCATGCACCAAAAAATATTGGGTTGTTGGAAAAGTCATGACGTATTTTTGTTTTTTGTTGCAAAAATGCGTCATAAATTTTCCAATAACCCAATAGTTTATAGCAAGGCCTCTCTTATTTTTCATTTCCCTGGTGCCTAGAAAACATTCACTAAACATTATTGTTGGAACATTTCTCAAAATAAGAGTAAATATGGAAGATACATTAGTAAGGGGAAAAAAAGTTTGAGAAATGAAGAATAGTATCTATGGAGGCGCTGAAATAAAAGAACACTTAGCATATCAGAAGAGGTGGGATGAAGCCCGTAAGGCTGGACCCTAGAAGGCAATGGAGAAGGCATCATGAAATAAACTTTAAACAGACAGCTGGCAGGACATGAAGGGCTTTGTAAGCTATGCTGGGAATGTGATCTTTGTTTGCTTTTATTGACTTTTAAATTTTTATTATATTTATTTTTAATTTAGTTTGGACTATTTATTCTACTGAAGAATTTTAAAGAGGGGAATAACAAAATCTGATATATACATACATAATATATATTTTTTAAGATTTTTATTGGGAAATTGGGGGAGGCAACAGTGTTGGGGAATCGGGGGAGGGGAACAAGACAAGTTGCTGTCCTTTTTTTCTTCAGTCTAGTTGTGGAGGACGGCGCTTCACTGGCACATGTTGGTATTATCATTGCACTCGTCCCGGGTGAGGCAGATCAGATGCTGGCCATGGGACGACCGCTCACAGCAACACACAGCAACTCACGCCTGCTGCCTGCCTCTCACACTGGCTGCGGGCCACTCACAGTAGCTCACAGCAGCGCACTGCAACAGGGGCTACAGCCTATGCCATCACTCATGGCAGTCCAGCTCCAGGTCGAGCTGTTGTTCACCATCTTAGCTGTAGAGGGCGCAGTGTCAGTGGCCCATGTGGGATCCGAACCAGCAGCCCTGATGCTCAGAGCTCATGCTCCCAAGTCAACTCTTAACCAACGAGCCTCTTGGCTGGCCCCTGATATATATTTTTAAAAGATCATTCTGGCTGCTGAGTGAATGTGAACCCAAAAGCATGATCGGAAGGGAACAAAAAGAGTACAATCATGAATGTGATCAAAGGGAATGCAAGAATAAATACAAGTTCAAGCAAAAAAGTGACAACATCCAATACTGTCATTCATTTTCTTTCATTCAACAAATAATAATTGGGACCAACTGTGGTCCTGGCACTGTTCGGGCACTGGGAATGCAAAGAAAAGCTTCTGCTTTCACAGAGCTTACATTTGGTATAAACAATTCAACACATAAATGATGTCAGGTGAGAAGAGCTACAAAAAATAAAGCAAAATAAGACAATGAAAAATGATGGAATGGTCAGCAAGGAATTTTGTACTGACCTACCTACAAACAGCAATCATGTAGGGCCTGGTAGGCTTCAGTGAGGACTTTATTTTGAGTGAGATGAAAGCCACTGGAGAATTTTAACCATGGGAGTAACATAATCTAACATTTATTTAAAATGATCATTTGGACAGCTATGTGTAAAATAGAGTGTAGATAGCAAAAGAGTAGAAACATGGAGGATGGTTTCAGAGGCTATTATTGCTAGGAAAAATAATAGTGTGGTATCAATTGAAACGGTGAGAAATTATCCTCTCCAACACAGATTTTGAAGACAAGCCCAAAAGAATTTGCTAATATATTGTATAATATGTGGGGCTTTAGACAAGGTTCTTAAAACTATGCCTCCTCTGCTCAAGGAGTACTCCTCAAGGTTCTGTCCCAGTCCCTTTTCCGTTACTGCTTTCTTTTATCCTTGCACAGTACCTTCACTAGTGCTGAGGGCTCCTAAATCTAAGTCAGCTTCTACATTTCCCTCCAGAGCTTCAGTTCCATATATCTAACCACCTGCCTGCTAGACTCTACAAAAAACTCAAAATTCTACTTGTTCAAAACCAGGGCCGGCCGAGTGGTGCATTGGTTAAGCGCTGGTTTTGGGATGCCAGCGGCCCCGGTTCGGATCCCACATGAGGGCCAGTGACACTGCCCTCTACAGCTAACAACAGCTCCACCTGGAGCTGGGCTGTGCGAGCCCCGGTGATGGTGTGGGCTGCAGCCCCTGCTGCAGTGGGCTGCCATAGGCTGCAGTGAGCGGCCCGCAGCCAGCGTGAGCGGCTGGCAGCCAAGCGTGAGCTGCCAATAGCTGCGATGAGCGACATCCAGAGGCCAGCGACCGATCTGCCTCATCCGGGAAGAGCGCAATGACGATACCAACAGTGAAGCAACATCCTCCGCAACTAAAACTGAAGAACAAGAAGACGGCAACTTGTCTGTTCCCCTTCCCCGATTCCCCAACGCTGTTCCCCTCCACCAATTCCCCAATAAAAAAAATCTTAAAAAAAAAAAAAAAAAAAAAAAAAAAAAACTGAATTCACCATCTTCCCTTCGGTGCCAATGCCAGTACCTGGTTCCTCTGTCAGAATTATTTATCTAAATGAATGATACCACAAAAATACCCTATTGTCTAAACCACAACCCCACGAGTACTTTTTTTTTTAGATTTTATTGGGGAATTGGGGGAGGGGAACAGCGTTGGGGATTCGGAGAGAGGAAAAGACAAGTTGCTGTCCTTTTGTTCTTCAGTCTAGTTGCGGAGGACGTTGCTTCAATGGCTCATGTTGGTATCATCATTGCACTCTTCCTGGATGAGGCAGATCGGTCACCAGCCTCTGGATGGTCGCTCACCACAGCTATGGGCAGCTCACACTGGCTGCCAGCCACTCACTGTAGCCTATGGCAGCCTACTTCAGCAGGGGCTACAGCCTACACTGTCGCCGGGGCTCGCACAGCCCAGCTCCAGGTGGAGCTGTTGTTCACCATCTTAGATGTAGAAAGCTGTGTCACTGGCCCTCATATGTGGGATCCGAACTGGGGCTGCTGGCATCCCAAGGCAGTTCTTAACCAATGCGCCACTCAACCGGTCCAAGAGTACGTTTTTAAATTTCCTTGTTTTCTGTCATCCAAATTACCCACCCAAACATGTATCAATTGTTCATCATATTGTTTCCCCCCCCCCTTTTTTGGGACATAATGTGCACTTCAATAATGTCACCGCACAGGGTGAGGAAGGTAATTTAACTTACTTTCTCTGATTTACAGTATAAAGGTAATTAATACATAAATGAATGCTCTAATATTAATACAAAGAAAAATCTAAGGGAATAAAACCTTCAGCAAAAACTTGTATTGTGGGGCCAACTGAAATAGCATGTTGGTTAAGAGTTGGCTTGGGACACCAGCTCTGAGCAGCAGGGTACCGGCTCGGGTCCCATATGAGGGTCAGTGACACTGAACCCTCTAAATCTAAGATAGTGACCAACAGTTCGACCTACAGCTGGGCTGCCCTAAGTCGACAGCAATGGCGTAGGCTGTAGCCCCTGCTGCAGTGGGCTGCTGTGAGCTACTGTGAGAGGCCCACAGCAGCCATCCAATGGCCAGCGAGCGACTGCCTCACCCAGGAAGAGAGCAATGACGATACCGACATGGGCCAGTGAAGCAATGTCCTCCACAACTAGACTGAAGAACAAAAAGACAGCAACTTGGCTGTTGCCCTTCCCCGGTTCCCCAGTCAAATCTTTAAAAAAAAACAAAAAAAACTTGTTACATTTTAGAAGTAGAAAATCTCAGGCTAATTCTCAGAACATGAATAGTCCACAGATGCATCATTTATGAATCACAGCTGCAGGTGTGAAAGCAAATTAATTCAACCAAAGTAAGTGAGAATAGAAAAGGTTTTTGGATAAAAACTCTGCGAAACCAATGTCGATGTACCAGAATAAAAAAGAAGAGACAATTCAAGAAACTGACAAAGAACCATAAGAGAGATGGGACAAAAACCTGAAAAGAATTAATATAATCAAACTCTGTGTTTAGCTACTGGGTCCCCAAACTGGTCTTCAGTGAGGTGAGTAAAATACAGAAAATATACTGAATTTTCCATTAAAGCTAGATTTACTCAATTTAAAGACTTCCTTTATTTTGAATTTATGTCATTCCTCTTTGGTGTGAAAGGAGGTTTCTGTAAATTTGCTAATGTCATTTTTCAACAAAATTAAAAGCTGGTAACCCCACATTGATCCCAAAAACTTTTCTTGTAAATTATGTGTAAAAATTTTTTAAACAAAAGTTTTTAAACTTTTTGTTAATTAAATCCAATAACTTGGAACCACTGAGTTTGTACTAATACTGATATTATGACATTGTATACAAAGATAAGTATTAAAAAGACATAGAGGGCCGGCCGAGTGGCACACTGGTTAAGAGCTGGTTTGGGGACGCCAACGGCCCCAGTTCGGATCCCACATATGAGGGCCAGTGACACTGTCCTCTACAGCTAACAGCTCCACCTGGAGTTGGGCTGTGTGAGCCCTGGCTACAGTGTAGGCTGCAGCCCCTGCTGCAGTGGGCTGCCATAGGCTACAGTGAGTGGCCGGCAGCCAGCGTGAGCGGCTGGCAATCAGCGTGAGCTGCCGATAGCCGCGGTGAGTGACCATCCAGAGGCTGGCTAATACATAAACCTTTCCATAAAAATGGTCTTTTTAAAGAGAATTTTAAATAAATATATAACATCAAGTGAGTTTATTTGGATGCTGCCAGTTTTACAGCAATGGAGGGTAATATCAAAGGCTGTCATGTGGTAGATACTTTGACTAAGAATACTTTAAAGGTCTCCACTAGTTTTCCAAGTTCAAAAAGTGGACAGCATCAGGAGAAAAAAACAACAACAACACCTCATAGTTCTCCAAATTTCCTTTGAACACAATATCTATTTCTATTTCCCCAGACTCAGCATCAAAACACTTCACCGTGAAATTTGTAAGGCTAGGTACTTTTTCACATCTGGGTCTTTTGACCTTTTTCCCTGGCTATAAAAGTCATTCAAGTTTTGTCTTTTAACTTGAAGTAAGCTTCTTACAAAAAGAGAATAAAATCAAAGAATATTTTTTCCTTTTACAGATGTGAAATCTAAAGTTACTCTGTAATAGTTAACTGAGCCGCACTCAAGTCTAGTGGTTCGTAAATCAACCATTAATTGTTCTTAATTACACAAAACATGTTTCTTTCGGTAGTAGAAGCTCTGGCCTATTGAGCAGATTAAAGAAACCTAGGAATGCTGGGATAGAAGATATTTGGAAACTATGGAAATACACAAAATTCAGTCTTCAAAAAATTCCATAAATGTATCAAAGGTGATTTGTTCATATAGTGTCAATGCAGCTACAGCACGTATTTGAAAGGCATCTGAGTATAACAGAAAATCAAGAAGTTTTACAGTCCAGTCCAAACCAAACCACTTATACTAGTTATGTGACCTTGATCATTCAAATTCTTATACTAATTTTGCATTATCTCATTTAAAACTCTCAAAACCTATGTAGGTATTTTCCCATTTTACACATGAGAAAACTGAGGCTTAAAAAGATGAATATTTTATTCAACATTACACAGCAAATTAAGTGGCAGAACATACTCGTATAGAGTCTTAATCACTCTCCTGCTACTAAGCTTTACAATAACAAAGAATTTTCTTATACCTTTATGATAAGCTCAAAAGTAATCAGGCTAGGCCCATCTTCATTTCCTACATATAGCAAAAGACTCAAGAAATGCCAATGATCACACAATTCAGAGAACCAGAATTGAACCCTAGGTCTTACTGCCTAGACCAGGGTTCAATCCTTGAGACTCCATGGCTCTCTACATTATGCTAATAATTTTATAAGCACTATGAATGTAAGAGCTCCTTCCAGAAGAAAATATGATAGGTTATGTCTGAAAAATAGATTGGTACACGATCTGTTAATTAATGCTTCTTCCCAATGGCTGTCAGCATTGAAGTTTTCCAGAAGTTAAAATACAGATACACCTAAAACTACTATAAAACAATATAGAATGTCAACTATAACCAAACATACACATATATTATGTATTCACGAAGTACAGCATAGGGAGTATATAGTCAATGGCATTGTAATAGCTATGTATGGTGTTGGATGGGTAATAGGACTTGGGGTTATCACTTTGTGAGGTATGTAAATGTCTAACCATCTTGCTTTGTACTCCTGAAAGTAATAAAAAATGTGGTAAAAAGTAAATAAATGGCTGAAAAATACAAATTTACTTGAGAATATCAACAACTTTATACTACTTAGAGGAAATCTGTGAGAATAAAGATCAGCCCAGGGCTAATCAAAAGCAGAAAGGATTTTGACAGTTCTATTATTGTTTTCTTTAGTATGTTTCTTGCTTAATGAATTGCATCATTTAACAGAGCACTAGAAAAGAGAGTTTTATACTTCTTTGTAAGTCATTCAGTCTCTCTTGAAAAGTCATTCCCTCTCTTTGTTCATAAAGAGGGAAAGGATATCCACCTATTTTTGTAGAGGTGTGAGGCCTAAACACAAGATAGTGCATAAGGCTTCATACCAAAAGTGCACATCATTGTATTTATTTCCTATTTATCTCCTAAAACAGAAAAGTTAAGAGAAGTAAGCCAATTAAATAATTAACACAGACACAATGTTATCAAACAAAGGATTTTTAAAATCAAAATTACAACTGTTTCTGCTAGAATTACTTTTACATTGACTGGTTTTTTTAGTCTTGACAATATTTTTAAATGTTTTAAAGGAACATTATTTTTTTTTAACCAAAATGGGTATGAGCAAATTTGGCGACCTTTTTTTATAACAAAGATGAAACCATAGTACAGTGGATAAAGGAAGGTTTTTTTCAATATATTGTACTGGGTTAAATGGTTATCCACATGGAATAAAACATGTCTTGACTACTACCTCATGCCACATACAAAAATCAAATCGGTGAGACTGGATATAAATGTGAAGGGTAAAAAAGAAAGCTTTTTAGAAAAAAACAGGACAGCATCTTATGATCATGGAGTAGGCAAAGATTTTCTTACAGTTCACAAAAAGCATTTGACAACATGGATCAGTTGGATTATACTATAATTTAGAACTTCTGCTCAGCAAAAGACATCATTAAGTGAATGAAAATGCAACCCAGAGTGGGAGAAATATTTGCAATGCATATTTTGATCAAAAAAAGGGCCCATGTCAAAAAACATATTTTAAAAATTCCTATAAACCAGTAAGAACAAGAGAGACAACCCAATACTTTTTAAATGGGCAAACACTTGACCAGGCATTTGGTATACAAATCAGGGATCCAATTAGCCAGTAAACATGAAATGATGCTCTAATTCATCAACCATCAAAGACATGAAAATCAAAACCACAATAAGATTTTTGAAAAAGACAAAACCAAATATTGGAAAGAATGTGGAGGAACCGGAACTCTGATATGCTACTGCCCAAGTGTAAAATGATACAACCACTTCAGAAAACTGTTTGGCAATATCTACAGTTCAATAAATAAACACTGTCTGACTCAACAATTTCAATCCTAGATATATACCCAATAGCATGCATACATATGAAAAATAAACTAATAAATGCATGCATACATTCATCTAAAGGCATGTACAAGAACGTTCATACCAGCATTATTTGTAACTACCTGAATGCTCATCAAGAAGATATATAACTTGTTGATTATTCACGCAATGAAAATAAGCTAAAAGGTCATGCAACAATATAAAGTTCACAAGCATACTGTTTAGCTTAAGACAGACAGAAAGGAAAGCATACTGTGTTTCCATTTATATAAAATTCGAGAACAGGTGAAACTGTGGTAATACAGTTAATTTAAGCATGTGCATGTACATATAAGTGTGCGCACACGCACGCGCGTGCACACACACACACACGGCAATGATGCAAGCAGTGCCAATCACAGTCCCTCAATGAGATAGTGTTATATGTCTCATGTGACAGCCTAAGACAGGATTCTCTCTAGAGCAGCAAAAAGTATAAGGCTGAAACTCTGTGGCCAAGCAACAGAAGGGAACAGAGCCCTCAAAGAGCATCATTTAAATACTTTGATTTAATTCTACCTGAAGCCAGATAAAAAAACCTGAACTTTTCAATTTTGTAAGTCAAGAAAATTCCCTTAGTTGACTGATGACTTACAAGAAATGAGATGAGAAAGCATCTATGTATCATTCTGAGGTCCAAGGGAGCTTAGTTTTTCCCGGAACAGACTAGCTAAGAAATGATTCTTGGATTAGTAGGACTGATTCATTTCAAGATATATTAATTAAGTACATGTTTTGTACTATGCACTTACCATCATTAAGACCATGATAGCACCTCTGCACAACCATTCATCTTTAATGGACATCTGCAACTTAAGTATTAATAATTTAGCAAGGCCTATATGAAATGTCTGATGTAAAGATCCCTCTATTATCTTCCATTTTTATAAATTTTTTTATCAACTTGCAGTTTTCCTGACTAAAGCTATTTTTTATAGCTGTCTAAATGTATATAGCATTTTAAAAATGCTTCAAATAATTATGATTCTTAAGTGCCTGCTTTAAAATATTAAAAACGAGTCTTGCATTTATAATGATTTTAAATTTAAATTCTGCAATGCTGTATTTAGAATGGTTATAAATTTGTCAATTAGTTAAATTTAGAGAGAAGGCTAAATTTCCATTAATTTTATTCAGTGGTTTTTATCTTTAAGGATGTTATTTAATGTCAGTTTCTTTAAAAGCCAGTCACAGGTAATAAATAATTACTTAACCCTTTTTAAAGCCATGCTCCACAGTCCTAAAAATTCTCAATGGTTTTGATCAACACAACAATCAAGAACAATTAAGACTAGGAAAAGTCTTAAGAACAAATAAAATAATCAAGAGGACACAAATCAAGGTAAAGATTTATCATGAGTTAGGACATTTTACCATTCCTGTCTCAGGACAACATCCTCACACCAGAAATATTTTTTGGTACCAATGTTAAGGGATGAATATCAAAATACAAAGATGTTGAGGGCCGGCCGAGTGGTGCGTTGGTTAAGAGTTGGCTTGGGACACCAGCTCTGAGCAGCGGGGCCCCGGTTCAGATCCCACATGAGGGCCAGTAACACTGCGCCCTCTACAGCTAAGATGGTAAACAACAGCTCAACCTGGAGCTGGGCTGCCAGTGAGTCACTGGCTACGGCCTACGCTGCAGTGGGGCTGGCCGGCAGCAGGTGTGCACTTTTGTGAGCTGCCGTGAGCCACTGTGAGCGGCTGTCCAATGGCCGGCAAGTGACTGCCTCACCCGGGAAGAGCACAATGATAATATCAACATAGGCCAGTGAAGCAACATCCTCCGAAACTAGACTGAAGAAAAAAAGGACAGCAACTTGTCTGTTCCGCTTCCCTGATTCCCCAATGCTGTTCCCCTCCCCCAATTCCCCCATAAAATCTTTTTTAAAAAAAATACAAAGACCTTGAATCTTACCACATCTACAGCAATTCCTTTAAGTTCTTGTATTTTTACTGTCCTTCTCTTCTAGAAAGGACAAAAAATTTTCACCAACATACTAATCCACCTCTAAATAAATGGTCGCTGTACCACCATTAAGAATCAGTAGTAGAGGTTAAGGAGTTCCCAAGCGAATTTCGATAATTCAAAAACCTGTAACTGCCATAACAAATCTTATAGTTGATTCTTGTTATTTGCAGAAGTTATGTTCTATAAAGTTGCCACAATGAATTAGCCAATAGTGAACCATTTCTTCTAAGGGAAATGCAGGGTTAAGTTCCTGCAAGTTCTGGTCACATTTTCATCAGCCGGTCAATACATAACCTTGTTTTATGTGTGCTTCTGTTTAAAGACACTTTATTTAATATATATTGTTGATTTATTAACACTGAACTCACTGCCAACAGCACTACAACATACTTGAATGAAACTTATCTAACACATGTATTTTCTCTATAAGATGTATCACAACCTTACTGCACTTAGGAACCCTAGACAGCATTTCAGCACTACACTTCGGGGTCATTTTAAACAGCAAAATCTCACCCCCCAAAAAAAACACAGAATGTAAAAGATGTGGCACTAAACAGACCATGAAAAGAACACTGTTTACTGTATGACTGATGAAAGAAGGCAGAGCACGACCTTGTTCGACCTCAACTGGGAACATGTGCCTTTGGCAACTCAAATTTTCACCATCCTGCACATGTCTCTGAATGACCATGAAAGCTCCGGGAGTATGGATTTTGTGGCTACAAATACATTTTAGTAAGTGGGTGAGTCTCTAAACATGGAACCTGCAAGTAAGACAAATGGACTGTATTTACATTGTATAATAACAATGTAAATTGTTTACAACACATGATACACATAATACTGCAAAGACACATCGAAGCATTCTCACAAGCATACAGCAATACACAACTGCAAGGCTTCAGGACTTCAATTTACTGTACCATCTGTATGGAATGCTTTCCTGCTTATTAGTTCCCTAGCTTCTTTCAGTTCTCTGCTCAGATGTCACCATATCAGGCTTCCCTGACCACCTACATACTTATATATTCCCTGGTAGCACTCCCAGCCTCCACACAACCACAATCTCTATCCTCTTTACCCTACTTTCAGTGTTTCCCACAGTAATTATCATCATCTGACATATATATTAGGTTGAACCATAGGAAATTGCCAGTCTAGGTGAAAAATAGTCAAGTAGCAGCAATTCAAAAAGCTTCAACGAATTATTTGCTTGCTGCTCCCACAACTTGAATATAAGCTCCACTGGAAAAATTTTATCTGTTTTGTTTAATAATTC